>JAIEZT010000304.1:14325969-14433469 GCA_019594935.1 Periophthalmus modestus
CAGCTTCTAGAAATAAGAAGCATTTTAGAACTGCAAGGTAAAGTAACTGCTTATGCTACGTATGCAGGCCTGCCTATCTGTGTATGCATGTGAATAATGTTATGTAAACCATATTTTTTACAGAGGCCTTATGTTTAAAATTTAGAGCGGGGTGGGCAGATGTTGTATAGTTTTCATATTGTCATTCTGACACATTATAGGTTTCATTGTCAGGGACCAGTGTTGAATGTTTTGTCTGGGTTGAAAGATTTGTGCTAGAAGGCCATGGATTTAACAGGGGGTATTTTCCCTTGGGATATTACGCTAACACATAACTTTAGCTACCGTTTACCTTTATTGTGTTGAAAGTGCGTTTCCCGAATCAAAGCGCTACATGTGTTCTCGCCTAGGTTCTGCCGGAGCCCTCTTCCTGTTTGTATTAGCGCCCTCCCCCCCTTCAGAGCACCTCGAACACATGCTCCGCCGCAATCTATCATTACCAACTAACCATAGCATCGGGTTGTCACGTTGCTCGTTTGGTCTCCATGTTTTGTTATCGCTTAGTGTTAATGTACGGCGAGAATTGTCTGCAGGGAGATAGACAGCCCGCAGGCTGGTTGGCGCGCCGCGTTGGAACGGCTCTTACAGCCACCCCCCGGGAACGGGTCGTGCCGAGCGCTTGCCCTCCCCTGACCTAAACAGTGACCCCCACGGCTGCCACTCTAACCCCTCGGGATGTGTTGCTGCGGAACCACTGGTCTACAACACCCAAGGTCGCCGCTTCCTATCTCCTCCCCTTCCAAAGCCACTGAGGCTGTGCATTGCAGCTCTGCATACAGCCAGGCCCCGACTGCGGTTTTGTGTCGTTCCGCCGTCTCCGTTAAGGACCGAGAACGGCCACACAGTAACTATCTCTCTTCAGATGTTACAACAAATTTTTTTTAAATCTTGGTTATGTGGCGCGTTTTCTACGGCCTCTCCGAGGGATTGTAGGAGCAGCTGGACTGTAAGCCGCCAGAGTGACAAGCTTAAGGTATCAAACACCATACCCGGTCTTGTCTTTGCAAGGATACTGCCAGCGCCTCGTATTTTTCGTGTCTCATTGTGAGGGGTTGCGTGTTCTTGTCGCCCGTGCAGTGTGAGTGGTGTTTGTGATTTTCTACCTGTCGGGGGGCCCACTCCGCGCCTCTGTATAGTCCAACTTTTTGTATTCCACTGACTCGACTCCCATGACCGTGCACCACTATATGATTTTACCACCCTGTCTTGCCCCCTCTGTTCTGCACTTTTGTCGCCGAGCGACAACTGTATTGTGTACAGGTAGCGTGTGCTTGTGCTCGCTATAAGACTGCGAAGCACTTGATGGTCTTTCGATGCACCAGTCTTCACGTACTTTGTGATTTCAATTAATCTTTGGATGTGACAGCCGTCTTTTACCGTTTTCTATACTTATCTGAATCAAGTCTTGGTCCACCGCTTTAACTCCAGATAATCGTAGCATTACGTATTAACTCTTCCTCACTTCGCGTCCTCTCCAAAAGGTCTATCCGATCACTGATTGAACATATAGGAAACTATTTATACGTGATGCCCCATCAGGAGTTCTATGTCTAAACCCTGCTTTTCCCGTTTTGAGACTTCATTAACCGTAGTCCGACATTCGTTTTTTTTGCTAGTGGTGGTAGCCTGTCCTGTAAATACACTCCGCTTAGCCTTTCCAGCCCTACGTGTCAATTCTTATTTATACCTGATGGCGCTTGTGTATCGTAAAAAATGCGACTGTACTGCTCGATGGAACCATCTATTGACTGATCGAAGTATCCTTGCCGCTTACCTCGTGATACCTTTCTTAGCCCTATGGGGATTTTTGGTTTATGGTAGTATGAGCGAGGCCCCCCCCCCCCCTGACTAAGTATGACCTCATTCAAACTATTTAATTCTCTATTTATGTATTCCTGTTTTTTTTTTTTTTTAATGATATTTAACACCTGTAGCAATAGGGCTTAAGACTGGAAAACGTCAACCTATTACCTGCATTTATTGGAATTCTAAATTTTTTCGTACGTATACTAAACAATTCAACTCTTTGTTCTGGCTCTGTCAAGTTTGTGTGGATTACTCACGCTTGGCCTGTCACCGCCCCTGATCACAAGTGTCTTCGCCAGGGTGGTCTGCTGGAGCCTAAATTGTTCGCCTGAAAGAGACACCCCGCGCACAGTAGCTGTTAACTGATAAGCGGACACCAGGAGTCAACACACACATTCCACACGGGACGCAGACCCTACTCCTTCTGCACCCCCCAGGGATAGCTCTTGTATTATCGCCGTTGCGTGCACTTGAACTGGGGGTGATCTTGCTTTCAACCTCTTCACTTACGCATCGGTCTCTTCATTGCGCTGCGGTTTCACCTTGTTGACTCCCCAACTTTTAATAGTCTTTTCGTGGTCGTTTATCCCCCACTTCCCGTTGTCGCACAACCTTTCAAGTTGTGATGTTTTTTTCAGTTTGTAAGCATATTTTTGGTAATTGCAAAACAATTGAAGAAATGTCTCTCCTCCCCTGGGCCCCTGTGATTTCGCACAGCGACCCGCGAAGACTTTGATGACATGTGATTTTAATCCAAACGCCGGACGATCACCCGTGGTCTCTTCGGAAGTTCGTCTTACATTCCGCCCCGCGGCCGTCCATCTAATTTCTACCAGCCACCCCTATTCACATAAATCAAAGCAGCAGACTAAGACAGGACCAATTTTGAACAATCGAGACATCAGTTACTACATTACGATATCGCGATTTAAGAATCGCTTTTTTTTTCAGAATCTTTTTTCAACCCTACACCAAACCACCCCATCCCACATAACCCTCGTTAGACAAAGTCTTTTCTAAACGGTTACCGTGCAATACAAACAAACCAAAACAAAAAACAAACCAACATTTTTTTTTAGCCAAAAAAGTTACATACTGTGCTTTAAAATAGATTGTGTTATTCAAAAGATCTTCAGAAACGTAACTTGTCGAAGCCTCACACATAATATAAAGGTGGACAACTTTTTTTAACTTAAATCTTAAATGCATTTAGTGTAATTGTACCATCAAACCTAGGTAATGGCTCTCCTATTAATCACTGACTTCATCTGCATCCGACCAAAAGCTACTAGTTTTTCGTTATTACGACCTTCATCCAAAAAAATAGAGTTTCCAAGGCCAATACAGCTCACCATCGAAATCGACAATTAGATGGGACACAATTGGAAAATCACAACAGTTTTTTCGTAAGTAATCATTCCACCACAATAAAGTAAGAATATGTCTGCATAAAAACTGTGTTAACCCTGTAGTTTGAAGGTCTCAAAACTAAACCCTGTTCTGCAAAAGCCCTATTACTTTTTTTTGTCAATTCTTCTGAGAGGAAGCAGCTTGCAACTTTGAACCAGAATTTCTGTTGCTTAAAACATCCTAAATTCTTCAGATACCCCCCCCTCCCCATCCTAAATAACTTACACTGATACCAATCTCACGACCGAGAGACAGCCAAAATCAAATCTCATGGCACAGATCTCATCGCGTCTTTCTTTTTTCTAACCTCCAAGGGGAAGGAAGCTTCATAACGTACTCTCTACCTGCTACACAGTCCCTACAGCATCCCCTCTCCGGTCATCAATTTCTGTAATGAGCAATTCCATATTCTAGATCAACAAGCCTTGACGTGATCTGGTACTTCTTTTGAGTGACTTCTAACCAAACCAATAGAAAAGCTCCATTTGAGATCCACTGTTCATTGCTGTGCACAACCAAGATGATGGAAAAAGTAATCCGCAGCCCCATTGCCTTCCTTCCATCCCAACCTAATATTTATTTATTGAGAGCTTCCACTTCCTCCCCTCTAGGGCCTTACTTCCCCCTGGCGCCCGGCAGGTGGTCACTTGGCTTATTTTTTCTAGAAAGGGTGATTCCGTGAGGTAAACATGGCCAAGAGATGTTACTAAACTCTAACTCCCTACTGAATACGAGAAGAGTTTGAGTCATTGCCAGAGACTAAATGCCCGCCAAACGATAACAATGGAGCATATTGTGGAAGACTTCATGGTATTTTGAAAACTAACAGCTCCCCTGTCAGGAATCATTGTGTATTCTAAATGTATACAATGGTGTAATTTTATGCAAATACCATTTTGTATATTATTGCATGTAAAAGAAGAAGAGACTGTTACACTACCAGTTAAAACTTGGGATACTTTTTCATTCGGGTTTGTTGGTTTTTTCCTTTTATATTATTTATTTACATTGTAGTTTATCACTGAAAGTTTGTAAATAATAAACTTGTTTTGGTTGCAGATATTTATTTTATTTTTTTTTTAATAGCCACCCTCTGACAATTTTTGAGCAATTGTGCTTCGGGGACACCATTGGCTGTTCACTGACTCATGAACCCTGACAAGGCTGTGAAGTCTGGGACTACAGATGCTTAGTCTTTGTTTGATTGTCTGTCACTTTGTCTGGTTGATGGTGTCTTAGTGATCAAAATTTGTATTAGTTGATGTCTATTATTATAGATTATAATTCTTTTATATGGTTCAAACAGCAGAGGTTTATGAAAACAGTGTAGTGTGTAACAAGTGTAGTGTAAAAAGGCAGATTAAACTCATGATTCATAAGTTTACTCTTACAAGCACTATACAAGCACACCGTTTCCTATGAATAGCTGCTTTAGCATAAACTAGAATCACTGTGCAGGTGTAGTCTGATGAGTGCAACATGGGGTCAGATGCATAGAGAGAAGTAAAGTTTTTAGTTTTTGGAGCTTTTGCCATGCACATTTTTAGTTGCCTAATCAATTGGAAGAACATGTTTTTAGTTTAGTCTACTAAAGCACTAGTGAAGTGAAAACCATTTCAGGAGACTTCACCATAAAGCTCACAGAGAAGCCAAGGGGTTTGCATCGCTGTCAACCAAAGCAAAGCGTGGGTACTCTGAGGAATTTGAAAACTTAATATAAAACATATTAAGCAGAGTTGTTGTTGCTGCATAATTCCATACATCTTGTGTCCAAACTTTTGTCTAGTAGTGAATGTTACAGAACAACATGACTGCTCAATATAATGCTATTAAGTTTCCGCAGAGGCAACGGAAACTAAACAAATATATTAGTGGAAGTCTAAAAATGTGCTTTCAATTTCACAGCCCAACCAAGTAACAGCAAGTCAAAAAATTAAAAGGGCAGTAATCAATTATATTTCTAAATAATAAAAAGGTAAATGTATTGTTCCCCAGCCAGTGCAGATAAAAGCAGGTCAAATTATCTAATTATAGAGCTGTTAGCATGCTAGTTGTATTTAGCCTCAAAATCAGTGCACAAAATCTAGTCTCAGAGTTGTGTGTGAAAATCAGTTACTACTCATGTGACTAAAGAAAGTGAGTGAGTAAAGTAACTTCAAATTTTTGAAACAGACCTAGGACATTTTAAAGACAGTAACAATCCAGAACAGTGCCTTTAATCTGGTGGCGTGAGAAGTCATTAGGTGATTCATATGGATTTCCAGTAATCCAGTAATTGTAAAAGTAATTCTACAGGAAACAAGCAGCTGCCTGTCAAACACATGTTGACCTCTGACCTCTAGCGCCTGCACAGAGCTAACACTGGGGTCCCTATTCAAACAGCTCTACAGACCACCACCAAAGAGAATTAGGACTTTGATCCAGGCAGTTTCCATAAGCCTGCGCAGTGTGTCATGTATGGACGCTAACCAGAGCGTAAAAGCAGGGTTATACTTTAGACCAACGTTTCAAAATGGACAAAAAAGTAATAATGTTTGATCATGTCTGTGAGGAGGGTAGAGAAGAGGAGGAGAGAGGGCAGAGGAGAGAGAGAGGAGGGGCAGAGGAGGATATAGGAGAGAAGGATAGAGGAGCAGAGGATAGCAAAGAGGTGTGCAGATGAGAGAAGGATAGAGGAGAGGTGGACAGAAGTGAGGATAGAGGAGAGGAGGATAGCAGAAAGGTGCACAGAATAGTAGAGAGGAGGATAGTGGAGAGGTACGCAGAGGAGAGGAGGATAGAAGAGAGGAGAATAAAGAGAGGAGTGGATTCCTGTGGAAAGTGTGAGCCGTGTTCTCTGTCACTTGATGATGAGCGGGGGATACTACTGTTGACATTCCACACAAACTTTCCACTGCCAAGTGGTTTTTACAGACAGGACCTACCACCATCACATGCATTACCCCGTACATTTACTCTGATACTGTTAACTATTGTGCTGGAACGTTTTCAGCATGGGGTTTACGTCTACATTAGTAATATTAAATGAAGTGTATGTAGACTGAGCAGGCAGCACACATATACAGCTTTAGAAATGCTTTTCACATGGCACAGTGAAGCGGTGTGTCATTTGCAGGGACACTTTCAGCTCTTACTTCCTGGGTTTGTTTTTAATACAATATTTATTTTTATATTATTAAATAGGCCCAACAGACAGTGTGCAGTTTTTTGTTGTTTTGGTCTTGTTTTAGGTTAAGGAAATCATATTGAAAGCCATTTTTTATTTTCATTCATAAGATACAATCACAATACAGCCGGAGATGTGAGGGCGATGATTGCCCAGGCAAATCAGGCTGAACTGTTTGCTCTACGTACGTTGCATGGATAATGAAAGCTGCAGGGTTTCTTTAACATTCACTTTTATATGAGCTCATTTGGTATACTGGTTCTTTTAGGAAAATACATGCAGCCCATTTACATTCAATCACCATTACAGGGGAAATGTGAGTGCGCTGCAAATCATTGAACTGTCTCTTTAGCGTTGCATGGTTTCCAGGGTTCTTTAACATGAAAATTAAGCTCATTTTAAACTGCAAATACATTAGGCCATTTACATTCAGCATTAAAGGGGAAATAACTGCCATTTAATGTCATTTGTGGTTTCCAAGAATGAAATTAACCTTTAAACTGCAAATAATTAGGTTAGACTACTCATTTTGCGTTGAAGATTTTACTAAAAAAGCAGATGTGACATTCTTTATGTTAGTACTACAACTGTACCAAGCAAGAATACTGTAAAAAGCCAAAGTTTACCTAATGTACACAGTATCTATCATTTGACAAATAAAAAGTATACAACAAAATCTTTATTTGCTTAAAGGTCTATTGTGCAAATTAAAATGCTCAAAATGACTATACTATATACTAGCTTAATCAATTGCCTGATGCGCGGAATGAGTTTTTTCTGTTTCTCCCAGAGCTGCCTCTTTAAGCTCACACAGTCAATGGAGAGAGCTCAGATCTAGGCTGGGTGTAAGAAGAGACCCACAGTTGGCTTTTCTTCTGATGAGAAGGTAAAATATAGTTACAAAATAAGGAATAATTTGTCTCGTTTTACATCCATCATGCTAATTTAAACGGTAGCCTGTCATTGAATTTGTGTAGCTACATATTGTGCTTTAATCATGTATTGATAACATAGAGGAACTAGTTTTAGAACACAGCGCTACTTCATGTTTGCTCTGTCAAAGTATCGAAAAATCAGATAAAACTAAAACTAATAAAAAAAAAAATTACATTAACAGGACAAATTTGAGCTTTCCTGAACAGTTTTAGTATGACTTTGAGCTTTATATCAGAATAATAAGACCCCACACTACGATAAACTACTATTTTTTGTATATGAAAATGAATATTACTAAAAAAGGAGCATATTTTATCTTTTTTGTGGTATCATATTCGGTATCGAGTATTGAGTAAATTCCTTAGTATCGAAGTTGAATATTTACTACTTGTCTTCTCCCACTAAAGTAATAATTGTAAGAAAATAAAATAATGAAAACATGTCAAGTGAATGTGGCATGACAGAATCTTTTGATAATTAAATATATTTCTGCAATTAAAGCCATAGCCCTTGGGGTAAACAAGAAAGAGACCATTACTCACTATATCAACCAAAAAAAAAACCCCCCAAGTATGATCCAAAATCGTATCATTTTTTTTTCCCATGTATTTGTCCCAGTGTACATGTATTGCATAAGCAGCTCTTGAGGTCAAAATAAGTCCGCTGTGTACTGTCTGCATCTAATTATAAAGCACTGTATTATCAGAGAATCAGGAAGTGTGGGTTAGCATGCTAGATAATAATTAGGATGCTTGGGAATGCATCAGTTAAGTCAGGAATAACTTTCGACCAGTGCAATCAGTTTTAAAATGAATTACTTATGTTTTTTTTTAATGTTTTTCAGGCCGCCTTATGCTCTGATGGTCACCAAAGAGAGCCCAAAACTATCTTAGGTGAGGACATAACCCACACGCTAATAGTATTTTTTATGTCTTATGAAAAAACTGTTGTTGCTGGCTGCATGAGAGAATTTCATTTTCGGTTTGTTGATGTTAGTGGATTTCATGGGTTTAGCGCTTAACACTACGAGCTCAGGCAGTAGCTCACTGGCAGGCCCTATACAAACGAATGTTAGTGACATATAACATAACACATCACTGACTTCTGGTTTGGCACAAAAAACCACAAGTCCATTCTTTCGTCATTTTCACACACTAATACCACAATTTAGCCAGCATGTTGAAATTACTTTTAATATTAAACTAACTAAGAATTATATGAAAACAGACTGAAATGTTGAATTATATAATAGTAAAAGCCAAAGTTAAATCTGTCAACTGGACAAAAACTTGTAGGAGTGAAGACGTCTCGCTCCTCATCCAAGCTTCTTCTTCAGTTCAGTTATATAATGCTTATATTAGTCAAAACATCACACATCATAGAGGCAAGCAGGGGGCAGACCCTCCTCTAGAAAGGCTACATAGTGCACCCTTTAAAAAATATATGCGGCTTTCTATCTTAGATCGATTGAACAAAACAGTTCTTGGGGTTTAGTGACAGTTAGATACTAGTTACAATAATAATAATGAGTTCACAATTTCATTCATTAGATGTACGGCCCTAGTGGTAAATGTTTAGAAAATAAAGCATCTGGATTTTTACGATTATTTTGACACAGATCCTAATATTTTTCATTCGTCAAACTGCTCAGTGCAAATCAGCATGTACCACATATCAAACAAATGCTGATTTTGATTATAAAATTAGTCCTGCCTATGACATCTTCTAACCACCTCCTGATCCTGAGAAAACATTAACTTTCTGCCTCATAACAAAAAGCCCATCATGTGTCCCTGTCTCACCATTCTTGCGCTCGTTGAGAGGGGGCAGCGTCTGTGTGGGCTGCAGGGACAGCTCCTCCATCTCATGGGTCATGGCCTCGCTCTGAGGACTGGGCACCAGCAGACTGGTCATACCACAATCCCCTTCTGCTCCGAGCTGCAATGCCTCCATGCTGCCTCCGGGCGGCGCACTCAACTTCCCTCTGTGTTCGTCCTCCTGCTACCTAAAAAGAGCCACAATATAAGGTTGTGTACTATCACGTGCAGGTAGGAGAAATACATCTTTGTAGAGTGACACGTGTAAACAAATCAGGAAAACATCATGTCACTAATTTAGTTCAGTGATCATCTCTGACATTTACTGTAACTATTAGACCCTAAGTGAAGCCATGTGTGCGCAGCATGGACATCATCAGACTGTTTATTTCTCTCTTTAAACAACAGCAAAGCACCATCCTCCTCATGTGATTGTGGAGGAGCTGAACATTAGTTGTTTTGCTTGTTATAAACATGATTGGTTTCATTTAAAATTCCATTTAATATTTTTTGTGTGGTCTGTAGATGCCCTGTAGGTCCTCCCAATACTTAATCTCCAGATCTTGAGCTAATCTTTGTCAGGACTACTTTAGCTGGAGGATTACCTATGGTATATGTTTTTGGGTTGAAGGGGGAAAACATGAGTGCCCACCAAGACACGGGGATAATCATGCACACTCCACACAGAAAGGCCCAGGCGGCCCAGGAATTCAACCCAGAACCTTAAATGTCATCTCAACAAAGTGCCGCCCTGATGGACCATGCTAATGTTTCTGAGCAATGGATCTTTCATCTTGTGAGCTGCTAAATCCTATATCCTATCCTACATACTGTGCCATACAGTACTGTACAAAAACTGTTGCTCTTAAACCATTTAGCAGCTCATCTGTGGTTAAGAGGAGTAACCCTGGTGCTGTCGCTATGGTTTCACAAACATAGTTTCAAGCTTACAGTGGCACTTTATATAAACCATCTGGAAGGGCTCAGCCTCTGACCAAATTATTCATTAAACAAGCTGGTTTGGCCATTACACCAACTATCACCTCAAACCACTGTGCCTGGGTGAATGTTCTCACTGCTCACAATTTGCAGTGTGACTCTGAGCTTTGAAACATTGTGGAACATTTCAAACCAAACAAACAGCAGTATCCATGACTTCTCCCTGCCTGTAGCTGACAGGCTGCACCGGCTCTATGGGTGCCACAGGATTTAGTGCCTCTAGCAGCACCCACATGTATCCCGCTCTCCGCACTCACCACTGCACTGTTGTGTTTGGCCCTCACTCACTGTCTGCACAAAATGGTCCATGCGCTGACGTAAAAGTTTCTACGTGGTTATAGGGAAGAAAATATATTGGTACTTGATTTTGCTGCTGATAATCCACTTCTTTCTACATCTGGTTGGGCAATCAATTTTTTTTAAATGTATGCACGCACTAAAAGACCAAAAAAGATACTGCCATAATCTTTAATCCAATCCTGAAATACTGTGAAGACTTTTAACATTCCTGAAGAGTAGTCACAGCCATAACTGTATTGGTAGACAGTGGCTGTACTGGGTCTCCAGGTTTTGGCCTATACTTCTATAGGATTGCGGGTAAAGGGAAATACCTTAGGTGAGGTCTGGCTGCTCTGGGAACTTTTAGTTTTAGTACTTCAGTCAGTGTCTGTTCCATTTTGTCCATTTTTGTCATTTAAATTTTTTTCCATACACAATTATTGTATTGAACATTTGCCTTGCTCCAGCACAGATATATCTCTATAAGCAGCTCTTGAGTTCAAAAATAAGTCTGCCTTGTACTATCTGCATTTAATTATAAAGCACTTTATAGTCCGATATCAGGAAGGAAATGAGGACTTCAAATTCTGCATCATTTTCCATCTACATGTTTCAAGCGCACGTCAGAGTCTGGCCCCTGCTGCCACTCTCTGTTTTGCAGAGTGTCTCTTCCACTTTCTAATACTGATCTGCAACACACTTTGAGGGGAGGGAAGAAGGGGGGAGGAGGGTCCGATATACTAGTGCTGCGTTCAGGCTCACTGGTTTTCTGTGACACCACATCAGAGCCGCAGTAACGAGATCTGGAGTAATTAACCCGCTCCATGCTAAGCCCCTCAGATAGATTACAATCAAGCAGAGCATCGGCCAGGATGGAGCAGGACTTTATTGGAAGTAAAGTGGATACACACCCGGTGGTTTTGTCAATAATAGTGACTGGTGCTGACAATTCCAATAAAGGTGCACTCCTGCTTGTCTCCTTGAAGATGTTAATGCTTTGTCTGTCACATATTTTATTGCATATATTTGTGTACCTACCTCTATGGCAATGGCAGCAGCAAGAGACGTCTGGAAATTTGGGTGAGGAGTGAGATTACGCCATGAGGTCCAGCCTGACAGGAAAGAGAAAGAGATAAAAGTAAATTACTTTTTTTTAAATGAGAACAGCTAACATCACATGCAAGCCAAAATTTCTATGCCAGTCTGTTAACCCAAAAAATGTACTGACTGAGTTACTATGAATACATAATAGCACAAAAAAACTTCCAGTAAAATGCTTTATTTGTGATGTCACATGCAGACAAATGTAGAATTAAAATAGTTGGATTCCAGTTGGATTCCAGATGACATCAACATACTTTTTAAGTGTGATGCCACTTCTAGGTTGACTAAAAACAATGAACATGTTCACAATTTTCTCTTTTTTTATAACACCACATTATAACACTCATGTCTGTGTAATCCCTCAGTCATACAGGTATGATCCATAGCAAAAGAAAATTCAATTCTGTCAACTGGACAAAAGTTTTAGAGTGAAGTCGTTTCACCGCTCATCCAAGTGCCTTCTTCAGTACTGGTGGACACTGCCTTATATCTAGGGAGGAGCTAACTACACTGAAACAAACATACCTATGTTTGCAGTTAGTGTAGTTCAATAGACGTAGCCAACAAAGTGTGAACTGTGCTTGAGTCATATTTTGCATCTTGTAATGGTGTTGGTACATCCTCTTATGGAGTGGCTGTTTTGTTTCTCTAATATAATGCTCATTGCACTCTAAACTACACTGAATAGAGTAAACCACATTGCTTTGTCAGTGGCTCAGGGTTTTGTCCTTTAGGTGAACAATTTTTCTGCCTTAAAAGTGTGGGGGTATATACCAGTAATGTTTAATTACTTGTTGTTACATTTATTTTGGAAAAAGTTTCTATGGCAAGATCAAAGTGTTGATCAAAATCATGGCTCTAAAACCACCAATATATTTTTTTGTTATTTCACATGAAAATACATTGTAATCATCACATTGTAAATTCTGAAAACTGGCATAAGTGTAGACAGCCAGATGAAGTTATCAATGATAACAACTGGACTACTACACATGTATTGCTGCACCACCGCAAAGAGAGCATCGCAGAGTTCAAATTGAATAGTCCCAAACAGGGGTGAATGGGTACGTTTGAAGATGTCCTTCCAACAAAGCGTATGGTAAGTGGCACTTGAAGCGGCCTGAATGGAGCAGGCCCTGGTTTGATGTGCGCGGGGTTTGCCAGGGCAATCTGCGGCGGTCTCTATGGCGATGGAAGTGGATCTTGCTCCATCCAGAGACAAAGGACCACAAAAAACTAAAGGTCTATAACAGCACATTGTAGAGCCTCTCAGGAGAAGATCCAATAGTGACCCGAGCACTCCTGTGTACTTTACAAGGCAAATGTCTGGATTACACTGGAGACATGAGCACGGTTAATGCAGTCTTATGTAAGGTAGATTTGCATGTGCCATCTTTGTATTAAACCATGGGCTCATGAGGTTTAACTCCTCCTGGCAAAAAAAAAAAAAAAATCAAAATGACTAAAAGGGACTGTAAGTAGCCCGCACTCTTACCGTTTTGGCAAAATTAAGTATAACTGTTACCAATGTCTTAATCTCCATATAGCGTATACGCTGTGGAAAAAATTACAATTCTCGATGAAAAGTTATTCATTTGCGAAGCTCGGTGAGTATTTGAAATGCAGAAAAGAGGTTTATTCTTTGTTACAGCAGATACAGACAGGGCCCAGGCCTGCCCTGGCCACAGACTGGCAACCTCTCGGCGTCTCCCCCAGTCTCCACAACAAGTTCCCCAGTCCCCACACCAAGTCCTGACTATTTTATACTATTATGACAAAGCCACATACATTTCAAAGCAGAATGACTTTTGTTTCACACCCATATGATAATGAACAACAATGAGTTTCATGTGGGATGGAGACAGACTCTTCACACATGTTAATGTCTAGTCTGGGTCTGGCACTGACACAGATCAAATGCATTTTAAAGACACAACATGAATATACTTAAATTTCCATCACAGTATACATACAAGTTTTTCTCATTCTCACTATGTGGACAGGCCATGCCTCATGTGAAAGCTCATCCAGAATTCAATCACTGAGCTGCAAATGTTGCACTAGTACTGACTAATGATTGGCTGCAGGTGTTGGGCTAGTGACGATTCAGCTCAGAGAGAGTCCTTTTAGGGTTTAAACCAACTGGATTTCAACATTGAATTTGGCAATCCGAATGAGAAACCCATGTGAGGATCATTCTGCTGTCTGATGATAATAAACAACAGTAAACAACCCTGGCAATCATATCTGTGTTTTGTAATTACGAATAAATCAGCATTAAAGTTTTTGATTTGAACATGGTTACCTCATATCTGGGGACACACACAGGTCATGCTTATGGAATTTGAAATCTAAATCTTACATACAGTTTCTTAAACCATTTTAAACAGATAATTATTTCTGCATGATCCCATGGAAAGAGAGATTACTACTTTGGAACATTCTCCATGGAGATGTACACAACCAAAATGATTTTTAGTTAAAAAGTTACAAACTGCAGCTTCAGCAAACTGGTTGCTTAAGAAATTAGTTAACAGGGCAGTAAAATAAAACAAAAATAACATCTCTAAGGACAAAAGAGGGGGCGTGATCTCGACCCTCCCTCCTTATTCACCGCAAACAAAAACAAGTTACCTCATCAAAAACAGCTTACCACTTGAGCAACTGAACAGAACAACATGACAGAAACAACACTGTTGGCTAACGTTGCTGAGCGCTAACCAACGTCATGATGACCCAGCAGGAGCAGATGGCGGCAGCGTTAGCATGCTGCTCCTCTGTTGTTCTAGCGGGACTTTTAGCTTGTAGCATGTGTGACAGACACGGGGGGGGGGGACAGAGACTAGGGCTTGGACGCGTGCCACTAGCTCCAGGGCAGATACAGACAGATAGGGAGGAGGGACTGGTGGTATGCGCCGCCTGTGGGCTTCAGATGCTCAATGATTAACAACCATGCACTGACTTACTGCCTCCAGCAGCGAGAGGTTAATTTTCAATGAGTGTATTTGTGGAGAGAAAGTTAATGAGACACAAATGGTAAACGGACTTCTCATTGTAGACAAACTCATATGAACATGACTTTAAATTACATAAACAATAGGTCAGGATTTACCATGCAAATCTGCCACATTTGAAGCAAGTGTCTAAAATGTCCATAGATTACCTAAAACGATGTTAAAAAAAAGTAAACAAAAGCAAACAACCAGATTAACTGCTGGGTCACTACTGGTATACATTATCACACTATAGTGTCAGGATACTTGTTAATGAATGCTAGGTATAGTATATAGCATCTTTGTTTAACATGAGGCTAACTGAAAATTCTATAATGTGTGATGAACCAGTCTCAAATTATATCCATCTATATTGGCAATACTTCTAAAAAATTTGTACTTCTACCAAATGGACTACATTTGGTACATTTTTAGCAATCTAAAATAAATATAGCTAACTATGAAAACTGAACACAGATGAAGTTACTGAATACATAACAGTTTAAACATTATCAAGTATTAAGGCATTTTGTGTATGTAGCTATCCAATTTAGAATGCTAGCTAACAGGGCACCAAGATTAATCGCAATTGGTAGATAAATGCTTAATAACGTCGGGTGTCTTCCAGTCATCTGTCTGTCCTCTCAGCCTCAGGGCCTTCAGTGACCCTTTACAGTCTTATCAGAGCTTTAACAGTCAATAGACAATCTTTCCTCTTAATTCTGGATCTTATCTCTAGTCCCTGGGGGAAGTCCTGGCTCAACTGGATTTTTGGGAATTCTTCACTTCCAGCAATCGCGTCAGAACAACAAACCACAGCAACAACAGATACCGTCTACTGAACTTTTGTCATTTCCTTCTGTGATCAGTAAAATGTCAGCTTAATTGGACAAATATTTCAACAGTCCTACACCAAAAGCTCGTCCTTAAACAATCCCACTGGAACTAGTTAAGTTAATTGAAAATATAGTTAATCACAATGAAATAATAGGGATGCACCGATCCAGCTTTCAATTCAGATAGAGATGTCTTATACTTTAACGTTGTTGGTGTAATCCCTCAGTTGTCCAGGTATGATCCTTAGTAAAAGAAAAATTCTAATCTTTGTCCAGTTGACAGATTTGAATTTTGCTTTTACTTTGACTTTAAGTATCTGCCAATATCATTACTTTACTCTCCGTTCAAGTGTTGATGATCCTGGTTGTAAACACTGATTTAAATAATTGTTCTGAAAATGTCTATGCTAATATCCCCATCACCAATCGCATGAGAGAAGTTACAAAATTTTCCATAACATAACACTACATCCTCAGAGGTTCGCAGTCTCAATGGAGAAGCTAAAAATAAACTTGTAGTAAAGGATTTCAGGCCGTCGCAGTTTGCGGTGTGACATTTCCTCTGTTCATTATTAGCCCATTATAGTGGTGGTGCCTTCATGTCCCACTTCTGCTGACGGAGCCCACAATGATTTGGCGATCCATTATGACGACGATCGCTGTACAACTGTTGACATAACATTTGGGAGAACATTTTTGCGAGATGACAGCAGCGTTGGGGTGTGCCGGTCGCTTCAGGCTGCTTCTTCTCTTGTTCATTACTGGGGATTGGCCATATGAAATACTGGTGACGAACTTTATGATGACTATTAAAAAAATATTGTGAGATTACATAAATATGACATGCAGCCTTTGTTTACTAGGTTAATTACTTTGACCAGTGAACAAAATATATACAGTTAAATGTTTGATGTATTGGGATTCCTCCTTCCTAAATGGTGCAAAAAATTCAAAATTTTAAATGTGGAGAAAATCCAAAGCAGAGAAGGACCTTCCTTAAAAGAATAAAAACCTCATCATTCAAAGAATAAAGCAAGAGTAAATTATGTTAAACTGAGCATCAACCATATTACTTTTTCAAAATACAAATTTAAATTATTCCCACATAAGGTCTTAAAAGCAAAAAGTTGCGCATTGCACATTTCTGTAGTGTTGCCACAAAACTAAAATTTCAACCTTGATTTCGATACTAAGGAACAGACTCCATACTTGATACAGATTCTGATACTATGACAGTTTATTTAGACAAAAGTGTGATTGTGAATGTGATTTTCAACATTAAAATAATGGTACTTTCTTTTTACCATGTGGCCTTATATCTCTGTAATCCCTCTCTCGTCCAGGTAGACAGCGGTCCATGGGCGTATGCTACTTGCTACTTGTTCTGATACAGCTCAAGATAATTTTTAAAGCTATTCAGAAAGGTTCATTTCTGTCCTGTGAATGTAATTTTTTTTGTATTGATATTTGCTCAGATGAGTATCTAGCTTTGATACTAGTTTTGGTATGGAGTTTTTGGTCCCTCTGAATACTCATATCAGAATGTCATTTGTATGTCATTAAAATAATTTTAAAGGTCCAGAGGTCAGATTCTGAACGAAGCCAGTCCTAACATTAAACACAATATCAATACACTAGCAGATATTGCAATAGGTTAAGAATTTTCACACTGTTCCGCTAGTTTAACACAAAGCCAACAGTGTCCAGTGATAGGAATGGAGTGTCCACACTGGTTTCCGCACACTGTCGGGAAGAGGTCAGATGTCAGATTTCTACAAATAGTAATGTTGGTGAAGAGTTCCAGCTATGTCCATACCCCTGCAAACAACATGATAACAGCCGTGGTCTCTGCTCACACAAAGCCCGAGACAGCTGAGGTGATCTGATTTCTGCTCAACACAAACACAGGGCAGGGTGCATAGATGGGTGGGACAGGACTGTATGTAATGCTATACAAAACCAATAGGAAGTGCTCCAATAGGAAGTCACAAGACCGTAGGGTAAGTTACACTGAACGCTCAATAGTATAAGTGCCCATAAGATTAAGTGAAAGCCAATATGGGCCCTTCCTTGTGTTCAAAATCAGAGCCTAGCAACTATATTGTTAAAGTCTGAATAGGTTCATGTTCTAAATTTTGATGATGGGATAAGATGAAGGGAAGGAGCCTATATAACTCTAAGAGAGAGTTACTGAAATAACCAAATTTATGATCTACAAATCATCACAAAAATCACTTGTTTATTACGCATACATAAAAACGAGATACCGTTTAGCAGAAGCCCTCAAAGCCTGTAAATCTCAATAGAAAAATAGACATATAAACAGTACAATATAAAACATGAGTGCTGAGTGCCTATCTAAGTTGACAGAGAAGACGTTCAACTTTGTGCCACTTTTTGATTCATGTGTACCTAGGTTCATTTATTACAGAGATATTAAACACAGAGATAACCAGCTCAAAACATCTGCAATCTAACAGGTGATGTCATGTGAACGCAACCTATGGGATCACACAATTGAGAACACAGGAAATGGTTAGCTTGACTTTGAACTCTCTACTGTTGCATTGTGTAAAGGGCTTCAGTTAAAAAAGCAAAAGCAATAATAAAAAACAAACAAATATGACACTTGTTTCTTGACACTTTGATGTAAGAGTGGCATCTTCAGCTATTATAATAACAATTGTATTTAGTATATTGGTCAAGATCATGGTTCCCTACTTTTCATGATGGGGAAGATATGTGCTTCTGCATTGATTCTGAAGTAAAGTACTGATACTAAAGTAAAAATATCATAGACAAGACAAAATTTGACTTTTCCTTAATAGTTTTAGAATGGTCTTGAAGGTCAGAGCTAGTATATGTTTACATGGTAATATTAAAAAAACACACTATTATTTTGTGTTGAAAATTACATTGTATTGTCTAACAAAGAGTGTTTTTATTGTCACTGTGGTATCAAAATCTGTAGAGTATCACACATTTTCTTTACTATTAAATGTGAGTTTGTAATAATGCTATCGTGACAACATTACACAGATTCTGTAGGTACTGACTTTGCCTCAAACAGCTGTATTCACAACCAAAAGTCAATCAATTGAAAATACTACTTGTACTAACCAACAAAGTTCTTCCAAATTCAAGATGCGTGGAAATTTTAAGGAAAATTGTATTAAAATTTGTGTACGTAGTAAGGGCATCTTAGCATGTTTTGAAGGATTTGAATTGGGAAATCTTGACAGACACTACTGAAGAATTTCAATGTGGTTGGGAACATAGCACAGGTTGAGTGATGCAGAAAACGGATTTAACAAAACTCGTGTCAAAGTAGCTCTTGTTGAAAGGTTTATGGGGAGACAATCCAGATATTAAAAAGTTTGCTAGAAAGTTTAAATGTGAAAATAAGATGCAATTTATCTAAAAGTTTCAACTCTCACTTCCTCTATGCACAAACTATGTCTGTTTTATAACTATTTATGGTGATATAGCCAATGGATAACAAAAACAGTACAGTACATGAGAAGCACTGGTCAACAGTGTGGGAGTATGTCTGGCTATCTATAAACTAGTATTTAGCCTTAAAATAGCTTCATAGTCCAATCCAACAAAAACATCTGGTTTAATCCAACGATAACACACATATGATGACATCAGTGGGGCTCTGCTTTTCTCACAAGCTCACACATGTACCTCTACTTCCTTCCTGGATTAGAAAAAAAACATGGAAAACATCACAAAGTCATCAGGAAAAAAGTCTGGCTTCATATCTGTCAGAAAACTCTTGGATACCCCAATTAAAACACTGAACAAGCTTGTTAACCTACAATCTTAAAACATTTGGCAGGACTTGTACCTACACACAATCTTTAAAAAATGAAGAAAACAATTCACCTTTAGGGCAGTATTAAGAACTTGGACACTGATCAATGCGCTACCACATGCAAAGGGATTTTTTGAATGCGGGTTCATTACATTTAATTCTTCACGAGGAAAGATGTGGTAAGCCCTGTCTAACCTGATCTGTGCACAACAGTCTTGCAAGCCAATACAGCCTTGGGAGGTTGGAATAAGCTAAACACAAGGGCTTAATAGAGACGGCAGTAATTATTTTTCCTGCAGCTCAATATGCAAAGGACAGTTTGGGTAGAGAGATACACGTAACATTACCTACACCCCATCCAAGCTTATGTCAAGTCAGTTTTGAAGGTGCACTATGTAACTTTTCTGGTGGTGCTTACATTTTTGCTTTCACTAGAATGTTCAACAGTATGATATTAAACTAATCTATCTCATATTTAATAATTAGCAGATGTTGTAATTCCTCTGAAATACCTTTAAACATCATGCAATCTTGCTGTGTCCTAATTAGTTAGGTGGCAGAACATATTCACTCTCAAATGCCTTTGTCCAGTTGATAGAATTCAATTTCTTTTGCGCTGGACTACCTACCTGGACGACTGAGGTATTACGCAAACATCTGAGTGGGCTTGTCCCTCCACAGATCTTGCTTGTCATGGAGGTAGATACATTAATAAATCTATGTTGGGGAACAATCTGATAGAATTAACATAGACCCTAAAATAATAAGGTAAAAAAAAACAACGATCTGTCGATTTGTAAGCTGGGAAATATGTTTTTAAAGCTGGCTGCTATTAGGTGCAACTGTAGTAAACGTTGATCGCTGATAAAAAGTAGGTGGGTGTGGGAATGACTCGTATTAGCAGGCTACTTCAATCTGACAGTGAGCGAGCGAGTGCATCTACTGCCGGGGTAAAAATTATTAAAACAAAGGTAAAAAGAACATACATTTAAGATGGTAACACAGTTTAACATTAATACATTAGGTCGACATCAATTACCATACTTAATTGCACAGTCTAAGCACGTTTACCCGCTGTCTGCATGCACATCTTTTCCCAACAACCTCCACACATTTACGCCTGTCTGCCTGTTAGCACGGCGGCTAACATGGGCTAACATGCTAAAAACAAGGCAGCAGCTGAGCCCTTTTGCCGTGCGAGCTTACCGGGTCGTGAGGACGTAAGCGCCGGGTCCGTGGTCGCCGTGGCTCACAGAGATACGCCCGACATTGGCAAGAGAAGTGCCCGCAGTGTTCGGCTTGTTTCCGACTGCTGCTGGGGGACTGAAGTTTATTTCGCGGAGGAAAATGGCTGCGACCGATTCGGATGCAGGGTGACGTAATGACGCTGTCGGACAGGAACCGCTCCGGGGGGCGTGGAGCGTGTCCTGGTCGTGTGCTGTTACTCTGGTCAGTCAGAGGTCTATACTGTGACGGGGAACTAGACTTTAGCGCTTTAGCGCTAATGAAAGGGAGTTAAGGAGTAAAGTTGTGACAGTAATGCAAATGTGCCATTACATAACCTGATCTACTTACTGTTACCATGCAATTAAGAAGTCAGAAACACTTTTCCAAACAAGTTGTCAACAAGGTTACACAATTGAATATGCATGTCTTCATATGACAAAAGAAAATGACTTTGCTATTTTGCTATGGACCCTTCCTGGATTACTTAAGAATAAAATAACTATGGGAAAGCTACTGGAAGCTGGAAACTGGAAGTTGCTGCCCAGAAATGAGCAATGAGCACAGAAACGGGTACAAACAGAAATTTTCATTCATTTCATTTCTTTAGATCCTACCTTGATGACAGTCCTGTCTGCAAAAATATATCTCTTTATTCACTAATAAACATACATACAATATACAACCATATAAAAATACTTGTACATACAGTCAAGTTGATGTAAAAGTAACAGTGACAGTAATGGTGAGTATAATAACCTATTCTTTTTGTTTTTTTATTCTTTCCTTATGCCCCAGTCATGTCCCACTCATGTCTGTTGGTGTTAGACTAGATACTAAAATGCTTTTCCACAAAATCATACGACAGAAAATACACCCCTTTCTTCCAATCAAACTTATTAAAATGGCTTCATGTGATGAGGTATAGTATCTGTCAATTAAATTAACATGCCTTATATTTATCAAATGATCATTCTCAACAACTTCAAGGTATTGGCCATTAAAGTCCCATTTGATGTATGTATTTAAGAACTCATTAGATTGAGTGTAACAGTTAGAAATTATCACAAAAGTGGAAAGTAGGCACCTGTGCTATGTATGTTGCCTTTCTGTTGTGTGGTGGCGGTACTTCAGCGACATTATGTATAAACTCATAGAGCAGCTTAGCATTGTTCGCGTTGCCTAGTATTTCAGTCAATTTGTCCTGGCTAAGTTTGACTAAATCTGCCAGGCTATCTGCATTCTTTACAATAGCCCTATAGTTTTTGGTATTAACCCCTGGCATCTTTAACAGAAAGTCATAAGGTCCCGGGTTGTAGAGGTCGCTGGACTCCGGCAATGTGTCCGACTCGGCTGTGACGGCCTGGGCAGTGGTGGCGTCTGGTTGCAGCCTTCCTTGTTTGAGCTCCACAAAAAGTTCTGCAGTAGCATGGGGCGAGGGGCACCAGAGAATACGCAATCTGGGAAAATGTAATGTAAGCAGGGTGAGTCTTGAGGAGACATCATTGGAGGATATCTCATTCCTAAAATCTGAACGGGACATGAGTGAGAAGGGCTTGGCCGGGTCGAATTCAATGAGCAGCACTGGTTTCTTGTAGTAGCGGGTCATGGAAAGGCACTGGGTGTAGAGGCGGCCACTTTGCAGAGAGCCAATCAGATCACTGACACTTTTTCGCTCCACGCACACATCCGGGGTAAGGATGTAGTCGCCCACCTCTAGTGTAACGGGCTCGATGTCCAGGCCGCGGCGGTGGAGCAGAGATGGAAGCTCGCTACGGAACTCGCGCATGTCCACTATGACCCGGGACGGTTCTTTGGGCTGATCCTGGCCTCCTGATTGAATAGATAAAAACAAAAAAATGTGTGTAAACAGTCTCCTATTTATTAGAATTAAATAAAATAAAGGGTTATAAAACTATATATTTTATTATTTAGAGATTGATAAGAGGAATACACAGTACCGCTTATATTGATAAGATCTTATAATATCATGTCATGCTTAATAATAATCATAGTATTTGCCTCATGGTCCAATATTTATTAGGGTTGTCAAAAGTATCAAAAATCATATACCATTCAATACTAAAACTAATATCAAAACTAGATACTCATTTGAGCAAGTATCGATACACAACATTAACAGGACAAAATTTTAACTTTCCTGAACAATTTTAGTTTGATTTTAAGCTTTATCAGAACTAGTATAAGACCTCATGCCAAGATAAAGAAAGTCTGTATTATTTTGTAGATGAATTACATTCCATTGTTAACAAAATACGCATTTTTTATCTTCGGTGTGGAATCGTAATAAGTTCTGAGTGAATTAGTATTAGTAGTATTAGTATTGAAATTGAGTTTGAAATTTTAATATTGTGACAGCACTAATATTCATTGTCATTTTGTGAGAAGGCTTCCAGTACTGTACAAAAAATACTTTTAACCATTTATCATAAATGCCCAGAATAGCCTTTAGTGTAGACATTGTTATGTCTGAAGATTTTGATAACTGCTACATCTGACTATTGCAGACAAAACAGACAAACATACCTGCTTTGCGAGTGTTGGTGGTGGCATTCGCTGGTTCTAAATTTCTTGCAAGATCAAGATTGGTGTCCTCTCTGCCCTCCCTCTCTTCTGGGATCACCATAGTTGCCTTTTCTGCACAAGAATCAAAGGGTCAATAAGTAAATACTTTTTTTTTTTTTTTTCTTTTACAAAAATCACTAATAACAATAATTATATTACGCAGTACACTATCCATAACAAGAACGTACTGTACTATATCTGCCATATTAGAAGCTTTTAATAAAAACTACTAGGAACATAATGTAGTGACTTTGCCAAAAAAAAATGTACGTATCGTGTAATAGTATCTGACAAAACATATTTAATGGTACAAATGAACAAATTAGGCAAGTTTTGAAATATTTTCAAACCTGATCAAGTGTTCAAAAGCTCTCTTCTCCTTGGAAAGTGCTGTGAGGTATTTCTGCTCCTCTGTAGAGCCTCCATAAATGAGGAAGTATACCCTAAAACACAAACAAATAATTTATAAACATATGCACACCTGCAGCCTCCCATCTCTCCAAGACGTGTATGTGTCCAGAACTCGAGCAGTTCAGATCACATTTGATCCTTCGCACCCTGGACGTGGACTATCTGAGCCACTCCCCTCGGGTAGGAGGTTACAGTCCATTTGGAACAGAACCTCTTGCCAAAAGAACATTTTCTCTAACCTCTGCTCTTGGACTTATGGACACTATATAACACCTACCACTTACTTGAACCATAATGACTCTACTTTATAAATTTTATTTACTGACAATTGCAATAAAGCGTATTGATTCTGATGACTGTATAAGTATATAAAATCCACACTTTAATAAAAACATACATAAATGATAAAAATAAATGATATATTTGGATGTTGCATGTACAAGACATTTCTCCATTTGAATAAAGGCTTATGTTAACGTTCTTTATATTCCCACCCTTTTACAAACAATAAAACAAAACAATTTTTTCCTTCATAACCTACCTGAGTGGTTTTCCCGGCCTGCATGCCTTATAGACCTCCAACTGGCGCACGAAGCTCAGCTCAGCATCGTACAGCACTACAAAACTAGGCTCTACCTCGTGAAGCACCCTGGTGAGGCTGTGAGGGTCCACGCATCCTTTCAGTGGGTGGATTACGGTTAGTGGCTCTTTTAGCACACCATAATATGCTTCTGAGGACAAATCTAACTCCATATGTTCCTCTTCGTCATCTTCATCCACCATCAGCTCATCCTCACTGCTGCCCATCACCGCCGAGTCCCTGGATTCCTCTTTCCCCATCATTTGTGTCAAAGTCAGAGATGGTCTACTTTTGGAGGGCTTTGTAGATTTTTTAGCTGGTTCTTTTCCTTTAGTTGTTTTTTTGGACTTGCTTCTGCCCTTGTTGTGCTGCTGGAGGTCGAGAGCGGCAGCCGTGGTGGGGTCGTGTTTGCCCACAGTTCTGGTGTAGAGACGGTTGAGGAGCCAGTCGGAGCCACGTTTAATGTACTGCTGCAGTTGGGAACAGGTGCGGTCGTCGCTGGCGCAGATCAGCACACGCCCTGAAATCACATTTATGTATTTATAAGCTGTCATTACAGTCTGGACAATTTTGATAACAGCCCTTATCTCCATTTCTGTATGGGCACTTTGGTAAATGACCAATATATACACAGCTATGTCACTGTGACCACATAAGACAGAATATACTAAACTGTCATTTGGTAAATAACATTTTATAGATCGTATTAGTCTCAAAGTAGTCATCTCACAACATTCCCTATAATGTTAAATGTATCTATCTCTGTATTTTTCTTTGTAGGGACAATGTACAGAGACATTTAACTCATAAAAACAGAGATGTTCTGCAACAGATTATAGCTCAATAGCTAGTTTCCATCTGCAGTGCCTGATTTACAAAAATAAATTATACAATGCAATTAAATTCAGTTAACAATAAGAGCAATACACACTGCCCACTCACATTCACACAATATCACTAGGCTAAATCTGTGGAGAGACAAGCCTGCTCATAGTAACAATGCATGTATTTTTTTGTGTTATTATTTTTTAAACACCTATAATTGAATAATTGCAATCTAGATAACCTTAAGACCATACTTGGGAACTCCATGAAGATACCCAGGTGAGAAAAAGTTACATAGTGTTTGCCTGGCAGATTATTTTTTATACTGAGTGATATCAGCCTGGTCCCCACAGCCTCCGTCGTGTCTCAAACACGGTCAAACATAATCGTAAAATCATATCCCAGGCAAACTACGTTTTTTTGTTGATTTCATAATGTATTTGTGTTCCTCTATACTTTCCATGTGTCGTGGTGACATAAATACTGACCTGGTTCATGATCAGACCTCTTGTTTTCTTTCTCAATCTCCTGCAGAACTTCATTCAGAGCTTCCCATTTTGGACTCTTCTCCAGCACCAGCTCTCGTTTCACCTCTGAAGCATAAAGCCATTTAACTATCCCACAGTGTCAAGTACTATGTTAAAATGTAAGCATGTATTTGCAGGATCATTACCAGTGGCTGAGGGTTTTAGTTTGTCAGCCTCTACTCCCAGTTTCAGTTTCTTCTTGCTCTCTGGGATCCTGTACACTCTGCTTCTCGCATTCACAAACATAGAGTTGCTGGAGTCAAGGAACAGCCAACCTAAGAAGGAAAAACAAACCAGTTTAAAGGTGCCCTATGTAACTTTTCTGGTAGAGAGTCCACCACTGGCTTGTCTCCATGGAGATATTATTGCTTTGCTCTGAATGTGGTATAATCTATTTATCTTGCATTATTCAATTGCTTGTGCTTTCTGTGAGTGGGTTCTCCTCTCCGCAGATCTGGGACATGGCCTGGAACGTCACAGTGGTTATTTGTTAAGTTTATTGCTCCTGCCTTAAATTACTCCACCTTCGGAGCACTATCATAATGCAATGAGCAGACATCCAGTTAATGAAACTACAGCACATTGCATCATTTTTGTCAAGCTTCTGTGTACAGTTTTGTATTTGTGCTTTTGAGTAAAAATAACAGGTGGATGGCACAGGGTTGTGGGTTGCGCATTACACAGAATCTTACAGCTAACTGTAAAGGGGGTCTGAATAGGGCCGAGGAGAGATCACTAAAATTAGTAAAACATGTACGGATGACATCAAAAACCTTTTCTGGCATGTTTTTGATGAAGGAACAGAGTAAGTGTTTTAGAGTTTTAGAGTTTCTCATTTTTGTCTTTGCAACATTCATTTGCAAATGTTTCATATTTTCCTTATCAAAACCTGCACAGGTGCGAACAATTAGGAAGAAATCAGATTACTCAGATCAGATGTAAGTGTTTACATAACATTTCAATTTAACTAACTCCAGAAATCAGATAATGATTACATTTTTACTTTGCACGTAAACATCCCCAGTGTTATTGGCGGTTTTCAGATTATAGAATGTGATGATGTCATGCTCTCAGATTTTCCAACTGATAACACTGTCATTGAACTATCCGAAACTTCACAAATGTCGAAACCTGGGAATTCTAATATTTACTAAACCCAAGAACTGTAATTTCATTAATTTCATTTTCACAATATCCATTTTAGCTGCTCCCCATCTGTATTAAATATTATTGGGCAATAGAATATTGTGATTAGGGTTGTCAAAAGTATAGAAAATCAAATACTAATCTAAAACTAACCTAGTATTGAAAGTAGGTACTCAAGGACAGAAATGAAGTTTTCCTAAACAACTTTAAAATGATGTTGAGCTGTATCAGAACAAGTATAAGGCCATATAGACTAGTATACACCCATGGACCACTATGGAACCACCTGGACGACTGAGGTACCGTATTACACAGATATAACACTACATCGTAATATAAAAGACAGTTCTATTATTTAGTGTTGAAAATTCCATTGTCTAAATAAAGAATCGGTCTATTCCTTTGAAATGGAGTCTGAAATTTTGGTATCATGACGACACTAATAGAATTTTGCTATGTTATCTGAAACCCAGAAATATCCCAAGTATAAATTGATAAAGTGACGACACCTTGAACCATCAGTGCTCAATTCAAAACACATTTAACATTAGCTTTACCTGAGTTGGAGCCAAAGATCTTCTGGCTGGAACGGAGAGACTCGAGCAGGTTGAGGAAGGTGACACAGTCGTACTGGGTGAGGTAGAGAAGCAGCACCCTGAGCACCTTTAGGTCCTGCACCAGGCCTTTGGTCTTTGCCCCCAGTTGGTGCCACAGGGGGTCCAGGTAGTGCCGGATGGTCTGGAAGAAAAGACAAGAATAAAGATTAAAATGGGAATAGTAGTAGTATTGCAGAGTTAGGCTATAAGTTAGATTGATGCAAGATGCAAGATTAATTACAATCAAATTGAAATCGCAATTTGAATGGTTGCAATTATTTAAGTAATTTCTTCTGCAGACAATCTTTTTAATGTAAAAAACTGCTAACCATTCAGACTTCTCAAAACATGTTCAGAAATGCATATGATTCTTGTATTATTTTCACAGTTTCAGTCTTCTTTCAAAAATAAAATGCTGTTGAGTATCTTTAAAATGTTAACTTTGAATATAATCCTATAATCGAAACATGAATTGAATATCGAATTGTAATCGCAATGCTTTTCCAAAATCGTGCCACCCTGGTTGACAAGTGTTTCCAATCCCGGTTCAAACCTAATGGCCTGTTTCAAACCTAGCTAAGGTTGGTTAAGATGATATTAGAGCATTTTTGGAATTGTTTTGATCTACCTGCTTTTGTATTTTCTGAGGTCTAACATAGAATCCTTGGAAGTTGTTTACCTTATCAAAAGAATTTCCCAGTGTGTTCTCCAAAGACAGGTCCTCAGCCTCCAGAGTGGGGTTGTAGCGTTTGAGCTCCTTCAGACAGGCGCTCATGATGTCCAGAATGGAGCTCTGGATAGCCCTCATGGCTGGGGTCAGGGACACGTGAAGCTCCACCACCTCTCTGGCTTGTGTCTCTCCAAACCTGAGTTCACTGCAGCCTGGAACCTGCTCAATAAGATGATGGTACATGGATGATCATCATGGACTTACATTTTATTGTATTTTGTCTGACTAAAGATAAATAAATATGGCAATATCAACTTCGTGAACAGAAACAGTAGAGACTTTTAATCAGTGCCATTTAAATAGCCAGATGTCGTACTCCAAAATCTGTACTCCAAATCACATGCTTTTACTGACAGAGGATTGGCTGTGGACCCCTTGATTAAAAAGACGCAAGCTGATCTCTGATGATTAGAAATGGCTGAATCTTGATTAAAAGTTGTACATACATTTTTTTAACCAAAACAATAATCCAATTTAAGTGCATAAGACATAATACTTCATACATGCGATTTGTAAGTAATCTGAATATAAATTCCTTTCTGACTTTAAAATTCAAATAATAAATATATATTAGTGCAAATAGTGAATAAATTGGAGTATTTTTGAAAGATAAGGTGAAAACTAAGGCTCCTTACCACCACAGACAGAAAGTGTATATTTTATCATTTTTGAGCTGCGAGACTCTCTGTTTGACCAGAAAGTCACTTTGGACAGTGTCAGTATTGCCTCCAGTTCTACTGTAAGGAACCTTGGAGTCTTGTTTGACCAAGAGCTCTCGTTCAAACCACATATAAACCAATCCTGTAGAACAGCTTTCTTTCACCTGCGTAATATTGCCAAAATCAGAAAAATCTTGTCTAAAAGTGACGCTGAAAAACTTATCCATGCATTTGTTACATCAAGGCTAGATTACTGTAACTCCTTACTAGTTGCTTGCCCTAAAAGCTCTATAAAAAGCTTTCAGCTAGTTCAAAATGCAGCAGCCAGGCTCTTAACAGGAACTAAGAGAAGAGAGCACATCACCCAGTGCTGGAGTCCCTTCACTGGCTTCCTGTCGAGTTCAGAATCAAATTCAAAGTTCTCCTCCTGACATATAAAGCCATAAAGGGCATGGCCCCGTTGTATCTGCAAGATGCTATAGTACCATACCACCCAAACAGCACACTCCGCTCCCAAAATGCTGGACTATTGGTGGTTCCTAGAGTGACTAAAAGCACAGTAGGAGGGAGAGCTTTCACTTACCAAGCTCCTGTGCTATGGAATCAGCTTCCTTTCTATGTTAAAGAGGCCCCCACAGTCTCTACATTTAAGACCAGGCTTAAAACGTATCTCTTTGAAATAGCTTATGGTCAGGTTAGCTAGGACCAGAAATAAACCCTGTAGTTTTAGTTAGGCTGCCTAGGGATAGCCATGCTGGGGGAAGTATGGTAACCTGAGCACTATCCTCCTCTTTTCCTCCTGTTATCCCTATCAACTTCATTTACTATTCAGTCTGTTCATTGCTATTCATGTTGTCCGCTGTCCCACTCCCCTCTGGGGAGTGTAATTGTTTCAGATGCCTGGCCGCTGACCGCCTCCTGATCGTTGGTGATGGCTGGACCCTAGATGCCCTCCTGACCGTCTGGTGATGGCTGGACCCTAGATGCCCTCCTGACCGTCCGGTGATGGCTGGACCCTAGATCGCCTCCTGATCGTCCAGTGATGGCCGAACTCTAGATCGCCTTGCCCGAATGGACTCTGGCCCTACAGACTTGAACTGGATGCGCCTTAGTCCTGGACACATCTATAGCCTGTCCGTCCATGGGAGTGGATCTCTCCTTCACTGTGGTTCTCCTCGAGTTTTTCTCCTTTTCCCAATGGGTTTTTTGGAGTTTTTTCCTTGCCGAGAAGGAGGGTCTAAGGACAGGGGATGTTCTGGAACAATTTGCTTGTCTGTTTCTAATTTGCTTGTCTGTTTCTGTTTCACTGTTGATTTTCTAATTCTGTTGGTTAATCAACTCTCATGTTCAGCCCTAAGAGGCGACTGCTGTCGTGATTTTGGGCTCTACAAAAATAAATTGAATTGAATTGAATTGATAGTTATTGCTTTATAAACCTATTCTGTAAGCACAGACATATTTTTTTTAAATCTGCGTATACTTCGCATTGTAGTTAAGCGATAACAAAATATATTGACAATTGTTTTAATAACTTATAATCCATGGATATGATTAATTGTAGTTGTGGTGTAAAGCTGTTCAATAAGTTGTTGTACATCAGTTTTATAGTATATGAAAATTGAGAGTTGATGATATGTACTACTTGAATCTAAAACAGCTTCACCTTCAACTATACCTGGGCCAAAGGTAGAGCTTCTTGACAAAGAGGTTCCTCATGACGCGCTCCACCTGACAGAAGCCAGAGCAGAACGCTGTGGCTTTGTCGGTGAACGCCTTTATGAAGCCAGTCTTGTTCTTTTGTCTGAACAGTCGAAGGATGAAGGCCTCTTGGCACGACTCAATGATTTTGTGAGCCCTGTACACCAGAATACCTAAAGAAAAGCAAACAGCTTTAGGAAAATTAAGTTAATATCTATGTAAAAGTGGTATAATAAACAGATGAAATAGATGAGTGGAGCTCAAACTTTTCACCTATCTGGCTTTGTGAGTACCACCGCATCTAAACCGAGACTTTATCAGGTCTAAATTGGGAATAAACATGGTATAAAATCAAACCATGGATTAGATGATTTTAAAATAATGATTAACCCAAATAAGAAAAACACATATAAATAGATTTATTTTTTAATAAAACAAATATTGAAACTGAGAGCCACAGAAATACTGCAGTAGATCATAGCATTGGACCCATCTCTAAATCTTGAGGCAGAACTACCTTATTTGGAGGATTTTATCTATTGTGCATGGTTTGTTTTGACATTGACTACATGAACGCAACCTATTGACCTTAAAACAAATATGTCACCTGATACAAGATGAGCAGGGATGCGGTCAGTGAGGAAGTCCACTACGAGGATCCTGCTGGTCACAAACAGCACACCCCCTTCAGTGTACACGTTGTAGCGCTCCGTGCTCTGGATGTCACTGGTCACTGTCCTGGGCAGATGGGTCACGCCCTCCACTCTCGCAACTGCTCTGTCAAATACTCCTGGGAGGAAAGTACAGAGATGAATGATAAACGGTATGTTAACACTTGCACACACAGCACATCAAACTGAGACTAAATAGTGTCTAATCCTGCAACAAAACCTGGATTCAAATCAGGACTAAACCCAGACCAAACCAAGACCAAGACTAAACCATGACTAAACCATGACTAAACCAAGACCAAGACTAAACCATGACTAAACCAAGACCAAGACTAAACCAAGACCAAGACTAAACCATGACTAAACCAAGACCAAGACTAAACCAAGACCAAGACTAACCCATGACTAAACCAAGACCAAGACTAAACCATGACTAAATCAAGACCAAGATTAAACCATGACTACACCAAGAACAAGACAAGACCAAGACTAAACCAAAACTAAACTAAGACCAAACCAAGAATCAACCAAGACCAAGACTAAACCAAGACTAAACTAAAACCAAACCAAGACCAAGACTAAACAATGACTAAACCAAGACTAAAACAAGAATCAACCAAGACCAAGACTAAACTAAGACTAAACCAAGTTCAAACACGCATAATGATGACACCAAAACTAGGACCCGGAACTAAACCATCACTAGACAAATTCAGAGATCTAACTAGTAATCATCGCCATTTTTGTTGTGTAATTTCAGGTCTGACCTGTTCTGGGGTGGTCGTGTTGAGCAGAAGCACCAGACTGTCCTGCTCGGAGTACACACGCATGAACTGCAGCAGGATGCGGTCTATTCCCATGCCCTCCGCCGCCACCAGCAGCCCGTCCGAGCTGAACAGGCTCAGGAACATCTCGGTCTCGTACTCCAACAGCGGACCCGCCATCCCGAACACGGCCCAATGTTAGCTCCTATGCGTGCGAGGGAAAATGTATAGTCTTTAGTCACAGATCACCATAGAAAATCCATCATTATCCGTGAGACAGGCTACATTCTCTCCCATTACCCAATGTTTTCAAATAAGACTTCCGGTCACGTGTTGTTTCTAAGGTGTTTGATTTGAGAAGTAAACAAAGAGCGCCCTCTACTGGTATGGAGTTTAACTAATATATTTGAACTACTGATTCACAAGGGAAGTTACTTGAACACAAAATAAAAATAAATAAATTAATTAATTAATTTAAATTAAAGGTGAACTATGTAACTTTTTTGGTTGAAAAGCTGCCCATTGTTTCCATGGAGACACTATTGCTGTGCCAGGAATGTCCCACAGTAGCAAAGTTATCTGTCTTACAAAAACAGTTCCATCAAAAACAAGCGTTAAGGGTTGCCTCACTACAGATTTGAAGACCATAGAGATCAATAAGCTAAATGCCTGGCTGCGGAATATTCCAGGGAAATCAATCTTCATCGCCAAAAGCGCAACTTTAAATTGTGTTTTTTATCCACTGGTGATGTAAGTGTATGTCTACATGTTTGTATGACTGTATATATTGAACCATTGCTTTTTTTTCTTTAATAATAATAGGACAGTTATAGTAGTTGACAGTGTTTTGGTGATTTTGTTTATTTGTAACTTTCTATTTGGTGAGACTAATCAAAGCACACAGCGCCCACACCTATTTATTAAACTGCACTGATATCTCTCACTGATATATCAGATTTGATATGTTCCATTCTATTTATGGACAAACAATTACCTGAATTAAAACAATGAGCTCATTATGGGAGCAGATTATTGAGCCAGTGGGTGTTTTAATGACAATATTGGTGTATCTTGTTCTGGATTATTCACTAATGCCTTGGGACCAACAAAAGCTGGCAAAACAGCTTTTTCTTTTTTTTTTTTTGTGTATAAAAAAAGCTGCCATAAAATTCCAATAGGTTTGAACCACATATTGATATGCTCACTATATTTGCGATAGGTCATTTCACACTTTTGCTTTATTGTCAGGTTATATGTAGCCTTCTATGCTCCAAACTATATCTTCTATTTGACACTCACACTTTTAAAGGCACCTGGGGGCATAATAAAAAGCAGCCTCTGCAGCTTAGTGAGTGAATTCTGGAGGTTCTGAGCTTTCACATGAGGCCTATCCATATACTGAGAATGAGAAAAACCTGTATGAGTTCTCTATCTGCAGATATAGACACTGGCAACCCAGATTGTGTTGACATCGTTCCGATACCACAATGATAATAAAACACTTTATTTAGACAATAGAATGTAATTTTCAAGATTAAATCATTGTTCTTTCTTTTATATAACCTTGTGGTCTTATGTGTGTGTTATCCCTGAGTGGTCCAGATAGTTTCCATAGTGGTCCATGGGCGTATACTAGTCTATCTGGTCTTATACTTATTCTGATCCAGCTGAAGATCATTCTAAAGCTATTCAGGAAAGGTTCATTTCTGTCTTATGAATGTGACTTTTTAGGATCAATACTTCCTCAAATCATATCTAGTTTCGATGCTATTTTAGTATCAATTAGTATCAGATTTTTGATTGTGTTTTCACAACCTTAATTACAATCCAACAAATACAAGACTCCTTCACATCAGTCTTTGCACAGTGACAAAGCTGACAGCAGAGGGCAGTGGAGCCTTGTGCATTAATCTGACTTGCTTTGTAGAGCATGTGCTGGAGTGTGAGAATGTTGAATCCTTTGGAGATACACCATCAGTGTGGTAAGTCAGCCCAGAGAGCAAAGACACGACGAGAGGAGCCTCCCAGGACATAAAAAACTTACAACATAATAGACTTGGCTCTTATGACAATTTCACACTTCGTAAAATTGAATCAAATCATCCGTAAAACTATTCAGATGAAGTGATGGGGAGCATAGCAACACGAGCTAAAGGGCCATCCCAGTAGTCCTCATTAGAAACTGATAGAACAAGCTAGGCCCCAGAGGTTAGTGTAGCCCCACAGCAAAAGTTCACGCCAGCTAATGCAGAGGAGAAAAGGCCAATGAGCTTTAAAGGCTGGCTTTTGTGTTGATATGAATGGAAAACGGTGTACAATTAAACTAAAAACATCAGGTTGAGTGGGGAGAATGCAGGGTCAAATTCAAGGCCAGGGTGAGTCCGTTTTTTAGAGGCAAGAACTATCACGGAAATCAGCAATGAACTTGAATGTCTGCTGCTAATGCTAAGGAGATATAATTATGGGGTTTAAAATCATTTTTAATTAGCTATTTGACAAATATGAATCATAATAGAAACAGATCCACTGACTGCAATTCACTGGAACTTTTTTTTTCTTTACAATCGCAAGTAAGTACAGAGCAGTAGGCGGAGATAGGGGGTAGGGGAAAACAGAGGGTTGAAGCCAATACAGGACAATACAGGGTTACTCAAACATGCATGAATCAATCAAATTATAGATTATAATGTTGACTGAAATTATGTATAACTGATTGTAATGGAGAAAAGAAACCTCTAGTGACTATGTGACATTTTATTCTCAGAGCAAATTGATTGGATTGAATAGGCTATGGAAAATCAGTAACTTGCACGTTGAATGAATATTATTAGCCTATGTGAATAAGAAGTGATGATAGATCTAGAGTTTACAGTAACACGTGATATTATTTGCATGTTTTATTTATTTTTTTTTTACCTTCATTGTAATTTGACAGGTTTTTATGCCAGATGTTCTTCCTTTCAGCACAGTGGGCAATGTAAGTGAAGGTATGAGGTATATTTTGAATTGCCAAAAACATTGTATTAAAGATGTTTATTAATTTTAAGTTTTGTTTTCAACGCTGAGGCCCACCTCCCTTTGCTCTCCATGCTAAGTCACTCCCCCTTCAGAGTGGTATCACGACACAGTCAGCACGCATACCGCTGATGAAACTACTGCACATCGCATCAGGTTTGTGAAGTTGTAGTGTATTGTTTTGTGTCATGTTTTTGTATATTTGTAGAGAAGTCTGAGTCTTAGACAGGATCGTACTGCCAACCGTAAAAAGGGTTTGAATAGTGCCCAGAAGTGATGGCATGATTACTCAAACATGCATGGATAATCTATAAATATTTAGGCCTGTTTTTGATGAGGGAACAACATTATAACATGGTAGAAAGCTCCAAAAAGTGCATTTGGCATAATACCCGCTCTTTAACTTGCCATCTACCAGCTATCTCACTTATTGTCTGTTACACTAATGAATGGCTTGACATTTTTGCCACTCTTATCGCACACTGGGGTTTATTTATGCCCATACCCTAGCAGAGCAGTGCATGTTCACAAATAAGATTATTACAACAACAACCTTCTCTGTCTATTGAAATATACATGAAAAAGAGGCACACTTTGGCTCTCAGCTCTGGGTCAAGCACTGCACAGACACACACTTACTGCTTTTGTTCATAATGATTACGAACAGCCAAGAAAGCCTATGCTTTCAGAAAGAGCTTCAATTTGCATATATTATCAGCTGCAAAAACAAGTGTGTAAACATTAGAAATGAATTTCCGGGCACAAGGCAAAGACAACAGACAAAATTAAATTCAAGCAAATGTATGGCTTTTATAAGAAGTATGAACAAGTCAAAACTACTTAGGCAAATCACTATGACAATTGTGGCAATGAAGAGACTATAGGGCACAAAAAAACAGACAATAAGAGTAAGTGATGGAGGTTCGGGGAGATAAACACATTTTTCTTGTAGCTTCATGCGACCATGGAATGAATAATTTAAGGCGGGCTGGTGGTTCAGGGGTGTCAGGGGGTGGTGGATGAGGTGGACATAAGTGTTTCAAGCAAAGCACTGAAAAGCACATTTTGAGGTTTTAAAAATATTATAACCTTATTCCCTCATCAAAAACATACCTGGACTTGTATTTTGCTTCATTCATGCTCCTTCTAAGCCCCATAACAACATATGATTTTGAATTTCTCTGATTTGTGACGTCACAGGTAAAAGGCAAAGGTTAAGCAGGCCGACGGACTAATCACAGAGCAGCGCTGAGGTTGTGCGGAAGCCAAAGGCAAACATGGCGATGCCAACAGACGTAATTCAGCCTTTTTTAGCAAAAATACAGACTATGTTGTTTGTAAAAAAACGTACAGAAGGTAGGTGCTTTGTTCATTTGTGGACAGGAAAGATGTCTGTGGTTTTCTCTCAACTGGATGTACCCAAATTGCAGACAAAGCAATACTGAGGTAGAGACACCACAGGTACCAAACCATACCGATGAGACATTTCAGGTACACAAGAAAGACATTTCAGTATCACAGGATACTGAGGAGGAAATACCACAGGTACCACAGTATAACTAAAGGATGACAGACAAGGGAGACACTGTATGTAAAATAGCTGCAGATACACAACAATACCGAGGTAGAGACGCTAGCGGTACTCGATGATACCGAGGTGGACATGGCGCAGGACGATATTGAAGTAAACATTCCAGATGATACTAAAGGGGAGAGGCTTTTTTCTTTTGTTGTTGTGTTACATTTGTTTGTATATTATTTAATTATTCTACCAAAAATAATACAACAAAATTGAAAAAAGTACTACTTTTCACACATAAACCTTCCCTTTTTCTCCTATCTGTAACACATGGAAAAACAGTTCTTTTATTTCAACATGAATTCATTTTGTACATTTGAGTATAAAACGACCACAAATGCATTAAAGTACCGTTTATCAGAAGAACGTTACACTAGCAATCTTGACGCTATTTTTTATCCAACTTACTTTCAAATAAGAATCATCGGTCAGAAAATAGCATAATATGGACCATTAGTGTAATAATTTAATTTGTCTTGACTCTGGTGAAGATAATCCCTTCTATTCAAGTGCAGACCAGCAAATTTAAGTCAACTTATAAGTAAAATGCAGTTATAATTTGGTATTTGGGTTGTGTTGGTAAATCTGCACCTTACATTTCCAACCATCATGTCCCAGTGACTGTATGAAGACCTGCTGACCCCATAACAGAGCAGGGGAGGCTGTGAGCACACACTAGTCTGGCCTGTAAACCAATAAAGCCTAAATCCTGACAGATCCACGGCTGAGTTTCTGAGCCGGGATTCACAGCAGTGTACTTCCTGGACCAGAGATAGAAGGATGGAGTGAGGGAAGGAGAGGGGGAAGGAGAGAGGGAGGGAGCGGAGGTACAAGAGAGAAGCAGTGGGAGCCTCACAGATCAAAGCTGCTCACAAGCAGATCTGATCTCATCCAGAGGGCCCATAGAAAAGAGCCAGGGTCTGTGCTGAGGAAGAGGAGGGAGAGGAGGAGGAGGAATGAGGAGCTCAGCCTACAGACTCTATTAATTTTGTTCTCCAGGGCCAAAAGTCAAGCCCAAAAAAAGCCCCAAATCTAAGGAAATGTGCTTCGAGGTTGAAGAGATCATTTTATCATTTTGTGTCATGACTGGGGCTTTACGGTTTGGTGTTGGGGTGTTTGAGACCAATTACAACCATGTCGACCGACGCACCCAGCAGCCCTTGGTACCCTCCTGTAAAGTGGTCTAAAGTGTCTGTAATCCCTGAGTCGTCCAGGTTTGATCCATAGCAAAAGACGAAGTTTAAATCTGTCAACTGGACAAATTGTTGAGCAGCGAAACGTCTTCACTCCTACAACGATTTGTCCCAGTTGACAGATTTAAACGTCGTCTTTTGCTGTGGTCTAAAGTGGTTTGGCCCACCACAAGTTGATTGGCCAGTGTCAGTGTGAGCGAGTCCGCCAAAGTCCACACTGTCCTCACTAATATAAACTGGTAAATGGTAAATTGTCGCATTTTTATAGAGTGCTTTTCAATTCAATTTATTTTTTTATAAAGCCCAAAATCACAACAGCAGTTGCCCCTATAGCTGAACATGAGAACTGATTTAACCAACAGAAAGTTAGAAAATTAACAATGAAAGAGAAAAAGACAAGCAAATTAATCAACAGAAAACAAGCAAATAGATAGATTGATGTCCCAGAACATCCTCGGTCCTTAGACCATCCTTCTCAGCAAGGAAAAACTCAAAAACTCAACAAAAAAAACAAAAAATAAAAAAAAACAGTGGGGCAAAAGAGAAACGTCGAGGAGAATTGCAGTGAAGGAGAGAACCACTCCTCATGCACATCTTTTACATCTTCATGGCACTCAAAACACTTTACATCAAAGAACCATTCACACAGAAGTGTACCAGCAAAGTGAGAGCTGGAATCGTACCTCCAACCTATGAGTCAGTGGATCTGATCGCTCTACCAATGATGTTTATGTCGAGAGTGGAATTTGAACTGCCAACCTTCTGATCAGTGAACGAACGCTCAACCAATAATGTTTAGGTTGAGAGCAGGATTTGAACCTCCAACCTTCTGATTAGTGGACAAACACTCTACCAACTGAGCTCCTCATGTGTCTAACCGTTGTCCATATAGGTTTATTTTCTTAAAGTGCATAGGACATATTCATATTTTTCTCATTATTACTTGGTTTGGTGGGATAGCACATACGGTAAAAATTTGTCATAGTTTTACAGCAGATTGTGGAAAAACATTGAGAAGAAACGTACTCTCTCCTTATGTCATCAACACCAATTACACAGGAAGGGATTTTTCTGACAGTTACATTCATTTAACAAAATAAATGTGCGCAATTTAGACAAGTTTTAGCCCTTGTTAACATTATGGTTGCTAGGTTACGGACAATTACCTCACATCTGCTGCCTAGGTCCAACCAGGAAGTAAAATGATGAAGTTAAAAGTAGAAAAAATAGCAAAGATTTGTAGTAAAATTGAAAATATAACAATGCTAATTTGGTTTTAGGTCATGTTTATAAGTAGTCTAACTTGTTATATGCACTTTAATTAGCTGGAGTTGAATTTGCACATAAGTCGGTCCTTCGTAATGCGGGCTACAAGTGTTATAAGTAAGGTCAGATGACAGGATCGGAAATCATTACAGGCCTGAACTTACACAGAGTCAGACTATTTTATTCATATCTTTTATTCATAGCCGTGTCATCACCTCTAGAGCTCCTCGGATTTGCTAATCATCATTTGCATATAGAATCAAGGGAGTGTGGCTGTCTTGATTTCAGCCCAACCAGGCAAACCCATAAATGCGCAAATGTCCTTGACGAAAAAAAAAAAAAAAAAAAATTATAGACAGAACTTTCCCTGTCTGTTCTTCACTAATACAATTTGTAGCAGCACGGTGGTAGCAAAGCAATATACAACTTACAAGACCAAGTCAAAGGCATTGAAGGATTTGGGGTATTCCTCTATAATTCCCAATAATCCGAACCCTAACAGAACAGTAGGAAGTTGACTTTAATTGAAGAAAAGGATGAAGCCAAGGATATCTAGTGTGGGAAAAGATACGTGGATTAATTAGTGCTGTTGCTGGCTGCAGCGCGTGTTGGTGCCGAGTACACAGTTGTTTGTGTACGAAGCTAATTGCGATGGAGTGGCATCTCATCCGTCAGCGTCACTGTCATAAGAAGCATGTTTGATTGGATTTGCCAGTTTTAATCACCGAGCCTCTATATTTTGCTTATGTTGGTTAAGTGGGGCCCGGTTAATTACAAGGATGGATTAAATGTGAATGTCAACATGTTAAGAGGTGGCCTGCAGTTGTGTTCATACATGTACCTGCGGGCAGTGTGTACACGGTAATCACACAGAAGTACTGCAAATGGATGTTTGTTACCGAGTGAATTGTGTTACATTTACTAAACCATGATCATTATATACCCAAGTCAATCCTATCCGAAAGTGGTGCCTGTTTTGTTGATTAAAGTGATTTGCAGTCATATAAAGTGGCATAGTTAAGTGGCACATAAAGAAAAGACAAAATTATGAATACACAAATAGTACAGGGTGGCCCAAAAGTCACTGACACGTTTAAATCTTCAATAGCTCCTATAATTCTTAAGCTTTACTCACCAAATTTTAGCAGTAGGTAAACATTTTTGGTAATATATATGGTTATAATTGTTCACTTACACTTGTACTCAGGGTTCGTTCCTTGGTGCTATATTTGCTAAAAATTAATATCGGAAGGGTAGATCTAAATGCTCTGAAAAAATAAAATAAAAATATTTAGAAACAAAAGAGTTATGCATTTTTTTCAACTGTCAGACTTTTATAAATGTGTTTTCATTGGTGGAAAAATCATGATTCATTATTATTCATTATTACTCACTCCATACTTGGAGGTAAGTAGATGGTAAGCTACTATTATAGCCACAGCTGCCCTGGGGTAGCCTGACTGAAGTGAGGCTGCCAATTTGCGTCAAAAGTCACAGTCATACTAAGCAAAGTGGGTGAAGTTTCTTGCCTAAGGACAAAACTATAATTTTTGCCACTGTCGCCCCACTGGCACCTGGTATTCCCAGCAGTCCCCCATCCAAGTATTAACCAGGGCCCAGCCCAACTTAGCTTCAGAGATCTGACGAGATCAGGCTTTGACAAGAAGGTTTGTCCGTCATTAATAATTTAATAATCTAGGGCTAAATCAGGTCTAAAAGTGGACTACATTTCCACTGTGGCTGTAAACAACATCATTTTTTAATTCCTGGACCTGTGGGAATCCCTGAAGACTGTCAGTTTTTAAAATGCACTGTCTGAGTTGTCCAAATACCACATGTACTACCATTTGAGAAACACTGATTTACTGTAGTATATACACAATAAAAAACATAACATTAAAGAACGGTTAGAATTGTATCGTTGTATTAGATATTAGACGGTTCCTAACAATGCAAAGCACATTTGCAGATGTTATTTGCTGCATTGTTAGCTTGCATCTCACTAGTATTGCTCTTCTGTTGACTTGCCGCTGAAATAGCCCCATTAGCGTTGAAGCTGCGGTAATGACATGCAAATGAACTGACATAAAGTGAAGAGAGCTACAAGTTTTGCTCGCTATTTTGACTGACAGCCAGTAGTGGAGCGCTCTACCTGTTTTTATTTTCAAGTACGCTTATGAATAAAGGAAGAGAATAGAAATGTCGTCTGTGTTTGCGGTGACTAAGGATGTTTTGGTTTACATGTATGAATAATGTGTGGGGTCTCCTCTCAGGGACAGCAGGAGTTGGTGATTGTTCAGTGCTTCATGCTGTTACTCATCTGGGAGGGAAGGACACTAGACAGGCACGGTTAAATGTTGTGATGATGACCACGGCTGCAAGTACGAAATCGAAATCATTTTTAACAAGAAAACTGAAAGAAGTATTCAAGTATTTAGTATTTGCTTACACAGAAAATAATTTCGTTGAAAGCCACATTTGCGTTCTGATACTGACCTCTTATTCAAAACCGCTTCTTCATAGCGGCATTTTTAAAGCCTACATGTATGATGCAGTGTCTGACGTTTTATAATATTTGCAAGTAATTACAGGGCTCTGGGAGGGGTCATGAGGTAGATGAAAACACAGATTTTCTGAGCACCCAAGCCTCAAATGTAGGACAACACGGGATTACTAAAAATGCATGAATCACTCAAAATACAACTTTGAGTATTGTGTGTCAATATGTATGCCCTACAATTCCGATTCACTATGTCCAGTTCAGCCAAGCTTGCCCATGATTCACTTCAGACAAATGTCCTTATTGGTACATCATTTTTTTCTAAACTTTGAGATCCAAAGTAAAAAACAAGTACAAAATAAAATGTAATAATCTTTGTATATTTACTCCATAACACCATGACTGTGAAAGTGTTTCTCCAGTTATTTTTCTTGCTCTAGTTGTGATTTAATACACATTTTTAAGTTTGCTAGTTTAGATTTCAGCTCGGCGTGTTGCTTGTTGCAGAAATTACATCAATACAGTGTAAGCTAATTGTACCTGAGAAGCATCTTCACGAGTTCACTCCTCTTTGACTTTGTTCTGCTGAATCTGAGCATGACTAATTCACTGTTGATCTGCTTCCATCTGCCTGCTCTCCTCCCAGCAGCACGACGAGCACGACACAGGCAGCACACGCTAAAAAGGTCAAAGTTTAGGCCAATGCAACAGGTTTTTCTCCTAAAGTAATTAGAGACGTGAAGTTCTGAGAATAAAAAAAGGATTATTAAATTAAGGGCATGCAAACACGATATTGTAAGGTGGATTGCGCAAGATAAAACGCTCAAAATTACAATATTTCACTCCTATACTTACTTAAACAATTGCCTGATGCGCAGAATGAGTGTTTCTGTTTCCCCAGTGGCTGCCTCCAAGTAAAATCAAGAAGAGAAAGGTTTTATCTAGTGTGATCAAAAGGACAAAATTAGAGTGGGACAAGAGTAAACATGGAAGGAGCATTCTTATACCCAGATCTACGCTGGGGTATAAAGAAGGGACCCCCGGTTGGCTTTTCCTCTGATGAGAAGGTAAGATAGAGTTACAAAATAAGCAATACTGTGTCTGTCTCATATTTATCATGCCAATGTAAGTGGTAGTCATTGGATTTGTGCGGCTACATATTGTATTTTGGTTTTGTTGGTTTCACTGCATACGTGACAAACTACTACAAAAACTCTGTAACTTGCGCAGTGCTCCTGAAAAATATGAGAGGTCTCTACCTTTAATGTGTATATTTCATAGTTCAGGGGTAAATGCTCTACATGGGAAATATACAACATTACATAATTCCTTTAAAGAACACATATTGTGCATTCTTGTAGTTTAATTTCTCTTTTAAATAATGTTTGGAAAAAATTTTATCTATGATGCAACTAAACAGGCAATATATGAATATACAAGCATTTTTAAGTGTAAACGAGCAGACATAAAACAAAATACAGCTCCAGACGTGTTTTTGATTAGAGAACAACATTATTACATGGTTAAAGGTGGAAAAAGTAATTGCTCTTTAAAATAATCCTAGTAATTGCTCTTTAAAATAATCCTAGGTGCATTTTTACTGTGAGTGGGGTTACCTTTCACAGATCTGACCAGTAATGATGGCGTTGTCTCTATAGCGATGGAGAAATTTCAATGCCATATTGTGGAACATCAGGGCAAAACAAGTGACAAACCCTCCACTAGAAAAGTTCCATAGTGTGCCTTTTTAAAGTAAAGAGATAGTTTTGGATTATTTGACTAAGTTTTGGCATGTGCCCACATAGTAGCTTTAACTTATCCAACAATTCTAATGTTTATGTTACTTACTGTAATGTGTGAAATCTATTATATATTCCCAAGTGTGAAATCGTGCCAACAAACAAGCGCATTGTTGTGATCGCGGGAATTTGCAGGGGACCGAGTTAAATTTGCACCTCAGATGGACCCAAAGCGCTGCATATATTCCACAGCCAAGTCTTTGTTTTCTATGGACAAAAATAGACAACGTTGTATTTATCACTATAGTACCTGAGCAACCCTCTTTCCCTCTCCAGTCATGCATTCAGGTGCTGCTCGTAAATAAGAGCGCCAGTTCATTTTTGGAAGCCAGGTGGTGTCTTGGTGGGGAGGTGGTGTAGAGGAGCCAAACAAACTGTTGAGCTAGTTTAGGAGTGTCAGAGTAGGAGTGCACTGGTGTGAACAGCACTATTGTGGCTAAATGTCAGAGGACACCTTCTGTTCCAGATCTGACTAATAAAGAACAGACACAACAGAAAAGCAGCCCTAAACAAGAGCTGTTTATAGGTGCCTAACATGGGAATAGATGTGTTTTGCGACTTTAAAGATCCTATATTACAGTAGGACTAATCACCTAAACTCCGGCCACATTTCAAATAGAGCTGATAAACTGGGCGGTGCCTGGAGGACTACAGTGAGGGGGAGGGAGGGGTCTAGAGCTATCAGGGACAGCACACACTTTGATTATGGCTTTTTTTTTTTTAATTTTTTTTTTTTTTTTTACCAGAAAATCTACAATATCTTATGATGCACCATGAAGCAAATACATTTCAACAAGGCTAAAAACAATAGCTGTGGCTTCATAGTTTGGCAATTCCAGGGATGTAAATTTTCAAATAATTCAAATGAAAGTGTATGGAGTGTAGAAACACAATGGAGCACTTCCTGCAATACCACTTGATGATATCACAAGTTGGCCTGCTTTCAGTTTGAGGAAAGAACTATAAATAGGCAGGGCAGGAAATAGATATTAGCTAATCAGCTTTGATCAACTACAATTTTGACCTTACCATGAAATAAGAATAAGAAATAATAAAGGAATACTTTTACTTTTCCATATATGTACAAGTAAATGCACAGGGACGTAAATACTCCAGCCAAATAAAATCTAGTACAAACTATGGATTAAGTAGGTTTTTACCTATGGCCCGAGCCCCTGCCACTGTACCACTGTGAGAGGAGGCCTGTGCTGTCTCATGATCTGTGTTCCTAGTTCAAGGCCTTAAACGAGAATGAGTGTAGTGTGTCAAACAGTCAAACATTGACCTTTTCCTCAAACAGAATACAACTGTCCCGACACAACTAGCATGACACAATGATCTGAGACTGGACAGATGGGAAGCAAAAAATTAGTCACTTTAAATTGTGATAGTACATTACATCATTATGCATGGCAATCATTTCATATTAAGTAAAGTAAAACCTTATGAAGTCATAACATGATACTATCAGGACATATTATAATATATTTGTACAATATAAACTGTGATTTTTAAGGAAATTCTCTCATGACAAACAGAGGAGACGAGGAACAGGCCTGCCACTTCCTGCTGTGGTTTGTGACACTTTGACAAACTCCTGAGCACAGAAAATAAATGTTTGATGACCTCAGCGCACACTCTGTACCTGACGTCTGCCACTTCCTGTCATGTGAGAATTTTTGTATAGTTTGTGTCTTACTGATAGATATGTACACAGCAGTGATTACTGAGGATGCCCAACATGATGAACACAATTACAACCATTTACAGGGCACTTCATGATTGCATTAGGCTGTTTAATTACATTTTTTTCAACATTTGCAGTATTTGAAGACCACATTTTACTTACTGCACAACAGTACCGAATTACAGCATGTGAATTTCTTTCATTATTATGATAAAATCTGTACGCCCAGCACATCCCTGCACAGCCTCAGTGCCTATTGTTGACAATTATAGCCAGTCTTTTATTAGATCTGATATCATAATTGTCCTATATGAATTATTGATAAGGAAATAGAAAGGTTTACACAGCTGCCCGTTGTAAATAAATCCTGTGCTTCTTTGCTACCGAGTGCAACAATTGGAAAACACATGTCTGGTACTGACCAGATGGGCTCAGTCAAGTGCGCGCTGCACTTTGTGACCCTGTGCAACAGCGGAGTCATCAAAACAAGCTGCAGCCTGGTGCGTGTGCCCACAGCCTGATCTCCGGCAGAGCCTCAGCAGCCTCCTCCAGCCCTGGTGCAGCCTCACCGCCCGGCTGGCCTGGGTCCCAGAGGGCATTGCGGTGGATGGATGGGCCTGTCGCCGTATTCTCTTCTGTCCAGATGGCCCACTCTAAAATTGCCCTAACATAACATTTGCATAATATTAGCATAGTAGTAAATTGTATTATATTTCTTTTAGAAGGATTTTTACTGCAGTACCAAAATCATACCCATGTGAAAAAGGACATTTTGTGCTTGTGCCTACTTTCACTTTAGCCTCTAATCATTTCACTGATTAAACTGGATTGATTATGCATTTATCAGATAACATATTTTAACATTTCTGCCAAAAATCCTTTACAAGTTCTTTGATATAGACATTGTCATTTGTCCTGGCCAAAATTCCCTTGTCAGCCATCAATAATTTAGTAAGGAGAGATACTGGGGTGTAGGTAAGAGATCTCTACTAATAAAAAACTGAAAATACAGCGTTTACATACTAACTTTTACAACTTGTTTTCAGCACAACAGATGTTTTCAGCAACACTTACACCATGACTTTATAAAGTTCAAGTTGTCAAAACGATCATGTTGTCTGCAAACTTTTAGAAAGGCCCTTACGATATAGCTACAGAAATATGTGTTGCCATTTAACTCCACATAAAAGTACAAGGAAAAAGCATCAGCGGCTAGTACTATCCACTCAAACTGAAGAGGAATTGATGTGAAATAAGTGCAATGTCGGCCATTTTGTCTGCTACAAGAATGTGGATCAATAAACAGGAACTAGCTTTCATTGGTCACCATAGAAACACATAGAGCAAAAGGCCATGACACACATCAGATTCTGCTTTCATTTTCGCTTTAAAATGACTTAGTTGGGAATTTTTGCTAAATAATACTTAAAAGCCCTGTACCCAATTTAAAAAAAGTAATATTAAGGATGAATTAAGTTTAAAGTAGCAGTAGTAATGTATGCATTGAGACAGATTAGACAGTATTGCATATCAAAGTTATGTTTTTCTTTTTTTTTTCCGATGGTTCAACATCAGAGTTAGAAAGGACTAAGGGGATGGAGCTGTCTGTTCCTCCGTCATGGTTTAAATTAGGTACAGGGCTTTAAAAGGGTCAGTTTGATCCAAAGAAGTGTGCTATTAATAGTTTTCTTTGTTTATTTACCATCGGTACAGGGCCTGAAACATGAACGTAAGTGTATTTTTCAATCTAAAATATAGCAAGGTAGAGAAATCAGTCTGTGAAATTGTGACAAAAAACTAAATTTATTACAAAAATAAATCCATCCAGTACATTATGTTATTCACTGGCATTCAACTGATTCATAGGTTCCAAAATTCTTATAGCTCAATATTTGCCAAGTCCTCAGAAAACCCACATGAGAACCCTGCTATTGGCAAGAACAATCACATGGAGTCATGGATTCAAAAATAGCTGTAAGACATAGACAGGAAATAAAGTAGATGAAGCAGATCACGACCATTATGGCTTTTTCGAAGACTCCCACTCACCCACCGTCACACTTATGTCAGAAAAGAAAAATTGGACAAAAAATGTTTCAATCGTGGCATTAAATGAGGTTAGCGACAATTTACTATATTCATGGGTTTCTGCTTCTTGTTATAAGGTTCCATTTTGAGCACGGTTGACCATTCAAAACAGATATTAATAGACACAAAATTCTCTCTGCCCTTGCTCGAACCTGATCACTAGCTGCTGCTACCCAGAGTTCTGTCAAATTGAATAATAATAACACAATGTCTCCATATTAAAGTATATAAAATGTTTATTTCATAATATTGTGTTATTTATTCAGTCTCCTCACCAGTCTCATGTAAAATAGGAGGTTTAGCGCTCACTAGATGTTTACCAGAACCACTCAAGTTCAGAAATCTCAACTGAAAACTGGTTAGCTTTTAGCACAGATGCCAGTTTTACATGCTAATTATTATTTTAAATATAACAGCAAAAAATGTACACAGTCAACAGTCACTTTTAACAACACTTTGATGGGTTGGTACTAGCTGACACCCTCTTACTTATTCATAATTTGTGTGAAAAAAAAAAAAAAATTACAGGGGACTGACTCCAGAGTTCTAAAACCGTCCCGGACTAGCCAAGTTGCTAAGAGTATGATAGCACGAGCAACAAACGCTGCATCTACTACTTTTATATCTATGATTCAAAAGATATATTTTGTTAAGAATTTGTTTCCTAATTTTCCATCATTCTGAAACTCAAGGATACTTAGACAATTCCCTATACCTTCCATCCAAGCTCATGAACATATGGCAAGAGGAAATAAGGCCACGCTCCTCTTTCTCATTCTCTCTATGTGTTACTGAATTGGTTACCATGACAACACTCTTACATCCCCAGCCGGTCAGCAGTGCAGTTTGAGTAAGCTATAGCCAATATGTGTGTAATCGAGTGAAGTCATTTGGTTGCAGAAACTGTAATTTTGACAACAATTTTAAGACTCCTTGGCGGCCCTTCCTCCCACAGCTACTGTCTGGCCCTTGCTTCGCATTGCACTAGACAGAATTCGTTCCCGTTCGAGACTGATTTGATTTGAGCATTTTAAACTTGGGTGATGAAATATTTGCATGGTAGTTTGAGGAAAAAACAGCTCCAGACATGGGCAATTAAGATACAGTTAACCTTTCAGGCTATCATTTTGCCATTTTGAACGCTGCAAATCAGATACTCACAAATGATCAGTTCTTTCTTGAGGAAAACACAGCTATAGTGTCTGTGTGAAGGGCAGTGCAGTTTTCTGTGTGTTCTGATTGTTTAAAGGTATGTAACTTTTCTGGTGGAGCGTCTCCATGGAGATGTTATTGTTCTGTAATATGGCAGTAAATTTATCTACCTTTATGAACATAGCACGTGATTCCAAAATGCGCTTCAAGGTATTCTTAAGCAAGAAAAAAACTGTAATTGAATAAACCCAAGATAAATAGGTTTAATATCATACTGTGGAACTTTCTACACAAAGCAATACCATCTCCATGAGAAAAGCAGGTGACATCCACCACCAGGAAAAAGACATAGTGCACCTTTAAAATGGTATTGCATAGAAGGATTTCGGCTACAGTAGTTATGACCAAGTGTTCTCAGTTGTATTGTATTCATGATCAATTATTTGAATGGGAAAAAGCAAGCGAAACATGCTACCTCAAATGTGGATGATGCTGAAAATGACCAATTTGGGCACAAAACATTCTAACACATGACGATCCGGAAGTTGAATCTAGTCTGACAACCATGGCCTCAAACAGCATATTGTATTAAACACAGGAGAGTGAAAAGGTGAGGTAGTGTTTTTAGTTTGCTTGTTGCCTGGAGAAAGTGCAGAGTATAGACTCACTTTTAATGGTGAAGTATCATATTTTCCAGACTATAAGTCGCACTTTTTTCATAGTTTGGCAGGGGGGTGTGACTTACATGTGAAATTATTAAAGTATGTAATTTCACATCTTCGTTTTTGTCACACTGACAACTGCACGAGGGCACTCTAGGATTATTTACCAGTATGGCAGCCATCTACTTCCGGAGCAGTGTTCATCTACTTCATCTGCTACTACCGAGGATGAAGAATTTAGTGATTTGAAGTAAGATCAAGAGTAAACTTGTTAGCATGTTTTTTATGCTTTTGTTATCTGATTAACTGTTAATATCTTACGTTAACATACCAGACACACATTCAGTTTGCTGTCTATGTTTGTGTGTTAAGTAACGATTGATTATACATGCTACAGTTCACTTGTTTGACCAATAGATGTCGCTAGTGTGTTTGGAATACTGTACCTGTAATAAAATTTACTTGACTCGTTTTCTTTTATACATTTCATATTTAATTTCCCCTTATTTATTTCCTTCATTTATAAAGCCATAAAGGTGACATTTTTTTTTCATTTGGAACAATATTGAAAATGTTTAGTTTATCATAAGTCTAATTTAAGGTTGTGAAATCTGCTTCCTGTTTTCCGGTTCAGCTTTTTAATGCAAAGTCTTACCAACAGAGCGCTATTTAAGAAACAATTGAAAAGTGAAATATAAAGTTTTCGGTTCACCGGTGTGTTTACTAGCAGGCCAAAGTCGTATGTATATTTTCCATGGGTTCATATGCAGTTTTGTGTGTGTATGTAATATGAGCCAGAGCTTATGTAATATTTGATGTGTTTGCTAGTTCTACGGTGTGAACTGTGATGAACAAGTAAGACCACAGTAAACATCAGTGAAAAGAACTCTCATGTCTCTCGTGTTTGTGGACAAGCCGGCAGATGTTACATTAAGGCAGCGTATCTAACACTTATAGGATAGTGCGACTTATATACGTTTTTTATTTTATTATTATGCATTTTTTCACTGGTGCGACTTATAGTCCGGAAAATACGGTATATAGTACATTATTCTCTACAAAATTATCTGTCGTTTTATGACTTCTGTTTAACACAATAAAGCAAATATATAGTTTATGAATGGGGGATCGTATAGTAAATGCTGTGTTGGACATTGTGGTTGTGATGATATCAAGTTTGTGCATAGCATACATAGTTTGTGCATAGCATTGTGTGTACATATATACACACAAAAAAAGCCATAAAACAGTAAACATTTTATGCAATTCATATATTTATAATGTTAAAACGACATTTGTTTTTGCTATGTTTCGTTGCTTTAGGTCTGTTGTAATCACATTTTTCCCATAAGATTAATTTGCTACATTGAATATTGCAATAATGATCTAGCCCCAGGTACTTTTATTCCTATTAAACTTACCCCGAACACTGAGAAAAAAATGCATATATTGAGCATTGTTTGAAATAAGGCAGTGATTATTTGAGTATAAAATGAGAAACAAATAGGGATAGCAGAAGTTAATCAATGAGGTCAGTAAATGTAATCTCAAGTTTCAGTTAAGTTTGAAGGTTCCCCGATTTATCCTTGAAGTAGTTTCTTCAAGTCTTGGTCGATCCCTTGTGTTCTGAGCTGCTCCAGGCTGTAGTAGCGGTGGGTGACCTCTCTCTCGGTCACCACCACCACCCGGACCCCGTGGGTGTCCTCTCCCAGCTGGCACCCGATCGCTGAGCTCACCACCACGTCCAGACCATCGTGGCACCCTCCGGCGTTTTTGTGGTAATGTCCGCAGAAGACAGCTTTCACCCCTGGGACACAGGACACAACAAGATAAGAAAGTTACTGTATGCATTTCTATAATTTGTAAGATTATTTTAATTATTTTACGCGGGACTAAGCACTTAAACTCCACCCACAGCCATATTTCAAATAGTGCTGGAGCAGAGGAGTGGGGACTGAAGCACTAAAAGGGAAGTGAGGGAGGAGGGGTGGGGTCTGGAGGTAAGGAATCGTGTGATTGGTCTAACAGGTATCCATATTTCAAGGTGTTATCATGGTGTTTCATTCCACTTTAAATTAGCTAATATAATCTAAAGATTATATATAAGATTATATATAAGTAGAATATAGTATAGTTCCTGTCTGTAACACAATTCAAATTTAAGTAAAAGTTCTTCCATTTGTACTTTTCCAAATTCCATCAAAATGGTAGGAGAGGTTTTAAAGTTTGCACCAGGCTGCAGATTCAACCAAACCTCAGTCACTTCAGTCAATCCACTACATTTTAAAGGCTGCACGACAAGCCTCACTCTGAATGAGAACAGAGAATGAGCTGTTCCACCAGCTCTGTCAAATTGTGGATGTGAATTTGTTGTTTTGCTTTGGAGGAAAACCAATTTAGACTTTCCAACAAGTTTGTTATTTTCGCCAATCTCACTTTTACAATGGCAAACAAACAGAATACTAGCTGTCCAGAAAGACTGGATGTGAGGGAAATACTCAGGTTTCAGCTCGAGATGGCTAATGTTCTAATGTATTGTGATGATCTGATATTTTGTGTTTAGTTCAGGGTTAACGCCTTTTGTTGTTTGTGTAACTGTTAATGTGTTGTTAATGTAGCTGCTTCTGTATGTGACACTTGGTTGCTATGCCAACAAGTTGATGTGAAGGTTCTTTTGTCAGTTACTGAGGAGACTGGCTCTGCTGAGTTGAGACTGCTGTTGTTTTGTTCTTGTTTTTGGCATGGGTTATGCTACAGTAGCCCTTGTGTTCAGAAAATAAAAACAAGAAGCAATTTGGCGTTTCCTTACACAGTGCTACATTGGTGTCAGAAGTGATGGGCCAAACCTTCTCGGTGAAGTTTCAGTTAAGCTAACCTCACCTCTGCTGAGCTGAAGATGTTTTTGTCTGTGCAAAGATAATACAAAAAAAAAAAAAATAAAAAAAAAAAGATATGCTAACTCAGTACAGCAGGGCTACCACACTGATAGCAGGGGATCACAGACAGCAGGTGAGAGACACCCAAGGGTGCCAAACAACTCGCAGCAGAAACTGGTCTGAGCCCCTCACATGGTGCAGCACAGGAACGCACCAAGGACATGCACTGTGGCCCAGCCAGAGATTCTAACTTCACTCCACATAATGAAATGTCCGCTGCTTGTGCCATTAAAACCCCAAGGTATGACCGAAAGGCTGACCGGGAAGCTTTTAATGCCCAGTATGAACTATTGGCCCAGGCTGTGAGATGGTCCATGGAAGAGAGAGCTCTCAAATTAGCCATGTGTCTCACTGGGGATGCTTTATCTAGTCTGCTCCTCCTCAGTCCTGAAGACAGATGTGACTACCACCCCTTCAGTACCCAGAAACTTCAGGACCGGCAGGAATCTGCCCATGAGTTTGCCAGGAACCAGTTACTAAGTGCAGGAGCGAGGCAGAAAAGGAACTGCGACCGGCACTCCAAAAGATGCTCTTTTACAGTGAGGGACCAGGTCTGGAGGTATAGTCCCCTGGGCAAAAAGGGCAGATGCCACAAACTGAACACTGACTGGGTTAGACCTTGCATAATCTTGGAGAGACTGGAAGTACAAGGTTCACTTGCCACTAAGAGGACCCAAAGTGATGACAAATATGATCCGTCCATATCAGAAATAATAAAGGAAAAAAAAAATTGTCACATGGGGCTGAAAAACATAGGGGATTTCTACAGAAACAATGAACAAATCACTAAACTGTTAATCTGAGGTGAGATAAAGTTTGTAAATCAAAGGTGACCAATGAGCTTCATTTCACGTGTGTCAGTGAAAAAAAAAAAAAACATCTGATGGCACAATCACCAGGCTTGAGACGCAACAGAAGACGTGGGGACCAGACTGATATCATCTGTATAAAAAATACAGGGAGATATCTTTCTGGATTTGCTAGGCAAATAGAAACATGACATTTCCACAGCTGATCCAAATCACAATATGCCAGTTTGATCTCAAATACAGCAAATCCTCTATGCATAGTCGTGGGAACTTAATTTTGGATGGTGGTGCAGAGTTTTTTGTTTTTTTTTGCAGATTAACAAATCCAAATTTTGCATGCAATAAGGTCAACAAGTCTTGAAGCATTTGTTTGAAACAAACATGATCTCTACAACAAATCCAGGCTTTAACCAGCAAAAGTTTGAAGATCCACATTGTTGTTTCTTCCTCTTAATCCAGTCCGAGGTTGTCCTTTTCTCTGTTCTTTTGCCAAAAGGAATACACTGCTGTCACTGCTCAGCACCCACCGGTTAGCGCACCGCATATGAGCACACGGCATCACATTCAGGTTTAGTTTACCCACAGTTAAGCCTTCAGGCAAGCATTTTATTGCGGAAATGATTCAATAAAGTAAAAATATAAAATGTGTATGTTAGAATGTATTTATTTTGATGTTATCTCTTTTAGGAATAGATCTAGTTTTTTTTTTTGCTCAGCCCTCAGCTCCAGCAACCAATGGGCCTTCTTGCAGTTCCCTGACCCTTCAGCTATAGCACCCCCAGCCCCTCTAGTTCCCACAGTTATGCCTATGTGGAAAAAGAATAACCAACCGACAGAAGCAGTATTGGATATAGTCAGATGCATCCCACATAATATAATGGATGAACCCCTTATTTTTCATCATCGCATAAAGCTTCAGTTTGTGACTTTAGTTGTGCAATGTCGATCCATCCCTGCTTTGCTGTGTCATCAGAAAAGCCTGCATGTGAATACTAGCAAAGTGCCGAAGGGTTTGTGAGATGATTTTAAACACTTACTATAGACCCTTCCAGGAGGGACGTGTTTAGGATTGCTGTGCACACATCCTGGTACTGATTCTATCCCATTCATTTTAATGAGGCAGCAAAAAAAACCCAAAAAAACCAAAACATTAACTTTGACGTTTGTAGACAGTGCAGATAAATGGTTGTTTAAATGTGTGATGCATTTGGCAACAGGTAATAAAGGTCAATATCTAACTTTCAGCTCCAGATTATACAGTCTGTTAATGTTTGCAGGATTTCTAATGCTTGATGAAATAGAAATCAAATCTTGCTGTGAAACTGTCATGGCCTTCTATATTTTTGGTGCATTACTGTCCAGCATAATTTTGCTGCAAACACTGCCAACATTAATAATGTAGGTGTGGTAATATTTTCTAACAATGCTTTGGTAGTGGTTGTCAGTCACCCAAACAGCTCTGGGTTTTCATAGTTTGTGATGTTAGGAGGCTATACGATAATTCACGATAATTATTATATCCACTTATTGTTCAATAGATGACAGATGGAACGATATGTTTTTGGGTTCAGTATTTATTGTGGAGACCTCTTCTTTGCAATAGAGGTGAGATTGTTGTCATTTTAGTTGTATTACGATAAGATTTGAGCTTTAGAAGGTTGAATAAGTAACTTTCATGGCTAATTTTTGCTTCATTTTGCTATTTATTGTAGCTCATGCCTTTTAATGATACTATATATTTTAAAAGTAAATCCGTTTACTGGGATTATTTTGCTTTGTGTCACTGGCATAATGTAGTTTCAAAATTATCGTTTATCGTAGTATTTCTCTGTAGCAATATACCGTGTTTCAAAATTTGTTGTTGTGACAGGCCGACTCCTCCATTAAAAATGCATTGGAACTAATGTGCGGTTCAGCATATGCATTTACATTGTTAGCGTTCTGCTAGCAAACACTGGAAGGGTCTAATTTTAGAATAGAACCAAGATACAATAGCTAAAGATTTATATAAAAAACCCCCAAAAAATCCAAAAACAATTATGTAATGTTACTCGGGAAAACAATGTTGCTGCTGTTGCTACTACGGATGTCAGCGGTGTGAAATAAGCCTGAATCATCACTACACATAATCAAACTGCAGCCGGAAACAAATGCGACCTAAATCTGTATTAACACTCGGTGCTATGCGAGGACAGTGGTGGGTGTACACTCTGGGTTCATAAATAATTCATGGTGAGCAGATAAAAATTGACGTTTGGGACATGTGTATTTATACAGTGGGCTGAACTCATTTACAGGCCAGACCTGGGGCAGTTCTGTCAGGACCACTTGTGACAGGCTGTCCAAGAGCACAGCTATTAATATGTTTGTGCAACTAGGGTAAATTGCTTTTAGGTAACATTTTTACATAAAGTTAAGTGTGTAACAACAAAAAAATCTTGATCCTGATTCTTCATCCCCGTAATCTAATGTTATGGTTATTGTAATAGTGACAAATATAGTTAGATTTAATTTGAATGGCATTATTAGTGGTTGGAGATGCAATGTTTTATTTTAATTTCACTCTATTTTGACCATTAATAAGCTTCAAACAGCAAACAGATGGAATATACAATTCTAATTGCAAAAATATGCACTTTTTACACTCTGTATTTTAAAAAGTGAGTCATTTAAGAGTTTTCACCATGTTATAATTGTTTTGCCTTCTCATTTGCAAATGTAAGTTATATTTTGAGTGATTCAGGCATGTTTGAATAATCTGTATTCTCCTGCAATCAAGACGACATTGCTCGGAAAATGATAATTTCCTCCTGCCCCCGCATACATGCCACAAGGGGCTGTAGTCAACTAAAGAAATTCTTGGTTGACTAAAGACATGTCCTGCTGATGGATTAGTCAGCTAAAAAGGGGGCATGCCAAAAGTTCTTAAAACTATTGTGTATCTATTAGTATATGACCCAAACTGTGCTCACAAGACTACAACCGCATGAGAGTTCATTCAAAAACAACTATTTATGCAGGAAAAAGTACAAGGAAACAATGTTAATCTACCTTTTAATACCCAAAAAATACCAAATCTTCAGCTAACTCACTCCATATCTCGTCCTTCCTGCTGTTATCTCATATAACTTCTTATAATCTAAACTGATCAACAACTAAACAACTATACATTGGAAAGGTGTCAAAGAACAAAACCATTTGTTCTAAAACTCACGGGTCCTATTTGTTCTAAAACTCACTGGGAAATAGCAGCAGAGTAACAGCAGAAGTTACATGTTACTTGTGTTCTGTAGCGGCGCCATTTATTGACCGATTCTGCCATGTGTATTTCCTGAGTAATGATATTTATAATTACTCAGGCATCCCATGTGGCCAAAATAAATGCGGCTGCAATATAAACCTGGAAAGTCAAGGCTCACCTGATGACTCACCTTACTGACTGTTGAAACATCCCAATCCACAGAGAGCGGAGGTGGAGGGAGGCAAACACATAGTAAATACACACTGTAACCTTGTAATGATGATAAATAAAACGGCTTCAAAACAAATGTAAAGATTTCCCTATTGAACAATCTAATGATAAATAGAGCCATGAGAGGAATGGTGTAGGAGGAAGTGTGCATATGTATGTATGTGTCACTGCTGCCAATGATGAGAGCAGCCCACACAGTCAGTGGTCAAAGCACCACGCACCAGCCGGGGCACTCCCAGTGTACTGCACATGCTATGGAGTCAACACATGAGTCAGAAGGCTTCTATTCCGGGCCGCTACTCAAATATACGCCTGGCTATTAGAGCACACTTTTTACACTAAAATGTTGATATTAAACAGACAGACAATATACCAGTGTAAACAAATACAAATAACTATTTAAACTATATAAATTATAAACTATCAATATAAACTGTAGCAAGATAATTATACTATGGAGGAAAAGCTTTAAAAAAATGAATTTTAAATGATGTGGGCAAAAGCTGTGTTTGTTTGGTAGCCTTAAAACCTCAAAGTTATTTCAGAATAAGGAAACAAACAAGGGGCTGTACTCTTTTTCATACAATAATGTGTTTTTTAAATTTATTTTTATTTTCTTTTGATAAGGACAGTGCTTATTAATGAACATCTGTAATTACTGTGTGAATATGCCAGATTATAGCAAAGATTATAATTTCCATGTGTTGTCCCTAGGCAGGTAACAAAGTTTAGTTTTAGCCCAGTACAGCTCTTAAGTTCTGTTATGGCACTGTTTATTCTAATCTTTACTGTGGAGACATAGCCTGTGTCACTCACTACCACCTTTTAGTGATGCCATCTGTGTTTAGCCATGGTTGTATCTCTTGTGTTGTCGGTTCTTGATGATCAGAAACAGGATGTTTATGGCCTCTTGACCCAAAGCCTTATTCCTATGTGTTCCTATGTGTATTCCTATGTGTTAAGATATGTCCAGTTCTCATGGTATAAATATTCTGTATGTATGTTCAATTGACAGTTCAGGGCAAGACGACACTCTGTCAGGGACAGCAACTCTTGACAATTGTGCACAAGCGCTTCAGTAAACCAGACGCTTTGATTCAAGACAACTTCTTTGGTTATTTTATATTCTAAAGGTTTTTGCTCTTAGAAAATTCCACAACAATTCTGGCATCACAAATGCTTTTCGGCCAGCTCTTTTTCTGCGACTGTGATCCAGTGGCTGGCCACCCGGGAGGGCCCCTTCCTGTCTCATCTCTGTCTTTAAGTACGGGGGGGCTGCATTGCTCTCATTGGAAAATGTAAGAAAAATCTTAGAAAAATCCATGTAAACGTAAAGAATCTTTATTGCCCACAAACCAGGAAATGAGCATTACTATTATGGTAACTGCAATTAATAGTTACACTGGTAGGAATGCGTTAGGAAAGCAAGGACACCTTTAAATCACTGCAGTTTAAAATGAACTAGATATGTTTTTCTTGTTTTAAGGCCGTAAAAATCAGGCACAGAGCCTTTAAATGGTAATAATGAAATGGTGATGGTAAGAACTGACGCAAATATGCAGCAACTGGTTGTAATTAAAGTGAGCTATACTTTTATCCTTGTTCAATGACACTTGACAAAACACCACAGCCACACATTTTCTTTGTAGTTTTAAGTACAGCCAAGTTTGAAAGTCACCTGAGTAAAAGCAAAATCAAATTCAGCTCTCAAATATGAATGGGCTCGCTGTGCCAAGTCTGTTCAAAGGGCTTTCAGGAAGCAGAAGTGATTCTGGAGAAACAATTTAGCCTGAGCTCAACGATAACACCCTGACCCAAATTCATATGCACACTTCCTTCTAAAGTGGAATTATTACCCAGACTGTAAGAAGTCAGGACACCCCACCTGAACCTGAGCCTCTTTAATGACATAACAACCCAAAGCTTTTTGGGCTTAGGAAGACCATTTGAATAAAGGACAAACAATTCAAGGGAACAAAGAGCACACTGAAGCGGCAGCCAAAAATGAAAATGACCTCTGAAACTGTTTGAGAGTAGATGCTTAGACAGGCTGAAAACACACAATTTTCCACTCAGCTGGAGGCACTAGTTACTAGAGGGTAAAGAGTTCTCCCCAAAAGACCTTACTGTTTCAGAATATACAATGACTCCATATCTTGTCACATCCTATGGTGACTTAAACCCTTGCTCACTACATAATATACATTAACATATTCTGAAGTTTGATATATTGCTGAAGTAAATATAGACGATAAACGATAATACTGAAACTAATTTATACCACTGACACAATAGCCCAAGAGCAGATTTAAGCCACAAAAACTATTCTAAATCTACAATATTGTAAAAAACAAAACAAAAAAAAAAACAGCAGAATGAAACACTTAAGCACTTTGTATTTGTAATGAGTCATAGAAGTAATTTATTCAAACTTTTATGGCTCAAATCTTATCATAGAGCCAAAAAATAACCAAAAATTTCACAGTAGTACAAAGAAAATGTAGACACAATAAATACTGTGTTGCAAAAAATATTGTCTTAAAGGCCTATCCATAGCCATGCAGCCTTCAGGAGACTCCATAGTGAACTCATTCAGTGGGTGAAAAAATATAGACTAGTATACACATGTTTTATTTAACTTGGATTTCACGTTAAATATCAAAACGGATTGGATTATTGAGCTTTTTGCCTGAGGTGAAACAATCAATCCATCTGCATTGTGGTCTGACTCTATACACTTCTTTTCAAGGTGCATTGTGGGAAAATGTTTCACTCGCTAGACATCTCGAAAGCACTACAAAATGATACAAAATTTTCTAACTTTATTTCAGTACTACGGAATAGACTCGATACGCAGTTCCCATACAATAATATTTAGACAAAATATGTGATTTTCAACATTAAATAACAGTACTTTCTTTTATATTACCATGTGGGCTTATATCTGTTATAGCTATTCAGGAAAGGTTCATTTCTGTGTCCTGTGAATGTGACTTTTGTAGTATCAATACTTGCTCAAATGAGTATTAAGTTTTGATACTAGTTTTAGTATCGATTAGTATCTGTTTTTCAATACTTTTGACAACCCTAACCATATTGTGGGCATTCAGACCTAGTCTATCCAGTAACCAATCCAATTCTTGTAGCTTTAGTGTTCCAATTTTATCTAAAAAAAACCCCCTTATCTTTCTACAATGGGAAGCTTGTTTGATTATTCGTCACGTTGCAAGATTTTTGCGAACACTGTTAACAAAATGTATCCATGTGGATCTTTTTTTTTAAGTAATTCAAATTCAGAAGCCGGAGTAGGTCAAGGCGAGAGCGGAAACATGCAAACCCTTTACCACACTGGAGTGCTGCTGCTGCCTCCAGGGTAATAACTGGCTCTTCATTGGAATATGACGAAATACAATATCACCACCACTGCCTTGAATCATAATCAGCAATGGGAATAGGACCATTAGCCGCTGTTACTGCAATAGCTCTGGTAATTGAAGAAGGGAAAAAACATAATTTGGACATCAACTTGGTGACGCAAGATTAGATTTTTGCAGTTTGTAATTTCTGCCTTCAAGCCAACTGGATGGCACATGATCATTTGTGAAAGTTACAAATGTGTTGGAATCATTTAGTAGAATGGTTATTCCGGATAATTGCTGTTATCATTTGCAGTTTGTCTTAAGGCACAATGTATAAGGGAGCTAAGGTCGATAAGAAAGTAGGCTGTGTTAGATTCTAATGATTAAAACAACAAAACAGGAGTCTGGACAAGCAATAAAATAAATAAAATACAAAATACACTTTTATGTGCCATCAGAAAATATTACAATCTAATTTCTGTTACGGTTTTGTGATAAACCATCACAGAAAGTTTCGCAATATAAAGTAAATGGTTTTGGTTGGTCAAGAACTTTAACCTACGTGGACGCATTGTAAGGTTGTTAGGTTGTATTGCTAATGGACTAAAAAAATTTGACATACTTTTTAACAAGGATAGACATAAATCATAATGTCAAGACTTGTACGATCTTCTGTCCAAAATCATTAAAATACATTACGTCAGTCAGTATAGCACCCACAATGCACTGCAAAAGTCGGAAAGAACAACGGAAAGACTAAATTGAGTCTTTTGATGAGAGAGATGTTAGCGCTTTGCCTAAAATGTTCCACTCTATGGCATTAAACAGAAGTTGGTGATGCAACCAGATCATGTTACAGGTCTGATCTGTGGGGAGGTGAGCAATTCCATTTTTATGCGGTCCACAGTCAAATTAAACCTTCCCCTAGGCCAAGGCATGACGAGCGTAAGTGACTGCATCTGTCTTTGAACTTCATGAACTAAGGCAGTTATTCAGCCGTGGGTTATTAAGATCAATTTCCTCCTATTTTGTCGCTTTTATCGCGCTTTTCCGCAGCCCCATCCCCCCTTTTTCCCCAGCACGCTGAGTAGATTCTTCTGAAAACACACAAGGCTCTTTTTTGCTGATAATTCCACGTCTTGTCTCGGACCTCAGCGGAAATCCCATTTACCTGTCAGCCTTTGAAACACTGACGCTGCTTTTGTGCTTTCCTTTGTGATAAAGACTACCATCTGGGGACTGGCCTTTTGCAGTGACAGACAGAGACGTGGGGAGCTGGGAGGAGCTGTCGCGATGGGTAGAGGGGGGTAGAGGTTGAAGAATACCCCGAGTAAGCAGTCAGAAGAGATGAAAACATATTGAATGCAAACGGAGGGAAATTACCCGCAGTCAAATTGAATTGCGGTCAGAGAGGCAGAAAAGCGCGCGCCGAGAGAGGGGAGTCCCGGCGATATGAGCTGATATGAGCTGCTGTGCTGGTGTACATTAGATTTTTATTAGATGCACTCATCCAAGCCTCGTTCCTAATTGCCATCCGCGGGAATATTCTCAAATAACCGTTATTATGGAGGCTAATGGTGGTGCCAATGTGCGCAGAAAAATAATTATCTTGGGCAAGACTGAGTTTTTTTCATCAGCTTTGTTGGTTTGTTTGTTTGTTGGATGACTGCAAAAATAACGTAATAATGAAAAGGCTGATAACTTTCCAGAAAGTAATTAGCTTAAAGGTGCGCTGAGTAACCTTTCGGCTTGTCTCCGTGGAGAAGTTATTGCTTTTCTTGGAATGTTCCACGGTACAGCACTGAATGTATCCTTCTTGCATTCATACAATTACAGGTGCTTTTATTGCTAAGAAATGAGTTACAAAGCATTATGCAATAATCATTTTTTCTGATTTTGCCAAATTGTCAATATAAATAATTACAATATATTTATCATTATTTTCAAGTCATGAACCTTGAGAGTACAATTCAATTGTTATTGAACAAACCTCCCAAAGATAACAGTATTTTTTTCAAAAATAAAAACTTAAAATGCACTGTTCCAAATTACTATGCACAACAGAGTTTCAAACCATGTAATTGTTATAAAGTACTGAAAATGGTAATTTGTTTATTTTTCAATTAGAAGCATTAGCATATTACTGATATCAAAAGCTATTTCAATTAAAACATCTTAACAGGTCAAGTTACATTTTAACATCGGACCCCTAATTTAAAGGAGCTTCACAATTCTTGCATCCATTGAACTTGTAAGTTTGTGGAGAGTTTCTGCTTAAATTTCTTTGCAGGATGTCAGAATATCCTCCCAGAGCTGCTGCTTGGAACTGCCTCCCACCCTCATAGATCTTGTGTGAAGATGCTCCAAAGGTTCTCAATAGAGCTGAGGTCAGGGAAGAATGGGTGCCACAACATGAGTTTCTCTTCTTTTATGCCCATAGCAGCCAGTGATACAGAGGTATTCCTTGCAGCATGAGATGGTGCATTGTTATGCATGAAGACGATTTTGCTACGGAAAGCACGGTTCTTTTTGTACCACGGAAGAACGTGGTCGGTCAGAAACTCCACATACTTTACAGGGGTCATTTTCACACTTTCAGGGACCACAGAGGGGCCAACCAGCTCTCTCCCCATGGACTCCAGAGTTACTAGCAGCTTCAAATACCTGCTTTGTAATGGCATTTTAGCAGCTGCTCTCTTAATCCAATGTATTTGTCTGGCAGAAACCTTCCTCATTGTAACTTTACCTGCTCAAATCCGTGTCTGCTCTGAATCAGCTACAAATCTCTTAATAGTACAATGATCATGCTTATGTTTTTGTGAAATATCTAATGTTTTCATACCTTGTCCAAGGTATTCAACTATTAAACACTTTTCGGCACTAGAAAGATCCTTTTTCTTTCCCATATTGCTTGAAAATGTTGGTCCGCTTAATAATGTGGAACGTCCTTCTTAAGTAGTTTTTCCTTTAATTGGACTTACCTGGCAAACTAATTGGCACAGATGTCTGAGATTGATTTCACTGACCCAAAGATCCCTGAGAAACAATACCATCCATGAGTTTCACTAGAAAACAAAAAAATTTACCTTTATGACACTGTGAAAAAATGCAGTTTATTCTGATAATTCCTTTAACATGATTTTTATGGATAAAAAAAGAATACAAGTCTAGGTGAGCTATACTGGTCTACAGTGTGCTCAGTGCTTAAAGGGTTAAACACAATTTGTGTAATAAATTGGAATGCAGTGTACTGAGTGGGCTCACCTCTCCACAGATCTGGCCTGTAACTTGGTCTGGTGCGTCACTTGCTTATCTCCCCAAGGTTTATCAGTTTAATGCCAAACAGTGGAACATTACAAGCTATGCGAATAACAGCTCAATGAACACAAGCAGATGGCAGAAAAGTTACATAGTACACCTTTAAGTGTTTGTTTCTAGAACCCCCTCATCCAAAATTTTGTAGACACCAAGGGCCACAGATATTAATCCATGCACTTAACTGTGAAAAATAGCATGTACATTTTGTGCGTAAATGAGAGCATTCAGTGAGTGCAAAAGTTTGCGTGCCTCTGCTTTGATTTGATTGAATTGTTGAAGTGTTGTGCAAATTCATGTTTGCCCACAATTCTGAAAATTTTCACATAGTGTTTGAATTAAGGAGCGTCTGACGGGCACCCATGAAAACTTTGAAATGCAAGATTACCAGCATTATTTTTTTCGTTTTGAACCCCAACACAGGATGCCGGATCTCAGAAATACACCAACATTCGTGTTTGTAGCATCAGAGCAGTGCAGAGACAGGGAAGCACATCACATGTTTCCTTTTTGGGACAGGGGACAGATGTGTGAAAGACCACTTTGATAGACAGCTGCTGTGGAATGCTCCAGTTCAGTAGAAGACTCAACTGGAGCATTCAGTAGTAGTGTCGCAGGTAAAGAGTTTATATTTGATCACTGCTGCTTTAAAAACATGTTTTTTATCTCAACTGCCCTTGTGGGTCATTTTAAAGTATTTCAATTACCATCAAATGCCCTATACGTGCACAGCTACCCTATGCAAAAAGTTTACACTCGTCTCTCCAATGTACTATATTACCTCACCTTCCATAGTAGTAATAAATCTGGCAGCACCAGCTAAACAACTTCACTTGCATTTTCTCCACCTCAAATTTTGCGCATGTTGTTGAAAATGTCCTGTGTTGCATATTCATTCACTCATAGGAGCAAAATTGAGCAGTGTCTTCTTTAGCATCTCTGTGAGAAATTGAGTTGAGTTCCACTTTAGCGGGTTTAGCTGCTTAGCACATGAGCAAACGCTTGAAAAATAAGGCTCTTGGGCAACTAATGATTATTTTAGTAGTTGACTAGTCACCGATTATTTTTTCGATTTGTCGATTGATTAATCGTTGTAGCCCTATAGATCACCAAAAGCTAAGACCAAATATCCAAACTCAAGTCACAAAGGGTCAGTAAGGAAGCATTTTACATTATTCTAGAAGATGCCTTAATCATCTCCTGGTTTGGGCCACATCACAAAAGCAAGGTGCTCATTCATATGCTCTTTCCACCCTTTTGTTATATCCTCCCTTTGAACTTTTTCAGGTACAGCCTAGCACCATTTTTGCACATCTATGAGAACATGCGTCATGTTCGAAAGCATTTGGTCGTTAAAGAGCATGTCTGGGAAATAATTTATCACAAGATGTTGGCGGTGGATAATTTGCATGACAGAGGGACACAGAATGACACAGTAGCGCGGTGAGGTATCTTGCGGCTGTAATTTGCTCATCAGTCACACTCTATAGTTTGAGCATGCTTGAACATAGACAACCTGGGTTCTATCTCCTGGTCAGTTTGAATATTACATGGAATCTCATCATCATATTTTAAAGCACATTACCATATCTGCAAAAGCACAATGGGTTGATGTGCAGGTAGGGGTCAGAAAGGTTGGGTGAGTTATAAGGATGGGACGATTACTGATACTAAGGTATATAGTGGTATTAAAATGTCACAGTATCAATACCATGACGATGGGTTTCTGACTATAATGACAGAGCTCATTTATTTCACAGAGCACATCAACCTTGAGTTCATGAATAGATTATTTCATATATATACACCTCTCTCGCCAAAAATTTAAATAAGCTGTAAGGAATAAAGTCTATTCAAAGACTATGACTGCTGATCCTAAAAACAACAAATTGATCAATCTCTAATGTGAGATTGATCAATTAGTTTGTTGGGTTTTTTTGTCATTGCTGATGCCGAGTATTTAGAATCCAGAAAAAACAAAACTCCACCAAATTGTATCATTTAAATTTGCTACGAACACTCCCAAAACCCTGTTTTAGTACAAAGCGGATGAGAAAGCAGTGTCTCATTTTGTACAGTGGCCTCTTCACACAAAAGTGCATCATTAAAGTTTTATACATATTTTTAGGTAGCTGGTTAGCAAAAAAAAATAACGGTATGTGTTGAAGATTTAAGTCAAGATATGCTAAAAAGTGCAAATACCAGCCCGATATAATGGTCAGCCAAAATAATTACTACAGGCTAGGACATAACGAAGAAGCAATATTTCATATACAAACAACAAAGAAGTCCTTTGTATTTGCTAAGCATTATAAAATATGCAACTCAACAATTTACTATCATAGTGTAGTATTTTTAGTCACTATTATCATAGTGCCGAAATGTCCTACTGTCCCATCCTTAGTAAGATGATAAATACGTAAGCTTCAGTCAATACATGTTCTTGTCTTTTTAAATGACTTAGTCCAATCCAATATTATTCAAACCTCACCTAATCGTCCACAGTGATTTTATGAGCAACTTCAAGTGGAAACCCTTCAGTTAGTGGGCAAGGGTTAATTGTTAATCCATAGTTAATCCATTTCACTGCAAGCCTTGATGGCAATATTCATTATTTTTATTCCACACCTTATATTTTGTTTATGTTTATATGAGACAATCCAAACAACTATGAATCTTAGATGAAAGGCCAGTTAATTAGGCTGATGAGACACAAGAAACACCTACACATTTACACAGTGTCACTTTCAATTCACTTAGTTAGTCTACTAAGACCCAAAATCCATGATTAAACATGCTGCATTCTGGGTTGTTTTTATAACGACGTATAACCATATATAAATAGAGTAGAATCTTCCTTTAGTCACTGTTATAACGCAGTGGGATACAACTGCTGCTGTGCTCGCTCTGATAACCAGCACCGCACCGTTTGAGCTGCAACTCTGCTACTCCTTTGGCTGCTGCACAAAGAGGAGCCAACGAAGACTGTCTCCTCCAGAAAGAAAGACACGGAAAAAAGAGAGACTTCATCATTAAAACAATGGGGTTAAAGGCTTAACCGTGGCCTCTTATCAAATCCCTGGTGGGTGATGAATGCGCCTTCGCTTTTGAACAGCAGAGGACTCTCGCTGATAGAGACAACCCCCGGCAAAAAAGAGAACGAGCTCGGCTTATCTGCTCCTCTAATTAGCCACCATACGTACAACTTTGCCACTAGCAATTGTGGTGGGGAGTTCCTGTGAATTTCTCAGCTGCGCGAGTGTTTTTGTTATCGCTATACGTAAACACGTTTAAGCTAGCTCTCCAACAAAGAATGGCGAGTGCATGCACATGTTTGTATGTTAGCCAGAGGTATCAGGGTAGAATCTCAAGAGGAGGGAGGAAGAGGAGGGAGCAGAAATCTAATTACAACACTCCATCTATGAGACTGGGAGTGCTGCTGGGGTTTGGGATACTCCACTTGGCTCTCAGAAGGGGATTGCTGCTCCCCTGTCACACATATTTACTCCCCTGAAGGCATTTTTGTGAGTAAAACGGGTCCCCATAATTCCAGCAAATTATTTTTTTACGTTTTGGGGTCTATTTCATATTGCTTTGTTTTGTTGCTGTGTTAATGCAGGCAATAAAACAGGAGAGTCCATTATTTACTAGATTATGGGTATGACAGTGATGAGGCACGGTAGTAACATAAGGGGATTCCTTCGGGCGATGTGGGGCTTTGTGTTTACGTTAGCAACAAGCTGAAGGTCGGAAAGGTCCACCAATGTAGCACGTTTGGTACACTTAAACAATGAATCATGGCATATCTGGATTCCCACATCAGGCCTGTCCAAAATGTGTCTTCTTCAGTCACTACGCAGTTGATCGTTATGAGTCACTTCACATCTGGATGGCTCAGATTTCCTCAGTGAAGATTAGACTCTTTGGATTTGATTTGTTTAAATCCTAAATTAAAGGAAATATGTTTGCTGCAGGACTGGAGAATTTGTTCATTTTTAATTTTTTCAATTCATGGTATAGGTCTAGGTTTGTTTTTGGTTATGCAATTATTTACAATTATGAGGAAAAGAGATTTTTCAGACTCCAGTGCAACAGTTCCTGGGAAATCATTACAAAATCAGCATTCACCTTATTCTGAAAGTTGCCCTGTGGGTCACCACTGTCATTTGGGTTGTATTATTTTACATAGGGCTGCAGGTCTTGTCAGCAAATAAGTTTTATATGGACTATACAGCCGAGCCAAAGCCAAAACAAAGTTTTAAATCCTCCCAGAGAATCACTGTATTATTGACTTGTTGGTTCATGTTAACACTGAACATTTTACACAAATCAACCTACTTTATATCATATTTTAGTGGTGAAACTTTTTGTCTCCACTGAAATGAATTGGATCTCTGCTTAACTAGAAGTGCCACCACAACAAACGAGTGGCCAATGAAGCAAATGGCTACATAATGTATAGTTTGAAAAGAAGCTTCTCAGTAACCACCAAGCATAGGGAGACCAAACACTTTGATGCTATGTATACAAAAAACATGAATATGGCTTAGGTCTAGTGAATGAGAGAATGATGAAACATTTTTTTCCAGGAGCACTGTAGTCCTTGACTGAAATCTTTTAGCAGCACAACCAGAAAATTTAGGGGAGCATGATATAAATTCTTAATTTTTTTTTTTCTAGTCAATATTACACACCTAATGTATATGCTTTATTAATGTTTAATTGTAATGTAAAAAGCTAAAAGATCTTTCATGCAAACAGACTTATTAATGAGCTACAAGCAAGAAGCAAAAGTCATCTGTAAGAAAAATAATATATTGAGCGAATGCAAGTTTATTATAAACTTGAATAAAATTGTCTACATTTCTGTAAATGCCACCACTTACTATTCATATGTAGTTTCATTTATATATAGTCTGAGTAATAGAGTATTCTCTTTACCTTGGATTCAGAATACACACCTCTTAACTACTTTACAAAGACGTGAGTCTGGTCACTGGTGGGTATGACAGGCGGGTTAGCCAATCTGAGGTGAGAACAATTTGATTTTATTTGTAAAACATAAGTGACCAATGAGCTCCTTTGTTTCACGTGTCACTGAAAAAAAAAGGATCTGACTGCACGATCACGATATATATATATATATATGTGTGTGTGTGTATATATATATGTGTATATATATATGTGTGTATATATATATATATATATATATATATATATATATATATATATATATATATGTATATATATATATGTGTGTGTGTATATATGTATATATATGTATATATGTGTGTGTATATATGTGTGTGTGTGTGTGTGGTATATATATATATATATATGTATATATGTGTGTGTGTGGGTGTGTATATGTATATATGTACACACACACACACACACACGCACATACATACACTTTATATATATTTGACAATTAGTCCCTCATGCTAACACACTTAGCTCCTTTCACTTTTATCACCTGCGGGGACAGAACATGGAGTGAGTTTATAAAAGTTTACTGTGAGCATTTGTTTTACTAAAGCTACCGCTGAGCATGCTAAAAAACTTAAGTGAAAAGTTATGGAGGAAGCGAGCCTCAGACAAGTCCTGGACAGATACCAAAGATGTCCACAGGTCACACTCAGCACTGACCGCTGCAGTAGTGGGTATACACAGACCCAGCCTCAGAAGCAGCCTGTTCAGCTTCCGCTCAGCTGTATCTGACGCTACTGTGGTAGCAGAGGACGAGCTAAGCAGTTCTAAATGAGGGAAGTTCTGCACACCTCATGTAAATATCTAAAAAAAATTCTGGTTGCACATGTGCCAGTGGTTGAAAAAGATACTGCCAAAAATAGAGCAAAATGGGAGCATTTGGTCGCAGTCTGGAGCCCTGTCAGGGTTATTTTGATTCACACAAATCGAATCAAATCATTAATATCAAGGACTTTTATGAGATTTACACTGTAATAATGTTATGTGCAATTAAAAGGGCTTGTGATATTTAGTTTGCCTGTGAGGGACTGGCACTCTGAGACAGCCTGTCATTCTTATGAGCAGAAGCACAGAGCACAGCTCACAGGGAGCACTCACTCTGACGAACACGCCAAGACTAATTGCTGTTGCACCTTTAACATGTGCCAGTGCGGTGATATTAGATCCATATGAAGAATGTATTGCTGCTGCATGGAGATTTATTTGCTTAAACATGTAGAAATCTCACACCAGGCCACACTAAATTACTCTAGCATTAATTTTATATGAGCCAGAGGAAAGCAAGAGGAATGAAAATCACATCCTTGAGGAAAAATCAATTAAAGTACCTTTTCTGCAAGGAACTACTGTATGTAGTTACAGCATATGTCACTGGAGTCTGGTGTGTATTGAAAGGATAGGGGCTGCAGAAAAGCCAATAGTAGCAATAACAACATCACAAATTCACAGAGCCGAAGCCCCAAGCGGCATATGGGATTCCATCAAATACAACTTACACTGTCTATGGACTGTACTTGTACCAAAGAAGATTGTGTAACATCCAAGAAGAATATCTGATGCTGAAATAAGGACATTTTACAAAGTCACTGTTTTGGAAGATTTAGCTTGTTTAGAAGTGTATTATTTAAAACGCAAGGACGGCTTTAGCATTCTTGTCACCAGTGTATGATTACTTGATGTACTTTTAAAAACTTTTTGCATTAAATACGTAACTTTGGACACATCTCGATAAGACAGTCTGCTGATTACTACATAATGAAAGTAATTTTCTCACGCCAGGTCTCTCTGATTAAGGCTCCTAAACTCCAGTATTATTATCACCTTTCATCTGAGGTGGCCTGTATAAGGAAAGGTCATGTGGATATGAAACATTATCTGAATTTAAGAGTTTTCTGTAAGTTTGATAAATTTGGAGGGCAATCTTTACAAAATATACAACCTGATAGAGCCTGAACCCTGAACTAGAAAATTCTTGGAGGATAGGCCGAGTTTACTGCATTCATAATTGCAATAAATCCAAAATAGTTTTTTACACCACAAAAGTAATTTAATTTTGGGCAACCAATGAGTCCTAATTATTTATCTAGTATAGTCAGATAATTAGCTTAAAGATGTGATACTGAGTTTCATTCTTGGAACTTACTTAGTGAAAAGGAAATCAAAGACAAAAATGATATCCATGCTACTTTGGCATCAATTAGATGCTGCTGTCCCTGCGCTCTCTGCGTTCCCTCTGAGAGACAGAAGTGTGTGTGTGCGTGAGGTTAATGACACTGCCCCACACTGTAATGACAGTAATGATCATGGTGCTAGAAGAACACATCTGGAGGCGCAGGCTTACACGGTGCTGCGGCGAGGACGAACCGACTGGGGAAGAAGACACATGATCCGTAAATAAACCTATACGCATAGAGAGGGAGAAGGAACTGCAAATTGCCAAAGCATGTCCAGGGAAGAGTCATTTAACATGGATGAAAGGATGCACATCCCCATATCGCACAGACAGCCAGACAAATGCACTTGGCCTGGCCTCTTTTTTTCAATAAAATGTAATAACATCATGGTTTTCCACGATTCTTTACTTGTTTACACTGTTGCGTTTGTGCCTCTGGAGAAGAAGCTCCGCTGGGGCCTTTTCTGCCAGATGCATCTCTGTCCAGAGAGATATAGTTACATAGATGAGACCTAGATTTTATATCTACTATAGGTGGTTAAACTGCATTTTTCAATACAAGTTAGTATAATTAACTGATTACAAAATGACCAACATAGCGACATATAGGAATGTACACAGTTTAAAAATATGTTTCAGTTCGTCAATGATGACTAATTTAACAGATTTATGCAGTCGATTATTAATTACATTTTCTCTTATGTATACTTTGATTCAATACTGGTATCGGATGTCAGAAATAATCCTGAAAAATTTGCTTGGATTGGATCTGCTTCCAAATATCAGTTCAACAGATGTCCTGGTTGGACCTAAAAATATCTATTTAAAAAATGACTATTTACTGGTCATAGTTGGCCCCAGGAAGTCTCAATGTTGAAACCTTTATTTATACAAAGTTGTTTAGTAGCTACTAAACAGCTAATTAACACATTTGGATCAGTTTTGTTTTATTTTATTTTAGTTTAATAGAAATAAAATGCCGTTTTCAGTCTCTGAAATCGGTAGGAAATGAAAAGCCGGATCAGTATATCACTAATATTTTGTATGAACTACTACAAAGGATTGTAATAGTCATTTCTGTATGCAAAGTTACCATTAAATGAATATTGGCAGATGAAAGAAAACACTAGTCTTCTGTGTGAATTGAAGTATTAAAGCATATTAAAGTATTTTCTATAATATTTTAAATATTTGCAAACATGTCACTACTATTTTTTTCTATATTCCTGGTTGAATAACTAAGCACCTCTGGCTTGTGTTCATGGCCTCGCTTCTCTCCTCCGCTGCAGAAGTCCCAATGATCTCCGAGCTCACTACAAACGTATAGTGTGTGCTTTCTTATGAACTGCTGTGAGCGCAGAGATGATCACAGCCAGTGTCTTTACGATGAGCGTGCCTCCAGGACACACTCAGAATACACAATGCAGAGCCAGACTTCTGTAGCACATGAAAAAGAGGCGCTCCCAGCATCAGAGCAGATTACAATGGAAGACACGAAAATACTATTCATAAAGCAATGGGTTTTTTGGGTTACATTTACTTCACCATTTTGACTGGGCTAAAAAGGTTCAAAACAGTTCACATGGATGGACGGCAGTCAATTTTGTGACAGTTGTTGCTAAAAAAAAAAATAAATAAAATAAATAAATAAATAATAAATAAATATATATATATATATATATATATATATATATATATATATATATATATATATACACATATATACATACACACACACACACACACACACACACACACGCATATACACTTTTTCATTTCTGTTCATCATGTTGACTTCTTGTACTTGGATATCAATGTGATCGGTGTGTCTTCATCAAAAAAATGTAAAATTACAATGTTATGTATTTGGATTAACGGTTTTGCAATGGCAGAACTTTAGACCTATACAAATCACACATGCGTTTACAATATGGGGATAATTCTTTGGGCTGACAGGTTTAGAGTGTAAGTGGTGGTATTCAGATCCGTGCTGATAGGAGCTGACAAGTTCATGAAGCCAATTGTTAAGATTGTTCCATAAATCACAGATCAGCCATAATGTCACCCACACTCTAGATGTAAGCCTCTGTACTGTACTGCATGTCCATACATTAACCCCAATGAACATGCATACAAACATGAGAAGGTACACTGTAGGCAGCTTCACTGTGAGCGGGAGCGTGTCCATCATGTATAATTAACAGCACAGCTACATATTCTGTGTGTATATAGGTATGTAAGTTTAGAATGGCTAATGGCAGCAGGACAAGTGTGAACAGGAAAGGACACTTGCCCGTGCCATGTTCTGTAGTCTTGTTTTCGCGTTAATAGCCTTCATAGGACAAGCATGTGATCCTGCCCTTTAAATCTTTAACTGCTGTTCCTTCAGAGAAACAATCAATTACAAGCGAGGAGGGTCAGCAGAGCACAGCGCTGTTAAATACATGCTGCAATAATGGCAGAATAATGAAATTAATAGCATCCCTCACCAGTCACCTTGACGCATGATTGGAAAGCATGTCCATATAAGAGGTCCTGTCAATCAAATGTGTTGGGTGTGCGTGTGTGTGTGTGCTTCGTTAAGAGTTATTGTCCTTGCTAGCCGAGCACTCTCCTATCAGACTCTTCTAATCCCACAACAATGGATTCTGATTATGGAATTATTCTCCCGACAGGAAGTGATTTTTAATTCAATTATGTATGTGCAAAGAGCTCTTATTGTGCCTATGGCTAATGGGGTATTAATTCTCAGAGTAAGGTGCCAAACAGGGCTATAGCTATGTACTCTCCATGTGACTACAACTACGCATAGAGATTCAGAAAACTATGTCTAATCTTTTTTTAAACTTTAAACTATGTATAATATTACACAATTTAAAAGCATAGAAGTAAATTGGCCAAATTGTGATTCAGTCACTTAGAAATACTTAGTTATTGTATATATTTAAAGTTGATTTTGGAGCTTTATCATTTTGCTTGCGTTTCAGTAAATGAAATAGTAATGTGTTCTTATTTAATTTATCTTTTATTTTCCAGTGTGTAGTCCTAAGCATGTTTCTTCCATCTCAAAAGGACAGTCTGTTTAAATACCAAACCTTCCTACCTGCCCTCTTGAACTTGTCCATCAGCTGTTGCCGAACTGCCCCTGGCAGGTTGAAGTATTCATCGTCCTCTTCGTCTGGGCTCTTGAGGTAAAGGGGGATGTGTTGGAAGACCAGAACATGTTTGGGTTTGTGCTCCTGTTTTGGCAACACATTTCCACAGTTAAGAATGGGTCCAGCACAACAGTGAGAACAGTGAGGCCTGTAAGAATAGCTCTGTGTCAGTGGTGTTGTCGTACCAAGGGAGAGGAAGCGGAGGCTCGGCACAGCTGCTGTTCCAACCACGTCTCCTGGGCTTCCTTCAGCTGCGGGCAGGTGGAGGCGTCGAAGAACAACTGGGAGTTCAGGACCAGGCACAGCACCCCGCCCACCTGGCACCACACACACGCACACACACACACACACACACACACACACCCATTACAACTAATTAGCCACTGTTATGATGCTATTCAAGATTAAGTAAAGCAGGTATGTTGCAAAGCAACCAAGTAGCATGTTGATGCACGCTGATAAAGATATATCCAAAAAGAGTAACACTAAACCAGATGCATTTACTTTATAGAAGAAGCCGATGTCGGTTTCTAATTTAAATCCAGCTGTTTCAATCTTACAGTTTTTTTTATATATTTTATTTCTGAATATCTCAAAACCAATATCACTTAATGTTGATAAAGAGGTTTAAAATTATACTACACAAGGTTTATAGAATTTCACCCCATGGGACTTACATTTGCCCAATTTGCGTGTTAGGTTTACAAAGAATAACTAACTACTCTTGGCCAAGATGTGTTTTGTATAAGATATAATATAAGATCAACAGTTTAATTACCATATTGCAATTTTACATAAATGTGCCATGAAAAGGAACATACAAATACATCAGTTTCAATAATAGTTTTTCTTACCCAGAAGCTAAAATAGTCGTCTCCCCACTGGTTGCAGTACTGTTCCACTGTCTGGGGTGTGGGGGTGTTGCCAAGGTCATGGTTACCACTGACAAATACCAGTGGGATGGAGGGATCTGTGCCCTTCAAAGCTGCCTTTAGATCCCTCACCTGTTCTTCTCTGTATGGTTCGTCTGTGTGCAATAAAGCAAGAACACCTATTAGTATTTATTGAGTTACTATTACAGGTTTATAAAGAGAACTAGTTCATTTTAATCTGTTTTGGTTTGGTTCAAATTCATTCCACATTTTCCTAAGACATTCCTAGCTCCCCAATTACTCACCTCACTTAGCTTTTAAGTGCTTTTCACAACTTTCAGAGGTCAGAGCGGAGGTTTGCCACCACTGCTAAGTTTGTAACAACTAGCATGCTAACAGCACACTTCTTGGTTTGCAGATGACAAAAGCACTCAATAGTTGGATACAGACAGAACAGAGCAGTCTTATTTTGCCCGTATGAGATGCTTTTACAATACTGTACTGGGGCAAATCAAATTTGACTATTTTATATGAAAAAGATCAGGAGAAACAGAAGAAAGTAGTTCACATTTTGTCTTTAATCACAAAAGAATATCTCCCTTGCTGTCAGACAGAGTGTGAGGGGTAGTGGGTAGAGTCACCGAAGGGAGAAAGAATTATTCGGATAATAATGATGACAGCGCCGAGAATGATCAATGTGTTTTGCAGCTCGACTTTACATCACCATGGTTACGGACATGAGGAGCAGTGTTCTGGTGGATGCCTCTCTCTTTGGTCAGACCTGTCTTCTCTGACTCCACACAGCTACTTGCCATGTTCATTGGTCCAAGGTGAGAAAGGCTATTTGTTTTAACAAGATCTTGACAATGTATTAGCTTGTAAACACTAGTGTTGTCACGATACTAAAATGTCAAATTCAGTACTAAGGTATAGACTACGTACTCAATACCAATTGCGATACCACACAATAATAAAAGACACACATTTTTTTAGACAATAGAATGTGATTTTTAACATTAAATAATACTGTTTTCTTTTATATTACCATGTGGCCTTATATCTGTGCAATTCCTGTGAATGTGACTTTTAGCATCGATACCTGCTCAAATGAGTATTTAGTTTCAGAACTAGTTTTCGTATAGATTAATATCTGATTTTCAATACTTCTGACAACCCTAGTAAACACTTCAGAGTTCACAGTAGAGGAGATATGCGCTAAAAGGAAGATGTTTCAATACAAATTAATCCAGAAGTAGTGAGAATAAACAACAGGGAATACAAAAGAAAATCCCATATTATTTATAATTTACAATATAATCAAACAGACCTAACAGGCTCTCAGGATGTTTCTGTCTTTTTTTTTTTTTTTTTTAGCTCCCATTCCTTTTTCTTATTATTCATCTGAGTAATTATTTTACTGACCTAGTTTTTTGCAGCAAACGGTTCCTTGAATGTTTGGATAAGATGTTACATAAGAGGCTTTGGCGCACTGCTTTCCACCAAGCATGGGCAGTAAAATGTGGTTTCAAACAACCACATGAATTGTAAAATACATTTTGGGCAGGTTTTCATCACAGCAGTAACACTACACAATGCCTCTTATATGTATGGTATGAGATATGAGTATGAATATAGTGTACCACTTATTCATCACTTTTTAGGGTGTAGTCCCAGTCTATTTTCATTTGATTACCAAAGTGAGAGAGTTACAATTAAAAAAGTGCATGTAACAAAAATGTAAAAATACAACACCTTACTTTGAAAAAAAATCAGCTCAGCAGGTTTAAATGTTTTTTTTTTTAATGAAAAGCAAACATAATTAAACTGAAGTCAAATAATAAGCTTTTAAATTTAAAAATGACTACCGCAGTCAAAGGCACCATCTGTGGTGGTTGTTGGTCAATAAAATAATATTACTTTCTAGAGAATCATAACTTGACCAGATTTTAATTAAACGGGGATGTGAGCCAGTTTGTCAAAAATGAATGTAATTGAAACAGGCGTTTGGGTGTTTTCAAAACCTGCCACTGCTCAAGACAAACCAAGGCCCTGAGGTGCAAATTCTGTAGTTCCAAAAGCCTTTTGGTAGCCGTGTTTAAAAAGAATACAAAAAAAGATTTCAACCAATTTGGAAGATTTATGCAGTCGAGGAGCATGTTTTGTGGTTACCAGTGCCCCAAGGTCTGTCCAATTATTCAACCAGCTTTGAAGAACAGACTTGGATCTCAACTATCAAAGAAGATTTTAGCAAAGCGATGGCCTTGTCTGAAAAATCCAATAAAATGACTTGGTGAAAAAGGCACTGACACCACCAAAATGTGAATGTGACAAACTCAGTGAATGCTCAGATATTCATTGCTTTAGTAAGCCCAAATGTTTCAAAATTGTGTTTTTGCAAGAGAAAGTTCAATGTTATTAGCCAGCAGCTGAATTACACTTCAGTGCAAAACAGTGCACCATAATAAATAAAGTCATTGCTAACACCTAATTAAGTATATGGTTTTCTTTCTTGACTTAATTTCTCTCAATTGGGCATTTTTATTAGAGACAAATCTCATTCCTCATTATTTTTTTAGTATTCCCCAATATCACAATTTGTATTTCCTTCTACTGCTGCTCGACCATTACTAATATGCATTATAATTGGACATATTCTTGGAGGCTGTAATAAGCACATGTTCCTCCCATACAATATACTAACAATTTCCAGAAATGTCCAACTAATAGGAATAAATAGGATGTACATTACTAAAGACTGGCTTTTTGGGGTGTTGATTTTCTGCATACATTTGCTTGCCCCACTCTTTGGCTTAAGCTACACGTGTTCAGAAGCAGGGAAAAGGGAAATAAAAACACAATCCAGCCTTGCCGTCTCTCCAGAGCGCTGACTGAAAGGCCTTGTTGGTTTAATGAGATTGCAACAGTGCGATTCTCAAACCCTGACAGCAGACTTCTCATGGCAGGCAGGTTCTCGTTGAGCCTGTCCAACCCGGTAAGCACTTCTCTCAATTTCCTCTAAAGAGCGAGCTGCCGGGACCGCACACAAGCCCTGGGTGCGTGGGGTCCTGCTGTCGCATACATTTTCGGAGCTTAAACAACTGTGTTTCCAATATAAGGAGATGGAGGAATTGGTGACTAACTCCCGCTCCGTACGCTGCTGACAGCTCGTGCTGATGTGGCACTGGACTCTCACTTATGAGGAAGCAGCTGTTGAGGGGAAGGTGCATAAAACAAATCTCACTACTTTAAACACAAACAAATCAGTTTTGAAAAGTCTGCATATTTAAGGCACATAGACCCAAGTTAGTGAAAGGCAATCTTCATTATACAGGGTGTCCATAAAGTCTCTTTACAATAAAATATATTGATGTGTGTGTGCATAAATAAATAAATACACACACGCACGCACGCATGCAAGCGCGCGCGCGCACGCACGCACGCACACACACACACACACACACGTTACAAAAGCAACTGATGAGATATCTTAATCAGACTTATTCTGTTGTACTCTGTGGTTTCCAAAGTTTTTCTCACACACCTCTGTATGGGCATATTTAGTCGCACAAAGCACATCAAGATGGTACTCGATTTGTTGCCATGTTCACTGTAGCACAGCCTCATCAATGGTTGCAGTCGCATCTGTTATCTTTTGCTTTAGTTCAGTAATGTCCCATATCTTTCCTCAATACATGATATCTTTAACTTAGCTCCATAGAACCCATGATGCACATTGTGCTTTCTCTGGAAGAGGGGGCATTCATTCAAAAGGATGTCTCTTTAATCAACAGGATGCCTGAAATACAAAAATGCAATGTGATTAAAATATTTATAACCACTGACTACAATAGAACAAATCTAATTAATATATCTTATCAATTGTCTATGTAATTACATGTTTAAATTGTAAACAGACTTTATGGACACCCTGTATAACAGCATCTAAAATGATAAATTCTAAAGCTTTATTTAAAGTTGTAAAATGTTCAGCTTACAAACTTTCATAACCAATTACCACAACCAACTACACCTAAAAAGGCTTTTCTTATTATTATTTTTTTCTGTGTCTGCTTAGAGCAAAAATTGAACACAATTAGAGAGGAATTAATAAGGCAGGAAGTTTACTAATTACTTACCAACCTCAAAAGCTTGGAGCAAACAACATAAAAAAGGGAAAAACAAAGCTCCAAAATGCTTACTCGTGTTCCAAAAAAGCTCGTCTCTGCAGGTCGTCTCTTTCAAACTCTCCCATCCTTGGTGTTGTGATCCCTGGAGAAAGAGTTCTTATCTGCTTTGGATGCTAATTAAGCATATTTCCACACTACTGTTGAGGGGACAGGGAAGTCCCAAGGTAACCTCTACTTCACCTTTGTTGAGTTTCTACGCAAACGGCTGTACTCGAACATCTCCTCGTGCTGTATCATGCGAAACATCCCTCGCTGAAATCCCCCCGAGATGCAGCTTGAATCCTTTGTAGTGCTCATTAGGAGAGCGTTAAGTCCAGTATGTTTCGCTAATCAAATCAGCGCTCCAATCCTCCCCACCCATCGCACTCCTTATCCTCTTCATTTGTCAGCTTTGAAAGAAAAGTGAGAGAAGGAGAGTGAGAAGGACTGTGGAAGACACTCAAGAAGTCTTTTGAGATGAGAACGGTGCCTTGTGGGTGAGGTTCAATAGGTCCAGAATACAAGCTGTATCTCAAAAATGTCTGTTTTGGATAGTATCTCTTGAAGAATAAAGTCCAATTAATGTCTATGTCAGATCTATTCATCATGTGATAAAGGTTGTCAAAAACAAACAAACTGAAAAATCAGATACTAATTGATACTAAAACTAAGAAACGAAACGATCACATTAAAAATCACATTAAACAGGACAAAATTTTATTTAATTTTTCTTCATTGTGGTATTGAAATTGACATTATTTTTGAATAATTTCCTTAGTATCAAAATTTTAGTATTGCGACAACTCTAGATCAACACTACACACACCTTCTGCAACACAAGATGTTTTTCTTTTTGAAAACTGATAACTGAATTTGAATCAAGGAATTTAAATACAGTTATTATTTAGTGTATGACAAAAGGAACAATAATATACCCAAACCAACAGACAGTATTACTACTACTACAACTACTTAGACTGAGCCAATGGTACAATCTACCCATGTTAAAATCTTGTTGGAACTGTGACAACACATGAGGGAGCATTCAGAGTAACAACATAGCGCTTTCACTTTGAAGACTTGACCTCTGTTTGGTCAAATGTTTTCTGAAGCAAATCAAATTCTCAAATGCTCAAAATACAGCATGCTCCAGTTCAGCAAAAGACCAGGGAACATCTTGAGACAGTTTTGTGTTTTCCACTCTGCATGCTGGATTAAACAAACTTGTTTTCCATCACAATGAGAGAGAAACACTTTAAAAGGCAATACAAGCACATGGGTTATTTTAAAAGATCATCGCTATGCTTTGAACTCCTAGACACTGTTTGCTCATTCTGACCCGGTCTGAAAGCCGTGATCCACATTGACCATAAGAGGCACAAACAAAATAGTGTTTTTTTGGTCAGAACATACTGGAACAAAACCATAGGAATACCAGATAAAAGCTACACTATGCTACAATTGAGAAATGTAAGTTACAATATAAACAACTTTGTGGCAAAATACAACTGAAGTACTTAATTAAGAAGATGGTGTCTCATTAACAACTCCCTGGCCTGCCTCTCATTTTTTATTGTCTAACTCTAAAATCCCTGTAAAGTTTCTCTCTACTCCAGCTCATACTCACAAACTATAGAAGACCCTAGCAGTAAAAAAAAAAACAAAAACACTGTCAACAAATTAGTAATAAATATATGTTGGTGTACAGCTCCATTTCACACCACTTCACACATTACAGTAGCTAAAGAAATATTAAAAATATTAGTAGAAATGGTAAAACGTCCTGCATGCTTTGAGACCAAGTACTGGAAGCAGTTTTTGAAGGTACTTGCAGAGAGGCAAGTCTTTCCCATGTGAGACAGAGGACTATCCAGCTATTTGTATTATGTAACCAAGTAATAATCTACAGAAGCTTCTTATTGGAAAATAGGCTCATCTTCCTTTGAGTGCAAATTAATACTTTTTTATGCACTACATGTTTTCACGGATTTTAATAAATATAAATCTCCAAAGCTAAGAACGTGATTGTAAAATGAATTTTAACATAAATAATATAATAACAAGAATACCGTAAATTTCGAACTATAAGCTGCTACTTTTTTCCCAGGCTTTGAACCCTGCAGCTTATACAACGGTGCGGCTACTTTATAGATTTTTACTGGTTAACGGCCAGCGGGGGGCATTCTCTAGCAGTAAATGCAAAAGTGAGACAGAAGTGGGGAAAAATTATGCGCTGAAGAATACACAAGTCATTTTGCACATCATGCACACACTCTCATGAAACACAAATGAATACATATGATGCAGCTTTTAAGTTAAAGGAAATGATCTGGCCATCAAAGAAGGAAATAGAGTCACTGCATGTAAGCTTGGCATCGATGAAATGATGGTGCGAAGTTGGAGGCGGCAGCGGGAAGAACATAGTCAATGTAGAAAGACGACCAAAGTTTTCAGAGGAAATAAAAGCAGATGGCCTGTGTTAGTTCTGTTTTACTTTGTAAACATGCAGGTATATTCATCCTGTGTTGGAGTGTTTGTGCCATACTGCCGACTGAAAAAAAGCATGCCTTAAAATGCCTTAAATTAAAATTCAAAAAAGCCTCCATGTACCATCTTTCTGTGTAAATATCTCATGTTACAACATATTTGTAATTTGCGGTTTATATTCAAGTGCGGCTTATAAATGTATTTTCTTTTAAAATTTAGCTTTAGCACTCAATAGTCCGAAATTTACAGTATATTTGTCTCTGTATTTGTAAAATTAGTTTGAGGGTACTCAGGAGTGTGAGACAAAGCTTGGGGGATGCTTGAGACCCAAAAAAGTAGAAACCACTACTCATCACTTCTCAAAGAACCTATACTATTGTTAAATGAGCGCTACAAGGTTAAGATTTGGAATATGTAGAAAATTTGACTCCTTTTGGAGCTGAAACGAGCATAACTCTTCAAATATGCATGCAAATAGATTCTTGATGAGGTTCATTAGGGACGAGAAGAAGTGCATATGTTTGTATAGGCTCTGTCAAAACAAAGTGAGAGACATTACACTGCAACCTCCGACAAATGATGGAGCACGGAGACGTGGAGCAAACAGCACCACGAGAGGATAGACACAGAGTGAAATCGGTGGCAACAGAAATTCAGTTGCCAATTTCCTGTCGCTGTCAGGCAGAAGTGCTGACAATGGCGCTTGACAGCCGACTCCCCGTGGCCGCCACCTGTTCATTCAGTATTGTAAATAAACAGTTTAAGTCGAAATGTCAGGCGAGGGACAGAAGTGAGATGGAAAAGGCACTGGCTATAATATTTGCTGCAGTCATTCCGGCTGACGGAAGTGGCGAGTAATGAGGGCGGCACGTGCAACCTGCCGGACTGGAGATGACAGTAACCGGGTCAGACGTGGCAGAGTTTAAAGGTCCCCCACGGGTGCAGATTTGAACTTGATGCTCGCTCTATGCCCCCGCCCCGCTGCGTCTGAAATACATCTGACTGTGACCTATAAATGTGACCGATCGGAGGGAAACCGCGGGGGGTGGAAAAATGGATGGCGGCCATATTTGGGTCTAAATAGCACAGTCACCGAGTTGATAAGGACACTTGGATGCCCAGAGCAAAGACTTGTTATTATAGTAGGCGACATGGCCAAGAGTGCTCATGACTGTCTGTGTGAAGCTAAACTGGTGGTTATTATGACCCAAAAAGATGGGAGGCAAAGCAACACTTGCTCTATGACTAAGCCAAGCCAAATCTGTGCTGCATATGAATAACTTGCCTTGAGTCAAATTCAGGAGGCCAAGGACATTGTACAGATGGCATACGCGCTACTTATGGGATCTCGCTAACTAGTGCATAATAAGCTCCAGTCCTCCACACATGATTATACTTTCAATGTGATTTAATTATGTAAGTAAATAGATTCAGACTGCGCGGACAAGCAGAGGAGAAGCATTTGTGGATTTTACACTAGACACATACAGAAGCTTCAATGTTATGGGGCAGCCCTACTGTGCAACAGAAACATGACTGAAAGGCCGTGGTTAGTAGAATTGCTTTATAGCACATAAAAGTAAGGCTTAGGGTTGGTGGAATGTCAAAAAAAGATCAGTCACAATTTATAATTACATTTTACAAAAAAAAAATCAAATTATGGCTTTCAATTTGAATTTCATGAACATAAACTAGACAGAGTTTTTCTGTGCTATGAACTCTAGGATTGACTGTAAACTGTCCAGAGCTGATAATTGACGATTTGAAATGATTAGAACTTGATATAATTCAAATTAGATTCATTGCCTTAACATTACGGCGCAAGCAATTCATTTGTAGGAAAAAAAAGCTTCAAGCTGTGCCATTTTACTCAAATCTATGTAAAAAATATACCCTGAGAGGTTTATCAACATCATAGCTTCCCTTTCCCTACAGCAAGAAACTTCCTGCTGGTTTCCTAATTATCATGCAAAGGTAGTCTGTTTTGGTTAGCACCTTGCAGCTCTTTTTCGCTTAATATTAGCGCCACAGTCACCCCTTCCTTTCACTCTTATCAAATCAGACAGCTGGACAACACATAGTGCTCACTCATTTCATTACAGTGATTTCAAACAACCTCACTATGTTAATATCTCCTGCCAAGTCACAAAAACACAGGAGTGAAGCTGGCTGCCTTGTATTTACAGGTTCTTAATCACATCCAAAGAAAAACGCGGCCCAGGCATGTGTCAAATACCACTTGTCGTTCCAAACAAGGTAGGAAAAAAACACTGAAATGATGATGTTTACCCGGCCAGCTATTCGTGAGGGCCCCCAGAAAATCTATTTGTCTGGCTCGGCAGTGGAAGCATCTGGTGGATAGGCGAACCAGCTGCCACAGTGGCATTAGAAGTCAGTTTTGTTGTCCTGCTTCCAAGACATCTAATATGACAAACTCCCGGCATAACATGGAAAGGCTGAATCAATTGGACACTGATGGAGGGAAAACAAACAGTTGCTTTGCGGCGTTATTTACAAGAGACGGCTGCAAATAAAAAAAAAAAAAAGTGTCACATTCTCACTTTGTAACCGCTAGTCAAAGTGTATGGCTTCGGATGCTCCCAGGTGGTTGTGAGAAGATAAATACAGCAACAAAGTGTGCCGACTGCTTTTTCGCTTCCAGCTGCACTGTCTGGAGCAAGGAGCTGTCCGTGCCTTGCCTAAATAGCTCCTCGGTTTTCAAAAATGGGAAGTCTGGCTGGTTTGTGATCAATAGCTGAAATCACAAGCATGGAAAGTAAAGATGCCTGAAAATAGCCACAGGGCCCGCGTGCTTTTTCATAAATAAATAGCAGCAGCCGTCATGGGAAAGCTCATTGTTTACCAACTCTGCGCTGGGAAGCAGAGCAGATGGAAATTCGGAACCCAAGGAAAATCCAAATTATTGTGTAATTGAAGCATCCCAAAACTGGTGTTCTTTACCGAGACTGTTAATTAGATTACAGCTAATCTCAGAAGACAGCTGAGAATATATTAATCAATATGTTTCCGCCATGTTTTATTCTCTTTATAGCAATGGAAACGGCTAAGCTAATGTTGATGAGGATCTGAAGTGAGAGTGGGAATATGGATGAATCTCTGGAACATGGGAAACTACTGCATAAATAATTTCCACTAATAATATAACTGCAGATGATTGGATTGCAAGTGAATTTTACCAGTTCACTTGCAACTGAAAATAACTTACAACTGAAATGCCTTTATATCAATTCGAGCACATTTAATTTGAGATTGATTTTTTTTGCCTTTTATTTAAATGAATAAATAAACAACTTTAAAGATGCACTGCGTGATTTGTCTGTGAAGCTTTTGTGTTGCCTGAAATTTCCCACTGTATGGTATTAAACTGCAAGCGATAACATCTCCACAGAGCCAAACAGGTAGTAGTTCTCCATCAAAAAGTTACATATTGCACCTTCAAGTTAATTACTTTTTAATTGGTGAACTGAGGAGCATGGTTGCCGTGTTTAATAAAAAATGTGTTTTTATTAGTCCTCTTAATCCTACCTGTCATCTCATGAGCCATAAAAGAATACGCCATACAATTGTATATTATCCAAGTTTTTTAATGTTTTATAGATTAGAATTCTATTACTGTCACACTGGGTGAGATGGGTGTATCAAAACAAGAGAATTAAGCCTTTACATAACATTCAATTTGAAAGATACTTGATTTATTGACTGTGTAATTTGCCACTTCATAGTATTTTGTTGGCTGCCTCAAATTCCAATAACATACCATATAATAAGAATGGGGCTGTTTGTCATTTCCACACGCTGTAAAACCATTTGACTGGTGAGTGCTCTGAAATGTGTGAAATCACTGCAGTTTAAAGTAATTTCAGAGTGTTTTTAAGCATGTCTAACATCTGCATGAGTGGATGTTCAGAAATGGGTCTCATGGGGGCGCTACTTCTTGACTTGAGGAGGAAGAGGTACTACAGACAGTTAAGGACCACATGACTAGCATCTGGGAGTTTATGTTCAGTGACTTTAAGATGGTAAGTGATAGACACTTAAGCATAAGCCAGTACTGAGTGTACTCAGTGTCCATGCAGCACTCAAAGAGTGTCGGCCTGTAAAGGAAGGTAATTCAGGCACGTGCTGTCACATGTTGTTTAGCTACTCAGCATGTGATTTCAGATTATTCAGAGAAACAGCATGAAGTCTCACATTTTGTAAACATAAGATTTATATGCTGCAGTGAAATATTCAACTTTTTGTAGAAATATTCACTATTATGTTTTATGATATGGAGAACGGTTGAAGTAGAATTTCTTAATTTCACCAGATGACAAGACATCTGCCACAGGCAGTCCAACACACCAGATTTTTGTTGGACTTGCTTATAATTGCTTTTCTTAATATATCCAGAATCATGGTGGCATTACCAACATGACCAACAATTCACAAATAACTGTGGAAAATGATTGCAGTTAATTTAGCAGCCCTACTTCAAATTATTCCTTAATGTTTCCAAAACAATAACATATCAATATGTTCAAACATTTACAAGCTGTCGCTTCAGTCCCCTTTTGACCCACCTTGACATTAGGGAAGCTTGTAAAAAAGCATGTTTATAAATCATGCTATGTAAATTAGTGCTTAATGATTTGGGAAAAATATCTAATTGCGATTTGCAATTTATGTTTCAAATATGGACTGACAAAGTAATAACAGAATCAAATAAGACATGTTTGTACAGACCTAAACTATAGGGTGATTTGCTAATTGTGTCCATTCAAATTTTCATTTGAGTATGATGTTCAACTATTTACAAGTAGGTGGTTCAATCTCCTTGCTATCAGCGAAACTTGTATACATGTAAAGCTATGCTACATAGATTAACCAAATCAAATCTTTAAAGTGGGACTAAACACCTCATTTTAAATAGAGCTGCTAAGGAGAAGAGAGTGGGGCAGAAGGTGAGAGACTGGGCATATAAGGAGTTATGTGATTGGTCTAACAGGTACCCACACTTCAAACTCTGCCCCTACAGCCAGGGGTTTGTAATCACACATGGCTGTAATCAGGGCAGTGCAGTGTGATGTCACAGTACGTGAAATTGCAGTGATCACTGGAATTTACCTAGTTTGCACTAAAATTAGGGGTGCACCAATGGAAATTTTAGGCTGATACCGATACCAATATTTAATACTTTTAACAACACAAAGTCCAATAAGCCTATTATTAAGCACTATGTTTAGAGATAGGCTTATAAGCTAAAATATAATTATTCTTTATTAGTGTAAAAATTGCTTTCCATCCTGGCAGCTTCTTTTAGTAAAGTCTCCCCTGTAGCTCTCCAGCCCGTGCGTCATCATCTACCTCTTCCCTGTAGCAGCAGCAATAGTTCAGTGCCTCCTCAGGCCCCTGCACTCTGCTCACAGGCACTACATTCTCCTCCATTTAACAACTAAAACTAACTTAGAGTCAGCAAACATATCTAAACTGATCATTTAGGAGATACTAGTCTAATAATGTAGGTATTTAAAAGTCATAACTTTGTCCTTACTGGGTCCTTTGACTTAGAATAAAGACTAGGTAAAAGTTTACAGTCTCCTGTGTTAGAATACTACATCTCCACCCCAGTCAGTCGATAGTGTGCCAATATATCGGTGCATCTCCCAGAATGTAGACAATATTATTAAAACACCATATACACAGTTTAGTGGCAAAAAAGGTTGATTTAGTGTTTAGTTCCACTGTCTGCTGTGTCTCTAACCTGGCATGGCGTGGACCAGGTCTCCACACAGCACCATGAACCTGGGCTTTGGCTGTAACCTGTTCATTGCCTCCACAGCCTGTTTGGTGAGTTCCACTTCCTCCGCCCACTCATCCCCTACTCCGCCCTTGTTCCAAGACTTCATCAACCCAAGCTGAGGGTCTGCGGCCTGGATGAAACAGAAGGGACCTCTCCACTCCCCCTCTGCATCTGGAAAAACAAAAATCATTTAACGATACAAGATGGCAGGCCTGTCTCAAAGAGAAACATTGCAATAAACGATAATATTGAAACTACTTTATGCCACTGACACATTAACAATAATCCCAATAAACAATTTCTAAACCGACAATAAAAGGGATGAGCAGTACCACACAAATATCAAAATGAAATAAGGGGTTTTACACTTAATCCACCGAAAACATCATACTAAAATGTTTACTAAGTTTTTGGGGTTTTGTTTTTTTGTTGCTTTTGTTATGAGTTACACAGGTTTGTGGGGAGGAAAGGAGGAGGAAAAGAAGGATATAACAGGGCTAAAGATTGCTACATTATTCAAACATGCAGGGATGGCATATAAAGCCACTTTAGGCATGTTTTTGATGAAGGAACAACACTATGACATGGCAGAAAGCTCTCGAAAGTCGGGTTTACTTTAAGCAGTAACTTTAGTTTTACTTACCAATGAAAAAGCTCAAATGTTACCATATTACAACTAAAATAACAAAAATCGATTTCCTATTAGATGTACCCAGAACAAATATTGAGCCTCAAAATATATTGGTTTAGCTATAATTAAGAGAAAGTCAATATAGTAATTATCGTGAGAGAGATACAAGATGGGTGAAAATGGACAAAATGTTATTATGTCTCTTCTCTACCATCACCTTAAAACACAAAACCTGGATTTATTGAAAGCGCCTTTGCACATTAACGCTATCTTGTCCTTTAGATTTATCTTCTGAACAAACTTTTTTTTATCTTGAGTCGATGCGCATACAGTACAAAGACATAAAAGCTAGAGATTAGGTGTCATCTCCTTGTATTAGTCATTGGAGGGACACGTTTAGATGTAGAAGCCTTATATCCACTCTCGGAGCAGACACGACCCAGAGGAAGGCGGATTTCTGTATGATCCTGGTTGAGACGTGAGTACTGACGGTCCATGGGGAATATTCTGTTCTGTCTTGTATTGAATCTGTGAGTAACCATTGTTCAATAATTAACAGCCGACTACATGTTGAAGCGCGAATGGCACCAGAAGTGTTTTACATACGGCTGACAGTGTATATGAGAGAAGCACTTCAACCTTATCAAACTCAAATTCATTAATGAAGTAAGCTTTTGGAAGTTAACTATTAAAGAGGGGATATTACACTTCTAACACACAACATATTTATATCACAAAATATTAAAATTTATTTTCAGTTTATTCCCTTTTTCCAAAATGTATATTAGCTGAAAACAAAATATTAAAATGTTTTTGATGAGGGAACAATTTTAATTTTTTTCAGTTTATCATTCCCTCTCCCTGTATGTTTTTTGCTCTCCATGCCAAGTCACCCCCCCTTCAGAGCATAAGGCCCGGGAGAGATTGCAAAATCACTCAAGCATGAATGGATGACATTTACTCTAAAAAACCTCTTCTCAGGCAGCTTTTGCTCTTAAGATTACACACAATTGTCACAAATAAGCTGTACTGAACTTTTAAAAAAGGGTCCTGTGATTGTCCACTAATGTTTTCTTGAGGAACTAATTCTTAAGGTTTGCCAACCCTGCTTTAATCAACAAGTTGAGTGTTCAGTGCCATGACTCTGAAGTATTGTAGGCAGTTTCCAAACTAACTAGTAAAAGATAAATGGAACCTTGGCATAAACTTGTCCGCATGACATACTGTTGCTGTTAATGTTACACCAGTAACATTAACAGCAACATATTAACAATTACAAGAACAACAAAAGGTGTCAGCCCTGAACTCAACAAAATATCAGATCATTACAGTATTTTGCTATGTATTAGGGTAACAATGATTGGTATGTTGAAGAAAATTTTTGTCAGCTTGTTAGCTGTCAATAACACATCTAAATTGAAATGTGTCCAACTAAATGTCAAAGCAAAAGAAGAAGTAATGTGACTAAAAGAGAGTGTTCCATCTGTATGCAGTGGAGTGGCTCTCACTGCGGGCTACAGCTCAGCTCTGTGTTTAACATGCTCCATGTGCAGCACACTCCCAAATGAGTCCTGTCCTCCAGAGACACAAGAGAGAAAGGGTGAGGGGTCTCCTGGGAAATACAGAAGATCTCCCCTCAGCCTAATTGACATTTACGAACCCAACAGGGACGACACACTAACTTTTATAATTATGATCATCTTCAAACTGCATCAGACTTACCCACTCAGCCTTGATCCAGCCTTTTGGAAGTGTAACAGCTAGCAGGAGGTTAGTTAAAGGTGCAATATGTAATGTTTCTGAAGTGAGGTTGGCCGCCTGCATGTGTCCATGGACGTAATATTGCTTTGCTTAGAATATTCCATAGTATGACATTTGACATATAACTTACCATACCTGAGAATCAGAATCACTTATATTGCCATTGTCAGTGAACAAACTTCACAATAGAAACTTGCTGATCCAGGAATTAAAAATGAACAAGTTTTATTTTAACAAACAAAAAAAATCACTGGAGACAGTGAAAAATAAAATGTTCTTTCTCCAAGTCCAAGATGACAAAGCGCCAGGCACAAAATCAATTTGAAAAACCAGACCTCTACCGCATGTAGTATCAGACAAAGTGCCATTGGTGGAGTGGATTCCCAGGTTTAAATACTGCATTACAAGGCTGACAAAGAACAGGCCAACCAGCAGGCAGCAGCAACAATGATAGGAGAAGACCCACAAAAACCCACAACAACACAAGGGGAGAGAGAGCAGAACAGAAGGAAGAGGAAAAAAAGAGATACTTGTTGATACCTTCATGAAGGGTTACCTCTCCACAGTTCTGACCTGTAAATTATTACTGTAGAACATTCCAGGGAAAGCAATAACATCTCTGTAGAGACAAGCGAGACAAGATCAGCGAAGTTACGTAGTGAAGCTTTGACGCTAGAGTATGTAACTTTTTAGCCAGATATAGAATTCTAATAAAAAACTCAACATTTTCATGTCTTATTGCACTGAAAAACTTGCATTCTTACTGTGAGTGGGCTTGCATCTCCACAAACCCGACACTTCCTTGGCCTGCTGGTCATGTTGTTCCTTTGCCTATAATGCTCCACAGTATGGCCTAAAACATATGCATCTCTATGGAGAATGTTCCAAACTACTCTATTTCCATAGAATCGTGCAGGTGACATGCTGCCTATACCTTTAATGTTTAGTAAGACAAGCACTTTTATGACAACCATCCACTAAAAGACTTTTTATCATCTACATGTTTTATTCAGTTTGATTTATCGGAATTAAAGGACCAAATCAAAAAGTCACAAAATCTAGTAGATGTCTGTGTAATTCCTCAGTCGTCCAGGTCTGATCCAAAGTAAAAGCCAACTGGTGGACAGTTTCACTGTAGTTAGCTCCTCCCTTCAGATAGATATAAGGCATTGTCCACCAGCAATCTGACCAGAACAAAAGAAGCGGCTTGGATGAACAGCGAAACGTCTTCACTCCATCAATTTTTTGTGCAGTTGACAGATTTAATTTTGGCTTTTACTATTTAATCTAGTAGTATGTAGAGTTATGTTTTATCCACACCACTTTAACCAGAGGCATCTCAAAGCCAATTCTGACAGTTAAATCTGGTCTATGCAAAACACTTATTGTGCAGCATTCCTGTCAAATAAATAAGCATACAAACAAAACTCTGCTTTATCTTTGTAGATTATTCATAGACATAAAAAAAGACAGACTTGACTGCGCACACAGCTCTCCGCAGACAAAGCAATACAAGCGTCTGTGGCCCTGAGTACTTGCACCAGCTGAGCACAAGTTTAAAACAGGAATTGTAACTATTTCTCAGGTGGCAGACGGCGATGCTGGGAACCAAACTAATCATCATTTCACATGAGAGCACCAGGGGCCTGCTCCAACCGCAATAATCAAATACTCTGCATTTAAATTTTTACACCATCTTTGCCCCCAAAGTTCTTCTCTCTGGTATAAACCATTTCTTAAACTCAGTTGGTGGTAAACAAATTAGTGCATAGGTGAGTGTCAGTAAACATAAAATGAAACAACAAAAGCCAACTGTGATTTTATACCTTCTTAAATTTGTTCAGCTGTGAAGTATTGTTTTGAAAAAGGGGCAGGAGCAGATATATTTTATAAGCGGCTCTTGAGGCCAAAATATGTCTGCTGAGTGCTGTCTGCTTCTAATTAGAAAGCGTTTCATTGACTGATAATCAGGAAGGTAGCATGCTAGTTGCAGTTAGCGTTACCGCCATGGCAAAATTCTGCACTGGTCTCTGAGAGTTGTGAAAAGCACTTATAAACTCATCGAGGTGAATGATTAGGAAGTTTGGAAAGGTAAGTGAGGAATAACTCTGGACCACTGCAAACCATTTAAAATTAAGTACTTTAGTTTTTCACATGTTTAAGACAGTAGAAAGACAATATGTTGCCAGTATTGTGGCCATTCGTCAGAAAAGTAAATTGGCTAAAATGTGTCTGAATGACTAGGTTGAGGTTCAAGTATTAAAAAATAATGCGAATGGACGGGAAATAAACAAAAATCATAATAAATATCACTTCATATATGGTAAAAAATGCAAATGAAAAATATTTATATTCAAATAGGATACAGTATTTTTACAGCAATGCTCAGAATTATACTCTACTTGTCAGGGTCCTCCCTTGGACTGTTTTCCCTCTTGTCTCCTTGTCCCTTCTGTTGTCTCTCTCTCCTCCCAGCTGGACGTTGGCTTACCTGATCTGGCAGCTGCACATCTGAATCCAATTTCCCTCATTACCTGCAGTATAAGAAGCGTGGTTTTTCATCCACTTCTTGCCAGTTCGTCATTCATACTTCTCCAGTTGGTAGATTCATTTGGCTCCACAAAACCAGTCAACTTTTTCGAGTTTTTTTTCCATTACAATTGTTTTGTCCTGTGTCCAGGTGTCTCTGTCTTATCTTTGGCAGCTGTCTGTCTGCCTGCCTTGCCTGCCTGCCTGCCTGCCTGCCTGCCTGCCTGCCTGCTAGCCAGCCTGATACTTACTTGCACCTTTGGACCCCCCAGCCTGATACTTACCAAATTTACCTGTTAACTTACCTGGACAATAAACAGTTAAACTACTTACCAGCTGTGTGCTGCTTTTGGGTCCTAAGTAAAACGTAACAGTACTTTTTATCTTTTTGCATTATTTTTTTAGACATTTTAACAAAGCATCAGGAATATGCTAAAATGTGCCTTTAAATGTCTTTGTTGAGGAAAAGGTTTGTCAAAAACATGAATGGTCTGTAAAGTTACACAAAAAAGTGCAGAAATATCGCTTTACAATATCACTTGTTTGGAAGATTACACTAGACGTATCTGGTTGTTTTAATTATAGACAATACACGTAACATTAAAATGTTGCATATCTCCAACCCCACTTTCCATTTTTATCATTTTTTTTTCAACATATACATAGGCCTGTCACAGTAACAAATTTTGATGCACGATACATTTCTACAGAGATATACTGTGTTAACCCAAAATATTGAAACTACTATGCCTCTCATATGACAAGATAATCCCAGTAAACCATTTTTACATAGACAGTATCCTTAAAAAAACATGAGCTGCAACAAATAAATAGCAGAATGAACCAATAATTATTCAGTGAAGTCACTTATTTAACCCTTTACAGCTCATACGTTATTGTATTACAACAAAAATACAGCAAATCTCCCCATTTTACAAATAAACTACACGCACAGTAAATATTGAGTCCCAAAATATATTCTTCCAGCGTTCATATATTGAATACGACAGAGTATAAGGGTCAATTAATGATGCAGGGCTCAATGCCGAATCAAAATGAATGCAGACTGGAAAAGACTGGCTCTTGGATGAGTTTAAAGCTTACATAAATGCCCATTATGGATATCAAACTTTGAAATACTGACATTTTAAACACGTCCCATAATTTTGTAAGTTATTAGACAAATCTGCACCACAGTTAAGCTGTCACCTCTCCACTCGTATGCATCAATCACAAACTGTTGAATGAAATAGGCATTTACATTTTCTCCCTGTGGAGTGACTGGACTCCTCTTTGGAAAAAGCCTGCAGAGCATGGTGCTCCCTTGAGCTCATTGGGCAGGACACAGGCTGTGCTCCAAGCTGCAAACAGGTGGAGAAATCTCAGCACATACCCATACTCTGCTATGCTTAGCTTTGCTTCTCTACTATTCTAAACATGGGTACTTTGCACACAATCACTGTTCAAAGATGTGCTCATTGTAGATAACTTCAGCCCCTCATTATGGGCTTGTGGAGCCATGCGCACTGGGTAGCTCCGGTTTTATGCACCCATTATAATGTAGCCTAATCTCTATTACCACTGCACCATCCTGTTTCTGTCTCCAAATGGTTACAGCTTAGTCTAATAGACAGAGCTGGAGCTTCTTTATGCGGAATTGACACTGTCCTTACTGTTCCCAGTACAGGGACTGAAGCACTGCGTACACCCTGTATCTGTGGATGGTCCAGGTATAGGTGCATGGGGGTCATTTCTGGGGAAATGATTCAACAGTTAATGTTTGAAAGGCTAGCAAAATAAAGTTCTACATCTATCGTACGTAGGTTTTTATTTTATTTTTGAACTCAAATAAGGCCCATTCTTTTGCACTCTGGTCGTGGCAGCAAATTGCTCTTGCCCTAAATCTGGATAAAATTGTGTCTTTACTTTGACAACGACTTTATTCTGGTAAAATTAGAACTTTATTCTCATAAAATTATGACTTTAATGTCAAAATGTTACAAATTTACTCTCGTAGCACCCACATATTTTTTTTTTTTTTTTTTCTTTTTAAATATTGACCCTTATATTTGTCGTAATTAAACGATATGTTAATAAAGTAATAATATATATCTCCCACTTCTAACTAAAATATAATAAAAGTAAAATATATGAAGTAGCACATTACTAAACATGGTTAGGTTTCTTTCACTTTCCATTTAATCACATTGTAAAAGGTCAAATAAGGTTTTGTTACTGTACTGTATTGTTTTATGGTATTTATTTATTTATGGTATATTTTAAGTTTTAATAGCTCATTTAGAATGAAACAAAGTAATTTTTTTTACAGTTACCTTTCCGTGGACATTATAAAATGATGTAGCACAGGCTAAGCTAAGTAAAATGTTATAAGGCTGCATTAAACCAGCTGTCAATACTTCCTTCACACAAGACAGGTGCTATGCAAACTACTGCTAACGCGCTAGCACTTAGCTTCCAGTGAGTTCCTGTGTTAAAGGAAGTTAAAAAACACAAACAAAACGACACAAATACTGTTCTGTGCATTTTTCTAGGTCACTTCTGTAACTTTGCACAGCAGCAACCGCATGACAGAGAGCTGAGGAGAGAGAGCACCAAGCTGAACGGGTTAGCTTGGAAGTTTGGCTAACATGGTAATATTTACCTTCAGTGAGCCCGCTAAACGTGCGCTGCTTCGCCCTGAGAAAGACGTCCGACTCGTTGACAGCCATAAGTCCTTGTTGTTCGGTGTATGCTCTATCCGCAGCGCCGTGTCCTGCCTTGTGTTCCCTATCCTGTGTCCTCACTGTGGGACTCGGAGCTCCGCGGCTCTGAGTCTGCGCACCAGCCTGATCCTCCCACAGCGGCCTCTAGTGGCGCCACCGGGCAGTACAGCACCACCTGTTGAACCAGTTCAACTTCAAACGTGTGAAAATGCTTATTGCGACACGATTAAGTTACAAATATTAGCGTACTTGAGTTGTCGATCTTATTTTCAGAGCTAGTCCTAGAATTAGATTTTTTTAAGCAGCAGAATTTGTTTCCTTGGCTCGTTTTTGAAGGAGCTCTCTCCATGGTGCTGAAAGCCTCTGGTCTCTGTCCAAGGTCCAGCGTGAAAGATAGAGGAATACTAAAACTTTCAAATAGGATTACAGTTACGCTTAGTTAAATAGACAAACCATAGCCCCTATTGAAGAAAAAGCTGGCAGAATCTTCAAATTAGAATATCTATGGTGGATAAATTATATATTTTACTATATATAGGCTATAAACTATACAAATGTGCCCAGTGATTTTAATTGTGTTCCAGTGAAAAAAGTTTGGATAGAATTGTATGCAATAGGCCTAAATTGAGTCAACATTCTATGAGAATCCCAAATGACCATAAATAGAGGAATATGCATCATATATATTTATTGTAATATTTATACAACAATGTTTCAGTCGGTTTCTATTGTTTTGTTGATCAGAATCATATTGTCAGGATTCTTGAAATAATTGGCCACCACTTCCAAGTCTAAACGCGCGTGAATCTCTTTCCTTTGTGTCTCTGTCTCGCTTTTAGTCTTCCATTCTCCAACGTCTGCCTTTCTCTCCAAACCGACTCTGTTCTCTCCTCCTCCTCCTCCTCTTCCTCTCCATCCTTTCCCGTGCGCACCAGACTTTCTCTCTTTCTCTCTCTCCCTTTCACCCGCCACTGTGCGTAAAGAGCGCGCCGATGGATGTTTCCAAGTCATGCGCTCCTCACAACACCATACGGTTAGACAAGAAGAGGCAGTAGTTTAGAGGGAGGTGAAAAACTCAACGTGATCCTACAGGTTTATTTCGCGAGAAGATGCCACCGCGCGCCGCGTTTGGATGTACGTTCCTGGACTTTTCACCAGACACCACCTCTCCAAGTGTTTTCGCGTAACGGGGAAAGCACGATGCGAGGGAAATACGTCTTTCTCCTGGGCTTCTTGTTGCTCAAACTCACGGATCTGGTGTGCAAGGCGGACGGGGAGCCGGGTCTGCTCAGCGGGTTTGTCATGATCGCCACCTCCAACGGTTCCAGGGAGGAGGAGGTGAGCGCGTCCGAGGAGACACCGCACGTCGAGGACAAGTGCAGGGGCTACTACGATGTGATGGGCCAGTGGGATCCGCCGTTCATTTGCAAAACAGGCAATTACCTGTACTGCTGCGGCACCTGTGGCTTCCGCTTCTGCTGCTCCTACAAGCACTCGCGCCTGGACCAGAGCACCTGCAAGAACTACGACACTCCGGTGTGGATGAAGACGGGCCAGACGCCGTACAATAAGATGAACAAGATGCGAGACAGCACCAAAGACAAGACGAACTTAATAGTGTACATCATCTGCGGGGTGGTGGCGATCATGGCGCTGGTGGGGATTTTCACGAAGCTCGGTTTGGAGAAGGCGCACCGGCCGCAGCGAGAGAACATGTCCAGGTGAGACGGGAGCGAAAGGGAGCAGCGCGGTGCGTCTGTGGAGTGCGGAGTGCGCTTGTTTACTTGGAGAAAGGAGAGAGCAGAGAGTAGAGAGGGGAGAGGAGCGAGTAGTTTCCATGATCTATTAGATGTTGCTGCTAGAATCGAGAAGAGCAGTACAGTAGATAAACTTGTAAAGTGACGTTTTAGATTGATTCATACCAAGATTGAACCAGGCAAAACTGACAATTGTGGGTGCCATTCTCAGTTTTGGAAAGTAATATTTGCATGTAGGCTGCTTTTGGTGGTATTTAGAGTACAGTTGCTTTCTAAAAATCAGCCAAATGCATTGTGGTATTTGATCCAAATTAGGGCTCAGACTGTATGACATAAGTGAGCGGTTGCATGTTTTATTTTTTTCCTTCTTTAAATAAGTGATAAATAAACGTATAATAAACTGTGCAACAAAGGGGTAGCTGTTTTAACCTCACGCCATGTTTGTACAGCCATAATATGCATGTCAGCGTGAAAGCACTGTAAGTATCCAGAGTACAACAAAATACATCAGAATGCAGGTATTGAGTATATTATAACTTAATATAGTACATTTTCAAAGTATTCTTCCCTACACCGGTCATTCCATTCTTAAACAAAAACAAAATGACAGCAGCATCACTCTTAACAAATTCAGTAGTGTAATAGAGCCAGATTGACATCATGGATTCACAAATCACATCAGAAATTCATGTTTGTGAAAACTGCAATCATTCTACAAGAGAACTCATGACTAAAAACACTTGGTCAAAACATATAATTACATTGATTGCACAGTGGGGTATTTGAAAGCATGAAAATAAATAGATACAAAATGGCAGACTACATTGTTAGCTGTATTGTAATGCTTTTGACTCCACCGGCTACAATTTGTACAATGAGTTCCCACTGTTAATAATATGATAATGTGTTTGTCAAAGTAAAGTGGGTATTGTACAAGACAGGGACTCTATTTAAGGCGGAGTGGCAGGTTTGGTTAGTCCTTACTTTTGACAACACAGCGTTGATAAGCTGCTAAGCCACTTACAACCAAATCAGTTTTTCAAGTTTAAGACTCCATAAGAAAAACAATTGTCATCATTTACTACCAGAAAATGTTTTTTTGTTTCTAGAGATGGCTACTGTATGGTCTTCTACTTGCTTAAATGTAAAACTTAGGAGGAAAAAAAAGCAAAACGCAACTGTGGAGAAGGTTGCAACAGTAGCTCGGCCGGTGAAGTGTTTGTCCGCTGATCCGAAGGTTGGCACTTCGAATCCTGCTCTCGATAGATCAAATGACCCTCAGGTTGGCGGTGTGATGCCAGCCCCCATAGATGAATGCTGCCATTGTGTCCTCGAGCAAGACACTAAACCCATCTCGCCCCCCAGTGTCTGTGTACATGGGTGAATGGTGTGGTGTGTGTGTGAATGGGTGAATGGTTCCTTGATGTAAACCGCTTTGAGTGCCTTGAAGGTGGAAAAACATGATATGAAAAAGTGACAATTTACTACAACATTATCAGTGTAAATTATTGTAGACAGCATTTTAACATTACCAGGAGAAAACGCTGGTATGCACACTGTACCATAATGGAATTTTGACAACATTAAGCCTCTGATTGTAATAAAAATAACCTCTGAGGCTAATGAGAGTGACACTGTTAAGTAGTTTGAAATGGCCCAAGTTACAGACACACTAGGCTGCTTGTTAATGAAGTAAAATTACTGCCTGTCTCTCTTTGCACGTCATCCGGGATAGAACCATGTAGTGTTTTTCTTCGCAATATAATTCTCCAACGAATTGCTTTCCATGATTCTGCAAGACCAGTCATTGCATAGATTATTTTAGAAGGTTAACCAACAGTAGCTTATGTGTGGTGTTACAGGTCCACAGTGGTTATCCTATCAAAGTGCTCTGGGACAGTTCTGTGTTATGGGCCATTGCTTTTTTTTAATTTGATGGGCGACAGTAGCTCAGTTGGTAGAGCGTTTGTCCCACTGATTTGAAGGTCGGCGGCGCAATTTCAGCTCCCACAGATGAATGCTGTTGTTGTGTCCCTGGGCAAGACACTTAACCCACCTCGCCTCCAGTGTTGGCGTACACTGGTGTATGAATGTGTGTGTGTGAATGGATGAGTGGTTCCTTGATGTAACCGCTTTGAATGCCTGGAAGGATGAAAAAGCGCTATATGAAAATGAGACCATTTACCATGTCCATTTTCTAACATTCTCTTGGTTAAAGCAACAATTTTGTGAACCCTACACCGGGACCAGTGTTATGATTTTAAGCTTTACAAAAACCTTAACTGGACAGTTATTAAAATTTTGAGGTGGTCACAGAACGCTGTATTTGAAAGCATGCTTAAGTTCAAATGCTTGGCTGTGTTTGAGAGGTTGCCATTCTCTGATGCATTTTTCAGTTTAAATAATTTCTACGCATCATTTCACATTTTCATTTATATCTCTGAAAGGTCAAATAGTAATTGTTTGTGGAAATCAACAGCATACCCTTTTCAGCCTCCCTCTGCCTGTCAGATCCTCTGTGTCTTTAACGCAGTTTAAGACTAGACTGAAAAAACACCTCTTCTCTCTGGCATTTAATACCAGCTATACAGGATATCTTGGTGTTTTATTGTTCTTTTCTTGCGTATCATGTTATCAGTATATTTGTTTTTTTGTTGACTTTTATGTGAAGCAGCTGAATGAATAAAATTAACAAATGAAGATGTAACCTTTATAGTGGGTTTAGTGAAGTTGATGGTCAGATACTGGGAAACAAGTTTTTATTTTTGACATCATGCATTTGGCTATGAGTTATTTCATTTTCATATTCAAACAAAATAAATTCAAACTTGTCCAAACCACTCAAGATAAGATGATGTCACGTCATTTCAGCTCATGTATTTTGACTCTTTGCAGTGTTGAGTACCATGTTACACCTTCAATGTCATTGCATATATTAACAAAACACTAGCCTATTCATAACTTTCCCACTCAAAACTGAATATAATTAAGCCTGTACATGTGTCCTTACCTGTGTTCTGTGGCAGGGCTGTGGCCAGTGTGCTCCAGGGAGGATGTCCCACTGAGCAGTTCAGAGGAGAGGAAGGATTGGGGATGACCTCGCAGCATTTTGTCTCCAGGACCACAAACCTCCGTGAGTAATGCTGTTTTTTTTTTTTTTTTTTTTTTTTTACTTTTTGTTACATGCAGAAGTGGGTAGTCAGTATTGCACCTTTACTTCCTAAAATACTAGTCAAGTAGAAGTGCAATGTAGTAATTGTAAGATTGTAGTAATTATAAGAGTAACTGTCTTGGCCCCACTGTTTATTTAGTTTTTATTTTGGATGTTTTTATTGGACTGGAAATCTTGCATCTCCACAAACCTGACTGGAATAGTGTAAATAGTATAGCATAAAACATATATATCTCCAAGGAAAGATTTTCTAGTTTTAACTGTCTATTTCTGTGGAATCATGCAGATTACATGGCATTTAGAAAGTTATACAGTTGATTTAATGAAATTGCAAAGACAAAACATTAATATTTAATGCAAAAAAAAAAAAAAAAAAAGTCAAAGGAGTGGTGCAAGAAATACCAAATCTTTTCATATTTAAAGGTCCTGTATTATGTGATATTGTCTTTTGTGAGCTTTAAGTCATGGTAGAATGCTGTTTCCTCATCACAAACATACCTGGAGTGTTTTGTTTCATTCACACATTAGTCTGTCTACATCTCCAAAGCTCAAAATGCTCTTTTCCACCTTGTGATGTCATAAAGTGGTAGTTTTCAAGTCAGCAGCTAGAGATCAGTTTAAAAAAAGCAGGGTGTGTGTGTGTGTTAACATGTGTAAATGAAACGAAACACAACTCCAGGTATGTTTGTGATGAGGAAACAGCATTATAACATAGATCAGAAAATAGAGTAACATGGGCCTTTTAATATAATAAATACCCACCTCTGGCTACATGGCTTGATACTTGCTGTTGTGGTGTTTGGGGAGTGGTGGAGGAGTGGGTGTGGTCAAATGCATTGTAAACAGGAATTTCTGTATTGATATGAAATACTTTCCCTCTAGGCTGCTATGTTTTATACGGAAGAATGGATAGGGTGCGATAAGCTGCAGATATACAATGGAGTAGGTGCTGTTTTCCTCATGCATTTTGATTTGTCTGCATTGTAGCGCACTGTATATTCATTCTAATAAGACAGCAGTACGGCTCACACTTACCTATTGATTTCTATGGAATATTGCCTATTTACCTGCATGTGTAGAAGTACAGTACGTGTCTTTTACTTGTTCCAAATCAATAGATCAGGGGTGTCCAAGTTATGGCCCGGGGGTCAAATGCAGCCCTCAGACCAGTTTTTATCGGCTCTCAGGCCTCCTGCTAAACTGGCCCAATTGATCATAAGCAGTACTTTTAACTTTAAATTAAACTATTTCTACCACTATATCCTCAAACATCACATAGCAGTGTGATACAGACCAAAAATGAATGTGTTTCAAGCCTTATTAATATACAGCGGCTCTGTCAAAGCTGTGTGTAAATCACCGCACTGCATTGATCACCGGTCTGTGGGCCTCTGCTTTGAATATGTTTTGAGATGTGGCCCTCGATAAAAAAAAAAAAAAAAGTTTGCGCACCTCTGCAGTAGATGAATACATCATTTCAGGAGGAATAGACTAGTTTTGGTGTAGTCCTGGTTATTCTGTGTCCGAGCTGGAGTAAGCAATGTTATTCTTGTACATGAGTAAATGTGTTTATTTTTCCTCATATAGTATTGTAAAAGCACTTTGTGGCAAAATCAGATCAGATGGTTGTGCTTTAATTGCAAACACGGAAGTAAGGGCTAAATACTGAGAGCTGATTGGCAGTGCAATGGTGGTCTACTCTTGCTTCACTTAATAAACTTGGTTCATATAAAAACAATTTTAGTTTGTGCCCAAAAATTGATGATAATACTAGCAATGTGCATAGGTGTTTGTGAGAGCTAGAAACAAGTTAAATAGAATTAAATAGCTGAGTTTCAGATCACAACATTCTATAGACCAATATTTTTTAATATAAACAGGGGGCAGTTAGAATTAATATTGTTAAATGGAGATTGTTCTGGTGTCTAGTCATTGATAGAAATGATCAGATTCAGCATTTTTAAATGTACGTTTTGGATATTTCCAAAGTACAAGCTAATCAAGAGGGAAATCTGGCCCCTGACATCATCACATTCTCCAATCTGAAAACCAACAGTACCTCCTTTAAATTCACAAAATCGATTTTCTACAGTTTTTATATGTCATCCATGCATCCTTGAGTAATCTAGTGATCTCTCCCGGGCCCTATTTGAACCCTCCTCATGGTTAGCTGTAAGATTCTGTCCAGTGCTCCGCCCACAAGTCACCCATGCTTCCACATTTTTCCATATACAAACGCAGGATACAAAACAATACACTACAACTTCACAAACCTGATGCAATACAGTAGTTTTTAGCGTAATGCCAGTTGTAATGCGGTAGCGCTCTGAAGGGGGAGTGACTTAGCGCGAAGAGCAAAGGGAGGGTTCAAATAGGGCCCTGTCAAACAGAAAGGTAGAACTTATAAAACATGTAATACGTTGCTTTCTGCAATATATTTTACATTTATATAACATTTTTAAAACAATAAAAAGTAACATGGTGATCTAAATATGTTATGTGTTAGCAATTAATACCCAATAGGAGTAAAATACTACCTCTTTAAGGAGTTAGTCAATACTGTGATCTGATTTTCTTATGTGTGCAAAAAACTGTATTTTCTTATATAGGCATATCAATTTCACTATCTGGATTTACTTGCAATATTTGGAATTATTTTTACTTTTGACACTTTTTAACTTAATTTCCAAGTTTTTTTCTCTCTCAAATGTCAACTTTCGGTTCTGACCCGGATAGCCACAGCCTAGTTTTCCACAGCAGATGCCTTATACTGTGCCTCTCCTTCCAAACCGAAGTCTTATTCACTGATTTATTTTGGTTGCACATGATATAATGAGGGAGCGCGGGGTACGTGGGAGTGCGTGAGTCGGTCCAGGAAGTGGCAACGTTTTTTGGGCTGTAGCGAGGGAGAGAGGGAGAGAGGGGGGGAGAAAGAGAGAGGCGGAGAAGGAGAGAGAGAGAGAGAGTGAGAGGGAGAGAGAGGGGGGGGGGGGAGAGTGAGAGAGTGAAGAGTGAGAGGGAGAGGAGAGGGAGAGAGAGAGAGAGAGAGAGAGGAGGTAGGTGAGGGGGGGGGGCAGAGGCGACGGGGGAGAGAGAGAGGGGGAGAGAGATGCAGGGGGAGGGAGAGAAAGAAGGAGAGAGTAAGAGAGATGGAGGGAGAGGGAGAGAAAGAAGGGCAGAGAGAGAGAAGGGAGGAGGAGGAGAGGGAGAGAGAGAGGAGAGAGGGGAGAGAGGGAGAGAGAGAGAGAGAGGAGGAGAGGGAGAGAGGAGGGGGGAGAGAGAAGGGGGGGAGAGAGGGGGGGAGGAGAGAGAGAGAGGGAGAAAGGGAGTGGGGATGGGGGGTATGGAGGAGAGGAAAGAAGACATGAAAACAGGCTATTTTTGAAAAGGTGCATGGTTTTATAATGTATACATGCGGAGGTGGAAAGTAGCAAATTACAATTGCTCAAGTACTGTAACTGAGTTGTGGTAGTAGCTGGGAGTAATTGTATATTTTGAGCAGATTTTTAAATGTGTACTTGTACTTTTGAGTATAATTCTGGACATGCAGTTCCACAAAAGTTGCATTAAACGCCAAAACAAGTTCTTAGTTTGTGAAGTTCGGTCATCGATAAAACTAGTACTCTGAGTCATATTTTTCTTGCAATTTTTTTTTTTTATCTGTACATTATTATCTATGCAACTGTACTTTAAAAAAATCCAGTTAGCAAGGCGTGTTCAAAGTGTCCCAGTGGAAAAAAAGGCTATAATATTTTACTAGAAAGGACTTTACTATTTAAAGCCAGACAGATATACACGATAAATATTTTTTAATACAAGATTGTAGGTCCAAGACATTAATAACAAGACATAGTGATTCAAATTACAAGGGGACAGTTTGTAGACAAGTAAAGACATATATGAATATGTTGATTAAATAAACAAAGTGGTAAATTTGATCATAAGCAGTGTTCATGTCCCTGCAAGGCTTCCGTAGGCGTTCACTGACTTTCCAAAATTTCAAGTTTGGACATTCTTATAGCAAAAGAACTGCGCATTCAACTGACCAACATTTTCTAGAGTGGTAATTGTGTTCAAATACCCGTAATACTTGACATAATCTACCATTTTGAAAATCCACTTTTTCAGCATTACAATACAGAATTTGTCAGAGGTGGTCTAGATCTTTACACAGATTTTTTCCTCCAAAACATCAACTTCCACTGCACGCTGTTGTGTCTATCCCCCGTCCGACAGGTGCCATGGTAACCAGATAATGTTATTCAGTCCATCTGTCTCTGCATATAACCGTCATGATACAGTAGATGTCTTACTGTAAAAGGCAAGCGTCGCACTGAGGGGAGCAGGTAGGAGGTTATAATGGGCATGCGATGACAGCTGATACTCTATGGGATGTGCATGCGACGAGTTGAAATTGTGTCAATCAAAGAAATAAGTGGTAATGTTGCGGGGTATGACAATAGAACAGAATTGATGTTTAGACAGACAATATAATGAATATCGTGGTAATGGTAGTAACTAGTTGAAAAGCAAAAATATTCTTGAGTTCAGATAAAAAGGTTGAAGAAATGTATACATGCTGCTACGATAACATATTGCAGTACACACTTTTTGACACTTTAAAGCCCAATCAGCTCCACATATTTAACTTCAAAGCATGTATTGGTGTAAGGTGACCAACGGCACTTTTAAAGGGCCCATATTATGCTATTTTTGATTTATGTTCTGTAAGAAATTGTTCGTTTTCGGGACGACAAAGACACTGAAAGAAGGTCAGAAGGGTTTAATGAATTCCACACAGGTAAAGTGAACAATGAAGCAACAGACTCTCAGGAAAGGATAGGAAGAGAGTCCTGAGATGTGCATGTTGACAGCTTTTATAGGGTTTTATAGGGTTTTATAGGGTCCAGTGTATGTGTGTGTGAGAGAGACGGGTCTTCTTTTGGCCAGCATGGTGTTACTCATTAAGAAACTTTAGGCAATGTCGAACAAGATGAGTGTTTTATGACCCTGAGATGTGGCTTTAACCAAAAGGACCAGAACATAGCTGTTATCTTCATTCACACATGTTTAACACACAAACCCTGTATATTTAGCTGCTTCTCCCAAACAGAAAATACTCTGTTCCACCTTGTGATGTCATCTGGTAATACAGGAAGTGCTCCACTGTGTTTTTTTAAACTCCATAGAATCATTCGGATAATTTCAACCCTGGAAGTCCGATAGCTGTTAACTTGAAAACTACCTCTTCATGACATCACAAGGTGGAACAGAGCATTTTGAGCTTTGGAGATGTTATCAACTGAAATGATGAATGAAACAAAACAACTCCAGGTATTTTTTTAAGGAGGTAACAGCCTTCTAACGCGACTTAAAGCTCAGTTTTACGTAATATAATCCCTTTAAGCTATTGGCTATCCTTTTTTGACATGTTCTAATAGAATTCATATCAAAAGTGATTGTACAGTGTTATGATTTTCAATTTGTAGTTTGCATGTTCTCTGTGTGTCTTGGTGGGTTTCCTCCAAGTAGATGGATTAGATGATAAATTATTTGGAACCAAAACAGTCCACCTTAAACAAAACAATATCTCATTGCATTCAATTATTTACAGGTGTTTGTTATTGCTATTGGCTTGAAAAACATTCTTGCTGTGAGCTGAGTCGCTTCTCCACAGATCTAACCTATAACTCAGGCTGGTGGCGGCACCTGCTTGTCTCCATGAAGATAGATATGTTTAATGTCATGTTGTGGAATGTTCCCAAGCAAAATTATCTCCATGGAGACCAGAACGTACCCTTCACCTGAAAAGTTACATAGTTTAAAGTTTGTGAATACTGTTTTTTGCTTTGTTTTTGGTGCCAGTATAAAACTAGATTTATGTATTCATTTTCCCCCTGCAAGATTCACTTTTTTTTCAGAATTTTCAAGCACCAGTGATTACCTCAACCAAGTCTGTGAAGTCTTTACATATAAGAACACTGGGCGCCCGCAAACTCCCATTTCCCATGATGAGTGTATCCAAGCTGTATTCATTAAAAGGCTTTATGGTGCATTTGGCTTGCCGTAAAAGTAGATAAATTGCAGTGTTAGGAGGTGATAGGGTCTTTATAAGAGAGTTTTTTTTTTTTTTTTTATTTCTTTCCTATCACTGCTTCGGATGAGAAAGCACCATAGACTATCATGAGTGGTCATAATGTGCAATCTGGAAAAAGGAGCTATCCCCAAGTCTCTACAGCTTGGATGAAAGATGGTGAAAAGTCATATATTAGCAGTGGTGTAGTGAGTTAAGCTCTCGCCAACTGACAAGAGGGTAGCCGGTTCAAGTTTTGTCCTATGCTGTAGTGTTTCCTCTTTGCCAAGACACTTTATGCTTAAGGGTTGCTCAGATACTGATAAATAATACATCTACTATCAAAACTAGACACTAATTTGAACTAATTTTAAGTATGGAAAATCACAAAAAATAGGACAGAACTAGAGATTTTCTGAATAGTTTTAGAATTATCATCCTCTATCAATATCAGAACTAGTATATGACGACACGGTAATATTAGAGCTGCTGTGCTTGATTATTACTGCTCTAAAAACATGAAAAACTAGTCAATTTTCAACAGTTTGCAGTAATCCACAGTTATTCCTCGCCTACCTTATGCATTCAGAGCATCCTAATCATTCACCTCGATGAGTTTATAAGTGCTTTTCCACAACTTTCAGAGATAAAAGTGGAGTGAGTTTGCCATCAGTAAAGCTAAAGCTATCAACAACTAGCATGCTAAAGTGCACTTCCGGATTCTCAGTCAATAACTGCTTTATAATTAGATGCAGACAGTACACAGCAGATTTGCTTTGACCGCAAGAGCTGATAATGCATTATATCTGTATTGGAGCAGGACAAATTTTGCTCTAATACATGGGGAAAAAATCAGGGTCCACAAACAATATACCATTATTTTTATATGAATATTTTTTTTATTTGGTATTGAAATCAGTATTAGAAGTTGACTTTGAGATTTTTTATATTGTGTCAACACTATTATGTATAAATGTGTGATTATGACAAAAGGTATCTAAAATAGAAATCTGCGATGTTGCTATTGGAATCGTGTTTTTTGGCTTGAGAAGTGCAGACGCCCATCACACATCACCTTTGCTTATATAGAAATCACTGTTCTATATAGCCTGCTGGCCTTTTCAACACGGCTCTAATCTTACTAAAGATATCAGACAGCACCTCTCACCTGAGCGAGCTGAAATAAGCTGTGAAATAGTGATTATTGTGGCGCCCTCCTCGCCCTCCTAATCCTGGGGCTTGTGGGTAATCATGTGGAACGTTATTAACCTCGACGATGGGCCAGGGCCTCCCCAGCTCCCCCCCGCTCCCCTCTGATTGGTCTGTCCTGAAGCACAGGGGAGGGGATGGCTGCGCTTACACTGGGTTTAAAAAATGTCTTGGATCAAATGTCAAGAGGAAAAAGGGCAAATATACCTTGGTTATTATCTACAAATGTGGCTATAAGTATATAATATAATATTGGTCACATTTTTATATAAGGCTTTTCTACCAAGGAACTCCAAGCTCTTTACATCAAGAAACCACTCACCCATTCACACACACATTCATTCACCTGTGTACACACACCTCGGGGGGCGAGGTGAGTTAAATGTCTTTCCCAAGGACACAACGACAGCATTCATCTGTGGGATCTGGAATTGCACGGCCAACCTGTGGGTCAGCAGTCGGTAGTAGTTCTATTAAATTATGGGCTATTTATCATATTGAATGTCTTCATATCTGCAAAAATATCTGTTCCATAGGTTTTTGTGCACGGTGGTAGTATGATTTTAATTAAAATTTAATTTGTAGGTTATTTGTAGGTTTCCTTATTAACTTTTTTATCATTCAATTTGAAAGTGATGAAAACTATGACAGCAGATTGTTTATTTATGAATTAACATTGACATATTTTTTTTGTTTTAGGTTTTCTTTCTTTCTTTTTTTTAAATTGCATTTCTTTCCAAAACAATTTTTTTTTTTTTTTTTTTCATTTTATTTCTTTTTGTGCTAATCTTTTTTGGAAGAGCATGGCATTTAGCATAAGGCAGACCGGTTTAATTATAAATTATTTTCATCTTCTATGGCCAGGAAGTGTTCCATTAGCATGGTAAATGTTGCACTTACAAACATATGATGGTACAGTGAATACCTAGCATGCCAGAAAAGTCATAAATTTGGACCACTTTTTGTTGTTTTTTTGCTTTTGTTGCTTTTTTTTTAGGCACTAAAAATAAAGTCTACTCTAAAACACAATAATACCCATATGACAATGTAAGCTGAATTTAAACCCTATTTTATGAAAAATCTGCTATTATTCTCTATCCATATTTCCCTGCTGTTCCAGTACAATCTAAGGGGAATTAATGTAAATCTGCTGCCTCTTGTTTGAAGTGACTAGTGTCAGACAAATGGAGTAAAGAGGCTGAGATGACTTTTGATTAAGACCAGTGCTGTTATAGAGAATGAATGAACAGGATAATGATTGCATTCTCATGACAAGAGAGTTACTGTAAGGGGACACATACTCTAGGACAAGTCTATTTTTAGTCCAAACTCCATATTGATCTAAGCTTAAAGCCAGATTGGCGTATTACTGGCTTGAATGGATGTGGTGAGGTGGTGTGTGGGGGGCTTAGACAAGGCTGTCCTCTGGGCCCAGTCCAACAATACTATCTGTCTGCTGTAGGATCATGGCTATAAATCACCTTGTGAGCATGTGTCCATATAGAGCTATAGAGGGTAAACAAGGATGAAAATCAAAATAATGATG
>JAIEZT010000304.1:14438469-14652210 GCA_019594935.1 Periophthalmus modestus
CCTACAGACTGTATATATAAATGGACATAGATACATGACATCACACTCCGTTAGTCCACTTCTTTATACAGACTATGGTGGTGGCCTTGAAGGTTGTTTTTAAAATGTGCTATATAAATGAATGTGATTGATTGAATGTGATTGATTGAAGGCAGAAAAGCAGTGTATAAACTGACCATTTAGGATTTAAAATGCTGATTTATTCTTAGTTACAAATTTGGTGTTTTGGTTCTCAAAATGATTATCCAATAAGAAATGAGGTACTCACTTTTGGTTGCCAGATCCTGTGACTAAAACAAATCCTGCCCTCTCTCCCTACAGCAGCTCAGCCCATTCACACAAGGCCGTGCTAGCATAAACATGTGGGACTTCTTACCTGGCCACTGTCTGTTACACCTTGGAACTGAACTGGAGTGGGTTAAACCATTTTTTTCAACCGGGGGCCCAAACATTTTTTCACTAGATCAAGCTCTTGTTTTGATTGACGAAGAAAAAAAATATATATTAGTAATTATGAAGAGGAAATTGAGAGGTTGAGGCGGCTGATGGTTCTGCTGCTGCGGTGATGGTAATCCCCTGAATTATGCAAATGTAGCTTGAGAGGTGATCACCTGAGAGGCTAACGTGATTATTTCAGATCACAGGAAGTAGAAAGAATGTCATTTTTTCTGGTTATATTTACACATTATATATATATATATATAAACTCTATGGCAATTTCTATGCAGTTCCAATAGCTGCCTTTCAGAATGTTGTATTAATATAACCTCTTACATTTTTATCTTCCTGTCTTATTCTATTGGTCCATACTCTGATGGATACCATGACAACACTCGTAGTCGTAATGTTATGGCTATTTGTGCGTCTCATTTCAATCACTACCCACGCTAATAGAGATGTGTCACAGATAGTAGCTCTAAACTTTGTAACCTCCTCCATCTTGCTCCCCTTTCTCGATAGTAATCAGTTCATTTACTGGCAGGAAGTGGAGTCTTGCATTTGACAGGGAGTTATATCTGCGGCATACGCTATTGGACGCTATGTTTATTACCTAATTTCTCTCATTGGCATCAAGTTTTCAACCTGTTTCTATCTAACCCTCCGTATTGAGTTTTCCAAAGATTCGGCAGTTTACGATGGCACACTGGCTTCCCATCTGTAATTTTGTAACATTTGCTTATCACTATGGCTTTCCAATTAACTGCTACACTAACTCCTCCTATTCAAATTAATGAGACGCGCTAGTCTGCAAATATTAGGATTCTCCCGTTAAATACATTCACGGGGAAAATGTGTAATTATGATAAACGCTGGTTTATAAGGAGGTAAATGCTGGTTTTGATTGTACAAGAGGAGATGTTGTTACAGAACATATTCTGGGTCCTATGTAGGCATTATGGGGCTTGGGTGTGTAGTGCTGCTGTGAAATCCGCTGTAATCTGCCTCTTTTGTGAAACAGTGTCCCTTTGTGCAATTGTAATGGAAAAATAGACGCCTAGGCTTATCTGGTAAGCCACAAAGCGCTATATAATATGTTGTATAAATTGTTACTATGGCCCGATAGCGTAGATAGTAACTTCTATGATTTACAATGGTAGTGTACATGCGCTTACTGCCTGTTTAAAGATGCACTGTGGGACATTTTTAGCCTGAGGGTCTGCCACTTAATTGTCTCTATGCAGTTTTTATTGCTTTGTCCTGAATGTTGCACACGGCATGGCTTTACAGATCTTAATGGAAACACGCAGGTGGCATCTCTGGGAGTACAGATCTGTGGAGAGGCAAGCCCACTCATTTTTTTATAATAAAGCTGATGTTTAATCAATGCAAGACAGATTTTATGCCAAACTATGGAACATTCTAGGTAAACAAATAGCATTTCCATGGAGACAGGCCTCCCACAGACAAGCTCCATAGTGCACCTTTAACTTATGCAATGACATTTGTGATGTATGCACGAGTGAGGATAGCTTCACAGGACGATTGGTGGTTGTGACACAGTGCATATAGAAGTTTTGTACTTTAGCAAAACGCCAAATCCACATTGCACTGCAGCCTATGTGATGAGACTGGTTGTGACAGGAAGGGCATCTGGCATCTAAATGTTTGCCAAGACACTGAATCACTTTGGATATTTAAGAATATAATGGGTTTTATTGTGGAGATAACTTATATAATTTCTTTCATTTGCTTTAACCATACTAATCATGCACTACTCTTGGGGTTTCAAATGACCAGCTAAGTCTTACTCACACTAACCTTTCTGCATCCAAAATCTGTTCCACTGCGCCGCCAAATCAACAGCCCGCCACGCTCTGCTCCCATAGGTGCTGAAGGCTCTTTTCTGCGCCCTCTCCGTGCCACGCACCCGAAGGCGACCACACATTTTCCATCCTCGGCTTGGTTTGCCCATTGCCCCCAAGGTTGGCACATTTACTTGGCCTAAAACCTCAACCATGGGTGACTATTTTGTGCTTTTGTGCTTTCTGTCCCTCATTGCGGCCTTCGGGGTTTGTTAGGGGGTCTTGGCGAGCTGACTGTTTTCCCCGGAGGAGGTTGCAGCCGAGTTGGTGGCCTTCCCGAATTCACACATATGGGAGCGCACAAACTCCCTATCCATGCTGGGTGGCTGGCCTCTAGCTATGAGACATGTGGGCTAAATGCGTCATCATGCTAGGCTAGGCTACAGCATTCTCGCGCTTCGACAGATCTTGTGCCTGCCTGGGAAACACAAGGATGGAAGAGCAAACATAGATTATATATTGGACTCCCATAGCGTTCTGGATACTGTAGCATTTTTGTTTTGGCTCATTTCATGTTTGGATTCTCTACAGCGCTAGAGGAGCAAGATGTGTCTCTCTGTTGCACTGACACTGGTGAATTGCAATAGAATTACAAATGTTTTCATAGCTTTCGACAGGTCAGGTGGTGTCTTGGAGTATGGTGGTATAAGCATTCAGAGTCACAGGAAGCTGAAAAAACAACATTGAATAGAACACAGGTTATGAATACAAATGATTGGAGTTCATGACAACTACTTCGAAGCCTGCTGACGTAAATTTCCCATTCATTTTTCCCAGACAGTTTTCTAAAATGTTCAAATATTGGGTATTTAAATGCACAACAGTGGCTAAACAGCTATTAATGTCTGTCTATCAGTTGAAGTAGCTTTTTTTCTACAAATTAAACTTTTACACAAGAAAAAAGGCAGGATGAAGTGTTTTGTTTAAGGGCACAAGGGAGGAAGGTATTATCATTCTACTGCACAGTTCGACATGTATAAAGGTCAGGGTGGAATGTTAAAAAAAAGCATTGTTATGGAAATCCCCATGTCTGAAGCAAGTGTGCAGAACACCCATTGAGATGCATTAGGAAAAAATATGAGGAAAAAAATGAAGGCAAACAAGTTCAGTATTTAGCATCTTAAAATCTTCATTGGTTTAAACTTTAACTTTAGGCTAACGGAAAAATCTGATGATGCATGATGTTGCAATCACAAGAGCTATAGACCTACAGCTAAGCCTCCCCCTGAGAACCATTAGAAATACCTTACTTAAATTGGAAATCTATGTCCTACCTTATCACAGCAGGTACGATTATTTACAGTTTTCTTTATTACCAATTTGCTTCCTAAATTACAGTTTTGTTTATTTTAGCCATTGCAAGCACTACTCATGAAACTGCGTAATTTGTACGCCAGAGGACAAGTACACTACTACACTACTACACTACTCCAGTACTCTACTCCAGAGCCTCTGAATCAGTTTGAACTCTAACCTTCTATGTACCATTATTTACTTAATGGCTGCTACTCGCATAAGCTAACTCCTAATTGTGTGGTGAACATGTTGACTTATGGAAATGTGTGTGGCTAACCTTTCATTGGGCACTGTGCTTAGCCTAGCGCCTGTATGCTAATGCACCATTTCGATATCTTCTCATCACAGCACCGACAGAACTACAGAGAGGGAGTAAAAGAGAGAGAGAGCGCAAAACAACTGAATGAGCATGAGAATCCCAGGGGCCATACCTTATTGGGAAATCACTCTGTACATTTGTTTGGGGGGGCTGCCAGGTAATATATAATACAATACAATGTGCAGAGGATGACACTCAGCAGTGGTATGATATGGAGACTGCATGTGGATATTTTAACAGTTGGAGGTTGGGTTCTGACATTGAAAAGTACCTGCACATTGTTGCCAATTCCCAGCTGTTCAAATTGCTAGGATTCCAACCTTAAAACAATGTGACATTCAGTGAAACATGATAGTTGAAAGTGCACTGTGTGATTCTTGTGGTGGGGTGTCCTCTACCTGCTTTTCTCCATGGAGATGTTATCGCTTATGTTCCACAGTCATGGCATTAAACATATCGTATTTTCCGGACTATACGTCGCTCTGGATTACAAGTTGCACCAGCGAAAAAATGCATAAAATGAAGAGAAAAACATATATAAGTCGCACTCGACAGTAAGTTGCATTTTTTGGGAGAAATTTATTTTACAAAATCCAGGACCAATGGAGGTAAGTTATAATAATAACAATAAAATAGAGAACAGGCTGAATAGCAGTACAGCACGCTAACGTAACACATACACAATGAACTGAATACATGTCTGGTATGTTTACATAAGAGAGACAGTTAATCAGATAACTACGCTGATGTAAAATTTGCTGGCTTGTCCACAAATACAAGAGACATGAGAGTTCTTTTCACTGATGTTTACTGTGGTCTTACGTGTTCATAAACACAAAATAACTGCATATGGCTCATGTTAAAATATACACATACGACTGCATTGACCCCTGCTAGTAACATACGACTTTGGCCTGCTAGTAAACACACCGAAAACTTTATATTTCACTTTTCAGTTGTTTCTTAAATAGTGCTCTGTTGGGTAAGACCTCACATTAGCGTAAAAAGCTGAACCGCAAAACAGGAAGCAGATTTCACAATCTTAAAGTAGACATATGATAAACATTTACTATATTGTTCAAAATGAAAAATTATTACCTTTATGGTTTTATAAATGAAGGAAATAAATAAGGGGAAATTAAATATGAAATGCATAAAAGAAAACAAGTCAAGTAAATTTTCTTAGAGGTATTACAAACATACTAGTGCCATCCAGTGGTCAAACATGTGAACTGTAACATGTATAATCAACCTTTACATAACACATATTCAGCTACATGAAATATAGACAGTGAACTGAATACATGTCTGGTATGTTAACGTAAGGTATTAACAGTTAATCAGATAACAAAAGCATAAAAAACAAGCTAACAAGTTTACTCTCGATCTCACTCCAAATCACTAAATCCATTGAATTCTTCATCCTCGGTGTCTTCTCCGGAAGTAGATGAAGCACCGCTCTGGAAGTAGATGGGTGTCATACTGATACACAAGACTAGAGTGCCCTCGCGCAGTTGTCAGTGTGACAGTAACAAAGATGTGAAATTATATATTTGAATAATTATATCACGTATAAGTGATATACCAAACTATGAAAAAGTGAAACTTATAGTCTGGAAAATACAGTAGGTTATCTTATCTATAGAGAAAGTCCAAAGGAATACCACATTTCCTACCTCCTTACATAAGATAAGTGAACTTTTGTGGGTCGCATAATTGTAGGGTTGCAGCAGCAAAGTACAAGAACAGCCGTAGTTGAAAAATAAAATGTCAAAAATATGACAGATGATAAATGATGAAAAGCTTCAAAAAAGACTTAAGGCTGCGTACTTGATTTTCACACTGCAGAAGGAGGAAGTAGGTATTTAAATCTGTCTAACTCGCCCCTAGCTCTCACAAACCCTTTGGCACATCGTTAAAGTGAGACTAGACAGTATATCACCTTCTTGTCAGTAATAAACTATGAATATTGTGTTTTAATAGCATTATCTACTGATCCACATTTTTTTTTGTAATTTTTGTGGAGTGATGTATAGAAATAAGTGTGTCCTGCCTCCAGTGGTGACATCACACAAGACTGTCCTGAATAAAGCCAAGTGTTTCTGATTACAAAAGTGTATATCTGTTAGACCAATCACAGTTTTCCTCAGACCTTCAGACCCTTCTGCCCTGTCACTCCATTCTTTAGTCCTCCAGGCACTGCCCAGTTCAGCAGCTCTATTTGAAATATGGATGTGGGCGGAGTTTAGGTGTTTAGTCCCACTTAAAAAAAAAATATTACAAAGTGCTACTTTTACAATATACTCTTTGAGGGGAGACATAAAATTGACTTATTTACAACAAAAATAGTGAGTACACCAGCTCTACATGCACGTCAACCAGCCTTAACCTATGTCTCTCAGCCAATCACCTCTCACCTTTCATATAAATACACTCCCACTCCCCTTTCCTGGTTATATTGGGGTTACACATGCATGACTTCCCTACCGTTTCCAATCACCAATCCACGTTGCTACCTGCACAGACAGATCATTGGAGTGGTGGGAACAGCAGTGATGTATACTCTTGGAGGTATTCACAAAAGCTGGTGTCAGCCGGAGCAGCAGGCAGCGATTGGATCAACTCCCCTCAGGATTGTGACAAACTCAAGTGGCCTCTCTCTCACTGTAGGAAGGTAGACTGATACAAATATACTGACACTTACAGATATACAGGCAGTGTGTAGGTATAAAGCCAGAGTACAAGTGAAGAATGGCATTGTGTTGGAAGAAAGCGAAAATTGTGCCAGTTGAATCCACCAATGTGTTCTCTGTGTACACTGTCAGAACAAGTATTATTTTTCTTTGACAATAAAGACATGTTGACTGATATAAAGGTGCATTGTGCAACTTTTCTGATGGGATCCTAATACATGTTTGTCATGAGAGAAAAGTTGTACATTTAATTGATCTCCCAGAATGGTCTGTACTTCCTGGAGTGGGAGGGGATAGGAACGGTGGGAGGAGTTATGAACGACAAACTCACAGCTCACTCACAGAACTCCAGATGTGTTTTCGATTAACTTTATAACATTAGAAGAAAGCTATAAAAGTCAGTTATTCACAAAAACGCCACTTTAGCCTTTTTTTAGTTACAATAAATTTTGAAATTACATTGACTGCTACCCCATAGACCATGCGTTTCTGCATCACCTTTTGCTAGCAATTTGCATTGGTCTGATGAAATTTGTTATATTTGGAGATTAACTGATACCGAGCATAGACTGTATATAATAATGTGTATTGTCTCTGACTCCAGTTCAATTTACATTAAAAAACTGTCGCCCCTCTCCCGGTACCTGCTGCTGTCAGGCTCATGATTTTGATCTTAAAATATTTGTATTAACCTACTCTACACGATCCTGGTATTTTTATTTCACAGACAAATCTGGCGCCTTCTTTCCATAACGTTTCCCGCTACCCTTGGCAACAGGTTTGACTGACACCATTGCTAAATGTCTGCTTCTTGCTAAACCAGCAGTAAGGGCTGGAAAGGCTGTTGCGTTTTACAGCCTTGCTCCAGACTGGCTCTTTGGTTGCCCTGATATTGTGGGTCAGAATCCCAAAAATGGAACTCATCTCCAAAGTCGCCCCTTTGACTGCCAGCGCCTCGATGAGCTTTATTTGACTGGAGCTGAGCACTATGGGTGATGTCACACCCTCTTACTCTACTTCTTTATACATTTTATAATTTCAAGCCCCTTTCATACATTTGCAGATGCCGTTAACTACTATGTTACGGTTGCCAATGTCCAAGCAGAACTTCACCTATCTATTATCGACTCTATAATATACATGATGTTTTTCACTAATGCTCAAAAAGGCATAGAAAAGTAGAATTAGCACTGACAAAAGACAGACTTTAAACCAGAAAAGATAGAAATTGTGAAATCTGGAGGGACCATTGATCTTCCAGCCTGGTGTTGTTATATAGCAGAGATAGCATTCACATACACTCACTCTCACACACACACAAACACACACACACACATCCACAATGCTATCATCTTTCTGTAGTGATTCTATATGACTTTGTAGCTTTGACGTTCATTTAGTCTTGAATGGGCCCAGAGCACTTTTGTGTGCAGACGTGCGGTTTGCAGCACCCTCGGCGAGTCTGTACCATGTCAAAACACTATTGATGTGGATATGAAGGATGTACAGCCTGTGAGAGGAAAAAGCTCTCTTCTGTAACCTCTTTGATTACCCCACCGCAGTTATGGTGTAAAAGCAGAAAAACTGCAAACCTAATTCTTACAATGGAATATATTTATACTAATTGAAAATATAATACATTTTTGTGGTACTGTAAAACTATTTTCTATAGTTGAACTGTTAAGGGACATGATGCAACTGTGATTGAACAGTGGGGTTGTGTTGTCTGTCTGCGTATTAAATGTCTTATATTACACAAAATGGATTCTCAAGAGCTTTAAGTCATGTTATAATGTTGTTACCTTCTCGAAAACACACCTGAAGTTGTGTTTTGTTTCATTCACACATGTTTAAGTAACCATTTATGTCTGTCCACATCTCCAAAGCTCAAAATGCTCTGTTCCACTTTGTGATGTCACGAATCTACCTTTTACCTTTTGTAGAGATCGACAATTATGGGCTGAAATCACTCAAATGATGGAGTTTAAAAGCTTCCTGTATTACCACATGACATCACAAGGTGGAACAGAGTGTTTTCTGCTTGAAAGAAGAACTCAGCCTAAATATGCAGGGTTTGTGTGTTAAGCATGTGGTAACAAAATTATAACATGGTTTAAAGCTCACAAGAGTCAATTTATCATAATATAGGATCTTTAAGTTGAGTTAAGATTTCTGCAAGTGCAATCAATCCACCTTGTCTTGAAATGATGATATGATCAAACTGTAGACAGATTTTGTGTGACAGCCATGTAGACGCTATTATAGATCCATTAAGAACTCAATAAGACTTTTAATTAAAAACGCCATGTGATATTGGTTTAGCTCACTTTACATTCTTTTCATTACAACATTCACATTGCATTGCGTTTTCAAACTTCCACCTAATAGCTTGCCAATTGCTTGTCCAATTAGACGTGTGTATTTGTACTGTAAGGAAGGCTTTAAGCTTTGCAAACAATCTTAGCATCTGCCCGTTCCTCCATTTTTAAACCATCGCACCTGATTCATTTCATCTTGCCATATGCTCCTTTTGATTTTAAAGCGCGTATGACAGATTAGACTACTCATTTCTCTCCGTCCAACATCCTATACATCCTATACATCATTGAATTTAAAGCAACCTATTATATAAAAGAGGTTTTAATTATGAAGTAGACACAAGCACAATATGTTTTCTTTAAGATTTTACTGAAAAATTTAGCTTAGTCTTTTTTAGTTTTGCAACTTCAGTGAAGGATATACCATAATTTTACTTGCTAATTGGACATTGGCAGCAGATATGACATATATAGATATATGGTACCTGGCAACCATAATGTTAACAATGGCCTAAACTCAATAATAATAATGCCTTACACTTCTAATGTGCTTCACAAGCTTGTCAAAGTGCTGACGGAAACGAGGCTACAAATCTGCCACTCCAACCACCCCCCATCATTCATGAATACGCCACTTTCATATGAGGTAATATGGGTGAAGTGTCTTGCCGAAGGACACAATGACAGAACTTGTTCCGAGTGGGACTCGACCCTCCGACATTCAGGTTGGGGGACAAATGCTCTAACCACTGAGCCACTGTCGCCCCCTACTTGTATAAAATGACATAATGATTACGTAATTATGACGTTATGATTTGACAAATAAAACTAAATAACAAGATCTTTATTTTGTTAAATCAAGGTTTAAACTGTCAGAAAAACGCATTTCCTGTGCATAAATTGTCCTTGTATTTTGGATGGAATTGATGATGGTGAAGTTAATGACATGCAGTAGTTCGATGGATTCCTTTTTAGAACTCACTGTGATTCCTGTATTCTTCTTCTTCAGTTTTTCTATGCAAACTGCCATTTGACTTGACTATAATAAATATTTACCACAGGTATTATTCCAATAAAAAAACAAGCAATAATTTGAAAACATATGAATCTATCAAACGCACTTTAGTCTGCAGTCTCAGTGCTTTCACTTTTGCTATCCACGCCCATTGCTTTACAGTCGTCCGCACCATACAGAGCTGGACCCACGTTTGGGTTGGTCATAGATCAACAGTTAAAAGACCATAAATGATGTATAATCCATCCCATGCTGTGCTGCCCATGCATCAGATTAGATTCATGTACGACCTCCTCCCCCGAACATTTGTCTCTAGGGAGTGCGATGAATTCAAATATATTTCATAACGAGCTAGCTAATGTCATGAATGTGAAATGAAGCTACTTTTTGCAGATAAAGCTTGTGAGGACCTTGATTATAGTGTGGTGCAGACTAATTAGTAATATTCATTTGAAGTCTTTATAACATTTGAAGGGTGTTTGGTTTCGTGTCTGGTAGTTGACGGAAAGAAAAGTGAAGTATCTGACCTCCTGTATCCATTTGAAGTGTTTAAACAGATTACTTGTTTAGAGAAAAATCATTGACACACCAGTTTTACATTTTTGTAACTATACTTTTCCATTTTTATTTTTCACATCTACATTTGAAATCAAGGCCAACCTTTCAAATGTTGACTGAACCAAAATTGTGTGACTGAAGAAGGCATCGTAGATCAAGTGTCTCGACAAGGGACACAATCAGGGCCGGACCTAGCTTTTAGGCAGAATGTGTCTCTGGGCCCCTAAGCAGTGGACCTGGGCTTAGCTATTGGTGACTCGCAACTGACAACATTATGACCATGCTCTCATCACCTTGTCCAATTGTGTTTCTATTTATATGACCAAAAGACTGAAATGTTTTAATCTAACTTGTAAAACAGCCATTAGAAGAACTTCAGCGGCCCCCGCACACCTCGGGGGTGTAAACACATAGATAAAACTAAATGTAGGCAGCAGATATTTTGCAACTATATATATATTAAAAAAACTAATGTAATCTTTATAGAGGGATATTTAGGCTGCTGTAACCACCCGAGCACTGTTTCTAGTATAACTTTACATATTATATTATTTTCAATACAAATGTATGGGGTCTTGGGGGCCCTCTGGTGGCCTTGGGGCCTCGTCTGCTTATAGGCTGGGCCGGCCCTGGACACAATGGTGTACCGATGGGTGAAATAACAGTTCCAGTATCAGTATGAGGTACATTGGAACGTTTTCCCAGATATCGGTATCAGTCTGACATCGAAACCTTGGGACCGATATTTTTTTCTAAGCCGTGTGCCAATGTAGTTTGTCCTCAGCTCATCAGCATTGTCTTTTTGAACAGACTACTGAGGTTCGATGGAAATAGAACAGAAATCAGTTTGAAAAATATGACTAGGATAAAATGAAATTGAAATTTGTAGTAACTAAATTTGTGAGCCTTGCTATGGATGTTAAAATCATAAAATATCAGTATTGGCAAATACCGGTTATCAGTAAATCCATAATTTGTCGAACCGTCATACCAGATAGTGATACTGGCACATAACAGACTCCCTCAATAGGCTACATGTTTTTATAATGAGGTGAAATTTCAACACTGTCGTAACGTCTGGAGGATCAAAGATACAAACTCGTAAAAAAAATTTACAGAGTTTATTACAATTAAGAGAACATGCATGCCGGTTGGGGGAGCTGGTTGTCGGAAGCTGGTTCAGAGGCGGAGGGGCAAGGTGGGTCCAAGAAACGGGATCTGGCAAAAAGTGAGAAAAACAAACTAAGTACTTCGAACATAACCAAAAAAAAAAAAAAAAAAAAACAGACTAAACCACAGAGGATACACTGAAGATACATAGACGATCTCGCAGTGTGTGTAGCAATCAGCAGCCTCTTTGGACTCCAGGGGTTGTAGGTTCGATTGCTGATCAGCTGTAGGTGTGTAGAAGGTGATGCCAGAAACTCAGGACACAGAAAACACACAAAAACCCCAAATCCTGACAAACACATTTACATGGCCTTGCTTCATTACATAAAAGCATCAAATCTAATCTTATTAATAGCTTTTTCTAGACTGTGTTCTGGAGGAGCATGGCAAGGTTGACCCATTCTTTCATCTAAATTGAATGGAGAAAGTATTATTCTTAATAGCAAATCAATGCACATTGTAAACAGGGCCACGCACCCGGCGAACACAGTGTGTATTCTTGCTCATAATTACTTTAATTATGCCTTGTTTGTGCTAACGGTTTATTGATGTTAAAATTTCACATCTTTAGCAGTATGTGTGTGCGTGCTACTGTTTGCATGATTTGCAGCCCTCTCTTTTGACAAGGAGACTAACCTCATTACGCTCCCAAAATGAGTGTTTACAGCTAACATCTGCAACCTGCCAGATCCGCGTCAGCTAAATACCACTGCTAGCCCACAACCAAGCTTTCCATTGCACAACGCTTGACTTCTTATTAAAGTCGCACTGTGCCTCTGAAAATGAGATAGTATTGGTTTAGATTTCAAAATCATAAGCGCACATGTGGCCTTAGCTAGCAGCACGCTCGCCATATCCGTCATTACCATCTCAGCATCGGCTCAACCTAAATAATTTAACGTGTTACTGATTGCCAACTCCTCTCGCAGATTTTCCTCATGGCTGCGTCCTCGCTACCACCCATCTGTGACTGATGGAAAACTGCTTAATCTGTTCCTCGACGCAACATTTGTTTGAAGTGGGGTCTATTTATTTAATTTCGGAGGTGATTCGCTAACAGCAGGTGTGGGGCAAATGGGTTCAATGAGGTAATGAGGAAGGAAAGTAGGATGGATCTAGGAGACGAGGAGATGAAGGAGGTAGGAGACAAGGGAGGTGCGCACTGAACAGCACCCTAATTTTCCTCCCCAGAAGGCAGTGATTGGGATTAATTAGCTAACAGGTGCTAACTGCGACGCAAGCTCATACAGTAATTAACCGTTTTGAGATTCTGTTCATTTGGGTGATGTGTTATAGAAATGCATAAGTGGGTGCACATAATAGAGCCAGTAAACTACAAAACAATTTTTAATGTATAAAATACACTGTCTGGCCAAAAAAAAAAAAAAAGTCGCCACCTGGATGTAACTAAGCAAACAGGTACGAGCCTCCTATTGAATAATTACTCTAGGTTCGGCAACAGTCTGTGCTCAAAGAAGGAGGTCAGCTGATTACCTGAATATACTGAATGACCAGGTTGTTCCATCAATAATTTTTTTTCTTCCCTGATGGCACGGGCATATTCCAAGATAACAATGCCAGGATTCATCAGGCTCAAATTGTGAAAGAGTGGTTCAGGGAGCATGAGACATCATGACACATGGATTGGCCACCACAGAGTCCAGACCTTAACCCCGGTGAGAATCTTTGGGATGTGCTGGAGAAGGCTTTGCACAGCGGTCAGTCTCTACCATCATCATAGTTTGAAAATTAAACGTATACTATGTAACTTTTCTGGTAGAGGGCAGTTACTTCACCTGCTTGTCTCTATGGAGATGTTATTAGTTTTATTAGAATTACCGCATTATGGTAATAAACTTATCTATCTCCACGGAGACAAACTTATGGAGTTAGAGGTCAAATATGTGAAGAGACGACCACGCTCTCTGTGCGGATGGATTTTAAAGAAAAAAATATGTAATTAAAATGAATGCAAAACTGATAACATTTAATGCAGAACATAAGACAAAGCAGAAACATCTTCATGGAGACACGGAGAAGTTTTCCTCCACCAGAAAAGTTACGCAGAGCACCTTTAAATGTTTACTTTATAGGATTTTTTTTTTTTTCATAAATCCGATTAGTCAGAGCTAGCTTTAGTTTTATTCACGATGTTCAAAAATGTGCACAGAACATCATCATATGTTCTTTTTAAATGGACCCTTAAGTTACGCTTTTATTTTGAAAGCTTAACTTGAATATAATGCCAACACCTGGACAGAGACGCTTTATGTTGTATGAATTGTTTTAAGTAGATTAAGCTCCAGTAAGCTCTAACTTTATCCATTGCTGGCAGCTATTTACTCCTAATTTACAAATTAAAGAACGCAACAAATGAATAAATGAGAGTAGCGACTTAATTTAGCGCTTAAAAGGGAGCCGTGTAAAAATATGTGTGAAACTCACCAAATGTCTCCTAGTTCTATCACTGGGGTAGAAAAACTGCTGTAGGCCTATTTATGCTCATGGGAACTCATTAAAGTGTGATAGTACCCTGGCATATAAAATAACAAAACAGATTTAGTTTATTCCCTTTAAATTGTGCTTATTTTTGCTTATAATCCTGATTTTGAAATTGCAAATGAGCTGCCAATACAATATAAAGTATGGTTTTAGAGTCCACATAGACTAGTATACTCCCATGGACTACTATGGAACATACCTGGATGACTGAGGGATTACACAGATATAAGTCCACATGGTAAGAAAGTACTAAGATTTAATGTTGAAAATGACATTCTGTTGTGTAACTAAAGTCTCATGACAACACTAGGCATTGTTTCGATAAGCTTCTGCAATGTCACAAGATTTATTTCCATCCAGTGTTGCATTATTTTTTCACCAAGATCTTGCATTGATGATGGTCGAGTCTGATCGCTGCGCAAAGCCTTCTCCAGCACATCCTAAAGATTCTCACTGGAGTTAAGGTCTGGACTCTGTGGTGGCCAATCCATGTGTGAAAATGTTGTCTCATGCTCCCTGGACCACTCTTTCACGATTTGAGCCCGATGAATCCTGGCTTCGTCATCTTGGAATATGCCCATGTCATCAGGGAAGAAAAAAATCCATTGATAGAATAACCTGGTCATTCAGTATATTCAGGTAGTCAGCTGACCTCATTCTTTGAGCACAGACTGTTGCTGAACCTAGACCTGACCAATTGCAGCAACCCCAGATCATTTGCTTAGTTAAATCCAGGTGGCGACTTTTTTTTTTTTGGCCAGGCAGCGTATATGCAATCCTGTTCCTGTTCTGTTCTTTCTGCTCCAAAAAGCTTTACTTCACCAACTTCTCTTCTTGTCTTGAAAGAAGATAAAATATTTTTGGAAGCAGTGTTAGATGGAAAAAAGAGCTGAAATCACTGCTATTTGCATTTGGAGGTACTATAGGAGCGCTGGATACGTCACAATTGAACCGGAGAAGGGCAGACTGTTAGCTTCCCATTGTTCATTGTTTTGACACAGTTCGGTGCCATGGCGTTCGCAGATAAGTCAAACGCAACATCCAAATATAGTCCCACAGAGAGTTCTTCAGCAGATGTGCACTGATCCAGACTCAGTAGCTTTTTTTTTGGGGTAGTTTTTGTCCTATAGAATACAGAAAGTTGAACTAGATCAGTTTCCCTACAATGGAACATCTATAAAGTTGTTTTATGAGGAAAAATTAGGACTGTTGCCATAGCGATTACAAATTTGAATGAAAAAAAAAGTCTTCAACATGTTGTTTAAACTATGAATAACCAATTTTGACAATTCTCTGCACCTGTATATTTGTGTATACCTTTTTATTGGTTTTCATAGGAAGTCAGTTGATCCGTTTCTATTATTTAGCTGTATAATTTCTTGCTTAGTGTGTGTTTTATTCATAGACTGTATGAAGAAGTGGGCTAAGGGAGTGTGACGTCACCCATAGTGTTCGGCTCCGGTCAAATGAGACTCATCGAGGCTGGCAGTTACAGGGTGAATTTGGAGCCAAGTTCCATTTTTGGAATTTCGATCGCAAGTATCATAGCAACCAAAGAGCCAATTCGGAGCGTGGCTGTTGAAGGTAACACCCCTTCCCATCCGCTCCACTGGTTTAGTAGGGAGCGGGCGCTTACCAATTCTGTCAATCAAACCTGTTGCTAATGCTAGTGGGAGAAACGTCGGGGAAAGAAGGCGCCTGATTTGTCTGTTATTAATCTTCATATCTTGATTCATGGACACAGTAGTAAAATAAAAATACCAGGATAACGTAGAGCGATTTACATTTTAAGACCAAAATGATGAGTCTGACAGCAGCACTTACGGAGAGAGGGGCTACAGTTTTTCAATAGAAAGTGAATTGGAGCCAGAGTTGATGGAGCCGGAAGGATGCACATGCTCACTTCCTATTTGGAACACAGCGGCTAGCAGGTTAGCTATGTCCATTTATATATACAGTCTATGGTTTTATTGTTGATATTTATTGTGATCTGTAAAACACTTCTATTGTTTTAAAGGTTCTATATAAATAAATTGGCTTGGCTTGACTAATAGTTTATGCTCATCAATTTTAGACAATTCTCAGCATCTGTACTTGGCAGTAAACTGACAGTTTTTTTTTATTATTAAATGGTTTTAAATCAACATTTAAGCTTCAGTTGAATAAAATGTAAAATAATGATGTATATAAGAGTTTATGCTTTCTATAATCCATTTTACACAATTCTCAGGAATCCATAGAAACCAGTCTTTGTACACTATTTGAGTGTGAGCAGAGTGGACCTACAGTGCTTGTTTGCTTATGGAAAAAGGTGTGAATGACATCGCTCCCGGCATATTTTTCATGCGAAAAAACCTATGCCAACTTGATATGCTAATCACTACACGCTAGGAGGCATATCATTTGCAGTGGAGACCCAGAAGGGGAAAGTTAAAAGCAAAGAAAGTATTCAGAACCTCTTGCTAGCTAAAACCGTGTCAATAGACCTTCTTCAAACATCTCTGACGTAGCCTATAGATACTAACTTCAAAAGGACTAGCATAAGCAGTGGGTAACCGTTATGTCAGCACTCCTGTATCTCTGGAGTTATAATCCAAGTCTCGAGTCAACAAAAATACTTATGGTACGTTGACTCATCATTACCTTTAAGTTTGAGCGAGCCTTACTTGATTTTTAGATATATACAGTATTATGTAAGGGGTTTGACTGCCACATGTACAGTGTAAGTTGGTGGTGGGAGAGTCCTCTAGAAGACCCGTGACGGACTAATAGGAAACATGGCAATCATTTAGAGGTAACTGTTTCACCCCTGACTATCACAGTCACTGCAGACATACATGCAGGGAAAATAGTGTTGCATAAGGACAACAACTTTCAACTTAGTGGATCAAGGTAGTCATCTGTTTTGTTTTTTTTTTTTTTGTTTGCTTGTTTTTTAATTAATCTGAAAATGCTAAACCAAGAAGCTGGAATTCATACTGCTGTGCTATACTGTAAATGAATTTCTGTCTCTGTCGATCACTTTTCCGCCAGCCTTCTTCTTCTACGCGGTTGTTTAAAAAAAAAAAAAAAATTAAAGAAATATTACCCAACTGTTTTGGGGGGACTAGGAGGTTAGGAGGAGAATTTTGCAAAAAAATCACATAAATTCCTATATTCTGCTGCAATTTCTTTTTTGCCAATAATATTAGGCTTATTACAATAAGTTGGTGGATCCAGTCTGGGTCTATATGCTTAAAACATGCATCAAACAACAGGCCTATACAGTCCTTTTATATGTTATGTTAAATCAATTATTTCAAGTAAAATGTCCAATTCAAAGCTTAATTTATGCCTAAAAATCAGCTGAACTCACTGTTGCTCCTGACAGGACAGCTTCTTGTGTTTTGGGCAAAGTGCAACGCCATTTTAAAAACTTTTCACAGTAAGGCCCCTTCTGCAGTTTGTCAATGCAGATGGTTTTATTTCAAAAGGGCCATGGGACATGTTTAGTTCCAGTTTGCGATGCTTTTACATAGCAGGAAGTGCCGGAACTTTTTGGGCTACATGGGAATTAACACAGGACTTGATGACACTTTGTGGCCCGCAATGGAGCAAAGCAGAAAGAAACAACTCCCAAGAAGTGTCAGCCACAGACATCTCTACACAGGAAGAGTCTGTGCCAGACAAGAGGGTACATGGAGAGAGAGAGCCATGGCCGCTCCGCTCCTTCGGCCCTGTGCCCCTCTGGCATGTCTCTCATCTGATATCAAGCCGAACGTAAAATCTCCTATATCTCCCAATTGCCACTCCTCTCCTCTGATAGATAGTTCCCTTTAACACTGTAAAACATTCAGCATTTTGATCCCAAAACATCTCCTTGATTCAAAATATACTTGCGGTCATTTTCACTTGTGAGCTGTGCTTGCTGGTGGTGTAGTAGTTAGGGCATTTCACATGGGGAGTTGTTACTTTCTTTCCATTGTGGGTTTATCTGCTGATCATGACATTTTGCCAAATGGCTCTACACCTCTCTCTCCCCAAGTTTAAGGGATAGAACATCTTTTCTGTGTATGTGGTTTACTGCCAAATGATTTTAACTTCAATAAACCTGATAAATGTCCTTCTCAAACACAAGTACATCTTTGTGTAGTGTCTCTTTAAACAGCACCCATGCACGCTTCACTGTTCACGGCTGTGGTCTAGATTCCCTCTCTTGCCTTTGGAGGTTGCATGCTCGGCAGAATTTGGGAGTGGGCTCATCCATATGGGGATTTCCTCATGACCCACTTCTCCGGCCTGCCCGTGTGCACTGGTATAGCGGATCCTTTCGTCTCCTTTCTCCCTCTCCCTTCTCCTCTCTCTTTCTCTCCTGCTCTGAGGGAAAAGTGTGGCTGGCTGGTTGTTTCACACTTGTTGTTGCCAAAGACACGGAGCGGCACAGAGTAGCCCACAGTTACTCTGGCACTCTGCAGGACCATGCTCACACGGACACAGCAGAGCCAGCACATAGTGTACATACAGCATGGAGGAGCGCTGACGGACATGGCATCAGTGTAGTTAAACGCAATCTGGAGAATGTTCAAATGTTGGGATGTAAAATTAAATCTTGTTGTGGTTGTAAATATGGTGCAATCTGCTTTTCCATAAAGTTGTTTTTCCATCTGTGTTGTGCATCATCAGTACATATCATATCATCAGAACCTGCTTTAACTGCAGACTGTAAATGCAATACATGAGTGGGCAATTTATGAAGTATATTAATTGTAAAGACATTTTCTTTGTGTGTTTTTATGAACTTTAACATCAGCCTGCCAAGGGACGACATGTGGAAATTAGCCCTAGTGCAATGCATATCTCCTGTTAAGGTTAATTGTATATTACTGTTAAATGTATATTGTGCAGTGTCCCTGTCTCGTTCATAGACTGTATATATAAATTAACAAAGCTTACCTGCTAGCTGTTGCGTTCCAAATAGGAAGTGAGCATGGGCGTGCTTCCAGCTCCATTAACTCAATTCTTTTTACATTAGAAAACTGTCGCCGCCTCCGTCACTGCAGGTGTCAAGCTTGTCATTTTGGTCTTAAATGTTCATATTGACCCACTCCAAATGATCCTGGTATTTTTATTTCGCTATTGTGTCAGTAAATCAAGATATTAAGTATTAATAAGAGACAAAGAGGTGCGGGCAGGAAGGGGAGTTACCTTTAACAGCTTTGCTCCAGACTTGCCCTTCGGTTGCTTTGATACTCGCAGTCTGAATTCCAAATATGGAACTCGGGTCCAGATTCGCCCCTAGAACTGTTACCCTCAATGAGCTTCATTTGACTGGAGCTGAACGCTGTGGATGACGTCACACTCCCTTGGTCACTTCTTTATACAAGCTACGGTCTCATTAAATAAATAAACTAAACTAAAAATTGATTGGCACCATGGTGGTTTAGCGGCTAGTACTCATGCTTCACAAGTAGAAGGTCACCGGTTTTACTCCTGAGCCAGGGCTTTCAGTGCGAGTTTGATGTTCTCCCCATGTCTGGGTCACTTTTCTCCGGGCCCTCTGGTTTCTCCTATCAACCCAAAAGTTAGCGTTCTGACCAAGACTAGCTTAAGATCTGGAGACAGGTCCCCGAGCACTGTACCGCAGTAGCTCACTGCTCCTGACAGGTTGCCCCAGTGCCACTGGTTGAAGGATGGGTGAAACGCAGCAAATTAATTTTCCTCACAAGGGAAATAAAAAATTAATCAGGTACATACTTTTGCACCATGGCAGCTAGAGATGTCAGAGTTACCGTTAAGGCTGATTGATTTTGGTACTAGACACTGACGGTTCAGATGGGAAGGAGGAGTAGTTTGAGTGGCCGAGGAGGTTGATGGTCCTGCTGCTGCGGTGGGGAAAGGGCCAAAGAGGGTTTTGACGCATTCTGTTTCTGAAATGACAGAACGGAGAGGAGAAAGAGTGTTTATATGAATAGACTGAGAAATTAATTAGTGAACAGCTGGAAGGCAATGGAAGCAGGTTGTCACTGGCTGTGGCATAATAGGAACTCTCAAGGCACCAGAAGACTTCACTTAATACCTTGCTCTATCCCAACATCAAATATAAACAGCCATTTCTTATAACATTATGGGATGTCCTAGCCTCTGCCTCTCTACATAGTTGCACCATACTCGTTCCGCACTGGCCTCACACTCTTCTACTCCCAATCTCACGAGCAGCCGGTCCATCTTCACTAACCTACTTTCCCCTTTGTGTCCAAGCTTCTCCCTGGGAATATGGATGTCTCTCTACCGTCTGTTCCAGCAGCACAGCCCATCAATAAGCACCGTGTTGGGCTTATATCACTAATAATAGAACGTCGACTGCATGTGGATAAAAAGGCGCATCCCGGGGTAGTCCGTAGAATTCCAAGTAATCTGTCCTTCTTAGAACAGAGATCCCCCGGGCTCGCTCCAGAGTACCGGAAGTAATATTTTCTTTCACCTATATTTAGCTAGGTTCGGGGAATAGTAAAAGCAGGTCAAAGGTATCAGATGACTTTGTGAATATGTGATTGTCGAGGTTAGTGTTATAAAGATGTTGTTCTGACTGAATAGATTCTCCAAGGAAATGCTCACTGCTTTAGGCTATACTTCTTATGCTTTTATCAACAGAATATATGCAGAAAAATATGCTTTGTCAATTCAGCAGCTGGTGTGTTTGACTAGCTTATGTGCAATGGATTTGATAGAGGCTTTTTGCAGTTTTGAAAGCAATGAATTTTGATATTTGCATTGTGTAGATTCTATAGATTATAAGGCTAACTTATATGAAGAAAAAATGTTCAAATGATGGAGAATTAGTTAAGATGTTGAAAGTAAGGTTGCATTGTCCTGTTGTCCTGCTTGTTTCCATGGAAATGTTGTTTCTTTGGCTATAATTTTCCACAGTATGGCATAAAACATATCTATTTCCATGGCTAATGTTCCAAAGTATGGTTTTAACTTTCTATTTCCATGTAATAATGCATTTGACATGCCACCTTCAGGAGGTTACATAGTGTACCTTTCTGAATGTTGATGTAAACTCAAAATCTTAAAATACAAACTGAACATTGGATTATGCAATGTTTTCTCAACCTGTGAATCAATCTGAAAAGGTTAATGTACACTCAGAACTTAAATGTGTACTATGAAACTTTCCTGGTGGGAGGTCTGTCACCTGCTTGTCTCCATGGAGATGCCAATTCTTTTACCTGGAATGTTCCACAATATGCCATTAAAGTTAAATTATTCTATGACAGGTGTTTTTTGTGGCTGGAAATACCTTAGAAAACATGCATGAGCGGGCTTGCCATTGAATGTCATACTGCGGAACACTTCAGCACAACATGAGTGTGTAATTGAAACGTCAAGAAAAACATGCATTGTGCGGTATTGCCTCTCCACAGATCTTACCTATAAACTTGGTGTCTCCATAGAGCTTGATCAAGTTACTGCCATACTACATAACATTTCAGGGCAACATGAGAGTGCAATTCAACTGTCAGGACCATAGATTGTATGAAGAAGTGGACTAAGTGAGTGTGACGTCACCCACAGCGTTCAGCTCCAGTCAAATGCTCATCAAGGCTAGCGGTTATAGAGGCCAATTTGGAGCAGAGTTCCGACCACGAGTATCATAGCAACCAAAAAGCCAAAAGGCTGCTGTCAGTAACCCCCCTTCTCACCCACGCCGCTGGTTTAGCAGGGAGCGGGCTCTTAGCAGCACTGTCAAACAAACCTGTTGCTTGTAACCTCAGGGAAAAATCCTGATTTGTCTGTTATTATTGTTCTTATCTAAATTTCTGGACACAATGGCAAAATAAAAATACCAGGATCATATACAGTAAGTCAATACGAACATTTTAAGACCAAAATGACGAGGCTCACTGCAGCAGTTACACAGAGAGGTGTAACAATTTCTCAATGTAAAGTGAATTGGAGCCGATAGAGCCAGAAGCGCGCCCATGATTGCTTCTTATTTGAAACTCCACGGCTAGCAGGTTAGCTATGTCCATTTATATATACAGTCTATGGTCAGGACAAACATTTCTTACAACTGTGGACACAAATATTACCCCATTGCTAGGCCTTGCTGCAGCTCTCCATTCTTGGAAGGTTAACAAGTTACCAACTCTGAACCGGGACGAGCCCAGACCCAGATGGACAAGTGTGTGCCGGAACATGTGCTCGTACAAGAGGCCCATATGGTGGAGAGAAGAGGAGAGATCAGCCCAAGCACCTCTCCACAAAACCCCATGACTCTGCCTCTCTCCCCACAACATACGGAGCACAACACCAATCATGATCCATTTCAGCTACTTCTGCTAACTAGCTAGATGGGTACAGAGACTTGTTCTGTTGTTAAGAAAGCAATTTCTAGCCAAACTAGTTTTAAATTACAGAAAAGAGGAGATGTGATCGTGCACTGTGAAACCAAAATCTCAAACAGAACTAATGTCACATTTACAATAAGTTAATTCATCTTTAAACTGTCGTTAATGAAGTTTTGAGTAAAGGACAGATATGCAGTGATATGTTACTAAAATGTAACTAATAACTTTTCATGCATACTTTATAAATGTAAATCAAGGTAAAGCAACAGACCAACAAGTTACATAGTACAGTTTTAATGTTATAATCAAAGCACGAGCATTAATAAAGGAAAGTTAGAAAAATTGAGGGACTTAACAAATTAGCAAATCAATTAAACATTTTAAGTAGCTGACAATTAGATAAATGGTAAATCACTCCAAATCCAGCTTTGAAAATCTAAATTGTGAGGGGAAACAACTATAACACGGTTAAATGCTCTAAAAAGTCAATTTTGCACAATACATCTGTCTTTAAAGAATTTATTAAAGTTAGTTTAAGGATGATTTAGCGTGACGGGTTTGCTAGAAGTTTGTTAGCAAAACTTTGGAGAAGCCTTGTGATGTTCTTGGCAATATATAGATGGGTCTATTCGCCATGTCATATTTGTGAAGTGCCATCTGTAGATTACTGCGGGGACCCATCCAAAATACCTCCATGGGGGCGACTGACACGTGTGAGTGACAGCCCGTCCGCCTGGCACTTTAAGGCGGTATTTCTAGAACGTCTGAGCATATAGATGAGAAAGTTGTATACGTCAAGTTGCATCAAACAAGTCGGACAGCTACTTGTCTTTCTTATTAAAAGCCTGTACCTGATATGCAAATCCTATAATAGTTAATAATATGCTCTGAATGCAAATGGTAAGTGAGGAATAATTTTGGACCATTACAAATTTTAAATGAACTAGTTCTGTTTTACATGTTTTAAGTCAGTAAAAAATCAGGTACAACAACTTTAATTGAAAACGGAGATAAGTCTTTTTGAACTATGAAACAGGAACATGTTTTGGACTTTTAGCTCCTCCCACTGTGATGCTGCACCATGACACAGAAAATGTCATGTGGTTATTAGTATTTAAATCACCTATCTCCACCTACTTCAAGTTTTTTTGGTCACTACTGATAATGCACCATGACAGAGAATTAAGTGACTCGGAAAGCAGGAGACAGTTGGTTTCCCATGATTCTAACTGAACAAATTGCCAGTTTGGATAAAATGAGGCCATCCTGTCAGGAGCTTCTGTATTAGTCATTCCCTGAAAAAATGCTATGTAATAGTCATATATTATATACGACAGACTTCTTATATAGCTGCTTTTACTATACAATGCATAACATAAAGCGTTTATCTTGACAAGAACACATTAAAGTCAAGTACAGGGCCTTTAAAACTGTTTTATTATAAACTACAACATTAAGACTAGTGGTGGGACTTTGAGCTCTTTTATGGGATCCGAATCTTTTGGATTGAAGACTGGCTCTTTTACTATTATTTACATGCCAGAACCCAATGTGAGAACTATTTTTATCTACAAACTAATCACAGAGAGTGTCTTTACTCTCTGAAATTATGCATAATCTGAACAAAATGTTGCACTACAACAATAATAATAATATCATTTAAAAACTAACTGCTATTACGATTTTTGTACACAAAGCTCTCACTGCTCTGCTTCTGCACCATAGACTGTATAAAGTCTATATACAGTCTATGTTCTGTACTGATTCTTGTTTGTTTTTTCAGTGTTAATCTGTCTAAAAATGTATAAAAATGAGAAAGAAAAAGATTTGTTTCTGAGGTCCAGTTCCAACCGTTCACTTTAAGGAACCTTTCAAAAGAACTGACTCATTCATGAACATCACATCACTAGTCAAGACATTAGTAGTGGTGAAGAGGACAGGCTGGTGATGGACATGGGCAAAGAAGTATTTAAGCGCATATATCTGTTTGAGTAGCGTAAGAAATTATTGGTTTATTCTGAAATTTAGCAGGCCGTGATTGGTTGACTAGTTGGTTAAAGGAGCATGGTAGGAAACATGGTTATCCTGAGTCAATACGCTGGCTGATAGTAAAACAGTACAAGTATGTATTTTAAAGAGCACTATGTAACATTTAGCTGGGCATCTGCTAACTGCTTTTTTTTTCCATAGAAATGTTATATCTTTGCCTGGAGTGTTCCGCAGTATGACGTATGACTTAAACTTAATCTTGCATTTTATATTCCTTGAAAAGTATGCATTCCTAGTGTTAGTGGTTGCCTTTGCACACATCTGACCTGTAACTTAGTGGGAAAACTTTTACGATTTACTATTCGACGTTCGTTTCAATATGTCTTAGATGGAACAAGATTTTTCAGGGTTAGAAGTAGGTAGGAAGTATTAGAAGAAAAGTTAGAAGAAGAAGAAGAAGAAGAAGAAGCTGTAGAAGGTTGAATTATGAAGGTCTAAGACTGATTATAGATGTAATTCTTTATAGTTTGCTTTCAATATTATCGTTCATCCGCTATATTTTCTTCAGCAATATATCGCACTTCAAAATGATGTCACTTGTTTAATGCCATATTCCGCAACATTCTAAGCAAAGCCATGCCATCTTCCCCAGAAACAACCATCCACCAGAAAAGTTACAGTCTATCTATTAACATTATTATCTGTATTTTTATAGACTTTATTGTCTATGTGGATGTATTTCATATCTGCATTTAACCCATTCTTCATGAGTGACTGGAGGAAATTACGAGAATTACGAAAAAGTTCCCAGTCTGAGAATTTAACCTGAGGCCTTCTTGCTGTGAAGTGCAATGGCTAGCCAGTCAGCCACACCACAACTATCTTAGCCCTTTATCCTAATCCCAAAAGCCCATGTTTTGTTTTGTTTTTCTTTAATCTATTATTTAAGGTCCTGTCTCTGCGATGTAAAGCTCCAAGGTGTTTCTTTGTTCCACAGGACAAAAACCCCTAATTACCCCCTTTTATATTTATTAGATTATCCTTAACCCTTAAATCTTTTATGGCATTTCTGATCTTTCAACTGGCGACTAGACAGACTTTGACAATGAAAAAACTACCTGAAGGGCCAAATACATAGTTAAGCTTTTAAGCAGAAATCCTCTCTTCCAGCCATGCCAGGGGATGAGATGGGAGAGGGAGGGAGCTATTGTAAGGTTACATTTAATTAAAGACTATCTCCAAAGAGAATCCAGCCTTCGGAGCACCGTCGTGTGTTAATAGCAGGCGGCACATTAAGTATTAAGATGATATCGGGATAGGCTCATTTCATTCTCGTATCAGTCAGTGGTGTCGGGGCCCGAGTGAGGGGTGAGGGGACCAAAGATGGATGGGTTTGCCAGGCGGAGGTGATGAAAACAAATGTAACTGGATTACGTGATTAAACAGTGGGATTATTGAAGCTTTCTTGGGTTTACGTTAAATTATTAGTAACAATTTAGTCTCAGCAAAAGGCGCTTGATTCACTGCTTGTACGGTGGTGTTTTTAACCCAGCATCTGTCATCAACCTAAAACATGCACACAAGACCGCCAACAAGGTACTCTGACCAAGACTCTGACAAAGGTTCCCTGTACACCAAACATTGTGCTTCACATTGCATTATTCACTCCATACACGGTTATAAGCAAGCTAGTTGCCCTGAGGTAGATGCTATGGCAAATACCAATCACTCACACACCACATTCATAATAGGCAAGGAAGGTGAAGTGTCTTGCCTAAGGACACGCTGACAGTATGCACTAGAGCCTCTGCAGTCCCACTATATGGCAACTGCTATGCCCAGCGGTCTCCCATCCAGGTAAGCAATTTATGTATAGTGCAAGTCATACACAAACTAATTCAAAGTGCTTGCAAGTACAAACCAGGCCCAAATCTGCTTATGAGATCAGACGAGATCAGGAAGCCTTAATAAGATTGTATTAAGACTGTATTAACAACCATCTAAACAAATGTGCTGGGTGACTCTACGAGAAAATGTGTCCTCTGTGTGCGGCTATACAACTTTCCATAAGCAGAGGCAATTTATCATGGCTACAAGTACCTAGCTGGAGGATTAAAAACACTGTACCTGATATTTGAAATTGTTTGCAGTTTTCCAGAGTTACTCCTTACTTTGCTAATGCATTTCTATCTTCCTACTTTTTTGCAGCCCCAATAATGCTAACAACAACTAGCATGCTAGCATTAACAGTGCACTTCCTGGTTTTCTGACAAGAAAACACAGCGAGTCTCATTTTCAGCACACAACAGTCTCATTTTGACCCTAAGAGCTGCTGTTACAATATATCTGTATTGGGCCAAGACAAGTTTAACTTTATACATGAACATAGATAACCTACGAGCCACCATGTTCCAAAGAGGAAGTGAGCATGAGCGCTCTTTTGGCTGCATCGACTGGCTCCAGTTCACTTCCTATTGCAAAACTGTCACCTCTCTCTCCGTAACTCCTGCAGGCTCATCATTTCGGTCTTAAAATTTTTGTATTGACCCTCCCTACATAATCGCGGTATTTTTATTTCTTTCCTCGAGGTCACTCCCACTAGCATTAGCAACAGTGTTTGATTGCTAAACCAGCCTTGCTCTGGATTGTTTTTTTGGTTGCTATGATACTCACAGTCAGAATTCCAAATATGGAATATGGCTTAAAATTTGCCCCTATAAATGCTAACCTCGACAAGCATCGTTTGACTGGAGCTGAACACCTTGAATGATGTCACACCCCTTTAGTCCACTACTTTTTAAAGTCTATGGATACAGCCCCTTTAACCTACTCTGCACGTATTCGCTTGATGTATCCAAGAAATCTCCAAGACACTCTAGGCTAGACAGAATTCAATATAAAATTTAAAATCGATGCGTCAAATGTCGTGACAGCCAAACAGGAGAGAAAACTTGCCGTTGTCTTTAGTCACGCCGCGTTAGCAAATGGTTGTAACAAGTCATAATGTGATGCAACCAGTTACATAAAAGCACCAGGACCACGGCTCTCCAAGGCCCACCTACTCGGTTTGTAAACACTTGATCAGAAAAGCTGCTGTCTTTTCTTCATGCGACTGAATCATTTCTCCACACTTATTCTAGTCGTGTCACAACCACAGAAAGTGAGAGCGAGACAGAACTTAAGAGGTAGACTATGCCAGAATGTTTACAGAAAGCACGAGAAAAGATAAAATATCGAAAACATGCGCACTGAAAATTGAAATTGTAATTTTTTTCTGAAGATGAGGTTTTGCATAATAACATACATACATGCTTAACATACATTGTCCTTGCAAGGCTTCCATTCTCATGACATGGACTATATGGTTCGATTGGAATGAAAGTCAGAAATGGATCCAGTCAAAACCAGCTCCAGTTGTTGGTTCGATCACCTGTAGCGGCATTTCATTCGCAGGTCATTGAGCAAGACACTTAGCCCACCTTGGCGTTACAAATGTGCACTATGTTGCTTTTCTGGTGAAGGGTCTGCCAGATGCTTGTCTCCTTGGAGATATAATTGCTTTGCTTTGAATCTGCCCAGTTCAAATAAATGCCTCAACAATACCTTTTCTCCATTGTCCTACATCATTCCCCAGGGCTCATTGCTCCTCCTATAGTCTTATTTTGCACACACACGTAGCCTTCAGCTTAAATCACAATTGTCTCCTATACACGTGTCCATAAATACCCGCTGACAGGCCTGAGCAGGGTGGCTAACATGGTCCCGTTTGAGCACGCCTATGTGGGTCGACATGCTGTCAGAGGTATCACCCCCATCCCCATCCAAGGGAGACATGCAGCGTTATCATCACCGGCACCCCTGTCAGTGTCTCTCTGTATTTGCTGACATACAAAGGATGCGTATGTAAGATTTTGATTTTAAATTCTATGAACATGACCTAACTGTGTCCCCAGATATGACGTAAACATGTTCATATCAAATATAGCTCTTACTGGCAAAGATTGTAATGCTGATATATTCTTAATTACAAAAACATTGGACATGATGGCCAAGTTGTTGTCCAATCAGAAAGCAGAATGAGCCTAACATGAGTTTCTCTATGGGTTTCCAGTTTCAATGCAGTTGAGTTCTATTATAATAGAATATGTAACACTGGGTTACAAAAAAATTTTTTTTTGGAAGTTGTCTGTGTTTTTTCAACTGAATTAAGACCATTTTGCACAACTGAATCCAAAAACGACATACATTTTTCGCAATCAGGTCAGGTTTTTATGCTAATTGATTTTGAAAAATCTGATCTTCTGACTAAATTGATTACATTTTTGTGACATTATCATTTTATTTTTGTTAATATTTCTCGTCCAAAAAAGGTTTTAGGAGAAAAAAAAAAAATTCTAACAGAATGTATTAATTAAATGTTATATAATAGACTTCTGGTCTCAATCTACCAGAGGACTGTTGATGAAGTTTCTTGTTCTGCAAGACACCAATTCCTCCCGCTCTGGCCAGTCCTTCTTTGTGTAATGCTGAGCAGTGTCTGTACTATCCTTACTACTACTATCTTCTAGTCGAATAGCATTTCATTAACTTGTAATGTTAAAAAAAAACAAAACAATTAGGCATAAGTTGGCACATGCAAAATCTTCAGAATTCGAGAAATATAAAATAACTTAAAAAAAAAAAACTCAAATATGTAGCTTAGTTCAAAAAGTTTACCTGATTGAGCAAAACCAATGTGATTTTTGGATTCAGCACATCAAAATTATTACATTTTAAATCAGTTAAAAAAGCTTAAACAGTAAATTTGGTGTTGACCAGTGTTATCAATCTGGAATGGCGTTCGCTGAAAGCAATCAGGAAAAGGAAGGCAGAACGTCATGACTTATATTTGAAGCTGACTAGTCGAAGCGCTACAACAGCAGTACAAACCGAAAAATCGAACTTCTGTTACATTCAGTTGAGAGAAAAGCACAAATATCTTTCCTGTCCACAAATGCACAAAGCACTTACCTTCTGCGCGTTTTTCACAAACAAAATTTGTCTGTCGTCATTGATTGAAATCGCTTCGCCACTGGATAGTTGTTGTTAGCTTTACTGTGATTGCACTCTGCACTGGGCTATGAAAGTTGCGAAAAGTGCTTATAAACTCAATATGGTGAATAATTAGGATGCCCGGAATGCATATATCCTTAACCTTATAATGGACCACTGCAAACAGTCTAATAGTGTTTTTCCTGAAGGTAAAAGTCTTCAGGAAACCCACACACACTGACCAATACCTGCTGTTTGATTCACACCATCTGCTGCAGCACAAACTCAGAGTTATCGGTACTCTACAACACAGGGCTCAAGTGGTACCCACAAATACAGAGGGAAAAGTGAAGGAGGGACAACAAGTGGCGGAAGCCCTCTCTGCTTGTGGTTATCCAAAATGGGCCTTCAATAGATATAAGAGAGCTAAAACACAGGACAACAGGAAATCTAAAGCTAGAAGGAAAGGTGTAGCTATTCCTTACACAGCGGGTTCGTCTGAAAAACTTTCAGATTTTCAGACAGTTTGAGATTCAAAAAAGAACAATAGGAGGGCAATTAAAGGGAGAACAGAGCGATTAAAGGCTGAAACTGGAGACAATAAATGTTTACAGTAGAGATATAAATATAGATATAAGGCAGTGTCCAACAGCTCCTATAACAATTTGTCCAGTTGACAGATTTAAACTTCGTATTTTGTTGTGTATTTTATGGTTTTAAGACAGTAAAAATCAGACACAATCCCTTTAAAGCCTGAACTCTGCCACAGGATTGGCTGTAGACCATGTTGATTACAAACCATCAAGCTGCTCAGAATGCATTGGGCTTTGTCAGCATTTGACTCTCAGTTACAGTTGACTGTCCTGGGACGCTTTAGATTCAGGCACAGTGCGAACAGGAGGGAGGAGGGAGGGGGGCCAAAATGTCACCAGTGATCAGAATGGTAAGAGCTGTCCAAATGTCATCAGATCAGGGAGGAATTCATGTTTCAACCAAGGCCACACCTCACACAATGGACTAAGTTTTGGCTACATATATTCAAAAGTTATTCATTTATTCATGTATTAATGAATTTATTTATTTATTACAATTGGTTAACAAAATTGGCCACCGGAGCAGTGTTAACATGCAAACAAACTAAACAGAGGCATGTTATTATCTATTTAAAATAATACTGATGAGAGTAAAAGATAGTAATTCATTGTAAAATTACTAGAAGAACGTTTGATGAAAAAAATAAACAACTGGGAATTTATTTAAGCTTAGTATTCCAATACTTCTGAACACTGTATTACTACTACTAAAAAATAATAATACAAAAGAAAAAAAAAACACGTACAAAAACTACAACTGTTACTAACATCTACTACATATACTACTATTTCTTCTACCACTGCTACTGCTACTACTACTACTACTACTACTACTACTACTACTACTACTACTACTACAGCAACTACACAAACTACTACATATACTACTATTTCTACTACCACTGCTACTACTACTACTACTACTACAGCAACTACACAAACTACAACAACAACAACTGCTACTAATGTCTACTACATATACTACTATTTCTACTACCACTGCTGCTACTACTACTACTACTACTACTACTACTACTACTACTACTACTACTACTACTACTACTACTACTACTACAGCAACTACACAAACTACAACAACTGCTACTAACTTCTACTACATATACTACTGTTTCTACTACCACTGCTACTACTACTACAGCAACTACACAAACTACAACAACTGCTACTAACGTCTACTACATATACTACTATTTCTACTACCACTGCTGCTACTACTATTTCTACACAAACTACAGCAACTGCTACTAACTTTCTACTACTACTATTACTACTACACTGCTACTACTACTACTACAGCAACTACACAAATTACAACAACAACTGCTACTAACGTCTACTACATATACTACTATTTCTACTACCACTGCTACTACTACTACTACAGCAACTACACAAACTACAACAACAACTGCTACTAACGTCTACTACATATACTACTATTTCTACTACCACTGCTACTACTACTACAGCAACTACACAAATTACAACAACAACAGCTACTAACGTCTACTACATATACTACTATTTCTACTACCACTGCAACTATTACTACTATTACTACTTCTACTACTACTACTATTGCAAATTGCAGTCACTGCCAGCTCTGTCCCTGTTATCTTGTCCTATGTCATCAGAGGTATAATACTCCCTACAACAGAACTGGACTGGACTGTATTAGACTGAAATGGACTACACGATCATAATGTGTTGAGGATTCATGTCTCTGGGTGCTGGGTCCCGTACTGATGGTAAAATACACTTCTCCTGTGTTAGAAGTCCAGCGTCATGTCTTACAACTACTTCTAATTGTCCTACTTCAAACCACTTTTACTGTTGGATGGTAAATGTTCACATTTTAATCATTCTCTGCTGTTGATTCTCTTTACACTGCTGTAAGAAAATTCCATGCTTGAGTAAAATCTAGGTTACCAAAATGAAGACAAGTGATTAGTTACATAACAGGAGATGTAGCAGGAGGTCAGGTTAGGAGTGAAGTGTGTAGGATTTTAAGCACACACAAATAGATCTGAACTTGACAGATGTATTTTCAATATTGTGTAATTTTGTGTTGGGCAGATTGCGACCTCTGTACCTGCAGTGGGAGTAGCTAACAGTCTGTTATTCTGGTGCTGCCCAGAAGGTTCACTCCAGTGCAACTTGACAAGGAATTATAATGAGATCTTACTTAAGCAGACAGGAGCTGGGGATGTCTTCATGAAATTTGAATGGGTCAGACTTTGGTGCTAACTTTGTCAGGTATGGTTAGCGAGGCAATAAAGGGAGGCAGTGGATTTGGTGGTGGAGAGGTTGAGGTGGTTGATGGTTCTGCTGCTGTGGTGAGATAGAGCTGTAATGGTAGAAAGAAGAAAGGGAGAGAGAGAGTACATTTTTTTATCTTATTTAGATTTTTATTCAAGGTACAACTCAAATTAGTTTTTAGCCAGGATGCATGGGCTAGAGAACATTTTTTTTTTTTTCGCTCAGAGTTACTAGTCAGGTCTGTGAGGAGGCAGAATGCATCGTTTTTAAGGCATTTTTGTGCACCTGTAAGTAAAGGTTCACTATGTAACTTTCTGGTGGAAGGTGCACCATGTTCTTGTCTCTGTGGAGCTACTATTTCTTGAATATTCCACAGTGCGGCATATAACTTGAATTCTAGCAAGTGAGCATGGCTGAATAGCTATACACCTATAATGTAGCCTGGTGATCTGATCTGCTTGTTTCCATGGAGATAGACACATTTAATGCCACACTGTAAAACATTCATGGCAACGCATGAAAATCTCCATGAAAAAAAGCTGAAAATTTACACAGTGCAGATTTTAAATGAAGGCTTTTAGTGTAGTCTATTTATAAAGCTTGAAATGTTACACAGTTGGACTTTTAATTGTAGCTGACCAATCCCATTTTAAAGGGATGTACCCTTGTGAGCTTTAAGTCATGTTACAATGTTCCTACCTCTTGAGAAATATACTGGAGTCGTGTTTTGTTTCATTCACACATCTTTGAGTAATCCTGTATTATTAGTCTGTCTGTATCTCCAAAGCTCAAAAATCCTTGTGATGTCATAGCAGTAGTTTTCAAGTAACGAGCTTTTGCCTTTAGTTCAGTAGAATTCTATGGTTGAACTTATCTGAATGATTCTAGTGAAGGTGTATGGCAGGGGTGTCCAAACTATGGCTCGGGGGCCAAATGCAGCCCTCAGACCAGTTTTTATTGGTCCTCAGACCTCCTGCTGAACTGGCCCAAGTGATCATAAGCAGTAATTTTAACAGCAAATTAAACTATTTCTACCTATTTAAAGCACATCACTGTATTGATCACCGGTCTGTGGCCCTCCGCTTCGATTATGTTTTGAGATGTGGCGCTCAATAAAAAAAAGTTTGGGTACCTCTTGTGTATGGAGTTTAAAAACACAGTGGAGCACCTCTTATATTACCATATGGCATCACAAGGTGGAACAGAGTGTTGTCTGTTTAAGAGAAGAACTCTGCCTAAATACACAGGATTTCTGTGTTAAACTAAATGAAATAACACAACTCCAGGTATGTCCGTGAGGAGGAAACAACATTATAACTTAGATCAGAAAATAGTGTAATATCGGCCTTTTAACATTCACTTATTTCTAAAAGAAATTAAATGCTTGACATAATAGAATACCTTGACCATATGACACCCATCTTCTTCTTCAACAAATTGCTTTTAAATCCGCTGCTTTTCTCTCATTAAATGTAACTATCGCAGAACAACATGTGAGCCATATCCAAGAGCACATTTTCATGACATGCCTTTTACAATGCCCAGTGAGACTCCAATCAATGCATTGTGCTTTCCAAAGACAATACACCAGCATGTGAATAGAACGCCAGACAAAAGTACAATAGAAATTGATCTCACTTTGGAAAAAAGGAGAAGTATGACAAAAAGGCCTCATCACACACACTACAGAATCAGCCATTGTGCTCCCCAAGACAAGGCTCAAGACAATTAAGGCTAGATAAGCTAGTTCTCATTCTCACTATCGCTCCCAGACGCTATTTCCCAAGACACGGTTTTCAATAATACTTTGTCTGTAACTTCTATCGGTTAAAAGGGTTAGGTCTGGTGGGGATCATAGAGTAGTGATCTTTGTGGATGAAAAAACTGTTAGATGTATTTATAGATTTATATCTCATAATTTCTCATTTTTGTTGTGCAGAAATTAATCTCAAGTTTGCATAGAGCTTTTCTAATGGAGGGTGGGCCATATTCTTATGCTTGACTCCATGGAAATGTTATTGCTTTGTCACAGTATTTAAAGTAGTAGTAGTTTAACGTCTCTATCTCCATGAAAAATAGCGTGTGGCGCCACCAGCCCAGATCTGTGGAAAAGTGACGCTGCTCACAATGTTTTTCAAGGATGTTTTGTAGCAATTGAAACAACTGTAATGGAGTGAATGCAAGATAGATACATTTAATGCCATACTGTGAAACATTCCAGGGAAAACAATAGCATTGCCATGGCAACAAGCAGATGGCACATACTCAAAATAAAAGTTACATAGTGCAGGTTGCTAAAAGAGCCCATATCTTGCTAAATCTACTGCTACATAAGATATAAAGTAGTTTTATTCATGAAAAACGTACCTGGAGTCCATCTATGTCTCAAGGTCTTGAAGTGGTGCTCTCCTTGTCAAGAAAGAGCTCCTTGATGTCTTTAAAGACCATACACCTACACTATATACTTTTGCTGTTTAGAAATGACCTACTATTAGCTTTTTCCACACAAAATTCAAGAAGTTTGTATAAAGTAAAGTAACACAGGACCTTGAAAAACTTGAGACTCACTGCAGACTTAACCGCATTATAGTTGTCATTAGAAGATGGATGAGTTTGACTGCATCACCTTTGAAAACTCTGCATAAAGTAATATGACATTTTACTTTTTCTGTGACTATACCGACAGCACTGACTGTTTCTAATACAATTTTAAGGGTACTATGATAATGACCAAAGACCAGGTTAGAAGCATATGGTGAATATTATGTAAGAATCTGTGGACAGAAGACTTGACGGGTTGGCTGAGAGCAGACTGTCAGTGCGATGTCCTGGATTCTTTCAGCCTTAGGCCAAAGCTACATGAGGTACAGCATATATAATTCATGTCCACACGCCTCAAGCCTCTGTTTCTGGGTGTAGAAATAATCACTTGTGCCAGGGAACTGTCTTTAAAGAGGCAATGTACAATTTTTTTCCATGAAATAAAGTATTAATTGTCTCGCTCCATATTGTAAAAGTAGCTCTTAGGGTGCACTCACATTAGCCCAGTCGAACTGTCCCCAAGCACAAAAAGCCTCTAATGCGCTGCACCTTTGTCCAGTGTGAGTACAAACTGTGCCCAACTGTGACATGTTTTTGACTGTGGCCTGGTTGGAGGAGGTGGGTCAAAGCGAGGTTGTACATGCACAATTTTAGTATACAAGCCCTGTCATACAGTACTTTTACTATGTAAATCAATTCTAAGTATTTAATTAATTATTTTGGCATTAGCTGTAGCCATATTATAAATTTTTTCCAAAAAAATTTAAGTATGACACTCTGACTGACCTTTTTTACCCAAGAAATTATCTTCATGTTCAAAGCATAACTCTGACACGGTGGCACAGTGTTAAGCCCTCCCAACACACAGCAGGGGGTTCCCATGGTTTGATTTCTATACCTATCTGAGTGTATTTGGATCTGGATTTGTTTCTTACATTACAGCACCCCCAATATGGACATATATGAAAGTTTAAGTTTATCTTACCTTTATCAAATATGTACACCCAAAGTGAAGTGAAATTTTGTACGTAGCTTTTTATTCATAGATTTCCTGCCAAAAATATGCCACACTTTACTTTTTTGATTAGCTGTAACAAAGTAAAGTAAACTAGTACATGACTTTTCAAAGACCTCTAAAAGCACAGTTGTCCTGGCCCTCATAAACCCACTTTCATCACAGACTGTGATTCAGGTCAAAATCTGTGTGTGCGCGTGTGTGTGTGTGTGTGTCTGTGTGTGTGTGCGCGCAAGCTCAAAATCCCCCCCGCCACCGGCAGCACCAGCAGGTAGCAGGCAGCGGACATCTGTTCTGCTCCTGCTGCCTGTCTCTGTCAAAAGCACCAAATCAGAACGCAATCATGGGCCACATTTTCAGACGCACACCTGCTGATCGCACGGGTGTCGAAAGCTCACCTCAGGGCACGGCTTTAGCCCCACTGTTCTTTCTTACATCACTGCTGAGTCATGTTGTGGCGCCTGTTGATAGAGTGTTGGAGAGAAATTTAGCATGTAAATGAAGTAAATCATCATTTATTTAACTTGCCTTTGAAAATGACATAAAAAGCAGGTCTGTAAAATATAAAATAAAATAAATGTAAAAAAAAAATGTTTGGATATGTAATAAAAAAAAAGAGTTTAAAAGACAAAAAAGAAAGAAAAAAAAAGATAAAAAATAAAGAAAAAAAAAAAGAAAGAAAAAAAATATATAGCACACACACACACACATATATATATGTATGTGTGTGTGTGTATGTATGTACACACACACACACACACACACACACACACACACACACACACACACACACACACACACACACACACACACACATATACGCAAAAATGACAGAATAAAGAAAATAAATAAATAACCACTTGTTACTCTTAGTCAGAAGAGGGGACTTGACTTCCACCTCTCCAGACACTTTCTTCATTCTCTGTAGCACATACTAGAACTTACCAGCCACGCAAGTAACACATTGATGATTGATAAGGTATCTTTTAAGCTTTATCTACATCTTATATTAACTTTTTTAGCACAAAAATAAAAAAATAAATAAATAAATGTCATCAACCACATTGCTGTGAGTTGAGTTGATTGAGTCCTAGAGCAAGGCTTACTCACACTACATTGTCTCTACTGGCACTGTGATGAGTGCCATGGTGGTTTGTATGAGCTGTAAATGGGGTGACTAAAGAGTGCGAGCATGTAACCTGCTTAGCATCTAGAGTGTGACTGAATATACATATGTAATAGACCCCAGACGCTGTACGCAGACACAATGTATGACATGCAAACACCGTAACCACTGAGGTGGTTTACACAGAAAATATATATTATGGACAAATACAAGGATATTCTTCTCAAACGGTTGCGTTCATTTTCATGCATTCACATCAAAACATGTCAAAAACCCTATAGTTTAAAATTGGGCTGGACGACAGCCCAGAACTGTAGTGGAATTTGCTGTTTAACTGTCACATTGTTTTTTCGTTGACCTGGTTTCTGGTTTATATATCTGTAATTACTGAGTGTATTCCTGTGAAGCTTCAAGAAGTACCACTATACAACCCTAAAGATGTGATAGTTGTCAGATTGAAAGATCTACATATAAAGCCATGCAACTTGCTCTGCCTATTTTTGCAGACACAGAGAGAATATGCAAGCTCCACACAAAAAATCCCCACTCGGACCTCCTTAATGTGAGGTGTGAGTGCTCACAATCACCTCGTTGCCAATCTAGACCATTTTAGCTTTAGTATAGCAATCAATTATGTGCCACAAACATGCTAAGTCTATGAATAAATCGCAACACTGAAGCAATATTGTGAATTCAGTTGCAAGCTTGTCTGAATACCGCTCATGGTAACAGTAGCTTGCTTGTTGTTATCTGTTCTGTAACCTTAAAAATACTGGGCTTGCTTTGCACAGATGACTCCTAATTCCTGCTACTAGACTTGAACCAGCGCTTAAATAAAACATGGTGTCTTTTTTGACGATGCCTGACAAAGCTGTTAGATAGCACTGCGCAGGGATGAGCAGTGCGGAGCAGCAGGCAGCGTAGCAGAGGTTGCATAACAAAGAGTTTTCGGTGGAGGGTAGCCGGGCCCGCCTGTTGATATGTGGGCGCGGTGAATGCGGGACGGTGCCATGTGCCGCAGAGAAATACTACACCAGGGACGACTGTTGCCATGACGAGGGGAATAAAGAGGGAGACAGTGAGAGAGAGGAGGAGTAAATAGGGAAAGATTCAATGCAGAATTCTGGTGTATGATCAGTGGGTTTATTATAGATCAGAGTGTATGCGGTGGTTTTGATGCTAATTGAAAAAGAGATCTTTATTGTTTTGGGAATATGGTACGTTTAGGAATCATATTAAAGGACACGTATTATACATAATTGACTTTTTTGAGCTTCTAACCATGTTATATTTGTGTTCGCTCATCAAAAACATAGCTGGAGATATGTTCATTCACACTTCTAATTAGTTCTGTAGTAAAAAGTCATCTTGCTCAGAATTTACTTTTCAATTTTCCCTGGACAGTTAGGTCACAGGTAAAAATGTTCTTCTTTTGTCAAACTGCACTCATAACAATTGTGTGCTTAGATTAGCATGCTAGCCATTTTGATAAAGTGGCTTGATTTTGTTGAAGAATGGTTAATTCTCGGTATTAACACTAGTTGGCATGCTAATATCAAATAAGCATAGGGAGTGCAACAATATATGTGTTTCAAGTTCTAAAACATGGAATGGTGAAGCAAAGGTACTCAAGGGCATGTTTAAAGGCCAAAAACTGTACAAATAATGTAAATAATGTATTTAATGTTGTGATTATTAAACTGTAGTATTTTTTTTTTATTTTAGAAAACATTAGATTGTTGGTGAGAGAATGTAACTAAAGCTAGCATGCAGATATTACAGATACACTAGCTAAACTTGAAAGCATATACATCCCTGCTCTGAAATAACATCAAAGACAACATGAATGCATTGTATAAAGGTCTGTATGTATTACAAAGGAGGTAGCAGTTACAAACATTTGACCTTGGAATTGAAGACAAATTTGATAAAAAAAAAAAAAAAAAAAATCCGAGTTTCCACATTGGAAGGAAAAAAATGGAATCGCCTGCCACACAGGGCTTCTGTACTTTGGTGAAACCAGGAGAAACTGAACAGAGACAGTTGATGAGCGTATGTTAAATGATGTTGGAGGGACATACTTAAAAAGAAGTATTACACTTCTGTGGGGTATTAATTGCTAACACATAACATATTTAGATCGCCATATTACCTTTTATTGTTTTGAAAACTCTATATTCACCGATTCAGACATCAACATGTTTAATAATTTTCAGTTTGGTTTTGGATTCTCTCAGTTCCCCTTTCTTTGCTTTCTGTGCTCAGTCACTCCCCCTTTAGATTGCTATCTCATTACAATTTCTACTACTGCACATTGCATCAGGTTTGTGAAGTTGTAGTGTATTGTTCTATATAATGCTTTTGTATATTTAGGGAAAATTGTTGTGGAAGAGCATGAGACTTGTGGGCTGAGCTTTGGATCGGATCGTACAGCAAACCATAAGAAGGGTTTGAATAGGGCCTGGCATGGATGACATATAAAACCACTTGTTTGGCATGCTTTTGATGATGAAATACTATAACATGGTAGAAATCTCCAAAAAGTACAAGCATAATACACCCTCTTCAAGAATGTATACATTGTCTCTTTGACAGGCCTACACACCGCAGGTAATTAAGCAAAATGGGCTGAGATGGCTCCTGGTTCTACTGCCACATTGAAGATAAAGAATAGCTCTGCAGCACTTGACTGAAAAACCAAGATGAAAAAGCACAATATATACTGTATACATGCATAGATTAAGAGATTAGCAAATGAGAGAATGTTTACATTGTCTGTATCATGCTACGACATGAGATTGAATGTAATAATTTGTGCTGTAGAGTTCATATCCTGGATTTTGTGTGTCATCCAAAAACAAGCCGGAGCTGCGTCTGGTTTCTGCCAAAGGCATTCCCATGTGCAGATTGGAGCTGGAATAATCCCTGAGTCAGATAGTCAATGTGCTTACACAATTCCAACATGGCACTAGATCAGGAGCAGAGGAGTGATGTGGGATTGGACTTGCATCTCCTCTCATATTTCTCCCCTGTAAACAATCAGATCTGTATGTATTCTAGTCCAAACGTTTTGTATAACCTCCAGGTTTTAGGTATGATACAAAAATGAAGGATAGAAATGAATATATAAATAATTGATGTCAGAAGATGGTTGAATTCTGTCAACTGGGCAAAAGTGAACAATTATGCAATATAGGACTCACGTGATGGTTCATACCTTAGGTTAGTTCAATGGACTCAACTAATAACAGAAGAACTTGTAAACAACTAGGGTGTGTTAGTGTTAGTTACTTGGCCTGGGGGCATCACCTGCTGGTCTCCATAGTAGTCCATGGGTGTATACTTGTCTATGAGGTCTTATTCTGATACAGCTCAAGATCATTCTAAAGCTATTCAAGAAAGGCTCATTACTGCCCAGGTCAAATTAGTATCTAGTTTTGATACTAGTTTCAGTAACGATTAGTATCTGATTTTTACAATACTTTTGAAAAAAATATGTATGTTCTATTCTATATCAGAGCAACCTTATGGAGTTTGGATGTGGAGCTTTAAAATCATTCACAGCATATGCACACATTTTGACGTTAGCTTCTCAGTTACCTGCCCGTCTTAAGCGCATCATCCCAAATGCAGTCACACTTACAGTACATTACACACTTAAATCACTAACGCTAATAAATGGTTATGTAAAATATGACTCGGGTTCTTAACAAATAATCAAAGAACTCCTTACTGTAATCAACTAGGGTATGGTAGTTTCAGTATAGTTAACTTCTCCTTCAGGCAGATATAAGGCAGTGACTTACCAGAGCCCTGTCAGAGGCTACATTGATGAATGGCACAACATATCCACTCTAAAAAACATTTGACAGTGGACAGTTATCTAACTTTGTTTTAGTATTTACATAAAGATGCACTGTGGAACTGTTGCTGTGTTATATGTTATTGCTTTGTTCCAAAGTGTAGCATTAAACATCCATCTTTCTAGCATTTATTTAATTATACTTGTCAAAATTTAAAAACATGTCTTCTTACTGGGAGCGAGCTTGCCCATCAAAATTGACCAATCCAACCTCATCAGATATATTATTTTTATTACACTGACCAGGGTCGATGGACGTTTTTTTGTACACCTACCACTAGGAGGGGATTCAGTTTTGTTTTGTGCCTCAGAACAATACATTTCACTCACACAAACACATGCACACAAGACAACTTCTAGTCAACCTTGTGGAGCTGGATAGAGAAGCTTTAAATCGTCCCTTATTCCTCACTCCTGTCTCCATAGTAGAACATGCGCACTTTTTGACGTTAGCTTCTCAGTTACCTGCCGGTCATAAGCTACTCATCCCAAACGCAGTCACACTTACAGTAATCCTCGACAATTTCAGCGCTTCGAGGCCCTGGCAGTGTCTCTTCCTCTTTTCGTCTTTCATGTTTGAAGCAAAGTCTTAAATCCGTGGCACACATTTCCAAAAATAAGACATTTTTTGAGAAGACGAGAAATAGTGCACCAGAAAGGAGAGAAGAGATTGTAGACTAATTATTACTTCGTTTGGTGGAATAGTATCTCTGGTAAACATTTATCATAGTTTTATATTAGTTAAGTGTCAGCTTGAGGAAAAATGTTGAGAAGAAAAGTACAAAAATACTAACACAGGAAGTAACAGCAAGTTCTAAAATGGAATCCTTCTATCTTTGTCATCAACAGAGAAAATTCCAGCCAAAATGCAGAAACAATTTATGTACAATGAACACATTTCTCAGACAGTTAAATATTTGATAAAATAAAGGTGTTGTCTTTTATTTTTAGGAGTCTAATTATAACTATGCGTGCAATTTAGACAAGCTTTGGTCCTTGTGAACATGCTAGGTAGCAGTTAGGGAATTATCTCTACTACATATTCGCTGCCCATGTCAAACCAGAAAGCTAAATTATGAACTTCAGCAAAAAAAAAAAAAGGTAAGTAGTCTAACCTGTCATATGCACGTTAAAGAAAATAGACTGAGGTGGCTAATGGTTTTACTGCTGCGGTGAAAAGAGGGAGTAAATTTGCAGCATGTAACTAAAACAAAAGGATGAAGTACATTATAGCCATGAGATTTAGAACAATGAAAAATTTGGACACTTTCCATAGCGGTTAACAAATTATTTTATAGTTTGAATGGGGAAAAGTCCTCAAAAATGTTGCAATGATACTTTGCAGTGACACACATTACTTTGCTGGAGGGAAATGCATGTATGTTTATGGCAGAATGTTTAGCAGTTACCATGGCGACACAATGTACACGTTATTAGCACTACCAAATACATATTTATATTATCAGTTTATATTGGTTCCAACTACTTTTTGGGCAATTGTAGTGCAAACTAGGTAAATTTGCAGCTTTGTGGTCAAAAAACTGTCAAAAACTGTGTGTGTGCTGTCTCCAGTGACAATTTCAAGTATTATGTGACACAGAACGTCCACCCGTAAAGTTATATATTGCAACTTTAGCTACATGATGCTTTCTTCAGGTGAAAAGAAATGTGTCTCATTTTCTAAAGTATTGTAATGTAAACTGTTCTTATTTAGACTTGCTACTTAACTGTGTATATGGTGTTTTAATAATATTGTGTATGGTTCCAAGTATTTATTTTTTTTGGCAATTGTAGTGCAAACTAGGTAAATTTGCAGCTTTGTGGTCAAAAAACAGTCAAAAACTATGTGTGTGCTGTCTCCAGTGGCAATTTCAAGTACTATGTGACATAACACAGGACTGCCCTGATCAGATCTTCTGTTGAAATTCCAGCTAAGTCAGTTATTTGTCTCAGATTAAAGTCTAACGGTCTAAGAGTAAATGTGCTTCAGACAGAGCAGTGCATCTAGTTAGCGTTACTCCTGCTGAACCTGAAATCCACTGAATACAGTATACATGCTTGTCTCCATGGAAATTATATACGTTGAAAGAATCATCCAAAAACAACATTTATGGGAGGACTAGAAATCGTGTACCAGGAGGGAGAGAAGAAGAGATTGCAGACAAGAAGCAGCTTGATCATTACGGGAGGTGGACAATTTAGCACAGTGAGAAATGTAGCTGGTCAGAATCAAAGGCTTTGAAAAAATATAATTATGTGACCTTTGGAGGAGTTCTTTGAAACCCAGTCGAGCAGGTGTAACATGGATTTAAGAGGTCTGGGAATAGTTGAAGCGAATGATCACTAGTTGTAGCGTTTTCTAGTTGCAATAAGGGAAATATTATCAAATGAAGGGACCGTTTTAGTATCAAACATAAAAAATTGTGTTTGAAGGAAAAAAAAAAAAAAAAAAAATCCACTACTAAAATTGCCTAGAGACAGCAGATGGAAATTAGTATCTTTGTATTAAGGTGGCATATTTAAACTGTAATTACAGATGTTCATTAATATGCAATCAGTGTCCCAAATAGATTAATAAATAAATCCCAGTCTCTTAATGAATCACTTCTCAAGTCATATTTAAAGATGCAATCCCGCTCGTCTGCATGGAGATGTGTGCCTGGAATGTTCCAAAGTGCAGCATTACACATCTATCTTGCGTTTATTCATGCACACGTTTTATAGCAAAAATACATACTTGGAGGGAGTGGGATCGCCAGTCCGCAAATCTGGCCTGTAACTTTGCTTTCAAAGAGATAGACAGGTTTAAAAGTTAAAGTTAGCCATCCATGGAGGCAAGCAGGTGTCAGAACGTCCACCTGAAAAGTTTTATATTGCTACATGATGCTTTCTTCAGGTGAAACGAAATGTGTCTCATTTTCTAAAGTATTGTAATGTAAACTGTTCTTATTCAGACTTGCTACTACGGTGTTTTAATAATATTGGGTGTAGCAGCCAGTGGCCCTGTGCCACCAGCTACTTGACTTACAGAGTCCAAAGGTGTTAGAACGCGTGGTAAAAGAGCCCAATACTCGTGTGTTTAGTGGAGAATCCTTTTATTTCCCTTTTCTGCACTTCCACAACCACGGTCAAAAACTGTGTGCCTCCACTCTGTAGCACTGTCACATCCTCAATTAGTCCCTAAGTAGGCACACCTGGGCACACCCAGCTAGACCTGACAGGAAGCACAGCGCCACCCAGTGGCTGGCAGTGCAAACACACAAAAGGGCTCAACATGGCTCTAACACACCGGCCCCTTAATTGGGTGACATGGAATGGAACACAATTACAATTCTTTCAAATAAGAGTCATGTAAAATTTGATGTACATTTGTTTCTTCACAGTAACATCCATATTACCATAATCCAACTATTCAATTTAATTCCTAAAGCCATAGGTCAATCAGGATAATATTTAAAATATACATTTCCATCTTTTATGCTTGTACATTTTCTTGGGTTTCAAAAAGAAAACCTGTAGAGCTTTGCCAAAGCGATTGGTCGATGCATGGATTTCCATTTTGAAAGATTGAATGAAACATTCCTCTCTACTGTGGACCTCAGACCAGTTCAAATGTATTTTGGCAGAAGCAAGATGAACATACAAATCTGGAATACAATTCATTTTTTCCTGCTCAGAGTCAGACTTTGCAGTTATATCCTCACTGGACTCAGATTGAGAAGGCATAATGTCCAGTTGATTGTCCTCCGTCAGGTCAGGACTAGAGTCTATAGTTGCAGAAGCTGCTGGTTCCAAGTGAGCCATAGTGATACCAGAGTCATACACACCGGCCCCCGTGTGGACACTAACTTGACCAATAGTCTGTGCAGAACATAATGATTGCAAATTGACCATTGGTGGGTCTGGCCAAGCATCAACATCAAAAATGTCTACATCTTGCGAAGGTAAATGTGGTGGTTGATCCTGTGATGTTAGATCCACTTTGCTTACATGGGCAGTTTTACATGAGGAGTCCTGCTCAACTTATTGAACTTGAGCGTTGCGAGCTTTCCTCCTCAGCTACAATTTGTATTTCAAGTTGCAACATCTCCTTCTTCCTCCTAATGGTCTCAAGCTGTTCATCCAGTCCACGAATCTTCTCAAGATAAAAAGCTTTCACCAAAAGTGCCGCCATATCAGCCTGTGCTTTAAGGCGGGCTGACCCAATGCTCCTTGAGCTCCTGTGTAACCCTTCACCATTTTTTTCAAAGTTTTTTGATGACATTTTTTTTTTCAGTACACCTTTTTACAGTGAAGTCCCCACACATGCAGATCTTCCTTTTCCTTTTAAGTCCTCTGCGGTGCATGGTTCACCGTGTGGGTGCCAAGTCCTTCCTGCCACAGGCAGGACTCCTGCATGAGAGACACCCCAATGGTGCCCCGGTCGAAAATGTACAGTCCTACGCCCAGCTCACTGACCTGAAGCTGGGCGTTCCAAGTTCCAATCCAGAGGCAGTTTTTGACTTATGTAGCAGCCAGTGGCCCTGTGCCACCAGCTACTTGACTTACAGAGTCCAAAGGTGTTAGAACGCATGGTAAAAGAGCCCAATACTCGTGTGTTTAGTGGAGAATCCTTTTATTTCCCTTTTCTGCACTTCCACAACCACGGTCAAAAACTGTGTGCCTCCACTCTGTAGCACTGTCACATCCTCAATTAGTCCCTAAGTAGGCACACCTGGGCACACCCAGCTAGACCTGACAGGAAGCACAGCGCCACCCAGTGGCTGGCAGTGCAAACACACAAAAGGGCTCAACATGGCTCTAACATTGGGTATGGTTCCAAGTACTTTTTTGGCAATTGTAGTGCAAACTAACTAGGTAAATTTGCAGTTTTGTGGTAAAAAAAAAAACAAAAAAACTGTCAAAAACTGTGTGTGCTGTCTCCAGTGGCAATTTCAAGTACTATGTGACATAACACACAACTGCCCTGATTACAACTAGGTGTCTTGGATTACAAACGCCTGGCTACGGGGGCGAAGTTTGAAACATGGATAACTGTTTGACCAATCACATGGTTAATCATATACCCAGACCCCGCCCCTTCTCCCCCCTCATTCTGTACGCTACAGGTACTGCCAAAGTTTGCAGCTCTATTTCAAATATGGTTGTGGGAGGAGTTAGTCCCGCTTTAAGTTTGGCGAGAGTTGACTGAGAGTTTTGACATTTTGTGAGAGAATCCAACCGCAGACCTCCAGCAAAAAATCTCTCTGGAGTGTAACAAATTACACCTATATGAATTGTTGTTTGTTGCTCTTGGCATTTAACACAATTGCATTTTGTAGGCAGCATTGGTCATCACAACCAGAACAAGCATTTTTCATTCTGCAAACTAAAGCATAAAAGCAGGTGATGAACAGTTTGAATAAAAAACACTGGCTTGTTTTCAGTGGAGTGACTTCGCAGAACGCGGTGCCACTTCTGCTAATGGCTTGCAAACATACACAATTAAAACAGACTAGCAAACAATGCAATAGATTGAGCAGGGCTTGTTCTTCCAAATGAAACAATGTGGCCTGACAGTGTAAAACGCTGTTAGTGTCTCTGTTGAATATAGTCTGGCTCTATCAGTAACACTTTGTAATACTGACACTAAAGTCTTAATAAGGCAAGAACAAAGACCTAATTCATAATAGGGCTGTCAAAAGTATCGAAAATCAGATACTAAACGATAATAAAACAAGTATCAAAACTAGATACTTATTTGAGCTGGTATTGATACAAAAAAGTCACATTCACAGGACAGAAATGAACCTTTCCTGAAAGCTTGAGCTGTATCAGAACAAGTGTAAGACCACACAGACTAGTATCGAATGGACGAATGAAGGATTACACAGATATAAGACCACATGATAATATGAAAGAAAGTACTACAATTTAATGTTAAAAATTGCATCCTATCATCTAAATAAAGATTTATTATTATTATTATTTCATCATTATTATTATCATCATGGTATTGTGGTATTGGAATCAGTTTTGAGTAACGAGTCTATTCCTTAGTATCAAAATTGAGTTTGAAATTTAGTAGAGTGACAATACAAATTAACAAAAAATATTGTGTATTAAGAATGATTCAGTCTTAATAACTACTTAATTAATACCCTAATTCCATAATGAAGCAGTCACTGAGCCTAAATCATTTTAAATCAGCAATTTGATCATTAAGTCTTTGTTCAATGTAATATTTGTTTTTAAATTGTCTTAATTTGTCATCATTTTAAAATAAATCACTACATCTTCTATTTTATTTTCATAGTTTTGAATCTGTAAGCAACCTGTCTGTACGGCATTTGGATTATAAAAAATTAGCTCTTATATTGTATTAAATCCTATCAGCTGCGTCTCCAGATATGTCGTTTATAATTACCATGCAGATTTTTCATAACCCAACTGTTCAGAATTCAAGTTTGTACAATACTCTAACACTTGTGTGACTTTTAAATTGGATCAGACTTTTGGCTTGGTTCTGCTGTTCTCAATAACATTTAAACATGGCATTTATATCCAGATGTCTGCTTTTGGCTCGGTGCATCAACAGCATTGTTTGGTTTGCCAAGCTACCCCCCTCTTCAGTTAACATCCTACAATGGTTCAACAAAGAGAGGTTTTGTGCAAAATCTTTTCAAAACAGCTTAAAATCATAATTATACTTTTTGTTTTCTTTGTTCATAAATGAATCCTTTGGTGGCAACAATGATGTAACAAAACGTGGTAACACCATAGAAAAGAAGTGGACACCCATACCGTGCGACTCCAGTCAAATTAAGTTAATCAGGGTCAATTTGGAGCCAAGTTCTATATTTATATCTGGCACGAATCTGTTAAAGATAACGCACCTTCCCGCCCACACAACTGGTTTGACAGGGGGCAACTGGTTTAACCTTTTAAAGACTGAGCACATTATAGACCATTATAGCTCGCCTAGACCTTTTTTTTTAGCCATAAAAATCATGTTAAAGCAAATATCAGCATATACTTTTTCTCACAACTACCTCTATTTTACATATCCATCCTTATTTTTCCTTTACGCATCAAATAACTGACTGGGAGAATCCTGGTGGCAGCTGTGCTCTGATTGGTCATCTTCAAGGGACAACGTAAGCAGATTACCGTAATGACAGTAAAATATTTAAAGAGCTTTGAGATGCTGTTTGAATTTACACGAGAGCACAATTGGTTGCGGAGTTACGGTAATGGAAAGTCCGCAACCACGAGTTTATCAGCGGCTATCGTATCCAACTCGATAGGGTTCACATCTTGAGTTATGGACACAATAATGAAATAAAAATACCAGGATCATGTAGAGCGGGTTAATATGAACAGTTTAAGAGCAAAATGACAAGCCTGACAGCGGCAGTTACAGAGAGAGGGGGTGACAATTTTCCAATGTCAAGTGAATTGGAGCCAGAGTCGATGGAGCCAGAAGCACGCTCATGCTCACTTCCTATTTGGAATGCAGCAGCTAGCAGGTTAGCTATGTCCATTTATATATACAGTCTATGGGTAACACTTTATAATAACTACAGCTACAGCTAATACAGTATGAGGAATGACTTAATACATAATGAACAAATATTTTACTAAGAATGATTCAGGCTTAGTACCTACTTTTTTAGTTCTTGAATGCCTTAATTAGGTAGTTACTAAGACTTAAAGATGTAACTTTTCTTGTGGGTGGTCTAGTGCCACTTTGCTCCATAGACATGTTATTGCTGGTATTGTTGAAATGCAGATTTTTATTGTAATACAGTGAAATTCTTGGGTCTAGCCGATGATGTAAATGATCAGGTTCAGCGTTTGTGCATTTACCTTTTGAAAGACATGCATACAAGGAGTTGTGTTTTGTTTCATTCTCACGTTTAAGACACAAATCCTACATATTTAAGCTATGTTCTTTACTCAAACTGAAAACACTCTGGTCGTCCTTGTGACGTCATTAAGTGGTAACACAGGATAGGATGGTAATACAGCCTAATAATAGAGGATTACTCAAATATGTGTATGTAAAACAAAACACAACTCCAGGTATGTTTTTGAGGAAGTAGCAGCTTTATAACATGGCTAAAAGCTCACAGGAGTCAATTTTGCATAATATAGAACATTTAAGGTGTAGTAAGTATGTAGTAAGTGGTACTGAAAGGTTTATTGATACAAAACTACAACTCTGGACATTACAGTGGCCAGACAGCAAATAATCATATGTCTAGCCAACCTGTAGCTCACTGATTGCTTCTCTCTTTGTGCACCTCTTCTATAATCTTCGAGCGCCAAATCATTTTCTTCTTTATATTTTCGAGAAGCCTTTTCGATCCTTTTTCAAAATGTAAAGAGATAGCAAATAAGATGTTATTGAACTTGTAACAGTTGTCTCATGTGGTAAGGAAAGCAGTATTGTTGGTCATCACATATATTCTTTCGTTCAGTCAGGTTCAAGTTGGGAGAATTTGTGATGTGCTAGATAATAGTTTTGTGTAAAAACAGAATGCCAAAAAGGAACACAGAACAGAATGCGTACAGCTCAGGCAATGCTATAGTATAGACAGCTGCTACAATAATCACTGTGGGAATAGCAAGCTTGCAAATTAGTCTATAATTTATACCGTGATGTTAATTATTCCAACTGACAACATTTTGATATGTATGCTCGACATATGGTTGTGTAACTGTAGATATGTTTAAAAAGACACACTACCGATGACACTAAACAAAATGGACGTTTGAGGAAATAAGTGAAGCTGTCTCTCTAAAATAGTCAGTTAAACTCACAAGACAGACATGAGTCACAGTCACCATCAGATCATGTACTCTCCTTCAGTCTGCAGTACTCAGCTGTTTGACACTAACATTAGATAATGTACTAGGTCTATATTTGAGATATGTGAGTAAGAGCTGAAATGTAGCTTTTTTGGAGATGTTATTGCTTTGCCTAGACTCTTCTGCAATAGGTAATTTATGCATATATTGCATTTATTCCATTTCCAGTGTTGCAAAAAATATTAATATAGTGTTATCGTATAACGAAACACGCCAAATTTCTTCTGGTTGTTTATTTTCTGAACACAAGGGCTACTGTAAGTCAGAACCCAAGGCAAAACAAGAGCAAAACAGCAGCAGTCTCAACTCCTAGAGCCAGTTTCCAAAACCGAACAGTAACTGACAAAAAGAACCTTAACATCAACTTATTGGTATAGCAACCAAGTGTCACATACAAAAGAGGTTACATTAACAACACATAAACAGGTACAATACAACGAAAGGTGTCAACTCTGAGCTAAAGACAATATATCAGAGATTTACACTTAATAAAAAGAAATAAATCTAATTAACTTGAAAAACATACAAACTTACATAGAGCGAGCTCACCCTCTCCACAGATTTGATCTGTGGCTTGACTGATAGTAATAAATTTAATGCCATGCTACGTGACTTTCTAAGCAAAGGAATAATATCTCCATGGAAGACAACAGGCGGCGGACCCAACACCAGAAAAGGTGTAGTGCACCTTTAACATTTTATTATTATAAATAAAGCAAAAAATAATGAATAGAAATAAAGCAGACACGTTGTGATCAAAGGGTGTATTTACTTGGTGCTAGTTTGAGCCCAGTTTAGTTCTGATGGTCCTGGTTTAGTTCTGGTCTAGTCCAGGTTTGGTTCTGAATTTAATCCTAGTTTAGGCCCAATTTGATGTGGTCTATATGCAAATATGAATGCACCCTAAATAACTCTTGTAGACTAAACCGACATCTGTGTCCACCTTACTACTTAGCGAGAATTAGTTTGAGATGTAATTGAGTTACTTTGAAATTACCAAAATTACAGAGGCATACTTGGTTTCAAATGGCAAGTGCTTTTTTTTTTTTTTTTTTTTTTACTCACTGAAGCACTCACATTCTCCTAAACCCAATCTCTCAGTTAGTTTGAATTCTGCCCCCCCACCCCCTCATATAGCTATCCCATAACCCAGACATTTGAGCAATTTCTTAGTAAACATTAAGGGTCATAGTACACACCCTTGCAGCACTCCTTAGATTTGTACTGTGTGAAGTGACAGCATTCCCAGCAGGATACCTCATCTCACAGGGGAATCCAGCCACTTACCGCCTCACTATATGGACACATGCTGTTTCTAACCAACTCATTGTTTTTTCATTATCTCCACTCCTGTTACTTGTCATTCACTGTGTCAAAGCTGGGGCTAAGTGATTAATTAGGAACAACGCAACTTGTATTACAAACGCGGAGACTAGGTGGGTTGTAAGACCTTTGAGCCGCCTCATAGCTTGACAAAACACAGCCCGGATGGAATAAGAAGAAAATAGAGGCAAGATCAATACTGTCAGTGGGGTGAAGGAGTGGGCTCAGAAGGAAAGCACAAGTCTGTTCTAATAAGGGGACTTTATAAAGGGCAAAAGCGGTTGCAAAAATATTTTCTTGGTATCAATTTTGAGATTTAAATTGAGAGTTTTCTGATTTTGTGCTTTTCAAATTTTACAGAGCACAGGGAAAAAAACATTTACAAATTTTTATTAATTAGTAATGTGGGTATAAGTTTAAGAAACTGAAATTTCTCATATATTTTTTTTCCATAGACTTTTTGAAAAATCCAAATATAAAAAGTTTAAAGGGATGGCTGAGGATAAACTGCTATGCTAATATCCTGGTTACACGAACATAAATCGTCTGATAACTTACAGTTTATGAAGGTTTTATAAATATCATAGGTCATGTTTCCACCATAGACTGTATAAAGATGTGAACTAAGAGTGTGACATCACCCACTAGGCTACCAGGCCAAGGCTAGCAGTTATAGGGACGAATTGAACCTGAGTTGCAAATTAGGAATTCCGACCATAGTAACCAAAGAGCCAACCCAGAGCAAAGCTGTTGAAGGTAACATCCCTTCCCGATCACACCACTGGTTTAGCAGGGAGTGAGCACTACTGTCAGAGGGAGCAACCTTGAGGAAAGGAATTTGTCTGGTATTAATATTCATATCTTGATTTATGGATGCACTAGCAAAATACAAGGATCATGTAGAGCGGGTCAAACCCCAGACTTTAAGACCAAAATGATAAACCTGACAAAAGCAGTTACTGAGAGGGGGGTGGCAGTTTTTCAATGTAAAGTGAAATGGAGTCAATGGAGTGCCTAAGTGTGCCCATGTGCACTTCCTATTTGGAATACAGCAGCTAGCAGGTTAGCTAGGTCCATTTATATATACAGTCTATGGTTAGTACATTCCACAGCAAGCTTTCAAACTTTTAATATCATAATATGAGAAAATGTTATATGGGAAAATAATGATGTGAAAGATATTTCCAGAGTCACATAGTGGACAATCACTGTTAAGCTCCATTGTGTGGAACATTTCCTTGATTTACAAGTCTGTAAAACTTGGAGATGTAGAGATGTAAATGGTCGCCTTGATTAAAAGTTATATTTTTATTCTATGTCTCTGAGTCTGATTGGAAGAGGACTAATTCATTTTTGCTTAATCAAAAGTATACACTTGGCTAGCAAAATTACATTGTTAGACTACATTGACATAAGCAGTGATCACAATACTCAATCCAAAACTTTATAATACTAAGTTGCGCAGTACAGGTCAACATAGTGGTGGTTATGGTTACGATGATTTGAAAACATTTGTGCTGCTTGTATCGTTGTTTTGGAAATGTGTAAAATTTAAATATCAACCGTATTATCTGTAGTAAAATCCATTAAAAAGACTGCAAAACAAGCACTTTAAGATGAAATTGCTTTACAGTGCGGTCATGTTTTATGCAATACTACAACCCTAATAAAGACATTTACTGGCACATTTTAGCATCATCAAGTAAATAATAATATAAAAACTTTGGAATATTAATTTTTGTCAATATCACAGTTTACATACAAAGAGTTCTTTCCCAGTTCATCAACCCGAATCACTTATACTTGAAAACCTCATTCATTTCCTCTGTCCCCCTCTCTCCCTCATATTCACATCCCTCTGTCTTCCCCTTTAACTTCTTTCACACCTTTCAAATTATCTAGTGGCTGTGCTGGGGCTTTTAAAATGCTGTTTTTTTCACACAGCACGGATACCTCTGCCTTTGGGAACAGCAGTTTGCAATTATCTGGTTGGCCCGTGCAGCCGTGGAACAGGACTAGGAAGCGTATTCAGATTAGACTTACATTTACCCATTGGTGGAGTGCTTAGAAGTCACTGGAGTTGTTCTCTCAGTCTGTTAGGCTTTTGGCAATGTCCATTTTTCTAGCAAGACTTTTAAGGAAGTGTTTTTGCATCATCCAAAAAGGCTACTGGCTTTGTTTCATAAGTGTCACATAAATATGCAAGGAGGTTTGGCAAAGGCAGTTCTATTGCAGTTAGCATGCTGGATGGGAAACTGCCCGAGCTAAGAGTAGTTTTATTTTCTCTTGCTGTAATGGAAACATTTCAGCAAAGTTTGTGAAAAATACCTTGAAGTGTGCTGCATGTGTTTGAGGTTGTTCGGCTGGCATCTAACATCAGTGCAATTAGTAATCATATAATATAATATTCGTGCCAATGCAAAGTGGTTAGAACTTGGTTGTAGGTTGTATCTATGGAAACTGCAGAACTATCATTGAGAGAATACTTGTAGTGCTCATTCATATTGCATGTATTTATGAGCGTCAATTTAAGTACATATGACAAAAGTTTTTATTTTGTTTTGGGTTTTTTTTCCCTGGGATGATTGGTTAAAGGTAGAGAGTAAACTACCCAGATAGAACAATTGAAATGTGCAGTGTAAACATAAAATTACATCTAATTGTTCTAAATAAGGGTCATGAGCGGTCATATCCACTGACCCACAGGTTAGCGGTGCGACTGTAACTCCCACAGATGAATACTGTCGTTGTGTCCTTGGGTAAGACACTTAACCCACCTTGCTGCCAGTGTCTGCATAAAGTCGTATATGAATGCGTGTGTGAATAGATGAGTGGTTCCTTGATGGAAAGGGCTTTGAGTGCCTTGAATGAATGTGGGAAAGCTTTATATAAGAATGTGACCATTTACCATAAGCCGTGTGCGTCACGGGTTGCTACTGCATGTTACGGCAAATATACGTCTGAACAATAAACACTGACATATCGAATATCGAAATACTTATAGTATTTAAAGGTTCATTATATCACTTTTCTGGTGGGGTGTATGCTAAGCTCTTGTCGCCAGCTTAAACCAGCTTGTCTCCATAGAACTAGATAAGCTCTCTATAAAAAAGTGGGTTGGTCATCACTGTCTGTTAGAAGAGAACAGCACTGTATGAAATGTATCTATGAGGGACTACTTCAAAAACTGCCAGATTACCTCACCTGCTTGTTAATCATTGATACCAGAACATTTAATACCAGATCGCATGACTATTAAGAACTAGCTGCACCAAAACTGAGATGAGAAAGAGGGCTTTTAGCGGTTTTGCTTCACAAAAATGGAAAACAGGTTAAGACAAAGCAGAACTGGACACGCTGGTGACACAATCGCAATTTAATTATCTGGTAACAAACTTCATATGATTTCCACCCATTACTCACCTACAGCCCACTGCCAATCAGGATACAACTCCTGCAGCACAAACACTTAGCTCATTCATCCACATGCTGCCAGATCGTCATTTTTTTCCATCGTGGTGTTGTAACTGCTTGGCCTGGTTCATCTCTTTGCATTTTCCCAACTACTTAGGTGTTTTTTTTTATGTTTTCTTCAGATCTTGTTTTTGGGCCAGAACCACACACACCTCAACCTCCGACCCAGCTCTCAGCACTCAGCTTTTGTCTTTTGTTAATAAACCCTGTTCATTTTTGAGGTCACTCGTCTGCACCTATTTTGATCCACCAGTCGTTACAACAGATTCATGGAATTTGTCAAGTTATTTAAATGTTCAGTGACACTTTCTCTTTGCTCCGCGCTTGTGCTTTTCGAGTAGTCACCAGTTAAGCACAGGGCTAACACTTTCAGACAGACTGTGACAGGTGGATTTAAAGTTCATCCACTGAGAAGAAATGAAAACACTTGGAGAAGATCCGACTGCTGGGAGCAAAATACCTGATTGCAGTTATAATTTATTACTACTTGATCGTTATCCAATTCATTTCATACGTCTATTGTCAAGGGTCAACCACTAGGGAATGGTTCCAGGTTTTGTCTTTTCAAACACTCCATTTATAGACGGATTTTTCCCACTTCTTGACACGACAGGATTGGTGCAGATAAATACAGAAGTCAATAAAAGGGCCGTACCGTTTGTCAGGTGTGAGACAGCCATAACCGGAATCAATGCCATGAAAGTCGTCTGTATAAAGATGATGTAATTGATAGCAGATGTAGAGTGTGTATGCTGAATGACCTCTAGGGTGTGACCAAATATGTGTTAAGTAAAATGTGTATAAATGCTGAATAAAAAATGATCATATCGGTCCTGTCACGATACTAAAATTTCAAACTTGATTTTGATGCTAAGAAATACTTGATACTTGTTACTAATTCCATAATGATATGTGGCATCTATGTGGTCTTATACTTATACTTATTAGTATCTGGTTTTTGATACTTCTGACAACCCTAAATCATATTGACTAAAATTACACTACTACTAAATATCTGTGTAAACCCTCAGTCGTCCAGGTCTGATCCATAGCAAAAGACGAAGTTAAAATCTGTCAACTGGACAAATCGTTGTAGGAGTGAAGACGTTTCGCTGCTCATCCAAGCCGCTTCTTCAGTTCTGGTCAGATTGCTGGTGGTCGCTGAGGGGCCACTTCTCATGAAAACAATAGCAGAGTTGTTAAGGGCTGTATAGCGTAGTTTCAGCTGAAACTGAAGACGAAAGATGTTTACAGTTTCAGTCTCACTTCAGATAGATATAAGGCAGTGGCCACCAGCAATCTGACCAGAACTGAAGAAACGGCCTGGAAACGTCTTCATTCTTACAATGATTTGTCCAGTTGACAGATTTTAACTTTTGCTGTACACTAAAGCTAAAAGACTAAACAGTGATACGTTTGTCTACTAAAGTACTGATGTTTTTGTCAAATAATAAACACTATACAAATTAAAGGTGCACAGTGTAACTTTCCTGGTGGAAGGTTCATCACCTGTGTTTTGGAGATGTTATTGCGTTGCCGAGAATTTTCCACAGTATTTGATCAAATAGATCTCATCTTTTATATTGTCAAAACCAAACTTACTGTCAAAACCAGAGTTGAAGAGACTTCCATGCATTTCTCTCTAGTAGACTACTGTAAAAGCCTGCTCACTGGCCTCGCCAAACAAGCGATAAGACAGCTGCAGTACATCCACAACACTGCTGCTCGGGTCCTGAGTAGAGCCACAAAGTACAAGCACATAAATCCTGTGCTCAGGTCTCTGCATTGGCTCCTGTGGCTCAGAGAATAGACTTTAAAGCAGCTCTGCTTGTGTACAAGTCTCTCCATGGCCTAGCACCAAAGTACAACTCTGACATGTTAGTGCAATATGAGCTATCTCACACTCTGAGAACTTCAGGGACCGGCCTCCTGCTGGTGCCCAGAGTCAGGACTAAACATGGGGAATCAGCGTTTTAGTTTTTAGCAGCTAAAACCTGGAACATCTTCAGGAAGACTTTCCTGAAGATGTGAGACAGGCCTCAACTTTGATAATGTTTAAATCCCTCAAAACGGTTCTGTTTATCTGTGCATATGACTGAAAGGCTTTTATTCTGCACTCTTCTCTTTAAATGTTAATTTTATGATGATTATTTCTGTTTTGATTTGTTTGTATTGTTATCTCTTTCTCTTGTAATCTCTTTGTTATTCTACTTATTTTGTGTATGAATTGTACTATACAAATAAACTTGCCTTGCATTGCCTTGCCTATCCATTTAAGCAAAATACATTAAAAAAAACGTGCATTCTTACTGTGAGCGGGCACATCTCTCCACAGATATGATCTGTAACATGACCTTGTATGTCATCTGCTTGTCTCCTTGGAGATTAACAACTTTAATGCCATACTGTGGAATATTTCAGGCAAACTTAAGCCCCAAACCTGACCCTAAGGCAACACAACCCAGAAATGACATACAATTTATCAAAGTTTAAATTTTACAAATTCTAAACTATTATGGAGTAAATTAAAATTACATTTCCATTAACTAAAACTAGACATAAAAAAAGGGCTAATTCTTGAAATCTTTAAATTAAAATAATTTGAATCAAAAGAAAGCAGCAGATGTAGAGTTCATACACTGAATGACCTCTAGAGTGTGACCAAATCTGTATTAAGCAGAATGACATATGCGATAATGGGAGGCAGCTGCGAGCCATGGCAACAGTCCAGCAGTGGTGTAATCAGGAGATAAACGGTAGCCATTTTGGGGCACGATTCTGCAAACTGTGAGAATGTGAAATGTCAATGCAAGTGTCCCTCTCTAGGACGAAGGCGGTGCTGTTGATGTAAGGTGTTTGTAAGGCCTAATGGAGTTCCAAAGTGGTCGGCCATGCTACTGAATTAGAACTGGTGAAAGTGGTTTTATCGGAATTGAAGGTTAACTGGCCATGACGCGGACGAGCTTCCAAATATGATGAAAGCTTTACTTCCTTTACATATCTGACACAAAGTTACACAATGTAACTTTTTGTGTGAGGGGTTTAAGATATTGTTGCTTTTTCTGGCTTGTTCCACAGTTTTGCATTAAACTTAACAATTTTGCATTCATTCAGTTTATTTTTTTGGCTAAAATATATATACTAACCCCAAAAACAAAAACATGCATTCTTAATGTGAGCAGTCTCGCCTCTTCACAGATCTGACCTGTAACTTGCCCTGGTGGCATCGCCTGCTTGTCTCCATGGAAAATAGATAGGTCTAGTGCCATATTACGGAACTTTCAAAAAAAAAAAAAAAAAAAAAATCTGAACTGCATTGGGTCTGTGTTGAATGGCTAATATCACTGTCTAAACTGTGATTGTATATGTATTGTTTTATTAACCTGAATGCATTTTTATCATATAGATTACCATTGGTTTGGGATAAGAGCATTTGCTGTAATTAGAAGTAATACTTTAACTTGTGTACAATCTTCTGAGTTCTTATCCCGGGTCTGTCTGAATCAAGCAATCCCAAACTCCATTCACTTCCACTTTTACTACTGGCTGTCCATTACGAGAACCATAGCTCGTAATTGAGTTGTCACATTGAGTTAAACGTCCATATTAATGCTAGCCGTGCACTTAAATGTATTTCTAAAACACCTGCTGCATGGCCTTGCATCAATAATGGTAATGCGTTTTGAAAAGCTGTTTTTCTCCTGCAAGTGTTTATTTCGTTAGCTAAAATACTTTTGTTTAGCTTTCATCATGTCAATTTTTTTGTTAACTAAAACTAAATAAAAAGTAGACTATAAGGCTATATTACACACAAAACTATGACTAAATGGAGATATAGTAGTATTTAAACCAGATCCAAGTTCTGCTTTCGATCTCAGGGCCCCAAACCAGACCATAAACAAACTCAACATCCAAGGAGCACATCTGTACATGTCCCCCGAAGCAATGACATACAATATTATTATAGTTAAAATTGAAAAAATATGTATGTATGTAAATTTCTGTTCCTCTTTGGATTTAGTCGACTAAATTAGCATGACATTTTTGCTGACTAAACTTGACTAAAATAAAAAAAAAAAATCAAAAGATGTACACTGTGTGATGGTTCAGAAAATCGTCGAGTTTATGACCAAATTATGTTTGAAGAGATATCAGGATCTCAGCTCCATGTGGCAATGTGACTGTAGTCATACTGTCTGTATAATCTCTCATATGTCCAGGTCTAATCCATAGTAAAAGATGTTTAAATCTGTCAACTGGACAAATGGTTGTAGGAGTGAAGACGTTTCGCTGAGTCCATCCTCAGACCCAAAGCAAACAAAAAGAAACAAAAGAGAACCATAGGAGGGCCATTAAAGGTTGAATAGGGCCATTAAAGGCTGAAACTGGAGACAGTAGCTGTTTACAGTTTAGTGTAGTTAGCCCCTCCATTCAGACAGGTATAAGGCAGTGTCCACCAGTAATCTGACCAGAACTGAAGAAGTGGCTTGGATGAGCAGCGAAACGTCTTCACTCCTGCAACCATTTCTCCACTTGACAGATTTAAACTTTGTCTTTTGCTATGTAATCATGATGATTAGCTGAGGCTTATGCTATGTGATAGCAATGTTTTTCATGTTTGTAAAAGTAAATGAAAAGTAAAAGTGATGGGGCCCTGTTCATGGCTGAGCTCCTCTGCTGCTACTTTGACAAAGTTCTAGGCACTTCTGTTTACTGTTGGTCACATATTTGACAGAGATTGATTGTAGACACAGCGAGAGGAGGGCTCACTCTGCGACCAAGATTCAGATAGGCCTATCAGCCGCCACAGATATCAGCTGCAACTCGTCTTTAGTCGTACAACGGTTCTGAATTTTATCTTTGTTGCTCTCTCACCTTGAGACCTACGACTCATGTTTTTGAACTAAGACTCAAGGTTTTTCCTTGATCTGAAATTTCGTTTTGCAGATGCCTAAAATCATGCAGTGAACACCCCACACCTGAAAAAATTCTCTCTCTAAACACTGGCACCTGGTTATAACATCCATGTCTGTGTGTCTCTTGTGCTTGCAGAGGGAGGCCAGGTCAACAACAGTGTGGGAGGGGGCTTGGGCATGGGTCAACCGCAGCACCCATATCCTGCCCTGGGACAGCTGGCACATGTGTACGACCACCAGCAGCAGCAGCAGCCCAGCAAGGACCTCAACAAGTACGCCTCACTCAAGGCCGTGGGTGAGTACTACTCCAAAATGAATACTACAGTAGAATAGAGTACAGTATATGTGACGGAATGGACTCTGTTTGCATATCCACATATCTATTTAATACAATAGGTTGGGTTAACATGAGGTTACAATGGTGAAGAAGGTCTATATTCTAGCACAGGTCAATTCTATGGTGGAATTAGCTGTTTGTCAGAATGTAGATTTGTTGACCTGGTTTACGATTACTGTAATATCTCTGTATTACTGGGGCTATCTACATGAAACAAAACTAGCTCAAAGGTTCATTGTCTTCTCTGCCTACTTTCTCCTTTGGTGGTGTGAAAATCAGGTACCCCAGTTATCTCCAAACAATGACAATAATGACAATTGTGACATGTGAACCCGACCAGAAAAAAGTTCTTACTAGTTAATCTCAGTGGTGGATGAAGTACTCAATTGTGCTACTTAATTAAAAGCACAGATACACACCTAAAAAGTTACTCAAGTAAAAGTAAAAGTATCAAATGGAAAAATCAACTTAAGTAAAAGTATTTAAGTGCCTGTATAAAAATGTACTTTTAGAATAAAAAGTAAGTGCTGTTAATTTGCTTATGTGTTAAATGTAGGGATATTGATTAAAAATGATACATATTCTGACCAAAATTTGCAATACGAATCATTTCTCTTAATTTTTCTTATGAATTTTGTGTATATTTATTTTGTTTGCTGAAAACCGAAGCTTGAACTCAAAACCTTTAGTCAGGATGTTACCACAGACATGGTAAAAAATAACCCCTCAAATCATATGAAAAATACTTTTTAACTTTCCAGTCTAGTTCAGTGGAGTAGAAAGTACAGATACTGCTCTCAAATTTAGTGACGTAAAAGTAAAAAAAGTAAACTTTACATAAGTGAAGTACTGATACCTACAGCACAGTACTTTACTACTTATATTTTGTTACCTTCCAGCACTGGTTAATCTCCACGAAAATGTTTAGTAACAGTAAATGTGCCATCTATTTTATAGCTGTAGCTGACATTTTATGTTGTGTGCTTCCCCTAACACTTTGTTCACATCAGATTGGCTGTATAACTGAAAGGATTTTAATAATATTTGGCAATTTTGGCCGGTACAACTGAAACACTGAAATAAAAAGGTGTTAATAGGGTCTAGTTTGTCTCCAATAACAATGGCACTAGGAGCAAATTTTGGAGTTGTTAACTATTCTGTAGTGTTAACAAAAGTGAGCTACTGATTCTAAGTATAATTTTTTTTTTCACCACAAATATTCAGATTTTGCTTTGACAATTTTGGTGAAGTTTATAATTTTACTTACCTGTTTGAACATGGATTCCAACATGCACCGGGAACAGGTCTGACTTACTGCCGGCAATGCGAACACAGCTCCAGCTCCGGTCAGCCCCGGACCCCATACTCCCAGAGCACCCCCCAAAGGACACCACAAGGGACATGGTCAAATGCCTTCTCCAGATCCACAAAGCACATGTGGACTGGTTGGGCAAACTCCCATGAGTTTGCCCAACCAGTCCCTCGAGCACCCGATGGAGTGTAGAGCTGGTCCAGTGTTCCGCGACCAGAACAAAAACCACAATGCTCCTCCTTAATGCAAGGTTCGACTATCAGACAGATTCTCCTCTCCAGTACCCTGGAATAGACCTTACCGGGAAGGCTGAGGAGTGTGATTCTCCTGTAAATGACACACACCCTCCAGTCCCCCTTCTTATACAGAAGGACTGCCACCCCGGTCTGCCAGACCAGAGGTACTGTCCCCGACCGCCACGCGATGTTGCAGAGATGTGTCAGCCAAGACAAGACAGCCCCACAACATCCAGAGACTTGCCACCGAGGAGCTTGCCAACCACCTCAGTGACTTCAGCCAGGGTGATGGCCGAGTCAGCCTCCTGGTCTCCAGTCTCTCCTTCCTTCTTGGAAGACGTGACGGTGGGATTGAGGAGATCCTCTAAGTATTCTTTCCACCGTCTGACAAATGTTGGACTCCGCCAGGGCTGCCCTTTGTCACCGGTTCTGTTCACTGTATTTATGGACAGAATTTCTAGGTGCAGTCAGGGGACGCAGGGGTCTGGTTTGGGAACCACAGGATCTCATTGCTGCTGTTTGCAGCTCCCTCATGTCGAGAGGAGCCAGCTTAGGTGGCTTGGGCATGCCTCTCTAGGGAGGTGTTCTGAGCATGTCCCACCAGGAGGAGTCCCCGGGGAAGATCCAGGACACGCTGGAGGGACTATGTCTCCTGGCTGGCCTGAGAACATCTTGGGGTCCCACCGGAGGAGCTGGAAGACGTGTCTGGGTGAGGGAAGTCTGAGAGTTCCTGCTTAGACTGCTGCCCCCGTGACCCGGCACCAAATAAGTGGAAGAAAATGGATGGATTTTTTGAACATGGGCAGCAAATGTGACATACTCATTACCAAGCAATCGTACTGTAAACAAGCTAACAAGCACCTTAGTTATTATCTGATAAATAACTCATAGACAACTTAATTTTGTTACATTTTAACAATATTTTCACATGACTTGTCATCAATATGTTTTAGAAGTCAGTCCTACATCCTACATTCACTTGCTAAATTAAGTGATAAAAAATATGAAATATGAAAATGAAAAATATTGTTCTTTAAAGGTCCTATATTATGCAAAATTGACTCTTATGACCTTTAAACCATGTTAGAATGTTGTTACCTCCTTAAAAACAGACCTGGAGTTATGTTTAGTTTCATTCACACCTGCCTGAGTAATCCCGAGTAATCCTTGATTACATTTTGTGCACCCCCGGTGCGCAAAATGCTCTTTTCCACCTTGTGATGTCATAAAGTGGTAGTTTTCAAATTAACAGCTCATTTTACCTTTTGTTCATTAGAGACTGGCAATTCCAAGGCTGAAATCATCCAAATGAATCTAGTGAAAGTGTATAGAATTTAAAAACACAGTGGGGTTCTTCCTGTATTACCATATGATAGCACGAGGTGGAAAAAAGTGTTTTCTGTTTGAGAAAAACACAACCTAAATGTGCAGGATTTGTGTGTTAAACATGTGTGAATGAAAAAAACAGAACTTCAGGTATGTTTACGATGAGGAAACAACATTCTGACGTACAAAATAGCGTTGCGTGAGCCCTTAAAATATCCATATCAATTTCTATCTGCATAACTGGTATTAATCATATTAGATCACCGCAGCATATTCAGATCCAGTGATAGCAATATGACTAAACAGTAGCTGATAGCTTTGACAGATGTTATTGATCTCACCGCCCCACTGGTTGTGCTGGGCGGCCAAACAGCTTGCCTATCAAGCTGTGTGCCTGCTTAATTCAGTCCTGGATGTGAATGAGCTGGGCTGCATCTCTCTGACTATGCCTCCTTGTGTTTCTGGCACTGCACTATTTCATAACTCAGTCAGCAGAGATTGACTGGTGAATATTTCAGTGTGGGCTTGTTTATGCTGGACAGGTGCCGACCCCATGCACGCCTCATTTGGTATTCGGTCCAGTCCAGGGAGATATTATCCTGAAAGATTTCTGTGCAAACACTACAAGATGCCATTTGTCTGGCCTTTATCAGAAAAAGAATCTGTGACTCTTGTTTGTCAAGGCCACTACTGCATGTCGAGTAGTTTTATAGCATAATAGAAACAGGTCTGGAGGTCCACCACATTCTGTACAATACAAAGGATTTTTTTTTTTTTTTTAACTCCAGCTCTGTGTTTCTTTAATTGATATGACTAGAATATTTAAATATTTTTTGTAAATATATATTTGAAGTGCACTAAAGGTAGAGGGGCCAGGACCTGCTTGTCTCCATGGAGATGTTAAAGCTTGTTCTGAAAATTCAAGTGTTTTTATTGCTCCATATACATTAAAAACATGCATTCTTACAGTCAAGACAGTTGCCTGTACACAGATTGGTAAGCCTCACCTGCTTCTTTCCTTGTAGATAGATACATAGACAGAAGGATTACCAGAAGTGCCAAGATAGATAGAAAGAAAGGTAGATAGATGATGGATGGATGGATGGATGGCTGGATGGATGGATAGACAGATGATGGATGGATATATAGATAGATAGATAGATAGATAGATAGATAGATAGATAGATAGATAGATAGATAGATAGAGATAGATTGATTGATTGATTGATTTCATACTGTGAAACCTTAGGACAAAGACATAACATCTCCATGGATGTAAGTAACTGACAGCTCCTGCCTCAAAAAAGTTACATAGTGCACTTTTAAGACAAGCCTAGCTATCGCAATCTCAGAACCAGTCAACACCTGCAACATTATCTAGTGAAAAGTGACCCTATTAGTTTAAACCAGCCCATCTTCTACAGTGTTAAATTATTATTTGCGTTTTTTATTTATTTATGTATTTATTTTTGCTTTCTATCACGTTATAATGTCATTCCCTCATCAAAAACATGCCTGAGTAATTTTGCGATCTCTCCCGGGCCCTATTCGATCCCTACTTGCTGTGAGATTCTGTCCAATGCTCAGCCTACAAGCCTGCATCACCCATGACAATTCGCTATAAATATACAAAAGCATGATACAAAAGAGAGGGGAGACTCAGAACGTCAAAAACAAAAGTGAAATATCCCTTACCAGTCAACACTTGCAACATATGCTAATGAAAAGTGACCCTGTTAGTTTAACCCAACACATCTTGTACATTTCCATTTCAATTGTTTGCTTTATCTGAAACCAAATTTCTCAGTAAAAAATGGTCTGCTTAGAGCATTTACAAAAGTACAGTACCACGCAGTACATTGATTTTCACCCATCTCACCCTTTCACACAGTCTTTGTCTCTCTGTTTCAAAACATGAAAGCTTTTTCCTTATATCATGGTGCATTCACTGGCCTGACTCATCACCCAGACCCGACTATAATAGATTACCATGCTTGTTTACGCAGAATAGCGCTTTGTGCCCTGGAAGCATGCATTGTATAATCATGCTAGCAGTTTATATAACCGCCGGAAAAATTTAAGACCTCCAGAATTGCATGAATGATAAGTGGACATATTTTAAAAAGCCACCAAAGCATTTGCATATCAATGAGAAACGCCTACCACAGATAAGCACTGTCATTCAAAAGCCTTGGACCCCTGCATCTGTATTGTTTAGTAATTTTGTAATTCGCAAATAAACGGACAAATATAGAAGCCAGACAATACGGTATTTTCAGCCGCACAAAAACCAGGAGGCATATTTGTGTCAATCCCACAGGATAAGACAACAAAGGCACTCAAGAATTAGCAGCGATACTCCAAAACCAGACGCGCCACTAAAGGAGACAATTCCTCTACTGACAGCTTCCGCCATTCATCTGAGTCCGCACACTGTTGCAACTTGAGCAAAGGGATAAAAAGGTTTTGAAAATGGCAATGTTCACGACTGGAAGGCATTATTTCGGTGATGTTAGAAGTACAGATTTCTTTCATCTCGCGCATATTGAACTCGCAGATGGAGGCTGTGGAGAATATAGTGGTGGAACGCAATGTAATGGAACGCAAATGTGATAAATGTGATGTGTTTGTAATATGTGCACTTTCGATGTTATGGAATGTTTAGACACAAAAACACCTGTCATGTTTGATGTCTTGATTAGCTTGGGGATCAAAGGGACTGGGAAGTCTTTATTTTTGTTACACCAAGAGCGAAAGGATAAAAAGGTTTTTAAAATGGCAATGTTCGCGACTGGAAGGCATTATTTCGGTGATGTTAGATGTTACAGATTTCTTTCATCTCGTAGACATTAAACCAACAGATGGAGGCTGCACTTGCTATGGGGAGATGTGGAGAATATAATGAAGGAAAATGAAAAAGGAAGGATAAATGGTTTTAATAGCGATATGTGAATTTTTGATGTTATGGAATGTTTAGACACAAAAAACACCTGTCATGATTGATGTTTTGATTAGCTTATGGATCAGAGGAACTTGGAAGTATTTTTTTTTTTTTTTTTTGAGTCTTATAAAGGGCAATTTTCCAATTTTGTTTCATGTGTTTATTTATTTATCTTTTTATAAATAAATCATGTCATGCTACATTTTTTTTTTTTTTTTTTTTTAATTCTTAGGATTTTTGTAAGGTCAAATTTGATTAGGTTATGGTGAAATTTAAGTCCGCACACTGTTAGAATTTGAGCAAAGGGATAAAAAAGTTTGAAGTTTGATGAAAATTGCAATGTGCATGATTGGAAGGCATTATTCTAGCGATGTTAGGATTACAGATTTCTGTCATCTCAAAGACATAAAATCAATAGATTGAGGGCACTCGCTATGGGAGATGTGGAGAATATAGAGGTGGCTATCAGATGTATTACTGCTTCTAAGGGTGATTGCTCATGACAAAAAGGATACATACAATATTAGATTAAAGATAAACGTGATTTGATGTTATGGAATGTTTAGACACAAATTGATTAGATTGGGGATCAAAGGAACTTGGAAGTCTTTACCAATAAAAGATGATTTCAAAGGCGTGTTTCAAATAAAATTAGCTTCTTGTGTTTGAATAGGTTCAGGATCAAGCGAAATGGCATGCCAAGAATTTGAATTTTGAATTTATTTTGAATTATTCTTATGATTTTAATGGGATTTTCAGTAATGTAGAATATGATCACAAGTTCCATCATAATGTAACTAATAAAAATTGCATTACTCTGATGTTAGGGCTCCACATTTCTTTCTTCTCGTAGACAGATGAAGGCTGTGGAGAATATAGTGGTGGAAATGGAAGAGGAAGGATAATGCAGGCCTGTTGGCAATGATGAGCAGTGCAGCAGAACACACTATTAAATATATTATTACTTGTAAGGGTGATTGGTAGTGACAAAATGATACTAGAATAAACACAGATAAATGTGATGTGTTGATTTAAATTGTGATATTTGCAGTTTTTATGTTATGGAATGTTTATACACAAAAAACACCTGCCATGTTTGATGTCTCGATTAGCTTCGAGATTAAATGAACTTGGAAGTATTTATAGTCCTTTAAATTATCACTTTAAAAAGGGTAAATAAATAAATGCAGTTCATTTTGTTTGATCTGATTTAGGATCAAAAGGTAATAAGAAGTTTTTTTGTTTTTTCATTAAAAAATATCCAAGTCATGTCAAGTAATTGATTTTTTCTTTTGTTGTTAATTATTCTAAACCTAAACCTACCTAAATTTCACTATACTATAGCTTGGTTAGCGTGCTTTCACATACGGTATGTATTCTAACTTTGTTGTTATGTGTATGGATTGAGTAGTTTTTACATCTTTACGTATACTATTGGTAAAGAGTGCTTCTAAAAGTATAAAAAGCTTTAGAAAATGGCGACAAGTCATGGAAAATGTCTAGAGCAAAGTTACGAGGGCACTGTGCACTATTCCCATTGACAATAGAGAGTATTTTCAGGGTGAGACCTGAATTGGCTCCAAGCTCAATAAAAGAAACTACTTCACCCTTTTAGCTGCCAAGCTCTCCAACCACTTTAGATTCTTTGTGGACATTTTCAGAAAGTCCTGATCGACCAAATACTTCCCACTTGAATCCTTCAACTTTCTTGCCATTTTCCTTTACCTCTATACCTCCTACCTTTTTATCCCTCTTTCTATCCTCTACTCAAAGCATTTTCCAATTTTCACCATTGCTTAACCTCTATACATTTTCTCATTTGCGGGTTTTTTCCTTCCACTATGCCTTTGTCACCTCTTCTACACCTCCATCATAGGTCGTTGTTGCCTTCTTGGAGAATCATTGCCAGGCTAATCTGGATCCCAGGGCTTTCCAGAGGCCGTTATCTGATTGCATATAGGTGTAATTGAAGTGCGGTCAGGCAGCCCTCTTCTGCGGGCTGCACACTTGACTGACACATTTCCATTCCACAAGTGGGATTCAAAGAGGTTGCCATGGTGAAGAGATTGGATACCTGTCAGCCGATAGTGGCATTACTGTTTAGGAATGATGGAAATGTCATAGAGGAAGTGAAGAAGAGGAGGAGGCTATTTTGGAAGCATAAGATGTACATGTGCATAAAGTTACCACCTAAATAATTTCTTGAGGCCCCAACATATAGCAAAGTGAGAAATAGTGGCTGTTTTAACAAATATATTTATCTTAAAATGTGACCACATAACTCTTTTTTTTTTTTTAAATGAAATATAACACATAGACTAAAATAAAATCATGTTTTCCTCTTTTTAGGATGTTTTTATTGCACAGGAAAATGTACAAAAACACATGTTGTTACTGTGAGCAGGCTTGCATCTTCACAAACCTGATTCTTATTTGGCCTTGAGGGGGTCTTCAACCTGTTGTCTCCATGGAAATGTTGTTCCATGGCTATAATAGTCCATAAGTATAGAATAAAACATGTATTTCTATAGATAAATATGTTTTTTCTATTTCTATGTAATCATGCAGGTGATGTGCAACCTCCAGAAAGTGAAATTTTATATTTCACTAAAGAACATCTAGTAACCATCATAACAATAGATACATGCATAAAATTGTTGAATTTGTTTTGCTTCCAGTCTGACAGCCACCAATATAGACTTATATCTGAGGGTATTTTAAGGTCAACCATAAACTGTATAAAGAACTGGACTAAGGGAGTGTCCAAATAAAACTACCAGGATCATGCGACACGGATTAATACAAACATTTTAAAACCAAAATGATGAGCCTTACAGCAGCAGTTATGGAGAGCGGGGCGTTTTTCAAAAGAAAGTGAATTGGAGCCAGAGTCAATGGAGCCAGAAGCATGCCCATGCTCACTTTTTATTAGGAATGCGGTAGGTAGCAAGTTAGCTATGTCCATTTATATATATATGCAGTCCATGGGATAAACGGGCACATTTAAATGTAACCTTAAACGTTCCTTATGCTGTTTTAAACCCACCCCATCCATCCCTGTCTGCTCTCCTCTTTTCTTTAATTGCCTCTGCCACTTTCCCTGTGGTCCTTAGTTGAGCAGATAAGCCACACTGCTGTCAATCAATATCCATCTACACTGTCCCGCTGAGCACCTCTATAAGGTCACTCTATCGAACCCCGGCCCCCGCCAAAGCTCAGGGCACTGGCTAATAAAGGCCCTGGATGCAGGCCTAAGAAAAAGAAGCCACTTGGTTTGAGCACAAATGGCCAATTACTGATGTCTTCTGAAGCTAAAAGTCTAAAGTATTTCACAAAAGAAAGCTAAAAGGTGCTGTATCTGATTATAAAAATCAGAATTTATTTTAGATGTTTTTCAGTGGTCCAAAGTTATTCTTCACTTTGAAGAATAACTTTGGACCACAAGTTATTTTCTTTGCATTGTAATTATTCATTGTGATGAGTTTGCAGTACATTTCACAACATTCAGAGCCCAGCGTCATTACTTCCTGATTCACGGACGATAAAAATGCTTGGCACACATCTCATTTTGACCCTAAAAGGTGCTTATACAAGATATCTGTAGGCTACACAGGCAGAACTAATTTTTTAGTTCGCATTTGGGAATGATGTGTTTCAACCACTATGGCCAACTAACATTCTTTAACCACCAATTTACCATCTTGTTTAAGTAAGGCGTCTTGCTCAAGGATGCAGCTTAGCAGAGATCAAACCAGCAACCTCTATGTTCGCTACTGTAACTTGCTTTAATCAAGGCTGGAGGACATGTATTATGTAACTTTTCCTCTCCACAGATCTGACCTGTAACTTGGCCTGATGCCTGCTTGTCTCCATGTAGATAAAGAAGTTAATGCCGATTGTGCAACATTCCAGCCAAAGCGATAATATCTCTATATAGACAAGCAGATGGGGGCTTTTCAGAGAGTGAAGTAAAAATTTACAAGAAACACAGTCAAGTCATCTCTGTAATAAAAATTCCAGCAATGAAGTCAGCGCTATATAAATTTTAGTGTTAGATAATATATGAGATTGATCTAGAATAAACCATGTCTAATTGAAAGCCTGACTGAAATGTTATTACAAAAATTGCACCTTTGTAAAAATAGACCAGAACTGTGACCCGATTTTCTCTCTCACATCTAATTTTGAATCACATCTGACTTGTACTACATTATTAAATATCACCTTTGATCATAATATAGATTACAAATGATAGCTCTGATTTAATCTTCTGTATCCTCTTTACATGCAAATGAAGGAGGGAGAAATTAAGACATTTCAGATTATACTGGACTGACTCGGCGGAAATATGCGTCTTTAATTCTGTCTGAAGATCTGTAGATGTGTATTTTTGATCTGTGATCAAAAGCAGTAATTTGCATTTCAGTATTTATATTCCAAGCCAAATATTTGTCAGTGGGTTTGAATATATGAGCAGATTACTGTCTGTTACAGTATCAGGGTTGAATATTTTTGCATAGGCAATTAGTCTTGGTGTTGGTGAAGACAATAAAACCAGAGGAGGATAGTGGAAGAACTGCAAAATATAAATAATAAGACACAAAGTAGTCACCGATAATTAAAACTGCGCAACTGAGTGCCTAAGTGTACCGGTCTCTGTGGGGTTCTGGCCTTCCCACTGTGAGAAGCACCACTGTGAGCTTTTCTCCTTGGGGATGTTATTGCTATGCCTGGTTCCACACTTTTTGCTTTAAAGGTATCTATCTCCCTTCAGACTATCAGATGACGCTGCTAGGTCAAGTTCATAGACTGTATGAAGAAGTGGACTAAGTGAGTGTGACGTCACCTATAGCATTCAGCTCCAGCCAAATGAAGCTCATCGAGGCTAGCAGTTATAATGGTGAAGTTGAAGTTGAGTTTCATATTTGGAATTCTGATCACAAGAACCATAGCAAACATAGAGCCAACCTGGAGCAAAGCTGTTGAAAGTAACCCCTAAGCGCCGGCTCTCTGCCAAACCAGGGGTGTGCGTGCTTAGTAATGCTGTCAATCAAACCTGTTGCTAACGCCAGCGGGAGTGACCTCAGGGAAAGAGGGCAACTGATTGGTCTTTTATTAATATTCATATCTTGAGTTATGGATACGAGAGCAAAATAAAAATACCAGGATCATGGAGAGTGGGTCGTTACGAACATTTTAAGACCAAAATGACAAGCCGAGTTTACAAAGAGAGGAGTGACAATTTCCTAATGTAAAGTGAATTGGAGCCAGAGTTGATGGAGCCAGAAGCACAACCATGATCACTTTCTTTTTGGAACGCAGCGGCTAATTGGTCAGATATGTCTATTTATATATACAGTCTATGGCAAAAGATGAAGTTTAAATCTGTCAACTGGACAAATCGTTGTAAGCCATGTATCAGAGCTGGACAACTGAGGGATTAGACAGATATACAGTCTATGGTCAAGTTACAGGTCAGATATGTGGAGAGGCAAGCCCCACTCACAGTAAGGGTGTATATTTTTCAAGGTATTTTTGAGCAATAAAAACAGCTGTAATAGATTACATTCAAGATTGTTTAATGCCCTACTTTGGAACTTTCCAGACAAAGCAATATATAGCAATATCTCCATGGAAACAAGCAGATGTCAGACCTTGCATTAGATAAGTTCGATAGTGCATCTTTTAAAAGTGTGACAATACCTAATTTTTTGCTTGGTTTGCTACTGCAGAATTCATTCATAGTTTATGGTAGTTTCTGCATAAGAACTATAAGCATGAAATGAAGTTGTAAATTCAATGGAAGACTGTATTATCTCTCTCCCACTATCTCTGATTATAGCCAAATATGATGTGTGCACGCAGCAGCACAACTCAAGCATTTCAGGCGTGGTTATCATGGTTTTCAGACAAATTGTTTCATTGTTTCAATCTGATGTGTTTAAAAGTCAGTATAGCTATCACAGGATCATATGGCGTGAACTATAGTAGTGCTGGAATGTCCCACAGTATGGCGTATCTATCTTGTATTTATTGAATTACAGATGTTTCTATTGCTCCAAAATACTCCAAAAGACATGCTTACAATGAGTGGGCTCGCCTCTTCCCAGATCTGAGCTGTAATTTGGCTTGGTGCGCCATCTGCTTGTCTCCATAGAGATCCATAAGTTTAATGCTATACTGTGTATGGTTGTCAAAAGTATCAAAAATCAGATACTAAAACTAGTATTGAAACTGCACACTAATATGAGCAGCTATTGGTTCTAAAAAAGTCACAGAACAGAAATTAACTTTTCCTGAGCAGCTTTAGAATGATCTTGAGTATAACACCACATAGTCTAGTATATGTCCATGGATCACTAGGGATTACACAGATATATGACCATGTGTATAAAAGAAAATACTATGACTTAATGTTGAAAATCACATTTTATTTTTTATTATCATCGTGGTATCAGAATCGGTAATGAGTATCAAAACTGGGTTTGACCTCATCCTCTCCACCTCACCTCATCCTCTCCACCATCTCCTCTTTGCCTCAGCTTCATTAGGTTGCCATGCCAATAGTCACATCTTTATCCAGTCACTGTCAAAGCCTATCCAATATTATCCCTTATCTCTAAAGCCTGTGAGATGCCCTCCCTCCTCTCCTCCTCTCCCTCTCCTCCTCTCTCCCTCTCTCTTAGATTATTGGTTGAATCTAATAGGGTTTTTACGTCCTTGTTGATGTGGGCTTTGTGGAGGTGTGCTATCATTTGTTCCCGGTACCTAAATGTACCTGGTCTCCGCGGGACTCTGGCCTTCCCACTGTGAGAAGCACCACTGTGAGGCAGCGGTACTTTGGCGGTTCCACTCACGTACGCCACGGGAGATGTGTGCTGCCCGATTGATTCACCTGTCGCCTGAGCAAGTTTGATCCCTCGGGTGCTCTCTCCCACTTTCACTTTTTTCTCTCTGTGCCTGTCTCTGTTTTGTATTATAGGTAAAGAGCATATCACAAGGTAGACTACTCTTTTTGGGGGGGGAAGGGGTTATGATTTTACTTCCTGGTTGGACATGAGCAGCAGATATAAATGGAAAACTAACCTGCTAGCTGCCCCATTCCAAATAGGAAGTGATCATGGGTGCACTTCTGGCTCCATCGACTGGCTCCAATTCACTTTACATTGGAAAACTGTTGCTCCTCTCTCCGTAACTGCTGCTGTCATGCTGATCATTTTGGTTTTAAAATATTCGTATTAACCCGCCCTACATGATCCTGGTATGTTTTTTTTTTTTGCTATTGTGTCCTTAAATCCTCGTTAGCAACAGGTTTGATTGACAGTGTTGCAGACAAATCAAGCCTGCCCTTCTTTCCCCAGGGGTCACTCGAGCCTTCAGCAAAATTCCAAATGTGGGTTTGATTGAATTCGCCTCTAAAAGTTTAGCCTTGATGAGCTTCATTTGCGCCCAAACGCTATGCCTATGTCACAGCGGCCCTTAGTCCACTTCTTATGGTATGTAGGGGTAAAGTGCAAGACATTTCACTAAAACATTGTCAACGTCATTATATACTGCCTGGCCAAAAAAAAAAAAGTTGCCACCAAAAAAAAGTTCAAACACTCAATATTTCATTTGACCACCTTTACCTTTGATTACAGCACGCATTCACTGTGGCATTGTTTCGATAAGCTTCTGCAATGTCACAAGATTTATTTCCATCCGGTGTTGCATTCATTTTTCACCAAGATCTTGCATTGATGATGGTCGAGTCTGACCGCTGCGCAAAGCCTTCTCCAGCACATCCTAAAGATTCTCACTGGGGTTAAGGTCTGGACTCTGTGGTGGCCAATCCATGTGTGAAAATGATGTCTCATGCTCCCTGGACCACTCTTTCACGATTTGAGCCTGATGAATCCTGGTATCGTCATCTTGGAATATCGTGCCATCAGGGAAGAAAAAATTCATGGTCATTCTTTGTAGCACAGGTAGTTGCCGACTTATTCTTTGAGCACACTGGCTGAACCTAGACCTACCTATTGGAGGAGGCTCGTACCTATTTGGTAGTAAATTTTTTTTTTTTAACAGTGTATTTAAAGCAGACGTATTATGCAAAAGTTTTAAAGCATATTAAAGTCGTTTCTAGTGCTTGGACTTTCGGCTCCTTTGTGCGCTTCAAATCTTTTGGACCCGTTCTCTTCTAAGAGCTTTTCAAAAGACTGGCTCTTTTACTATTTATTGGTACGACAGAAGCCATTGTCAGAACTAATTTAACTACAAACTAATCGCAGAGAGAAATAACCAGGGTCATGATATGTTTAAAATGGTACCACTACTTTTGTACTTTTGTATTTTCTGCAAACTGCAACTTATCTGATGATTAACTATGATGAATATTTACCACAGGCACTATCCCATCAAACCGAGAAATACTTAGACAAGCATAAAAACCTGTTACATGTACTTTATGCAGAAAGATAAAACATGTCAGCTAATCATTTCAGAGACTATTCTTAATCATTTTAGTATTGTGTAATTGTTTCTAGTGATGGGACTTTCGGCTTCTTTTTAGGATCCAAATCTTTTAGATCTGTTCTCTTCAAAGAACCACTCAAAAGAAAGATTTATATGACAGAAGCCAATGTGAGAACTCAAATTATCTACAAACTAATCACAGAAAGAAATGACCAAGGCTCAGATTTGTTCAAAACAGTTCAAACTGAGAGCGGGAGTGAGCTTACACTTTGAAATAATGAAAATCTAAATCAAACTTTGCACTACAATAATAATAATACTGTTCTTACGATGTCAAATATGTTTTTTGTGCACAAAGCTCTCCTTCGTGGATGAAAAAAAAGATTTGGTTCTTTTAAAAAAAATGAGATCTGGTTCCACCCGTTTATGTTAAGGAATCATTCATAAGAGCCACTTGTCTACAAACATCACATCATTAGTTTCCCTTTCTCATGTACCCTCGTTTTCATGCTCATTTTCACCACAACCGGCATACGCCCACTGCTCTCAAATGTATTTGTTCTCCGATTGTATTTTCTTAATATGTGTAATGTGTAGGACTCGACTCGTACTTTTGTATTTTCTTCCGTACTTTTTTCCCCACATTATCTGATGACTAACTATGATGAGCACTATTCCACCACACCTAGAAATACTTGAAACATGAAAACCTGTCATACATGCACTTTAAGCAGAAAGCTAAAACAAGTAGACTAACCATTACAGAGACTGCCCTTAATCCTTTTAATATTGTAGAGGGAGCATGTATTGTGTGGTGTTCTTATATCTATCCTGATACCTCCAAAATTTCTCCATCGGAAAACTTTCCTAATGGAGTAGTGAGCAGCCTCAGGCAAGAACAGTGAAACTTGAAACTTTGCAACAACATTAAAGGAGCAATCATATGCAAAATGTACTTTTATGAACTTTTAACCAGGTTTGAGTAATCCTGCCTTGTCCTGCATTTGAGTTTTCTTCTACCCCCTATTTCCTCACACAGTCCTGTACTTACTTTTGTGATTCTTTGAAAAATGCACATGGATTAAAAAATGTTGCACAGTCTTGCACACTATGATTTGAAAAAATAAATAAATAAATAAAACGTAAAATAAGGACTTATGCATATAATAGTTCCTCACTAAATACCAGAAACGAACATGTGTAAACTCAGTGATGTGCAGTGAGGTTCATGGCTGGTGAGACACTGATGTCGTTACAATCAGAATTACAAACATGTAAACCAGGTACATTTGGCCCCGGGTTAGTTTCTCTCCCAGTAAGTGACTTGGGGTCAGAATAATAATTAATTTCAAAATAAAAGTTCATAGTCCATATGAAAAAGCTCTAATAGTATGAAATAAAAAGCAAGCTGGTTTTGTATTGTTTTTTTATGCTTATTCTGGTTCCCGATTTTCAATGGATTGAAGTCATTAAATTTCTTACCATTTCGTACCACTGTTTGAAAAGAGCGAGTCTTTTGTCCCGTAGTCTGGAGCAAACCATTAAGCTCCTTTAGTATTGATATTCCTTTAATTATAACCTCTACTTCAGCCGAAAGTCACAGTTTAGAAAACTACTTGAGCTTTAATATGTAATCTTCCTCCATTTAAAAAGTAGGGCCAAACATGAAGAAAAAAGTGAACAGATTGCTAAACTTGATTTGCTAACTCTAAATTGTAGTTTGCTGCCTCACCCAGCGCCTTTTCACAGGCGCTTAAAGCAGCAGCTGTCACTGCTGAGCTACAGCAAAGTCAGTCCATGTGAGGCACGAACGGCTGGTGCCTCTCCACATGTCTCTTCTCAGTATTTCAACGGTAAAGGTAAAAAATCAGAGATTTTGAATAAAATAAAGAATTAAAATGGCAAAGTTAAATAGAAAATAACTTTATAGTACAAATCAATGGATAAATATAACCATTTCATTTATTTTTTCTCTGTGATGACAGCTGAGGCACAGCCTCACATGCCTCCCCTGACTGCACGTCACTGTGTAAACTGCACATTGTTTAATAAAATTCTTCATAACAAGTCACCATTTGCAAAATATGACTCTGGCAACAGTTCATACCTTAAGGAAGATTTCACTAATAACAGATACTCCTTACTGTAATCCACTACGGTTTGTTACTTTCAATATAGTTAGCTCCTCTCTTCAGACAGATATTTAAGGCAGTGACTTACAGAACAACTTTTTTTATACGATATTTAAGGCAGTGACTTACAGAACAACTTTTTTTATACGATATTTAAGGCAGTGACTTACAGAACAACTTTTTTTATACGATATTTAAGGCAGTGACTTACAGAACAACTTTTGTCCATTTGACAGAATGACAGAAGTATTTGCAACAAATTAACTATTTCACATTGACGTGCAACAAAACTAACTAAAGATATCACATATGTACTTTACTCAAAGCATAATAGAAATGCCAAGAAAATATAGGTAAATTTGATTTTCCAAAAAATATGCAGTTTGCATGTTCTACCTGCATTTACATGGGTGTGTTCTGGATGCTTTAGTTTTCTCCAGTCCACAGACTGATGCTGCCCTGCTCCTACATGTTGCTCCATGGACATTGAAAGCTAATTTAAAGGTGCCCAGCGCAACTTTTTTGGTGAGGATTTGCCACCTGCTGGATTCCATAGAGATGCTGTTGCGCTGCTTGGAATGCTCCACAGTATGACCTTAAACAAATCTCAATTAAGACAAGCAGGTTACAGCATCAGGCTAAGTTACACGCCAGATCTTTGCAGAGGAGAGTCCATCACAGTTTACTGTATTTTGAGCAATTATAACACATATAATTGAATGACATTGAGAGGGATATGCTTAATGCCGTACTGGGGAACATTCCAGGCAAAGAGAAACACGCAGAAAACCCTCCTTCAGAAAAGTTACGTAGTGTTCCTTTAAGCCCTAACCCAACATAATAACATAACTATGACTACTCTATTTTTTTTTAAAATACAGTCTTTGTCAAAATTTTTGCAAAACATCCAACATCAATCCGTGTCTTTGTACATGGCTAGGGCGCTAGTTTGTCTTTTAGGATCAAAGCTGATTTATTGCGTTTACAGCACCATGGCGAGCTCACTGTGAGTGTGTTAACTTTATCTTCAAGGACAAGGAGGCAACAAGGCTTAAAGGAGTAATGGCGGAGGCTGGGAATCCGACGGAAAAAAAGGTCACATTTGTCAGCGATAAGAGACAGCGTACCCGCCTGACAGTGACTGACAGAGCACAGAATATATGCAAGGCGTGAAGTCAAACAGCAGATGGCAACTCGCAAGCAGAGATGGAGGGACTGCTGCAACAAGTGGTTACTATGGATTTCTGTACTAAAGATGTGGGACCCATATTACGCCATTTTCAGATCTATGTTATAATGTTATTTCCTCATCAAAAACATACCTGGAGTTGTGTTTTGTTTCATTCACACATATTTAACACACACCCTGCGTATTTAAGCTGAGGTCTTCACTCAAACAGAAAAGACTCCACCTTATGATGTCACATGGTAATACAGGAAAGGATCCGCTGTTTTTTAAACTCCATACAACACCTTCACTAGAATCATTTGGATGATTTCAGCCCTGGAATAAAAGGCAGCTGCTAACTTGAAAACTACCACTACATGACATCACAAGGTGGAACAAAGCATTTTGAGTTACTCAAACATGTGTGAATGAAACAAAACACAACTCCAGATATGTTTTTGAGGAGGTAACAACATTCTTACATGGCTTAAAACTCACAAGAGTCAATTATGTGTAATATAATAGGGAAAATTACGCTTCAACTAAATGCAGGTCGTGACTTTTGCATGTTGTTCATTGTAAAGGGTAGTATTGATCTAAAATGGATATAAATGGATCGATTTACTTTGTGTCATCACCCTAAAGCTAATAACTAGCATGCTAACTTCACACTTCCTGATTATCAAACAATAAAAAGCTTTATAAGAAGAATCCAGACAATACACAGCTCACTGACTTTGATCTGTAGAGCTGATTATACAATATATCTGTACTGGGGCAAAAAAAAAAAAAACTGTAGGGCTGACTCAACGGAGTTAACTCTCCACTGATGTATCCAGTAATGATCCAGTCATGATGGCGTCACATTCTTGACAAGCAGGTAGCGGACTATTCATCATAAAAGTTGCATAGTGCATCTTTAAAGAAGACATATTAGGCTTTGTTCATGTAAAACCCATGTAGATTGTGATTCATTGTAAACTACAGTATTGATCTGAAATGCCGTATTAAGGCAAAGGGATCCATTGATTTCTTGTCCAAAACTGCATAACAGAGAGACCCTACCTTTTCATAGCAGCAGATTTTCAGTTACCTGTATTTTTTGTGACATTTTTGAACCTTATATGTATGAACCAGCGCTTGATTTATTTAAGTAACTGTAAGTATGTACAGAACAATGGAAGGGGATCGAAGCTGGCAAAAAAAAACCCATCAGAATACTCAAGTCTTAAATGCAGGATAATGCAGGATTACTGAAACATGGAAGAATCATGAAAGTACACCTTTGTGTAAGCTAATTATGAGGGAACACTGTTACAGCAGGGTTAAAAGCTCATAAAAGTTCATTTTTTAATAATATGTGCCCTTTATTCAGGATTAAGAGCTTGCCTTCCAGTATAACACCAGTGACATCAGTAATCCAAGGGAATGCAATAATATTATAATAGTCCCTCAAAACATCCAGTCTGCTGTCAAAAAATAAGTATATTTTTTTTACATCACCAATTATTTTGAGGCATTGTTCCAGAAAATATTAAACGACCATTTGATTTATTCTGCTATAATGGACAAACAAATACAAGTCATTATCTTGAGATGTTATCATGACATCCCTCTCCCCATGCGAAGAACTGGTCAAAATGAAAGTAGTAAATCTTGTTTTGGATGATTCTTTTAACAATTTAATTAATGCACAATCTGTTTTTTATTGAATTGCAATATGCTACTCAATAACTGTTTCTAGTCTCAGGGTCCACAACAGTGCTCAAAATTGCTGCATGATGGTAACCTTGGTGCCTGCTGCCGAGCTAAAAAGAAAAAGCGAAATCTTCTCTGCGGTGTCACATCACATGCTGGGTTTCATGTTACCAAGATTTAAGACTATGATTTTTATTTTAGCTGCAAAAGGGAAGAGGTTCCAGTGGCAGGGAGGTCTCTATAGAGGGAAGAAAGACAAACTGGTCACTTCAGGGGGAAATCTGCTCATTTTGCTTTAAGATGTTTTAGTGTGGGCACATCGTGTATTTTTCATGACTCATTTCTCTTAGTGTATTATCTAATTACACCGGTTTAGCGTCTGTTTACTCAAAATGACTCATAAAGTACTAAAAGACCCCCAGGAAATGTCAGGGGTTAACGGGTAAATTGTGGTAATAAATGACGGTTATGTCCGAGCTTATGCTGTTGAAAGTTATCTGAAAGCTGTGTTCATTTTCCATCAAGGAAATCCTGCACAGAAAACACACATTATCATGGATTTCAGCGTCCTGTTAAGGAAACATTTTGAGGACTTGTCATTCATGAGATTCACAAATTGTTAATTGCTATACCAATGTTTCAAATGTATTTTATTGTTCCGAAACCAATGCATTTTGCAGAGTACAATATTCTACATGTTCCATATAGTGACAAAACTGGTGCCCACCCAAAAAGGTCTCATGTTAACCCTGATGCTAATGGTGCTAAAAAAAAAAAAAAAACATAAAAAAATCGAACGATATATTTTAATTAAAGATGCACATGTTTTAAATACTGTTTTCCTGTTTGTGTTTCTCAGCGGCCAAGTACAACGGAGAACTCTACAACAAGCGGCGACTGATGGTGGAGCTTCCGTCCAAGGGAGGACTCCCGATGCAGCCGATGGGCAACTCCCGACAGGTCATGGGCAACATGACCCCTCCGATGACCTCCAACCCCATGACGACTAACCCCATGACCTCTAACCCCATGAGCTCCTCCCAGATGCAGATGAACCCCTCTATGGCCCAGATGATGCCCATGACTTCCATGACTCCAATGACATCCATGACGTCTATGTCGCACATGACTTCTATGACGCCAATGACCTCCCTGTCGCACATGACCTCCCTGACCCCTATGACCTCGCTCGGACCCTTGACTCCTGAACCGGTGGCAACTTACACCACCCTCCCGACAGAGCGCCACATGGCCGGAGTTGGATCAACGGGACAGAGGCCCAATGGCCAGAAACTGAAAAGCATCCACACTCACCCGGCTCACAGCTCGCACAGTCACTCTCACGGCCATAGTAGCAAACCTCCGGGAATGGGTGGCACAACCTTGATGCACATGTCGGGGACCATGCCGGGGGGTACGTCTCTGGGTATGTCCAGGCTAAGCGATGCTCCCATGAGTACGGCAACCATGGGGCGCCCGTTCGCGTATAATTCCAACACGATATCGGCCTCGCACTCCATGGGACTTGGGATTAAGGGATGGGATGGTACGGAGACGGTTGGTAGGAGGAAGGCTTACGGTCACAAAAGGCCACAATGCACCATCCTGGAGCCCAATCAGCTCCACGGGACACGGGGGCAGAGCCGGAGTCAACACTTCCTTCCCACCCAACCGTACTTCGTCACCAACAGTAAAACGGAAGTGACTGTGTGAGACACTCCTGGACGATTTTCTTGTTTTCCGAAAGTATGCATGTGGAAGCGTGGTACCGGTATCCCTACGGAAACCACCTTCATCGGGCAGGTCTTTTTGTGTCGTCATGTCGAAGGCTTGTCGCTGAGTGATTGTCACACGTGAGTGCTCCTCGTTTTACAAAACCAAGAAGTTCACCGAATCCATTGGAGTACATGGTTCGTAAGGCGTCATCGGCAGAAAAGCGTGTCTGTGTCCGCATGGGATCTTAGATTGTCTGACGTGGCTAATATCCACCCAGTAATGACTATGTTAGATTGCGGTAACACATAGCTAATAAAACTGCCGACCACTGATAAAGACAAACAGGTTTTTATGAAGCAATATAAAGGAACAACCATGGAACGGATTGCAAGAGGAGACCACCCGAACAGCTCATCTGCCAATCAAAGAACTACCTTGTACCTGTATACCCCATACAATTCTTCACAGGGCTCGAAAATAGACACGTGCCAATGGGGATGGACATTGTAGGGCTTTTTGAACTGTGTCTTTTCCATAAACTGTGCACAGAATGGAGATTGTCACTGCCATTGTTCAATTGTGGTCTCGTGTGTGGGCTGACAGCTGGTCGGGGCATGGGGTTAGCATCTAGCGTCTGGATGGCGTTAAAGCTAACTGATCGATTATGTACACAACTATACACTAACTAGCATACACAGTGAAATGACACATGGGTTTTGGGAGCGGAATTGTGATGAGGCAACAGGTGGCTAGTAGGCTACAAAACCAACATAATATGGAGCACCAAACTAGCTAATCCTGGCTTGAGTTTTACCACAGATTGTCAAAATCTTGGTACACACTGTACTAATGCAACATGTTTTTCACCAATAGCCAGTGAGAACCACAAACACCAAACCTAGAAATTTGAGCTTTTGGTGCAAACTATTCAATATTCTGGACCATCTCTTCCAAGTTTAACAAATTGTGCCAAATTGTTTATTTTGTTAACCTTTTGATATGAAGTAGATGTTGCATTATGAGAATTAAAAATGTGAAATGAAATGCTTAGCACTACTAAATTTAATATTCCCTAGAACATGGGCTATAATTAGCTTAAATCTATATACGTTTACAAAAGAGATTTTTCATACACAAAAAGATTCATTTTGTGAGTGCCAAATTAAACTTTTTATGAATCTTTAAAGTGGGCATATCATGTATTGTTTTGGCTGTTTGAATTGGCGTTTAAACATGCTTTTGGTCACCATGGCGATTGTATTTCATGTTTTCAAACTTGAAATAATGTCTATGTAAAGTTCCTATTTCCAAGCAATTCGCTGTACATTAGAGCTTCCTCTGCTGACAGCAATAGGCATGAACCATGATGTTTTAGCAGCCAATTAACAACTGGGTGGTCATGCTAATATATCGCTCATGTGTGCAAAATATGAAAAATAATTGCATGGCTAAGAGTAAAAAAAAAAACAATAGTGCAAGATATGTCCCCTTTAAAACAATATATGCTAATAAATGAGTCCTGCATTGGTAATTTTGGAACCTTTCACTTATACGCATATATTAAAACCCATATATTCAATTGGCTCTAAAAGTTAATTTAGAAGTAAATATTTAAGTAAGTATTTTAAAAACATAGGGTTAACAGAAATGCCAGGAGCCATCCTCACAAGTAACACTGCCACTAGAAGCTGGGATCAGAAACATAGGTGCAAACGGTTGAGTAAGAAGATTCTAAAATTATGTTGTAACACTAATGGAGACATTTATTTGCAACTCCAGCTAATAGCACCACGTTTAGCCTAAGTGCTGTTTCTTGCATCATTTTCATATAATTAGAGTGCATTTGTGCAATCGTTTCTAACTTTAAAAACATGAGGATGCATAAAAACCATTATGACTGTCATAAAAACGCTAATGGAGAGACTATGTAAGTTAACAGTCAGGTCAGATTTTTACTACTGAAAGTTGAGCTATGAGTCAATGGACTGATGGAACAACTGAGCCATTTTAGTGAAAGTATTAGTAGTTTTATGGGATTAACTAGGGATGGGATGAGACTCAATTCCCACAAGATGAGACACGAGATTGGGTCCACGAGAATGAGACAAGATGAGATTTTGACATAACTTGTAATAAATAAATAGTGTGATCCAGTTCACAATAGTGGCAATTGAAGGGCCTGCATTGTATGATAAAAGCTGCTCAATAAGAAAAAAAATTAGACAGTAAAACATAACCTATTCATTTTAGATAGCATTTTCTCAGGTAATAACTAATACAGAAGCCACTGACAGGGTCACCTTTTTTCATCCAGATTTGGCACGTCATTACAAAAAATCATGGGAAACCAAGTGTCTGAATAGGCCTGCCACGATAATTACTATATATCGGCTTATGGTTCAATATATGCTGGAACAATAATTTTTGGGGGTCAATATTTATCGTGGGTATTTGTTCTTTGACCTATTGGCGAAAGTTTGGTTATTTTTCTGTACATAATATTTTTCTGTCATAAATGCAAGCAAACTACTTAAGTGTTGCATTCTGGTATTTATTCTGTTATATTGTGCATTTAGATTACTTTTTAAAGATAATTCTACTTTATGATTTAGTTTCAATATTATCGTTTATCGTCTATATTTACTTCAGCAATATATCGCATCTCAAAATGTGTTATTGTGACAGGCCTATGTCTGAGACTATCTCAGACACTTGTTTCTCTGTCATGGTGCATTTTTAAGAACCAAATATCAAGCAGAGATTGGATAACTATAAGGAAATAACTGCCTCATGCTTTGAAAATCAGGTGCAGGCCTTTTAAGTGATTTTATTTCATATTTTTGTTGTCATTATGGCACTGCGTTTTGGAAATATAGCTTCCCAAGTGATGTAACTCGCCAGAATTTAATACCATTTTTGTCCAATCCAAAAAAGGTCATTTTCCTCATGTGTGCATAATCTTTGTCTCGCAAGATCTTGTGGCATTAGATCTTCTCCCATCCCTACTAATAATGGTTCAAATTGCTGACTTTCTGAGCCAAGACCAGACAGGTGCAAATGCAGAAAGCGCATTCAGGGTGTCACCTCAAGTACACACAAAAAAACTAAAAAAAAAACACAAAAAAATGACGTTACAGGGTGGACTCGTCAGTCAGTACTGCTGTACGTGAAAGACTGTGAAACTCCAGACCATGGCCCGTTGTAGCGACACCTGCTTTTTATAAATATCTATAAATATACAGTGTGTTTTATTTCTGTTTTTTATGCTTGTTTTAACCCATTTTGCTCCCTCTGCCTGAACGAAGGAGCTCTATGTATCAGAGGGGATAGAGAGGCGTGGTGCTGTAATGAATCTTTTCTATGGGAGAGTACATACACTACAAAGGCATTTTTATCTGTCTATGTGCAGGGAATAGGAGTGTTGTTCCCTTCTTTCCACCAATGCAGTTAGGGGCTGGTAAGAAATCCCAAATTAATCTTAAACTTCAAAATATAGTTTCATTACAAGGTATTGCTATCCCTCTTCTAAAATCATTGCATAAAGACCATTTCTACACTACTCTACTACTGGATATCTTCTGCAAGCTATGCCTACATATATTAACCAATTAACCAATTTGAGAAAGCAACTGGACAAGGACATTACACCAAGAGGTCACAGGTTTAAATCCCAGTAACACATCTGGACAAGTTGGTGTGTACTCAGATCTACTCTGCATGTAACAGGGCAGTCTGATCACACTAGGAGCAGGTTTGGAGAGGTATTCAACTGCATTGGGTAAGTATTGACTCATTTTAGATCCGCAGTGTCGAAAAACAACAGCCCCTCAACTGCAGATTAGCACATGCCGTTTTATGTTTTGGTTAGCTATTTTAAAAGTAAAAGCTACTGAAGCATCACTGTGTTTTTTGCACTGTGGAGCAGCTATAGCTACAAGGTCTTAGCGCTAATGCTAAATTACTAGATGCCCCTTGAGTAGTCTGAGCTTTTCTGTAGCGAGACAAAAGTTGGATCAAGAGCATACTAGTTATCTGGGCATATAACTTAATCTTGTCAGTCACTGCTATTCCACAGAATATGTTCAAAATAATTCCAACAAAGTTACATTTCTTGTTTACTTTGGTTCTTGTTTGAGATTCTTGCCTGGAGGTACCTTTTTTTTCTTGTTCTGTACCAGCCCAAAACTAGAACTGGTGGAAAAAAGTGATTTATTTGCCAAAAATGTCAAAATCAGTTCAAAATTTTGAGCTCCAAATAACTGTCAAAAAGCAACTACATTTTGTGTGTGGGAATCAACCTAGTGTCTTGTGACCATTCCTACGACAGATTTCAAATAAACAAAGACCAAAAGTATCTTTATTATAAAACAGTGTTAGCCGTAGCATGACCGTTTAAAAAAAATCCTTTTTCGACCCTTTTTTTTTGCTTGCTTCCCTCCTGACAGCTACATTACGGCCGGGTTGACAAGCGGCTCAATGCCAGCCGTGGACGTCCATTATCGAACCCAATTGACTTAATCCACCAATGCGGAAATGGTGGAAATATGAACCCTGCTGTACAGCTCTCGGTTCTTAAAGCCAATTCAGCTCGACGCAGCCACTGGAACGGCATCAGTAAACAAGATGGAGCATGGGGGTGGGGTCAGAGGTCAAAAGCCAGTCAGGTTTGACATCTTCCATCAGATGCAGCGCACATACAAAATAGGAATGTGCAAACAGAGGGACGGGAGTAGACGGGAGTAGACGGGAGTAGACGGGAGTAGACTGCCAAGAGCCATTTTCAGTTATAAAGGGAAGAATATCACAAGGATTTACTCAGTTAAAACAAGTGGTATTCTATAAGACAATAACATTTAATACAGATGGGACTATTCAAATTTGTGGGTCTTCCCTTCTCTCCAACTCCATTGAGAGTATGACGTCATTTTTAAGATTTTTATGGGAATTAACTGACTGTTGAATATTCTAGGTAGAAGTTACAAATAAATACAATCAAATTCTTACATGGTGTATGGTTATTATACTTACATCATAAATCTTCAACCTCCAGCTATTTATTCCTAGCCTGGATCTCGGTTTAACATCTGGAGAAGGCCCCTTGGTGCTGCGTTGCACTGCTCCTGACAGGTTGCCCCAGGGTCGCTGAAAGACAGGTGAAATGTACAGCACTAATTTCCCTACAGTCACAACGCCTACCTTAATTTACAGTTCCAGACCAATCGTTTTTTTTGTGGGGGTGACAAAACAGGAGTGGGATAAACGTGCAAACCTTTACTCATCCAATTTAACACTAGGTCAACATGACATTATTGATATTGATTCTTTGGTTTTGTCTTAATTTCTTTCATTCAGGGCTCAATAAGTTCGTTGTTTTTCATTGTTCTGTAAGGAACCAGATTTTGATTCCAACTCTGATTGGAGCTAGCCGGCTACCGTTGTACACAGAGCCAATTGACTTGTAGGTCTTAAAAATGTGATAAAGATAATTTGTTCATTTGAAACCATTTGCAAAGGTCTCATGTTATTCCCTAGTTAGTCACCGCGATAAGTCAAGCGCTTTTCGCAACTTTCAGAGGCCAGATAAGACATTTACTAGCATGCTAACAGCGCAACAGCCATACTTCCTGGTTCATGGACTATGCAAATCCTATTTAATTCCATGCAGACAGGACGCGGCAATCTCATTTTGACCCTCTATAATATATCTGTACTGGGGCGTAACAAATTAAACCTTATGTTGTGAAAAAAATACAGCAATTCGGCAACTCCAAGTTAACATTAAGCTGACTCTAATGCTAAGAATGAACAAACACTGGAAATCCCTCAATGAGCTTGTTGTAAATACAAGCCGTAGTCGTACAGGGACACATGACTGCGGGGCTTCGGGGTTTTAATCACTAAAACCCTCAGAAGCAGTGCGCTGAAATGACAAAGACAGGACAGGGACTTAAAATCAACACCTGTTAGCAAGTACGCTCAGTGGGGGAAGAAGTACTCAACTGTTACTTAAGTTAAAGTACAGATACTAGGATAGAAAAAAATACATGAAGTATACCATGAAAAAATCTACTAAAGTAAAAGTATTAAAGAACATGATTAAAAATGTACTTAAAGAGTTAAAACTAAAAGGATTTTGCACAGATCTAATGAAGCTTCAAATGTATTGATTTTGATGAGGATTTGTGTTGAATTTTGTTCAGCAGAAACAACTGAATTGATTTTTTTTCTAGCTGTTCTTATCTGTATATTTTTGTTTGCTCAAATTATTCAAATATAATAAACCCCTCAGCCTTTCCAGCAGGTCTCAAAATACTTTCACTTACTGGATTAGAACCTGCTTTCAAATGTAGTGAAGTAAAAGTAAAAAGCAACTTTAAAATGTACTCAAGTAAAACGCAGAATCTAAAAATCTATACTTGAATACAGTACTTTTCTACTTTTACTTCGTTAGGTTCCACCACTGAGTACGCTTTGCATTATTAATACTGCAAAATGCTACAAATAAAGGCTACACCTGACTTAGTGGTTGATTCACACACACCATATGAGATTTATGAAATGCTTGATGTTTCCCAAATCCTTTATCATCCATTGACAAAAATATCTTTATCCCGGTCTGTTAAAAAAAGCATGGATTGTTGATAATGCCTGTAAATATTAAAATGATGAGTGTGTATTTCGTAATTTGAATCTTCTCAATGACGAAAAGAAAGAGCAGCATTCACACGCTTAAAGACAGGACTGTGTAGAACTTGGGACACTTAACACTTAAGGGCTCAAATATCACTGTTCATTTGTACAAGGTTTGTCCAACTTTATTCACAGTGCAAAGGCTAAATACAGTCAGTCCATCACTTTACAGGATACTTTTGTGGTATGTTTTTTTTTTTGTCAGATATGTAAAGCAATGGTTGCCAGATATGGTATCTACAGTGTCGTTTGGGCCACAACCCAGTCAACAAAGAAAATGGCTTCCAAGGGGTCAGTTAAAATTTCCTGCTATTTGTATAAAAATGAACTATGAACAATAAAAATGAACTTACTGTAATGTAAACATACCTGCAAATTCTGACCAATGGATGGGTTATTAGCGTAATTTGACATTATACTACTATTATTAATTTGTATTACTACGATTAGTACTAATAGGAGTAGTAGTATCAGCATCATTATTATAGTAGGGGTGACAGTAGGTCAGTTAGAGTGCTTGTCTAGAAATGCATTCGAATCTCACTCTCAACATAATCATCATTGGTAGAGAGGTCAGATCGACTAACCCTCAGGTTGGCGGTGCGATTCCAGCTCCCACAGATGAATACTGTCATTGTGTCCTTGGGCAAGACACTTAACCCACCCATACCCAGAGTCCGCGTACACTGGCGTATGAATGTGCATGCGATGAAAAGTGCTTTAAATTCCTTGAAGGTGGAAAAGCGCTATATAAAAATTTACCGTATTAATATTTATTTTTCCATTTCAGAAAATAGGAAAATTTTATTCTATAGAAACAAAATGAACCAAAAAATACTGTAAAAAAAAAAATATATTTAAAATTAATTAAAAACTTATTGATCATGCAAACTGCAAAGAATCTGACAATGAATAAATACGTACAAATTGTGCTCATGTTGCATTCAAAACTTCCAAAATGCCCCTCTCTTTCCTGTAATCAGATCACCACACAGGGCCACATATTCTTTGCTGACTGGGCTACTGGTCCATCCGTCCTCCTGCTTTGCTAACATTATGCTTTCCCTGTATTACTTCTGTCACACTGAATATTCCTATTGGCGCAATATCCATCACGCCTGAACAGGACCCCGATATTGACCTTTGCATTGCTACGCTCCGGAGCTATGGGATTTTCCATTACCTGTCACGAATCAATAAGCTATTTGCGATATGACTACTATCCGTTAGCCGCTATATCTTTTTATAGACAAAACCACATTGATTAACTCATTTGGGTGTTAATCATGCATTAAACTTCTACGAGATCCCATTTTCTACTTTTGATGTGCGGTGGTATTATGCATATGTGTAACTGAATATGGCCCCACCACAATGTATTTTCTATGGTAGAGCACATTTTCACTATTGTTTGCACAGTAGCGTACAATATGCACCGTGATGCCCCATTGTCTTCAACTGTTTTATAATTTGTGAGTTTTAAGTTGAATAAAGCTGTATTTTGGTACTTTTCCAATATTGTCAATTAGAGGAGAGATTAGCAAACATTTTGAGATACCATGGTGTTGCTATGAATTTGTCCATTTTATTTACGAAAGGGAGGGGTGACACATATATTTTGGTTTCATTTTAGTTGTTGATTTGCAAATTGACAGTATATCACCGTTGTTCTATATACGACTTTCTTACGTGGCAATAAAAGATGACTTCTGTAAAAAAAAAAGGTTCAAAGTGGTTATTTTTGTTTTCTTTGATTTGTCTCAAAGTGTGATGCTAAACATGTGCTGTCAGAATAAAAAGCGGCTCACTTTAGAAACACATTTATATATAGAAGCTAAAACACAAAGAGTGACATAAGTGACAACAGAAGCAACTTCACAGTATCTAAAATAAGACATTAATTTTTGGCTATTGCTGACAGATACATGGCATATTTTTTGTTCTAAATGTGATACTGACTGAGTAGGAAGCAGGAGTGACTGGTACATCAGCAACTATGAGCCTGAGGTGGAGGAAGTTAGCATCTTAAAATTAACATAACAGTTTTACAGATATACTCAACATTGACCCCAAATCATTAGGCTGGGAACAGAAAACAGAATAAAATCGATGCAAGAATAAAATCGATGCAAGAATAGTGGCTCCTACCCTCGTCACATAATCACATTGCATAATTTGAAGGCTCACTTTTGGGGTTCTCAAAATTCATTTAAAAACGGGTCTTTGTATCAGATAAGAAACATTACCTTTACCAAGTCCTTACAAAGCCTAGTTCAAGATCCAGAAATGGACCCTCTTTGATATGCGACTCTGTGAAAGGTGCTGCACAAAGTTTTTCTCACTACACATTATTGTAAAGGTACAGTTTGTAGTCTTAGCGCTTACTACAATCACACCTAAAACTGGGCTGCCAATGACTGACACACTTTTTCTCATTCTCAGTGTAGGACAGGCCTGCCTCGTGTGAAAGCTCAGAACCTCCAGAATTCATAACTCATCATATAACCTCTAAATTTAAATACAAAAACTTTCACAGACTTCCAAATGACTCGACATAGATAATCTGCTCAATCTAATAACAAAGAAGGTGTAGGAGTTTTATTTTGCATTAAAACACTGGCAAAACTTATGAGAATTCTGACTCAGTGCCTTTTAAAACAGCAGATAAGCAGACCTGAGTGTGTGATGGATTACTCTTCATTTCCTTCATTATTCTAACTACTTCTACCCAGTTTAAACACACATTTTGCTTCCCTACTAAGTCATTCCGATCTAACGCTGGGATGTCCTTGGGCCTTAAATGCAACATCCCTGCCAGAACACATCAAAACATTCTGCGCTGGTGACTAGTGCGTGCATATGGTGGGTACAAACTAGCTTTTAAGTGCTAAAACATTGGCTATCCCAGTGTTTCCGAGCGGCTCCTTACCTTTCGTCGCGTCTGTGAGCTAGCGCTAATTGCCCGGGCTGTCGAAAAGGCTTGGCAGGGAAGAAATAGTCCGGGGAATTTCCTTGAAAACAAAAGTGGATCTGCGTTTATTCCCAAAGTGTTCTGCTGTGGCTCTTTAGCTCTTCGGGAGTTGGAAACCATCTGGTGTTCGTCTGTTGCTAGGAGATGTTACGTGCCGGGTTTACCTGCATGTTATCCTTTTCATGGATAAAGTCTGTGAGGGAAAAGTGCAGATAGAATTTTAAAGCTGCATTACTAAACTTTTGTGCTGTAAATGAGTAATTTTATGTATTATAAAAACAGCTCAAAATCAAACCACTGCACAAGGCCCATATCTACATTTTAAAGAAGACAAATTATGTAAAATCAACTTTTTAGAGCTTTTGTAGTATAGTATAGTATAGTATAGTATAGTATAGTATAGTATAGTATAGTATAGTATAGTATAGTATAATATAGTATAGTAAAGTAAAGTATAGTATAGTATAGTATAGTATAGTATAGTATAGTATAGTATAGTATAGTATAGTATAGTAATGTATAGTATAGTATAGTATAGTGTAGTGTAGTGTAGTGTAGTTGTTTCTCCTTCATTTCATTTGCAGTGCAGTGCAGTGCAGTATAGTATAGTATAGTATAGTATAGTATAGTATAGTATAGTATAGTATAGTATTGTATAGTATAGTATAGTATAGTATAGTATAATATAGCATAGTAAAGTATAGTATGTATTGTATATTATATTATATTATAGTATAGTATAGTATAGCATAGTATAGTTGTTTCTCCTTCATTTCTTTGTACTTTTGTTTCATTTCAGTTTCATTTCAGTTTCATTTATATAGCATATTTAATACACAACTTAAACTGTCCAAAGTGCTTCACACAAAAGTCAACAAAAACAGATATACATAAACTACGACATACACAAAGAACAATGAGACACCAAGATATCCTGCCTAGCAAGAAACAAATGCCAGAAAGAAGGGTTTTAGTCTGCACTACAGACTGAAGCGATCTGACATTCAGAGTCAGGCTGTTCCATTGTCTGGCTGCTCCCACAGAAATGCTCTGTCTCCTCTGGTCTTGAGTCTGTATTTGGGCACAGTCAGCAGGAGCTGGTCAGCTGACCTTAGGGCTCTAGGCGGAGCATAAAACTCCAATAACTCCCTCAAATGTAGAGGATCCATAGAGGACCTGTTCTCCCATTTATTTATTTTATTTTTATTTTTTTAAACAGGTGATACATATAGTATTGGGCAGCATCACATAGTAATTTTGCTACAAATGAAAAAATAAATAAAAATAAATACAAAATTTTAAAAAGATGCGCAGCTTTCCCTAGAAGGGGTAAACAACTGCATTTACACCGATGTTAACTCCCATTGGGCACCACAGTTTTCTAACTTATTTCTTTTATTAAGTCTTTTTAGGTGAATGTTGTGATTTAAAATATCCAAATGATGACATAATGATCCACAGGTGTCAAAGATTATAATTATATAGCACACACAAGCACAATATGTCCTCTTTAACAAAAATCTAACTCAAAACAAAGAGCTGTGTGATTTAGTATATGAGGTTTTGAGAGCTGTGAGAGCTTGGAACAGCTGACAGAAGACCAGAGAGCACAGGTGAGACTGAACAAAGATCCAGGTGAAATGGTAGTTTTAAATGAGAACATTTTCTAAAAGTTGGCTCTAAAACTATAATCATTAAGTTTTCTTCCACTCAAGACTTTAAAGTAAGAGTCAAAGAAAAGGTTATAAAAAGGTGCCCAAGTCAAAAAGGTTACCAAAGTGTCTTAAGCTGAAATACATTTAAAACATTCTACTTTTTTTCTATGGTATTTGACAAACTGCGTGGGTGAAGTATTATGCCCAAGGACAAAATAATAACAACATACTTTTGAGAAACCACTAATGCTTTTGGAAGATTTAAGTATTGTTACAATGAATAAATTAAACAGAAACAACTCCAAAGACAGGTTAAACATATATATAATTAAAAAAAATCTCCTCCTCATCCTCCGCGGGTGATCTCATCCCCTCTTTTTTCCCCGCTCGAGTCCTCTACCAGAGGCCTGTGAGCTTGAGGGTTCTGTGCAGTATCTTTGTTGTTCCTAGTACTGCACTTTTCTGGACTGAGATGTCTGATGTTTTTCCAGGGATCTGCTGTAGCCACTCCTCCAGTTCGGGGGTCTCTGCCCCGAGTGCTCCGATGACCACGGGTACCACTGAGGCCTTCACCTTCCAGGCCTTCTCCAGCTCTTTTTTAAGCCCCTGGTATTTGTCTAGTTTCTCATATTCCTTTTTCCTAATGTTCCCATCACTTGGTACTGCGATGTCCACCACAACGGCTTTGCTCTGTTGTTTATCCACCACCACTATGTCCGGTTGGTTCACCATCACCATTCTGTCAGTCTGTATCTGGAAGTAACACAGGATCTTGGCTCGATCATAACTGACATGTTTGGGCTGCTAAATGCCATCTTCAGAAGTGTCACCAGTCTTGATGGTGACGTGTCATATATAGGTCGCTGGTGGTACTGTCCATGGAGCTGTCCGTGGTGCTGAAATTGTTTTCTTATAGCGTTGTTATTTTTCATTATAAAAGTAGTTTGCTCAAGGGATGAAGTTATATCAAGTTACATAGTAGTACTCTGCTGCACACCAAATTAAATTAAAGATAATATGCAATAACCCCAGCAATTGGATGCAATTAAAATGTAACAGTTTAATGAATTTGCGATCGCCAGATACACAAAACTTAAGCAAGGAGAGAACATCATAAAAACAGAACTAGCTCATTTTAAACAGTTTGCAGTGGTCCAAAAATGATTCCTCACTTACCTTACGCATTCTGACCATCCTAATTACTAAAGCTATCAACAACTAGCAAGCTAACTGTACACTTTCTGATTACCAAACAATAAATCTCTTTATAATTAGATCCAGACAGTACACAGTGGACTAATTTTGACCGCTGCTTATACAATATATTTGTACTGGAGTGAGACAAATTTTGCTCAAATACATGGGGAAAATATCAGGGACAGGTGCTTTAAGAATTTGTTGGTGCAAATACTATCTTGTTTCACGTATTTTTTCAGACATGTATGTATTTAGACATTCAAAAGAACTTGGTAACAATAGTATACATCAGATGATTAATTGTTATTCCAAGGACGTATTAAAAAGTACTTCATCAGCCCTGTGGAAAGATATCCAGACCACAGACATGTTTAGTTTAAAAGATGGATGGAGAAAAAAAGAACAGATGTCTCAGTCATGCGGTCTGTATTTGCATGTTACACTCATTAATATAAAGTGTTTAAATATTCATAACCAATTTAGTCCAAGGATTAGAATCTTTTGTTCCAATTCCATCACCCTCCTCACTGTCAGATTGGAGATGACCAGATTCCATGTTGAATAATAAGTGAAGAAGGTTGTTTTTAGGGACCAGAATCATTAGAGTGTATTGCAGTAGTGTATAGGTGTTTTTATCTCAAATGTGCAAATGCTAGAACGGTGGTAATTCAAGTGGAGCTGTCCGTGGTGCTGAAAAGGCATTCTCTGTGTAAAATACATCTTCCTCTCTAACAGAAGTAGAATAACTGGCTCTTGGAACACTTATAAGAAGTAGAATGCTTTTAACTATGACTCATCAAATTTAACTCAGCAACTTTCATATTTACTTTCAATTTGACAGTATATATATATATATAAAAGCTATGCACCTTAATTTAAACTATGTACCTTGTGGCAGTGAAGTGAGTCCACCACCTACGTGTCTCCATGAAAATGTCATCGCTTTACCAGGAATGTTCCATGGTATGGCATTAAATCATTTATCTTGCTCTGATTGAATTAACAGTGTTTTAATTGCTACACAATATAGACTTGGCAATGGTTACATGCACACACTATTCTGAGTATCACTATTATTCTGACCCCTTAAGCTGAGATACATGACATGCAAACTGCAAAATCTTATGTGAGTATTCAGAGGGACCATGATAAGGAAGAAATTAACTTTTTTGTGGTTTACCTTTTAACACCAAAAATCAGATAATAACCAGATTCTGTGATCAGATTCTGTAACTGCAGACACTAAACAACAAAGATTCTTATTGTGAGTGAGGTCACCTCTCCATAGATCTAACCGTTGGTAACCGTCATCTGTCGGTGTTACACTGCCTGGCCAAAAAAATTGTGGAAAAAAAAAAGGTCACACACTCTAATATTTCGTTGGACCACCTTTAGCTTTGATTATGGACCGCCTTTAGCTTTGTTTACACAAGTTTTGTGCAACAAGATTTATTTCCATCTAGTGTTGCATTAATTTTTCACCAAGCTCTTGCATTGATGATGGTCGAGTCTGACCGTTGTGCAAAGCCTTCTCCAGCACATCCCAAAGATTCTCACTGGACTGAAGGTCTGGACTCTGTGGTGGCCAATCCATGTGTGAAAATGATCATCCCATGCTCCCTGAACCACTCTTTCACAATTTGAGCCCGATGAATCCTGGCATTGTCATCTTGGAATATGCCCGTGCCATCAGGGAAGAAAAAAGCCATTGATGGAATAACCTGGTCATTCATTATTCAGATAGTTAGCTGACCTCATTCTTTGAGCACAGACTGTTGCTGAACCTAGACCTGACTTGTACCTACAGGCTCGTACCTATTTGCTTAGTTAAATGCAGGTGGCGACTTCTTTTTATTTATTTTTTTGCCAGACGGTTTATCTTCCCATCTATAGGTAGATAAACAAGTTTCACATAGTACAGTTTAACATTTAAGACCTAGCAACAGCATCTCCACGGAAGCAGGTGATGAGACCTCCACCAAAAAAGTTCCAGGTTACAGTGCTTCTTAAAGAATCAGAATGGAAGTAATTTCAACATTTTTAAAATGTCATATTCTTTGAAATATATATTGATATATTGATATAAGGCAATGTCCACCAACAATCTGACCTGAGCTGAAGAATGAACAGTGAAATGTCTTCACTCTTACAACTTTTTGTCCAGTTGACAGATTTTACTTTTGGCTTTTACTGTATTGTTTGAAAGACAGCTCTTCTGCAGTAATCACTTAATTATTATTCCATTGCATTGTGGGTAGTAGCAGGATAGTGTGTACATAGGCTACATCCCATAGCATGTATACTCAGACAGGCAAATCTGTTCTCACTATCAAGGCAATAGTAATTTCCATCTACATTACTACATTATGAACTTGTACTCTGTTGGATTTGAAAGTTCAGGAGACCGTGCTCATAGTGTCCCCGGGCAGTACAAGTCTATTTCTGCAGATTACAGTCTCAGCTTTACAACCACACCATAATGTTCTCTCCAAAGTAGATTTTTTTTTCATATTTTTGCTTTGGGCAATGGAAGTGAACGTGCAATTTATAAAAAGCCAACTGGTGTAATTGATGTGTTATGGGATGTGCTGTACAGGGAAATACATAGGTTTATTGGCCAATCGTATTCAAAACAGATGAGGGGTAGCTTGTTTAAATGCCGATACAGTGATTTCTTGGGTTCAACATTTCTGAATTTACCTTTTGGATATTTTTTGGACAATGGGAAATCTGACTCTTGCCCCCATCTGGAGAGTATGACAGAATCTGAAAATTACTAATATCATGAGATGCAAACATGGGGGGATTAGATGTGAGACCACTTCAGTCAGTTCAAATGTATTTATATAAGAGACACTGCTCTGTTAATAATGGCTCTAGCTAAGTGAGATTTTCTGACCCCAAATCCCAATTTATTACACAGATTCTCGAGCTGTGATTTTTGGGGATTTTTGGATTGCTGGAAGATAGACAAATTTATCTAATGCCATAAATAAACCACATACATGCTCAATTGAAATGACAAAGGTACCAAGAAATGTAAGTATGTTGTTTTGTTTTTTTTTTTGTTTATCAGTTTTATCAGTTGTATTGTCAACTGCTAAACTTTGTCTTAATTATCAGTAAAAATCAGGTATAGTGCATTTAAGTATGAATTACTATTTTGGTATGTATGTAGTGCTAGTGGATTTTTAGTGGATTAGGAGTGTTTGGAAAACAAACAAAAAAAATACTAGCATTCTTCAAATTCAGTTCCTTTATATTTCAATATTTTATCTTAGAGGTGACAAAAGGAATAAGTTCTACTGTCTTATTTCAGATTAAGATTAAGATTATGGATAATAAGTCTTACAGCACTGAAAGAGAGAGAGCAGAGGATTTGGGTCAAAGTAGTTCTGAATTTCTTTAATCTGCTATATAAAGGTGCAACACGTATAAGAAAAACATGTCTTGCTATGAGCAGCATTCCAGTCCAGATTTGACCTTCTTTTATCTATATGGACAGATAAGTTTAATAATAATACATTTTATTTATAGGGAGCCTTTCTGGGCACTCAAGGTCGCCTCACAGCAAGGACATACATCAACACAACACATTAAGACAGTTAAAAGCAACAGTTAAAATATACACTTTTAAAAACAAGCATATAGCATAAAAATTACAGTGCAGCTGTGGTCAGAGTGAATAGGCGAGTTTGAACAGGTGGGTTTTGAGTTTGGTTTTGAAGTGTGTGAGTGTGTTTGTGTAATGCCATAAAGAAAAATCTGACAAATAATTTAAAAAAAAACAAAAAAAAACAATAGAATATATTTTAAAAGAATAAAAAAAGAAAAAAATATATATACATGTATATATATATGATAAAGTGAGCTAGAAGAGGACAGTATTTTATCACAAAGTCCAGGAAGTACCAATTATATATGATATCATGATGTTTAAATCAAACTAAAAAATGCACACCAATGTCTATAAAAAGGCACAAATGCAAGGAGTATAAACTTCAACAATGAAAAATGGATCAAAGTACTAAACCAGGGGTGTCTGCTGGAACAGGAGCATCACAGAGAGGGAGAGGAAGAAGCTGGACAAGATCATCAAGAAGTCCAGCTCCGTCCTGGGCTGTCCTCTGGACTCAGTGCAGGAGGTGGGGGACAGGAGGGTCCTGGCTAAGGTCATTTCTATGCTGGGCCATGAGTCTCACCCCCTGCAGGGCGCTCTGTCTGCCCTGGAGAGCAGCTTCAGTGACAGACTGATTCACCCTCGCTGTGTGAAGGAGAGGTTTCGCAGGTCTTTCCTTCCTGCTGCTGTCAGACTGTACAATGAACACTGTTAACACTGAACATGTGTCATTCAACCATACCTGTGTGCAATACTCAAGTCACTTTACGGAGATGTTATATTAGAGTCTATTTTTAGTCTATTTTTTTAATTATTTTAAGCTATTTATCTATTATCTTGTTTTATTGCATGTAACATTTTCCTTCTGTTCTTAACTGTGCGGTGCAATACTGGAATTTCCCCACTGTGGGACTAATAAAGGCATATCTTATCTTATCTTATATCTTAACTCATTTTCAGAGAGGGCCATATTGATGAAATGGTTGCTCTCAAAGGGCCAAATGTAACTAAATGTAACCAAATGCAATGTAAAATAAATGCAACTACTTTTTAAACTTGGTAATTAACCGTTTCTATATTTATTACTTATTCAAGTTACAAATATTGCATATGGATTTGCATAGATATGAACAAATGGCTGTGTGTATCTCCTAATAAACTGATATATAAACTGAGACAGCCATGCCTTTTAATTTACTTTGTCGCAGACCACATAAAATGACATGGCGGGCCACATTTGGCCCACGGGCCTTGAGTTTGTCACATGTCTAATAAAAAATGCAAAACAAATCACAAAATCAAATAAATCTCATGAAGTACAGTATAAAATCATTAACAAAATGCATGTGGCCCTGTAACTTAAGAGTAAATATGACACATGCATTTAATTCTGTCTAAAATGCAAAAAGGAAACAGGAACCTATTTTCACCCAATGAAGTCATGTCTGGTTATTCTCTCATTTGGTCTTCTGCTCTTCAGGAAACTGAAAAAAAAATCTTGGACTAAAACTACTAACAGACCCTAAGGCCTGTATATTAGATATTAGATACTCGAGAAACAAAAACACTCAAAATTGCATGCTGCACGCCTCTCTATACTCCTATACTCCATGTATGGATCCAAGAACATCCTCATTCTCTCTCTCAATTTTGCCCTATGAAAAACTCTGCAATGTGCTTGAAAGAAACTTGGACTCTTTTGTTAAGGACTGGTCACCTTTCTCATTCTGAGACTTTTTTGGCTCAGAATGACAGACAATAACACATATAGGTATGAACTAAAAAGTAAATGACCAATGTATCTCCTGTGGTTTTGTGAAGCAAATGAGAAGTGGACCAGATTATGAATTATGTTAATAAATTCAATGATTGTGCAATAATGTGGTGCTTCTTGTAACTCCATAATTTGTTATTTATCTGTCCTATGAATGTACTGTGATTTTATGGTAAAAAAAAAAAAAAATGGTATAAATCATACTTCTTTCTGAAATGTAGCTATCCATTACAGAGCAGCACATGTAAATGATTATTAATGTGCCACCAAGCCTTAGCTCCTGTTGGTAATAATGACAGCGTCCCCCTTGTGTGTGTGTGTGTGTTTTTTCCTTTTGTTTCTTTATTTGTATTATTATTGTTAATATAGGTGTGTATGTATGTACCTATCCATTCTTTATTGTGAAAACTATGAAACTAAAGAATAAAAAAAGAAAGTAAACATAAAAAAAAAAAAAAAAAAAAAAGAAACTCTATACAGAACTTTTTATTTTATTATTTATGCATTTATTTATTTATTTATTTATTGGTCAAAAGCAAGAATAAAAAAAAAAAAAAAGATCTAATGATGACTTTTTTTAATCATAACATACCAACATGAAAACGTTTTGAACATCTACCATCTCATATTATTAATACTACATTTGCTCAGTTGCCTCCCCTTGTACGTCTACAGCATCCTCCAGACTCAGGGCTCAGCATGTCCTTGTTTCCTCTTTGAACCCGATGAAGCTAACTGTCCCATGTAGCATTAGCAGCCTAGCCGTCAGAGTTCAGGGAGTAATCTACCCTCTCTCTCTCCCTTCAGACCCCTCTCTCCGTTCCCCTCTGCAGCTCAGATAATTCAGCCTTCACAGAGCCAGCCACTGAGAGGATAAACACTGAGAGCTAAGCCGGCCTTCTCTCCCTGCACTTCTGAAAAGGCTGTAATGTGGAAGGAAGAGTTGAGCTAAGAAGTTGTGTGTATAGCCAAAGTGATAGCAGCAGATGGCTAACTCAGCAGTGGGAGTGTGTTAGGCTTCCGTACATTTAAGGCCGTCTGGTTTTAATATAAGGGACATATGCAATAAAGTCATATGCAATACTCTCATATATGTTTGTTTCCACCTTTGTGAGCTTTGTAAGCAGGACACTTGTCTGCAGCATACCTTAAGTTTTGTCTCTATTCATGGGTGTCAGAATGATGTGTGATTGACAATTAAAACAAAAAATTGGGATTACAACTAGATTATGTCAGCATTAAAAGATACGATGAAAGCATTGGAGTATTATAATACAGACACCAGTGGAACCATACACTGTACATATAAATGGACATAGCTTACCTGCTAGTCGCCACATTCCAAACAGGAAGTGCTCGTGGGTGCACTTGAGGCTCCATCGACTCTGTCTCCAGTTCACCTTCTTATTGAAAACCTGTCGACCCTCTCACCGTAACTGCTGCTGTCAGGCTCATCATTTTGGTCTTAAAATGTTTATATTAATCCTCGCTACATGATCCGGATGTGTTTTTGTCTTTTGTTTTGGCTATTTTGTCAAGATTTAAATCAAGATGAGGCGCCTTTTTTCCCAGAGGTCATTCCCGCTAGCGTTAGCAGCATGTTTGATTGCCATTGTTGCTAAGCGACCCGCCCCATGCTAAACCAGCAGTGTAGGTGGGAAGGTGCATTACCTTCAACAGCCTCGCTCCAGATTGGCTCTTTGGTTGCTATGACACTCAAGGTTGGAATTTCAAATATAGAACTCCCTTAGTTCACTTATTTGTACAGTTGAGCATTCAAGTCTGCATGCTACGCTTGTATCACTAAATCAATGGGGTCAGTTCTGGGTCATGGTACAGTCATAGTAAGCATGTACCAGGGCTTCCACTGAACATGAGTCTCCTGCAGCACCCACTCTGTCCCACTTCAGCTGTGAACTAATCAATCTCACACAGTGCATAGTAAAAGATCATATACTGTGCTGTCAAAAAAAAAAGAAAATAAAATAAAAAAGTCAAATAGGGCAATATGTTAATATGCCAATACTGGTAATATGGTGTTAAAGGGGCACTATGTAACTTTTCTGAAGGAACTGTCTCTGCTTGCCTTCATGGAGATATTACTGTTTTCTTTGTAATGTTCCACAGTATGGCATTAAACATCTCAGTGGCGTCAAACAGAGGGCCGCTCCAGGCCAAGTTACAGGTCAGATTGATGAAAAGCTTGATCCCGCTCACAGTAAAAATGCATGCTTTTCTATGTAAATCTCAACAGTAAAATCGGATGCAATTGGGGAAAAAATGAAAGACAAAAACCCCTCACCAGGAAAGCTGCACAGAGCACCAGCAAAAGATAGAATTGTTACAGCAAGTTATATTTTGCAATATCTTTAAAAGATTGACAGGAGGATCGGTGCAGCGTCTGCAGTGATGCGAATGCTGTATCAAACCGTCGTGGTAAAGAAGTCGAAAGGTCTAAAGGCAAAGCTTTCGATTTACCAATCAATCTACGTTCCTACCCTCACCTCATGGTCATGAGCTCTGGGTAATGATCGAAAGGACAAGATCGCAGATACAAGTGGCCGAAATGGGCTTCGTCCGTCCGCAGGATGGCTGGGCGCTCCCTTAGAGATAGGGTGAAGAGCTCAGTCACACGAGAGGAGCTCGGAGTAGAGCCGTTGTTCCTTCACATCGAGAGGAGCCAGCTGAGGTGGCTCGGGCATCTGTTCAGGATGCCTCCTTGACGCCTCCCTAGGGAGGTGTTCCAGTCATGTCCCACTGGGAGGAGGCCCCGGGGAAGACCCAGGACACGTTGGAGGGACTATGTCTTTCGTCTGGCCTGGGGACGCCTTGGGGTCCCACCGGAGGAGCTGGAGGATGTGTCTGAGGTGAAGGAAGTCTGGGAGTCCCTGCTTAGACTGCTGCCCCGCGACTCGGCACCGGATAAGTGGAAGAAAATGGATGAATGGACCTTTAAAAAATGAATTGACGTGAACAAAATACAGTATATTTAAGGATATTTTAATACATTTTTTATGTTTTAATCCAACCCACAGGTGTCCAGACTTTCAGAGTTAGATTTTTAATTCTTTGAGGGAAATTGCCTGTGTCTACCTGGTCTTAAAAAGTGTGTAAATACTACCCGTTACGCTAATAATCATGATAAAAAGTTGTTGACATTTGGGTGGTTTTGTGTGGAGGTCTATGGCAGGTACAGCACAGGGATTAGGTTGTAGACAGAGGAGCATTCCACAGCCTGAGCAGGACACAGGGCCAGAGGGACAGAGAGTGCAGCACCTGCACACCAGATGGTCCATCAGCACTGTGTCCTCCATGACAGGAAATGGATCACTGAGAGGCAGACTGCTACACAATTACTACAGGACCGCACAGGCAGAGCGCTCGCACACACACATACACACACACATTTTGGGTTTCCATGCTTTTTGGGGACATTACAGTGACTTGCATTAATATCCTGGAGGCTGATCCTAATTTTAAAGTGTATATGACAGGTTTTTATGATTCTCAAACTTTTTGTTAATTTGGTGGGATAACTGTCACATGGTAAATAATCATATTTTTGTATAGCTTTTTTCCACCTTCAAGGCACTTAAAGCACTTTATATCAAGGAACTGCTCACCCATTCAAACATACACTCATACACCAGTGTACGCAGACGCTGGAGATGAGGGGGGTTGAGTGTCTTGCCCATGGACACAATGACAGGATTCATCTGTGGGAGCGAGAGTGGAGAAATTGAAGTATCTCGGGGTCTTATTCACGAGGATGGAGCATGACCAACCTGTGGGTCAGTGGATCTGACCACTTAACCAATGATGTTTATGTCAGGAGTAGAGTTCGAACCACCCTGGTGTAAAGATAAATTACAGTTTTACTCCAATCAAGAAGCAATTTGCGAAGTTAGGCACAATTTACAGCTGGGAAAAAACTGGATCTGGAAAATCAAAATCTTAAATATAATGGTCTTAACTGTGTTTTAGTTCAATGAGTGGTCTTGACGGGCTCCCTATACAGAGATTTGGTGTTAACACGCCATCTACATGCGGCAGTGGGAATAAACCATGAAGTTATACACATTACTAGCATGCAAATATAGGCATGTAGTTGTAATGAAGGCAATATAACATCAGAAATGCTTAGACCATGTCCGCTGATGATTTATCGACTTAATAACTATGCAGGAAATCTACCTTTGACCTCACAATCCAGGAAAATATTGAGTGACTTCCCTATACATTTGTCCCTGTCATGTCCACTTCGCTGTCCTTGTCTGTCTGGGTACTGCGGATCATGCTGCTGACCGCAACTTCTGTCTGGGAGCTACAATCAGCCCCCCATCGCCCCTGCCAAAAGACTAATCACAACCAAAGGTCAGCTGAGGGAGAGAGGAGCAGCGCAAACGCAAATGAACGCTATTCTTTTATCATCGAACCAAGCACGGCTGAAACATTTCTCTTTACATCTCTGATTTTCAAAAATAAAAGGTTATACACGACAGTGAAGGATATCTTTGGTTGGATCATCAGGTTGCCATGGTGAGGGCATTAGCAAAGTGTTCAAGGAAGACACATAATGCTTTTTAGAGTAAGCCACTTAGTATTATTCATTGTTTTTATACATTTTGCTCACTGTAAACTGAAATCTTGATCTAAAACTGCGTAATAATAGAAACAAGTCCACTGGTTTTCTTTTAACTGTAGAATTCCTGGAGTCTGAGTTGTCTGAATAGTTGTAAGTTAGTACTTACTTAGGGGGGGGGATAGGGGTTAGGTGAAAACAGAAATTTTCTGAGCATTTACCCCTCAAATGTACAATACTGGATTACTCAAACATGCATGAGTTAATCAGAATATAAGATACCAAATATTAAACTTAAAAAACATAATGTGATACTATGATATATGTATTTACCAGTAGTGACGCAGTGGCTTGCTAGGTTTTTCCCACCGCTTTTACTTTTTTACTTTGTTTTTACTAACGTATCTCTAAGGTTTTGCACTGCTGCCATGGTAACAGCCATTTTTTTATGTTGCATCCCAAGCTCTTTATGTCCTTTTTAACTTCAAAGATATTTTGCTACCTCATTTAACAAAACTGCAGATTCAATCGATAGGTAACACAAGGTAATTGGTTAGATACAAAAATTGCAGCTACATCGCGTATCAAGTGCTTCTAGGATTAGCTCTGCTTTGTGTTCTTCCTTAAACATATTTATAGTTCGAACTTTGATCACAAGATAGCAGTGACTTCTTAGATAAGCTCATATAACAAGTAGCGTAGCAGATGCCCCACTTCAGTTTGCAGTGGTCCTGAGGTAGTCCTCACTTACTTTATGCATTCTGAGCATCCTAATTATTCACAGTAACATCACAGTAACGCTAACAACAACTGCCATGCTAACAGCACACTTCCCACTCTGGCAATAAGCAGGTTTGAAATTAGATGCAGACAGCACGCAGCGGTTTCCCATTCATTTCAATGAAGAATCTGGGAAACGTTTTGCTGCTGAAATATGATATAAAATAGGTTAATTTGTATATCCATGTGCGCCAACAAGTCAACACTGCACCGATTCTCTGAGAGGCTTTAAAACGCCTTTGTAGTCCATATAGAATTTATTTACTATCAAGATCGGCAGCCACATGCATACAAATAATACAACCCGAATGACAATGGCGCCGCTCATGGCATCTTCTGGGTAAGATGAATTCAAATGTATCTGTACTGGGCATAGACTGTATGCATTAATGGACGCAGCCAACCTGATTCCAAGTAGGAAGTGATCATGGGCGCGCTTCCTGCTCCATCGACTCATCATCACTTCAGTTGTTACCCCTCTCTCTATAACTGCTGCCGGGAGCGTCATCATTTTCCTCTTAAAAGGTTCAGATTAACCCACTCTACATGATCCTGGTATTTTATTTCATACTGTGTCCGTAAATCAATATATGAACATTAATAACAGACAAATCAGGCGCCTTCCTTCCCTGAGGTCACTCCCGCTAGTGTTAGCAATAGGTTTGACTGACAACACTGCTAAAACAGAAGTGCAGGTGGGAAGGGGCATTACCTTCTACAGCCTCGCTCTGGATTGGTTCTTTGGTTGCTGTGATACTCGCGGTCGGAATTCCAAATATGAAACTCAGCTCCAAATTCGGCCCCATAACTACTAGACACAACGAGCATTTAACCGAAGCCGGGTGACGTCACACTCCCTTAGTCCATTTCTTTATACAGTCTATGTAGTATTGGGGCAAGACAAATTTTCTATGGAAAATTCCATGACATTTTCCTGTAATATTGTGAACAGTTCTTGCAGACAGCGGTAACAACTTTCAATTTGGAGGGGAATATTTTGTAACAGGCATTTATTATTTCCTTGTCATGTTTCTAAGTGAGTTACTAAGAAGATCACGAAAAATGTACAAGGCTAAAATAATGGGACATGTTGCAACACAAGCGGAGGCAATTCATCATTTGGATCAGACTGACCTTTACTGGAAATTGCTCTAAAGAAAAGAGGAGCGTGCGGTGTTTGGGTGTAATTGAATGTATCCTGGTGCATGGTGCTTCGGTGACAGTGTGTGGCACTGATTGTTAGCTAGAGCCTCCTGGACTGTGACAGCAGCATTTCCACACTCACCCATGATGCAATGCTCTATTATACCGTGGGTTTAAACAGTGGGGATTTAAAAATCATGGTGAAAATAGTGATCGTAATAGGCCTGCTGACACAAACATCTCAACATTCAATTTTATTTATATAGCACATTTAAATACAACTTCAGCTGCCCAGAGTGCGTCACATAAAAAAGTCTCCTCCAGTGGTGGAATGTAACAAAGTAAAAGTTGTACAAACTGTATGTATCTATACTTCTAGTGGATACTTTTTACTTTGTCTTCACTGCATTTGAGAGCAGGTATCTGTACTTGCTACTCCACTACATTTTTGAACAGAACTGAAAAGAGAAAGTATTTTTATTATAGTTTGAAACCTGCTGAAAAGGCGCGACTTATTTTTAACGGCTAGGAAAAACGATTGATTCAATTGATTCTGGTCAGCAAAATTCTGTCAAAATCTTTACCAGAATTAATACATTTGAAGCCTTATAAGACCTCAAAATCTGCTTGAAATACTTTTACTTTAAATACATATACTTTTACTTTTTAAATGGGTACTTTAATACTTTCAGTTAAGTTTATTTTTTTCCCTAGGGAGGTGTTCCGGGCATGTCCCACCAGGAGAAAGCCCCAGGGACGACCCAGGACATGCTGGAGGGACTATGTCTCTCGGCTGGCCTGGGAACGCCTTGGGGTACCACGGGAGGAGCTGGAGGACGTGTCTGGGGTGAGGGAGGTCTAGGAATCCCTGCTTAGACCTGACCCCGGATAAGCAGAAGAAAATAGATGGACGGATATTTTCATGTGATATTTTTACTTGAGTATTTTGTTGCCTTGGTACTTTTACATGCGTAGCAAAATTGGTCTTTTCCACAAACAGCACAGACTCAGAGAAACAAAGCTACTAATCTCAACACTCAACAAAAGCACTTTACAAGCCCCAGCATCAAACAAGACCCCAAATCAAATCACATATACACAAAGCTAAACGATGCCAGATGACAAAATCTCCCTGAATAGTTACACAATGGCTTTCCGTAGAGCTGGTGCCGTGTTCTGGCCCGGAAAGGCCGATACATTCCTCTCGTAAACCAGTCTGCCAAAGCACAATCTCATTCCGTGTGACATCTCCGGAGCTCGTTTTGTGGCCTGGCACGGGATGGCAGAACGCGGCTCTCCTGTTGATGTTGTAATAAGGCTCACAGCCGCCAACTGGTTTTGAGAGGTCTGGTACTCGCTGTGAGGTATTAGCATGCGCCGCGCTATCTGTGTTCCACCAGCAGGGGGGTGCAGTGAATGTAAGATTTGTGGAGACTTACTTTTGTCTTCAGAGTATATTGTCATGAATGTGGCTGAGAAGCTAGCACACACTTACCTCACACCAGAAGATTGGGGGTTGGATTCCCAGGCAGGGTTCCACTGCTCCTGACAAGTTCTCCCAGCGACATTGAAGAATAGCTCAGAGGACACATTTTCTACCTCTACAAACAACATAATATAGCCTTAAACTATTGATGATTTGAATACACTCTCTTCCCCTTCAATTTTTTATACATGCAGTGACCCTCCTCTGCTCTGCTTCCACCGCAATTCACATTCACCGTGACGTAGGCCCAAATCAGCCTTTCCCTCTCTTTATTTGATCATCAATGTGTCTGTTTAAAAGCGCTGTACTTGAAGTTTAGTTTTAGTTTTAGTTTAGTTTTTTCAGTGGTTTGCAGTGGTCTAGGTTATTTCTCACTTACCTTATGCAATCCAAGCATCCTAATTATTCCCCATGATGAGTTTATAAGCGCTTTTCACAACCAGAGTGGAATTTTGCCGTCACAATAATGTTAACAACTAGTATTAGCAACTAGCACTACCGGGCACTTCCTGATTCTCAAACAAAAAATGCGGTAATAATTAGTTTCATACAGAACACATCTAACTTGTTTTGACCTCAAGAGCGGCTCATGCAATATATTTGTACAGGGGCAGGACAAGTTTTGCTTAACGACACTATACCAAGCCAGATCTGTGCAGAGGTGACCTCACTCACAGTAAAAATCAGTGTTTTTCCAAAGTATTTTCTGAGCTATAAAATCTCTTGGCTGGAATGGTGCACTTGATTAGTATACGTTGGTTGGCTCTGTATAGGTTTGTAATAAAGTCCCATAAAAATTCCATTTGGCACTTGAGTTGATGTTTTTACATAATTTTCAATATGAGAACCACTTCTGTTGCTGAATTTGCGCATTTTGCCCCCAACTCTCCTCCATCTTAGTTCCAAATGTCCTCCAAAACCCATCAACACTTGAAGTACGCTTTATCTGTTGGCCTGGTTTAGACAGTGGTCAGTCAGAGGACCGGCGGACTCTCCCTCTTCCAACAACGGCCTGGAGCGAAGCCAAGCGTTTCCACGGCAACGCAGCTACAGAGAAAATGTTCTTTGTATTGTTACCACGGCAACAAGCGTGGATAGGTGGTGTGAGGGAGAGGATGGACAGAGCGAGGAAGGGAGAGAGAGAGGATACAGAGAAGGAAACAATGAGATAAGCGCAGGGGATGATGAGTGGTTGTTTGAGAGATAAAGCGTTTTTTAGTCCTCCGCCTTGTTGACGGTTGGATGGTTCTCGGGTTGCGTGGGAGAATTTACTGTTGGCTGTAACCTCATCCCAAACAAAGTTACTCAGCAGATTCTTTTGAGGCAGATGGATGGAGCAAGGTTGTTTTAAGAGAAAGAGACATGTTGTTGTAAACGAGGGGAAAAAAAGAAAAATATATAGGCTACTTTGCTAGTGTGCACTTTGTAACTTTTCTGGTGAATACTCTGCCACCTTCAGCCTGGAAATGTTATTGAATGTTCCACAGTAGAGCATTTATTGTATCTATCTTGCATTTATTCAGTTACAGGTGTTTTTACTGCTAAAAAGCCTTAATAAGCATGGATTCTCATTGTGAGCAGGTTCAACAACTATCAGATTTGATTTGCTCTTCTAACCTCATGTGTTTAATGCCCTGCTGTGGAACATTTCAGGCAAAACAGTTACATCTCCGAATGAGACAATCAGGTGTCAGACTCTTCACCAAAGCAGCTACATAGTGCACCTGTAAGAGACAGTTTTTAGACTCCCCATAGGAAATGCATATTGATATCATCTTAGAAAATTATTATAAAAATAAATTTGGTTCTCAATAATCAAAATGGCGAATCATTTATTCTAAATCTTGAGTGCTGTCAGTAGGTGCATATGGAACATTAGTTAGACACAGAATAGATTGCTCCAGTGAGGTTGCACCTGTGTCATAGAAGGATGGGTAAAATTTTATGTAAAAACCTGTAACTTGGCTTGGTAGGGTCTCATGCTTATGTCAATTCATGGGCTTTCTGTTTATTGCCAACATTGGGAGTTCTTCAAAAGATATAATATTTTGTTTTGAATTGCTAATTCCTATGGCAACAGTGCTACATTTTCATCACTCTGAAATCCATTGACAGAGATAGACACTATAGAAAATTCCAGGCTTTTGGCTACATTGAATTCCCTTTCTATTAAAACACTGCCACCTCTCCCTCCACAACTGCTGCTGTCAGGCCCCTCATTTTGGTCTTAAATGTCCATGTTAATCTGTGCTGTGTAATCCTATGTTTTAATTTAGCAATTTTGTCCATAAATCAAGATATGAACATTAATAAGAGACTGATGGGTGCCTTCTTTCCCTCAGGTCGCTCCCACTGGCATTAGCAACAGGTTGGACTGACAGCGTTGCAAAGCAGGGAAGGACATTATCTTCAACAGCCTTGCTCCAGACTGGCTTCTTGGTTGCTGTGATACTCACAGTAAGAATTCCAAATACTCAGCTCCAAATTCACCCCTCTAACGACGTCACACTCCCTTAGTCCACTTCTTTATACAGTCTATGTAGCACACAATTTTTTACATTTCCTAAATCTCCACTAAGTAACTTTTCTGATGACGGGTCTGTAACTTGGCCTGGTCACATCACCTGCTTGTGTCCATGGAGATAGATAAGCTTAATGTCATACTGTGGAACATTGCAGGCAATGCAATAACATCTCCATGGAGACAAACAAAAGACCAAAAGTTACATAGAGCTCCTATAACTGCAGTTCATTCAGCACATTCAAGTCTACTTATTTAGCACTGCGAGTTCCATTTTGAGTCTAGTCTGTCTAGTTTCTAAATCTGCTCCTCTTTCTCCGCTGTGTACCTCCTGCTTTTCTCTTGTCTATTTTTTTTCTGCCGAATTTTAGGATCTCAACTTTTTTTTTTTTTTTTAACGTAAGCCCCATTGTGATAACTTCTGAACTGCTTTGCACCGGGGGAGTTTGCACAATCCCACCTCAGTGGAATTGAGTGCATAAATCTACTCCGAGATTCCGGGTTTAGCTTCAGAATTGTCTCCTTTGCAGCTCCATCCATACTCTACAATAAATATAATGAATAATGGAATAATTTGACTTTCTTCCAACGCAGCGGCGGCACTGTTGACAGAGCCACTTTTCAGGGAGCAAATGGAAGACTTTATTTCTCTAGTTCTGGTTAAGATTTGGGAATATATGGAGATTTATGCAGCTCTCCCTCTTTTTGCCGTTGGCTTCAAGGCGGCTGGGAAATTTCTCCGCAGCGTCTAGCCATACTCTGACAAATTCTGCACTTTGCATATTCAAGATTCAACAGAGAGGCTGAGATTAGACCAAAATTGAGTTAAATTAAATCAAAGGTAGCGTGAGCGTTGGAGAATGTAAGGAGTTTGATTTATCTAATGCAGGGGCATCTGTTATCCATTTACAGAAAACAATAAACAAAATAGGGAAATGTGAAAATTACCTACAAATGTATCCATAGTTTTTTGTTAGAGCAGACCTATTATGCAAAATCTGCTTTTTAGAGCTTTTAACTATGTTATATTGTTGCTACTTTTGGAGTGATTCGTGCATGTTTGAGTTATCTTTGATCACTTATTTTCAAGGCGCCATATTACCAATTGTTATGACCCAAAAGCAGATAAAAACATATTTAACGAGGACACAGGAAACAAATATAAGGTTTCAATGTTTTTTATTACTTCGTTTTTACTTTCCGGCTTTTCTTGATTTTTAAAGACGTTGGAAAAAACCCTTAACAGTGATACATGCAGGATTTCGGCAGCGCTGTGTAATCACTTTGGGACAAATGAAAAAAGTCTGCTGCTCACTAGTGTGATCTGCAACTATCCATCGGAGGTGGCTACTCTTTGTTGTGATGAAGTTTACGGCAATGTCAGCTCCTATTGGGGACTGCAGATTTCCAGTGGTGAGAGGTAACAAAGTACAAAGTTTAAACCCATCAACTGGGAAAATTGTTGTAAGGGTGAAGACGTTTCGCTGCTCATCCAAGCTGCTTCTTCAGTTCTGGTCAGATTGCTGCTGGACACTGCCTTACATCTATCTGAAGGGAGGGGCTGGCCCAGGGGTGGGCAAACTACGGGCCGGGGGCCACATACAGCCCGATGGGCTTATTTATCCGGCTTGCTGAAAGTAACCAAATTATGGCGCACTTCAGCTACATCAACCTTGTATTATTCCCTTATCAGCCTTCTGCAAAAATGAGCTTATCAAAGAAAAGAAAGTGAGTGTTGAATTTAGTGAGTGTTTAATATGAAGTGGACGCCAAAATATGTTTTCACCTAAATCCGATCAAAGTACCAAGGCAAGTTTTTTGCTGGCATTCAAATTAGCAAAAGCTAGTTTGTACAATTTGTACAATGAGCCTTGTATATTCATGGTTTGCTACATGTTACAGGCCACATGTCTAATGTAATATAAACATATATATCCTGGCCCGCCCCTCTGTCAAATTTTAGAACCCACTGTGGCCTGTGTGTCAAAAAGTTTGCCCACCCCTGGGCTAGCCACACTGGAACTATAAACATTTATTGTCTCCAGTTTCAGCTGGAACTACTCTATTCCATCCTTAATGACCCTGCTATTGTTCTCATTGTGTTGGGTCTGAGGATGAAGTTATAGATGGGGGAGAGATTATGTCTCAGGCCCCCATTCCTGTTTAAGGAAGGATTCTCTGACCTAACAAAAATAGCTTCTTTAAGTCCCCTCTCAAACTATTTATTTTCTGTGGCTAAGATCTGAACTTCACTATCTTCTAAGGAGTGGTTAGTGGCTTTGAGATGGAGATGTACGGCAGACTGGGGTCCAGAGGAACTCTCACGCCAATGTAGCTGTTTAGTGGCAGTGGCCACCAGCAATCTGACCAGAACTGAAGAAGTGGCATGGAGGAGCAGTGAAATGTCTTCACTCTTACAACAATTTGTCCAGTTGACGGATTTAATCTTCATCTTTTGCTAAGGATCAGACCTGGACGACTGAGGGATTATACAGACAAGTAGTGAAGTACTGTACTTAAGTAGAATTTTTAGGTAGCTGTACTTTACTTAAATATATTTTACAGTGGATACTTTTTACTTTTACTTCACAACATTTGAGAGCAGGTATCTGTACTTTCTACTCCACTACATTTTTGAACTGGACTAAAAGTAAAAGTACTTTTCATATGATTTGAAGGGTTGTGTTTACCATGTTCGTGGTAACATCCTGAATTTTTTATTTCAAACTTTGGCATTGAGCAAACAAAAATAAATACACAAAATTCATAAGAAAAATTGAAACAGATTGATATTTCAACTGCTAACCAAAATATGTCTCATTTTTAAAGTCAGTATAACTACATTTAATGCTTTAACAAATGAACAACACTTGCATGAAATTTCTTTACCTTTACTCTTAGAGTACTTTTTAACCAGGTACTTAAATACTTTTACTTAAGTAGATTTTTCTATGTGATACTTTAACTTTTACTTGCGTAAAGTTTTACCTTTGTATCTGTACTTTTAGTTAAGTAACAAAATTGAGTGCTTCATCCACCACTGCAGATTTCTAACACAGAGGTCAGCAGAGGGTTTTTTTTTTCTCTTTTTTTATTGTTTATTTTTTTTATTAAGTTTTAGATGATAAATAAATCATAAATTATGATTATATAGCAGACACAGGGTCTCCTTTAAGGAAAGTGCCTCTAAAACTATACTGATGATAACCTAGTATAAATTTGTTACTACAAAAAGAAGATGATGAGAAGCGTTGTGTGGGTACATGTATAGTTCAAATTTGTAGACAGGTACTCTTTGAAGACGAGATTCTTTTTAACTTTTTCAGTAGTTGTCTGTAGGGTAAAACCTTCAAACTGAGTAGAAAATCAGACAACAAAAAACCAAGGCACTCAGCCAACACAGCCTTCATCCTGGTACGTATATTTTTATCCTTAATAGCTAAGATGGAATAAAGGCTTTTTAACTTTTCTAAAAAGATGAGTGTCTCTTTTTTTTTGTTGTCTGATTTTGTAAGCATTTTTAAGATTTAAGAATGTACTCTGGTTGAGCTGGTTTATATCTTCACAAATCTGGCTCATACTTGGCCTGGAGAAGGGCCTTCTCCTCATTATTTCCATAGAAGTGTTGTTCCCTTGGCTATAATGTTCGACAGTATGGAATAAAACGTATCTAAATTTATGGAGAGTTCATTTAAGTATGGTTTTAACTTTCTATTCCCACGGAAACATACAGGTGATATGCCATCTCCAGAAAATTACATACTGTACTTTCAAGTTTTAGAAGAGATTTTGAATCTTTTCGAGCCCCCCTTTGTCTGGAACTAAATCTATAGAGAAAGAGGTCTGTGGATCCTTTGACATTTGGGTATTTCAAGCTTTAAAGTTGCCTCTTAACTTTAAAGGACATATTATTTTTGAGCATATCTGGAGTTATATTTTGTTTTATTGACCCTTTTATGAGGTCATTTTTTCTGAACCTCAAAAATCACAACATTTTTCCTCGCAACTTGCTCAGTGTTAAATTTTGCAGCACATTTAAATGTGTGCTTATATTAGCATGCTGTTCAAGTGTTCTTCATTTCATAATTTTTTTCCATGGCTTATTGCCACTGTTGGTAGTAAATGACATGCTAACAGCAGATCCAAGCAAGGAGATCACATTAAGGCATTATTTTAATGTCTAAAACATAAAATGCCAAAGCATAAGTACTCAAGAGCATGTTTAGAGGCCAAAACAGCAACATTGCATATCCTTTAAAGCAGACTTTTAATGCAAAATTTGACTTTTCAGAGCTTGAAACCATATTATATATTTCTCCTCACCATTTACTCATCCAAAGTTGTATTTGGAGTGATTTGTGCATGTTTGAGCAATTTCTACATATTTATTTTCTTAATCTGTGATAGCTGTAGGATTTGGCAGCATCACACAGTCATTTTGGAACAAATGGAAAGAAAAAAAAAATCCACATCTCACTAACGTGATGTGCAGCTATCCATTGGAGGTGGTTCCTTTATGGCTCTTTGTTGTGATGATATTTACAGCAAGGTCAGCTCCCACTGGGCACTACAGTTTTCCAATACAGAAGTCAGAGGACTTGTTTCTTTGGTCATTTTCGATTAATACTGCGATATAAAATGTCCAAATTATAAGATAAAGATCCACGGGTGTCACAGATAATAACTATATATAGATACAAGGGTCTTCTTTAAAACTACACTTTCTCTGAATATAGTACACAATTTAAATCTCCTTATGGTCTAGTCCAATGTGTCCTGTTATGTAACTGGAAATCATTAATTTGCCCATGCAACACACAACATAGATGCAGCAAGTTTTGTTCATATCAGTGGCTCTATTCAAATGTGACTAAAGCCCTGTTATCTAGAACAGGGTGAGAAGAGATACGGCAAGGCTCCAATACAGGCCAGACTGACAAACATGGATGATGAGATAGATGTATTAGCATGGGCAGCACATGCTAAACAACACTAATGTAATTCATAGACTGTATGAAGAAGAGGACTAAGGGAGTGTGACATCACCCATAGTGTCAGCTTATAGGGGCAAATTTGAAGTCAAGTTTGGAGCCTAGTTCCATATTTGGAAGTCCGACTGTGAGTATCATAGCAACCAAAGAGCCAATCCAAAGTGAGGCTGATAGTAATGTCCCTTCCCACCCGCACCGCTGGTTTAGCAGGAAGCAGGCACTTAGCAACTCTGTCAGTCAAATCTGTTGCTAAAGGAAGCGGAAGCAACTTCAGGGAAAGAAGGTGGCTGAACTGTCTGTTATTATTGTTCATATCTTGATAAAAAATAAAACACCCATGATAATGTCGAGTGGCTTAATAGGAACATTTTAAGACCAAAATGAGTGCTCCCATGATCACACCCATGATCACGCCCATGATCACGCCTATGATCACGCCTATGGTCACGCCCATGATCATGGCCGTGATCACACCCATGATCAGACCCATGATCAGACCCATGATCACGCCCATGATCACACCCATGAACACACCCATGATCACACCCATGATCACGCCCATGAACACGCCCATGAACACACCCATGATCACACCCATGATCACACCCATGATGATCAGACCCATGAACACGCCCATGAACTCGCCCATGAACATGCCCATGAACTCGCCCATGAACACGTCCATGAACACGCCCATGAACACGCTCATGAACACGGTGACAAGCAGGCTAGCTTTATCCATTTATATATACAGTATGATTCAGCCTCATTAATGCATATGACCTGCATATAAAGGTGCCCTGTGTAACTTTTCAGGTGCTTGCGTCCATGAATATGTTATTGCTTTCCACAGTATGGCATTAGGCCGATCTGTGAAGAAGCAACAATGCATGCATACATGTGTCCTGTACCAGAAGTTTTTACATGTATATGAGCAAAATTTGCATTGTCCCAGTACAGATACATTGTACAAGCAACTCTTTAGGGAAAAAAATAAGTCATCTGCCCTCTTTGCAACTAATTATAAAGCATTTTAATGTTCAATAATCTGGAAGTGCTCTCTTAACATGCTAATTTTTGCCAACTTTACTGTCATGGGAATAGCACTTATAAACTCATCACTGTGAATAAGTAAGATGCTTGGAATGCATGAAGAGTAACTTTGGATCACTGCAAACCTTTAAAACAGGGCAGCACATCCCTTACAGTCAGTCAGAGCTAAATAAATGACATGTTGTAACTAATTAACACCTGAAGTGACCCTTCCTAACATGGTCGTTTAGCATTAGCGTTAGCACAGTGGTTTGCAAGGTTCGGTCTGGGTGCAGCACCTTGGCTGTGGTCTTTTGGCTCAGATACAAAGAAGGATCGTCTTTTTAAATCAATACCAGAGTAGAGGGATCCGGGCTGCTACTCAAAGAACAGTGGATTAACCCAGAGCTAATGCCAAATAAATCCTATCAGTGTCCTCATGCTCCACATATCATGGGAGCTCTTGTACCTGACCGACCTCTACATCTGCACAATCAGTGTCATCTACAAAAGACTGATGACATTGTAATGAAAAAGAATGAATACTGTATGCTATTATTTTAAACTACGGAACATTTCTGGTGGAGTTTCGGCTAGTTTGTGTCCTTGAATGTTAATGATTTGCCTTGAATGCAACAAAGCTGGTGACACCACAAGCCAAGTTACAGGACAGATCTGACTTCCTATTTAAAATTAAATTTTAAATTTTTTGTGATTTTATGGTTGAAAACGTCCAAGCTACATGTATGACCCAGAGTCCAGAACTTTTGAATAATCACAAAATCATAAGTACAGAGCCGTGGGAGAGGATAGGGTTTAGATGGAAACAGACATTTTCTGAGCAGCCTAAAATGTAGGACAGTAGATGATAACTCAAACATGCATGAAACAATCAAAATACAACTCTGAGTAGTCTCACTAGTTCAGACTGCAGAATACTTGAACTTGTTGGTGATACTACTGAAAAGGAGGTTTGTTCAACAGATGTCTGCATTTCTTTTGACTGAATTTGAATTTGAGTAGCAGACGTACTGGACTATTCACTTCTTCAAGGCCACAGAGGGACACTTTCACTGGACTGAAAAATACTGCATATACAGACTTTGGTAACACTATGTAATAACTACAGTTTTAATATAAAGCATGAACAAAGATAATACTAATCCATAACTTATAACCCCTTCATTAAGTGGTCACTAGGCCTGAATGAGTCTCAATAAACTATTTGTTCATGCTTTATTGACGGTAATTTAGATGTAGTAATTCTTTACGAGGAATACATCATACACATAAAATAGTGTTATTGTTTAATATGAATAACGTAATTAAGGTATCACTAGGAACTTTACATAATACAACATTCAATAATAATTAATGGAAAGATAAATGGGTCATGTCCAGTGGTGGAAGGTAATGAAGTAAAAAATATTAAAGTACCGCACTTAAGTAGATTTTTTAGATTTTAAACTGGATACTTTTTTACTTTTACTTCACTAAATATTTGATAGCAGGTGTCTGTACTTTCTACTCCTCTACATTTTGAGCTGGACTGAAAAGTAAAAAGTACTTTTTATATTATTTGAGAGTTATCTCTCAGTTAATATGAAAAGTACTTTCATATTATTTGAGATTGTTGTCAAGTTTTGACTTTGACCAAACAAAAATAAATAGATAAAAATCAATAGAATAAAAAAAAAAAAAAAAAATCTGTGTTGACCAAAATATGTCTAATTTTTTAATCAACAGCACTACACTTAACCCATTAACAAATTAACACTTCTGTGAAATACTTTTACTTTTTACTCTTAAAGTACATTTTTTAAACATGCTTTAAAATATTTGTACTTTTTAGTAGATTTTTTTCATGTGATACTTTTACTTAACTTTTTGCCTCTGTATCTGTATTTTTATGTAATAAAGTTGAGTACTTCATTCACCACTGGTCATTTCTCTTGCTAAATGCACATTACAGTACACTACACTACACAGTGTACTCACAAAATACACTTAACCCAAAAGTAAAACATCTTGCAACCTGTAAGAACATGCAATATGAACTAAACCTACAGGCTGTTAGGCAGTTACTTACATGGATCGACCCCTAACCCACAACCAGAGGTGGGTAGAGTAGGCAAAAATTTGTACTCAAGTAAGAGTAACTTTACTAAAGTACAAGTACACAAGTGATTAAAAAAGTATTTGGAAAAATACTTCTCAGGTAAGAGTAACTTAAAATTGACATCTGATCTGGTATTTTCAAAGGATAGACACTAAAACGACACTTGACGACTTACAGTAGGAAGAGTAACCAAAACTTTTACTCAACTAAGAGTACCTATTCTTCAACAAAACATATTACGCAAGCAGCAGTACAAGTATCCTGGTAGAAAAGTGGTCTGAAAAATATAGTTTCTTCAAATAATTAAGCAAATGTAGCTGAGTTCCCAACCTCTGCGGTAACAAACATAATTAGATTAAGCTCATTGGTGCAGGTGGGATGGGTCCAAACACTCCTACACTTTAATACAATGTACCCTAAAATAAGCCTACATTTGCTCACAGATGAACAGAAAGCTTTTGGGAATCTGTACGTAAGGGGCGCCCACACTATCAATATAATTTTAAACAAACATGAGTCAAATATAAATGGATATAGCTCACCTGCTGCTGTTGCATCCCAAATAGGAAGTGAGTGCATGGGGACGCTTCCGGCTCCACTGACTCTGGCTCCAATTCCTTTGTATTGACAACTGTCTTTGGCTGTTTAGCTGCGCTCTTCTCTGTTAATGTTAATTTTATGATGATTATTTCAGTTTTGATTTGTTGCATTGTGATTTTAATGTCTTCTTATTCTGTAAAGCACTTTGAATTACTTTGTGTATGAATTGTGCTATACAAATAAACCTGCCTTGCCTTGTCGTGCCCCTCTCTCCATAACTGCTGCTGTTGGGCTCGTCACTTCGGTCTTAAAATGTTTGTATTAACCCACGCTACATAATCCTGGTGTTTTTTATTTGGCTGTGTTTTCTGTAAATCAAGATATGAACACTAACAACAAATCAGGCGATCAGACTTCTTTCCCCGAGGTCGCAACAGGCTTGATTGACAGCGTTGCTAAGCGCCCGCTCCTGGCTAAACCAGAGGTGTGGGCAGGAAGGGGTGTTAGTTTCAACAGCCTCGCTCTGGATTGACTTTTTGGTTGCTATGATATTCATTTTTGGAGTTCTAAATATGGAACTTGGCTCCAAATTCGACCCTTTAACCCAGAGGTGCCTAAACCTTTTTTAATCAAGGGCCACATCTCAAAACATATTCGAAGCGGAGGGCCACAGACCGGTGATCAATGCAGTGCGGTGCTTTATACACAGCTTTGACAAAGCCGCTGTATGTTAATAAGGTGTGAAACAAGCTTCATTTGACTGGAGGCGAACACTATGGATGACATCACACTCGCTTAGTCTACTACAGTCTATGGTTATAACATGTAGGGAATGTCTATTTTAGTCTATTTTATTTTAACTATGCAAATAAATTGGATGTTATCTCTTTTTAAATAGAATTTAATCTTACACTACTATCATATTTATACATTTATTCACACAATCAACAAGAAGAACCATGTTTTCTATGTTGTGTCTACAGATCAAACTGTTGAAATGCAGAGGAGCAGACAGATAGTTATAGGAACCACATGGGACCACACGGTTTTCATGAATACAAAAGAACTATGCATTAATGTGTTGTTGAACTTGGCGTGCCTTTATGGAATGGATATAGTGCTTTTTCTACAGGGAGTTGTTTGATATAAGATTTCAATCAGCTTTCACTGTCATGACTAATCATTTTAAAGTCAGTTTTTCATCATTCAGTCTCATAAAGCCATTTATCTAATCTCCATCAAAACCCATTTTAATAGAATACACGCAGCACTAATGGAATGAGATTTTGCGTAGATGGATGTAACTGTAACGATCAGTGTTAGTGTCCATTTGACTTACCATGAAACTGCCCAATAGCGCTTCAATGAATACAAAAATTTGGAAATAAAATCGCTTTAAAAGAGTAAAGACATGGGTTGCTCGCCATTTTGTTCCTGCTGTGACACAAAAAGACATGAGAGAATTAAAACATGGACCAAGGAAACAAGATGATATAGGATTTCAACACAAATCCTATATTTTATGTCATTTTTGAACAGTTCTAGCCGTTCTGATTTCAATGGCAGCTGCTCCGGTGTTGTGAATTGTGTTACAACATTTGAATCAACCTTCAAAAACCTTTCATTATATTAATAGGCTTCAATTTTTTTTTTACTATTTTGAGATGGACTTGGGTAAACCGCACGAATCAGTTCACCTGTATCATTCTTTATGGTCAGGTTGTGCTAAAAAAAACAAAAAAAGTAGAGTAACATCTAACAGCAGTGCCTCTGGTTCGCTTTACCCTCTCACTGAATATTGATGACATCATTTGAAAGGTGTCAACATAATATTTAACTTAATATGTAATTATTTCAGGGCTTTTGACCATTCAAAAGATAAAATATTTTGTTTTGAATTGATAATTTCTTCGGCAACAGTGCTTCTTCATCATTCCCATGGATCGTCGTAAACTGTAGATTTTATTTTGTAATTACACAATGATTCATTAGTTGCATACGTGTGAACAATCAGAATGAAATCAGATTACTCACTTAAGATGTAATTTATGGCATTTCAATAATCTGATAATGCAGAAATGATAATGGTGATGATTTTTCTTGAGCATTTAACCATATTCACTGTTTACTTGATCCACTTACCTGGCTTCCATAAGCAACTTCTCCAAACGCAGCCAGCAGACTCTTCCTCCTGAGCTCCTCACAGCTTGGATCCATGGCTCGCAGATGGCACTAGTGCAGAAAAAGTTCCGCCATCTGTACTTAACCGAGACGTGAAAGCATAAGCAAACAGACCCTTTTAGACAAGAATGTAGCAACAGGTTCATTATATTGTATCTATCACAATGAAGCATCAAATGAGCAATGCAGAACATATTGAACGTCCAACCCACTCTTTAGCATGAATGACTGCTAGTGTTAGCATCATGCAGGGGCGGAGTGGGGCTCTGAAATCTACAGAGAGCGTTTAAAATGCAGCGGCCCATCACCCATCTGCCAGCCCTCTTTTCAGTGTGTTTGTTTAAAAGAAACACAAGATAAAAAGCCTACGCAAATCACCCAAATGTTTTGGGAGTTGGGTTCTCCACTCTAGAAGAATTTTGCAAAAAATCACATCAATTCCTGTTTTCTGCTGCATTTTAGATATATATTTTTTTAGACTTATTACAATAACTTCTCATCTATGCTTAAAACTATGCATCACATAATAGGCATCTACTATTCTTTTACATGTCATGTTCAATCACGTATTTCAAGTAAAATGTTAAATTCAATGGTTAATTTATGCCTAAAAATCATTTTATTTTAGTGCATTGCCATTTTAAAACCTTTTCATATTAAGGCCTATTCTGCAGTTCATCAGTGCAGAAGGTTTATTTTAAAGGGCCAAGGGAAGTGTTTAGTTGAAGTTAACGGCACATTGCAGTACGCGCTGGAGGAACTTTTCAGAGGGTTTGGGCTACGTAGGAATAAAAACACACAACTTGACAGCACTCTAGGGCTCACAATGAAACAAAGCAGAAAGAACTGATGCACCGCACAAGAAGGGTCAACTGAAGACAGCTCCTCAAAGAGCTGCAGAGTCGGTCAGTGCCAGACGGGAGTGCAGCCAGAGCCGAAGGAGTGGAGCGACCCTGACGACCGTGCACCCTTCTCGCATTTGTCCCATCTCGCGTCAAACAAGCCCATCACAGGCCCACATAGGCTGCCGGCCGACTGAGAAGTCTCCCATGTCTCCCGACTGCCACTCCACCACTGGCATCATGGGTATTTTATGTTAGCAGACACTTAGCATAAATAGCCCTGAATATGTGGTGTTGGATGTACTGGTATTTGTGACCTTGTGGTTTGCTGCATTATCTCATTTACATATTATGAGTTGTCTCTACTAAATGTTGGTGCGAGTTACTAAAGCACTGACTGCATTTGATAACATTTAGTTAAGTTAAGTACTTTACTAACTACTACTACTACTACTACTACTTACTACTACTTTACCACTTTCTAGGGATTTGAAAAGCTCTCATGAGAGGGTAAATGGGAAAATCAATGCGGTTAAAACATTCAGATTGGACAACCAAAGGGATTTCCATGGTGTGAATTACATTCAGATTGGACAAAAAAGGGTTCCATGGTGTGAATTACATCGTTTAGCAGCACTAGAAAATATAAAATTTAAAAAAATCTAAAATTGTGAGCACAAAATTAGAAAACTAAATCACACAATCTATATATTAGGAACCGTGTTCAAATATCATCTTGTATTGTTCTCTAGCATCCAATCTTGTGTGTGTCTTGTGGAAATTGTGACTCAATCCACTCCTTCCACATTTAGTTTCACAGAAAATGCTTCAAATTAACATCCGATGTCCTTTTCTGGCAACAGCAGGGGGTGATGCATTTTCAAATTATAAAATTAGCTGCAAGACTAATATCAAGATCAATAGGTTGATTATTTGTGTGATGCAGAAATGACGGTACAGATGATGGCCTACTTCCAACATATTAAATTCATTAGTCAATTTGGCATATTGCAACCCCATTTTGTTCTCAGTCCTTGCATCTTTCTCTCTACACTCGCCTGTCCTTCAAACACCAAAAGTGTCCCTACACACCTTATGCTCTTACACCCACATAATTGTACTAGATCAATACCAGGGCTTTGATACATAAATCCACCACCTTAAATCATAGCATCAGTTATTTCCACTCCTTCTCCGATGCTCATACGTGTCGCTATGGCAACCTTCACATCCACACACACACACCTGGATAATTTCAGGTGCTTAACAGCTCGGCAAAGAGAGCCAGATTGAACGAGATGTAATGTTGCAACAATGGCGTCATTTCAACCAATCCCGTTCAACCTTTGACGTCGGAATACTACTCAAGCAAACACCGAAACAGCGCACTTCCAATTAGATTAGTCATTACAATCATAGGTTTCCGGATCCAAGCGTCCGTGTGCGCAGTTAATTTGGGCGGTCCGGATTAGATAGATTGGATTTTTCTTTTTTCCTTCGTTTTCTCCCCTTTTCCATTGGGATTTTTATTGATCTGTGGCACCGCTCCCAGGGTCCGGCAGAGGTGATGGGTCGGTTAACTGCGGGAGAGATAAGTTGGCTTTCCGCTTTGGGAGGAAATAGAGCTGAAATTACTCTTTTGAACTTTGGTCCAGGCTGCATTTCTTATTCTGTTTGGATGGGGCTTACCGCGGCTTGGATCCGAGTGCTGACCCAAGAGCGATGGTGTCAAAGGGGGTCTTCCATAACACTTTGGCACTATATATTTAAATAAAATGTATCCAGCTTTAATGCATTTGAGGGAAAATTGAGGGTTTATTCTTCCCAAATTGAAACTTTTCCATTTGTCCTATATGGTTGATTCTCAAGCTTCTGTATTTTTAGAGTCTCACATGTTGGAATAGAACCAGCTATAGTTATGCTAACTCCATCCACCAGGGGTCAGTAAAGAAACCATAGCTTTAGTGCAATCAATTCTTAGTTTTGAGCCTCAAATCATAAAACATATTCATGCAGAAACAATGAGAAAATTGAGGTTTCATCTGGTTTTCTAAATGCATTTTGATACACTCTTCAGGATGAACCTTTCTAGAGATGTTATTGCTTTGTCTGGAATGTTCCACAGTATGGCATTAAACATATTTAGTTGTGCAATTTTTCAGTCCTGGCCACTTCTACGTCCCTGGGTGTGGATCTCTCCTTCACTGTGGTTTTCTTGTTCCCACTGGTTTTTTGGAGGTTTTTGGAGGTTGTAAGGACAGGGGGCGCTCTGGGACAGTTCTAATCTTGCTTGTTTTCAGTAAATGTTACTTAATCTGCTTGTCTGTTATTGACCAAGATTTAATGTTGGTTAAATTTTTAAACTTTGTGAAGCCCTGTGAGTCAACTCTTGTGATTTAAGGCTTTACAGAAACAAATTAAGTGTAAAAATGTCTGTGTTTTTTGTTTTTTTTTTTAAACATGCATTCCAGTTGGATCACCTCTTCACAAACATGAAACATAACTTGGCTTGGTTTTGTCACCTGCTTGCTTCCATGCAGCTAAATCAGTTTAAAATGCCATAATGTTGAACATTTCCATGGAGACAAGCAGGTAACAGACCCTACACTAGAAAAGTTCCATAGTACACCTTTAAAAATTGCTATGTTGCACCCCCTCCCTTGCGAATACCAGCACATCGCTCACCTCTTTTGCCAGTAATCCTCTCACTTTCCTCTATTCCTGTTCTCATACAAAGGCTGCGCCCGCCCAAGTAATTGGCTGTGACAGGTGCTCCCAGGAGGGCTGTTGGCAGGTTATCGGGTTAACCTGTCAGATGTGACCCACCTGACACCAGCCGCCTGCACCAAAGACACACTTGAATCTGTGCCACAAACCTTGCTCATGGCACACGCACAGCTGGGCAGGCTCCGTCAGCACAGGTGGGACTGCCAGGAGGAGAACAGATAGGAGATATTACTGTAGTGAAGACTAGGTTGTTATTGCATTGATAACACGTGATAAAAGAATGCTATTGTCTGTGTGGTTATGTTGATGAGTAGATTGCTTCAACTGCAAAAATGCATAAAATCATATGTTTATTCATGGGTTTCAGCTTCCTGTTATACACAACATTGTGGCCATACTGGCTTGTCAAAGCCTGATCTCGTCAGATCTCAAAGGCTAAGCAACGCCAGGCCTGGATAGTACTTGGATGTGAGGGGGAAGAAAATCAGGTGCCACAGTGAGGCACCAGTGGCAAAAACTGTAGTTGTGTCCTTAGACAAGGCACTGCGCCCACATTGCCTAGTATGAAAGTAGTGTGTGCATAAGTGCTGGTGGTGGTTGGAGGGGCTGATGGCGTCCATTGTCAGCCTTGCTTCCTTCAATCTACCCAGGGCAGTTGTGGCTGCAATAGTAGCTCATCACCGAGTGGGGAGTGAATGAATAATGCACCAAAAGTGTAAAGTGTATTATTATTAGTATTAGTATTAGTATTAGTATTAGTATGAAAATGTTGAAGATTTTTTAATCACCAATTGCCTCGGATCCACAAAACGCATTTTTTTTAATACTTTATGAAGATGTGAGTCTGGTCACCGTTGAATCTCCTCGAGCTCAGATGGGCGTGATTGATAGATGGAATTTTTTATGGAAATGCATGGTCTCTCCATATCAAAGGAAACATGGCTGCTTATGAAGAAAAAAGTAAGGGCGAAAAAAAATAACCTGATTTGATTTTGGTCACTTTCATTTCACATCCAAAAAAGCAAATCTGATTACACAACCATGTTTGTTTCTGGCTCGAGACACAACAGAGGCATGGGGACCAGACTGATATCTCCCTGTAAATAAAATACAGAAATGTCATTCTGGATTTGCCAGGCAACCTGTTATAGGCAATATTTTGAGATTTTTTTTTTTCCCATTCAAAAAAATATATATTATTTTTTAAATTGTTAATCACTATGGCAACAGTCCAAATTGTTCATCATTCTGAAACCCATCAATTGCATGATTGCCAGGCAGCTATATGTTAAATTTTGGTCTTGTTCAAGCATTATCAATATGAGATATGATGAAATGTTTGATGAAAACCATTCGTTCATGTACAGGTGTAATTGCTCAATAATTTGACAAGCAGATGGCAAGTCCTCCACCAGAAAAGTTCCACAGTGCACCTTTAAGGAAAATGCCACACAGGAATGTACGCTGGTCCAGGAATCAAACCCAGAACTTTTAGGTATTGTACAAACACAACGATACTCTGAATAGAAGATTAAAAAACAGACCTTGGCATTATAGTATTACTTGTATGAGACTGAGAGACTGAGTATGTGCAGGTTCATGATGGATGATCAGGTTCTGTTGTATAATGTACATGTGGGCCTCTGGCTTTAACTGTCCTCTTCAATTGTATTCTCTTTACATTATTACTGTTTACATTCCACGTTGCACCTCTTTTACATAATTATTTGGGAGAATTGGATCTTATTGCAAATACTGTATCTTCCCTAAAGTTAGACCCATCTGTGCATATTCTTCTTTTACCCACCAGACTACCTCCAGACTAGGTAAGCATCGATACCGATACTGATGAAGCAAGTGCAAATCCAGGAAAAATTTTAAAACAAGTATAATTTACAGAATGCTGGTTCAGCGATAGACCAAATAATGAACGCAATAAGACTATTTACTGGCTGTTGTTGGCTCAAAATGTTCTACTAACATTCAGGAAGTTGCCTTGTCTGTTGTAAGTTGTATTATTTCGCATGGGGCTTCCGATCTTGATGATCTTTAACCGGAAGTGCCACCACAAAGAAAGTGCAGTTTGGTTGCATTAAGAGGCAAAAGTGGGTGGGGAGAAATAAGATAATCCATAATATGTTTGAATTTGTATTTTGCACAATGCTTCTCAACAGTTGAAATGCCCAGTTGCTATTATAATTTATGGGATTGTCAACAATCTGCACTGGTATTGGGTATCAGCACTTTATTTCATACACACCATATTATCATTTATATGTTTCTGAACAATATGCAAATTTTACAGGTTATCTTGGCAACATGGTTCACTTAACTTTAAAAGTAAAATGGATGTACATTGATTGGTTTTCAGTTATTGGCAAAATTCCCTAGATAAAAGATTTGGTTTTAAATAGTTTTTTGCTATGGAATCAGTGCTAATTTCCCATCATTCTGATTCTCTTTTATGTTCAATGCACTGTATTGTACTTGGGGCTATAACAGCATGCCAGCTTTCAACACATTTTCACCTGTATTTAGGCTTTCAAAACAACAAATCCCCCCTTGCGTCTTAGCTTTGTTCATCTTCTAAATACTGCAACTGCTAAAATAGTTGCCGTCAATTAATGAGGGGTGAATAGATTCTTTGGCCTGGGGCATCCTCACTTGTATGTTGACGAACCAACACACGCACGCACACACACAGACATCAGTCAGGCCTGCGCTCTTGATTTCAACCTTTAAAAGTCTATCTCCAAGTCTACAGCATGGCATCGACAAAGCATGGGAATGATGTAATATAGAGCAACTGCTGGGGAGCGCAGCATGGAGTGTACAATAAAGAAAACTGTATATGTGCAGTAGATTTGACAGGGATCAGCCATCTTGGATCCAGAAAGGTGACTCGAAGGTGGTCATCTGTCAGTGAGCTACAGCTGCCCATTGTCATCCATGTCATTTTTATATGCACTCATTTGTATTGTGTTGTACTGTGGTAGTTATACAGTAAAAGCCAAAGTTAAAGCAACTGGACAAACTGTTGTAGGAGCGAAGACGTTTTGCTGCTCATCCAAGCCGCTTCTTTAGTACAGAAGAAGCGACTTGGATGGATCAGACCTGGATGACTGGTGTGTTTATGCATTGTCCCAGTCAAATAAATAAATAAAATGACAAGCCTGACAGCAGCACTTACAGAGAAAGGGGTGACAGTTTTTCAATAGAAAGGGAATTTGAGCCAGAGTAAATGGAGTCGGAAATACGGCCATGTTCACTTCCTATTTGGAACACAACAGCTAGCAATGTTCATTTATATACATATACAGTCTATGCTTGTCCATGAACATAATAGCAGGAGGAAGAAGGGATTGAACAGGCAACTTTTCAGTCAGTGGGCGAACACTATGCCAACTAAATTAAATGTTAATATGTCAAAAGGCCATTTTGTTGTGGAACAGGATTTAAACAATTACCATTTGGTTTAAAATGGCCTACTTTGATTTCATTCACAACTAAATCTTACTATTATCGGGCTCGCCTCCCCATAGGTCTGACCTGGAACTTGGCTAATGGCATGGTAGTGGAACCTGCTTGTCTCCATGGAGATAGATAAGTTAAAGAAGCCACACCTAAAAAGTAAACTCTTTCAACAGTCTAGAGTTATGAAAATTGTAGGTTCAATTCCCAAGATAGACATAGCAAACTGTACCTTAAGCGCTGCTACTATTACACTTCTGTATGAGACCAGAAAGGTGACAGTGAGTTGACCACTTATTAGCTGGATCGCACAGGGGCATTAATAACATGGAGGATGAGACGGCAATCAGAAAGAAAGGCCAGAGAATAAAAGCTGATGATAGTTCTAATGAAGAGGCTAAAAAAAGACCCGAGCTTTGATCTAATCACAATGGGGCGACGTGATTGCACTGATGGTGTTATTCTAATGCAGAGAAGACGAAGACAGCCAGGAAGTTCACACAAAAGTTTTATCCAGGAGAAAAATCAATCAGCAAGATGCTCTTACATGCTCTTGAATCATCCTTACAAAAAGATAAAAATCCATACAAAAATACCTCCTAATGATGAAGGTGAGATATGGGTGAAAATAGCAACATATTTTATTCACAGATTGAAAACTGGAAAATGTCTGTTTCACATATTATAAATTTGACCTAAAAGAATCTAATATTATGTCATTTTTTTATGAACATCGACCGCTTGCTTTTGCAGATAAGGGTATTAACAAAAACAATTGACTTTAACAATACTTGGAGATTCAATATTCCCATGGAGATGTTATGGCTTTGCCTGGAATGTCCCACAGTATGGCATTTAACTATAAGTTATTTCCATGAACACAAGCATGTGGTACCATCCAGCCAAGTTACAGATGAGATCTGTGGAGAGTATCTTCTTATTGTTGACAATAACAACAAGATATTTTTTGATAATAATAAATAAATACCTATAGTGAAATAAATGCAAGACAGATACATTTAAAGGCACTGTACCATGTGTTTACTGTCTTAAAAATGTGAAAAACAAAGTTATTCTTCACTACCTTAGGAAATCCAAGCATCCTATTCACTGCAATTTGTTTTTGAAGTGCTTTCCGAGGCCAGAGAGGAGTTTACTGTCACAGTTAAGCAACTAAACAACACTAAACAGCTAGCATGCTAGCAGCGCAAAACACTTAATAATTAGGTCCTTTTTACACTGCCCAAAGTTAGGCTGATGTAAAAGAGCATTTGCTCCGGGAGTGGTGCACTTGGCCAGTGCGACCCCAACACTCGCATTCTGAACCACAGAGAATGGCCGCTCCAAGAACAATTGAAACAGTTGATCTCGGAGCAACTTACATAGTCTGTAGTGGAAGTAGAAGTGCTTGGAGTTAGGTAAAGAACACGGGGAGGCAGCGAGCGAGCGGGTGGTGCACTTGGTCGGCAATCTCCTCAGGGTCAGGCAACAGCTGAGCTTAACAACTGGCCTTCACCAATCACAACGCTCAATCGATTATTATTATTAGTAGTAGTAGTAGCAGTAGTCACAGACTTCTCACATACAATTGTAAATAGCTCTTATGTCTACAAACCATGTTGTATCTTGGCATGTCTTGCATGTCGTACCACCATTTGTCACTATTGTATATGTGTGGTCAGTATATTTGTCTGTCTTGCATTACATAAATAAATACATTTTTAAAAGTGGTTGGAATTCGGTAAAAAAAAAATATATAAAATAAAAAAAAATAAAGAAATAAAATTGATGTTTAAAACCACATGGTTAAGTATACTTAACCATGTGGTTTTACACATACTCACATACACATACTTTTACACATACTCAAGTTACCTGTGTTGGGAGGCAAATGAAGGTTAAAAGCAACCAACTGCTGATTAAAGGAGGGGAGCCCTGGGTTACTGATGTTGGTACTTTATTTTCAGTATTGAGTTGCTTATGGATTATTATTATTATTAGTAGTAGTAGTAGTAGTAGTAGTAGTATGCATACTTGGCGGTGGTGTTTCCCCTTCCTTAGTGGTTTATTCCACCTTGGACTATTTAAGTCTGCCTGCATCCATTTTTGAGTGCCTCCACTAGCCATACTGACAAGTGGTGTCAGAAGTTTGGAGATTTGAACCTGGACATGAATTTTAAAAATGGGAAAAATATCAAAGCATTGAAAGATTATGACACTAGTGCAGCAGCTGGAGCAAATGGAGGAGGTCAGTCAAACCATTTGGACAACTTGGCAAATATGCTCAAATCCTACAAGCAAGCAGGGACCAGGCCAGGAACAGATATGTGAAAGTGAAAGATAAGTGAAAGAATTGGTAGCAAAGCATGGTGAGGAAGAGGACACCTTCAGAGCTAAAAGGGAAGACCCTGATGAGGGGCCCAGCGCTTATGTGGACCACATGTGGAGTCACTATCAAATCATGTGTATTGTGTGTTGCGGGACCTCAATCTACCACCCCTCACACCTGAAGATGATATTGAGCACTGACAACTGAGAATGGGCTCTAACATGTATCCCTCTACTCAATAGTAATGCAAGAAGTGCTTATGTGTTAATGGACTTTGCAGATTCCAGTGACTTTTACAAGGCTAAATCATCAGGCTAAAAATTAAATTACAGCTGATGCATACAGAAGGTTTCGATCCCTGAACATTCATCAGGGTGAAACCCCAAGAGAAGTCTATATCACACTCAAAGAACTGTCCTGCAAATGGGTAAAACCTGAGTAATCCTCTGTTAAAAATATTGTGGGGATGATAATGTTGGAGCAGCTCCCGAAGATGGCGAATCCAGAGCTAGAAGTCTGGATCAGAGACCAAAAACTGCGGAGATGGCAGCCAAACTTACATGGAAGTGCGGAATACAGTAAGTCCGATGGGGGTGAAAGTGGTGGTGGTGCAGCTCAGAGTAGGCCATTTTCTAATAGAAGACCATTTACATCTGATAGACAGGCTCCTTATAGAAAATCAGGACAAAATCGGGATGCCAGGTGTTATCACAGTGTACGGTAAATTTCGGACTTTAGCCGCGACTTTTTTCCGATGCTTTGAACCCTGCGGCTTATACAGTGGTGCGGCTAATTTAAAGATTTTTACCGGCTAACGGCCACCGGAGGGCAGTCTCTAGCTGTAAATGCAAAAATGAAACAGACAGAGAAAGTGTGTTTTAAATTTAAAAAATAAATAAAAAAAATTCCGTGTACCGTCTTTCTGTGTAAATATTTCATGTCACAACATGAAAAACTGAGGCTTATATTCAGGTGCACCTTATATTCAGGTGCGCTCAATAGTCCAAAATTTACGGTAATCAGATCACGCTCAGACAAGTGTCACCAAATATAGTTAATACAGTTAAGAACCATCTCAAACTGCTACTGTTTTGTTAAATGGCCAGTGAGAAATACCCGACTTAGACGCAGGACGTTTTCCACTATGTGTGCTGTCTAGTTTGGTACCCAGGGAACTGTGAAGTGAGGCTAAAGCTAAAATATGCTGTGTTCATGGGGACAAAAAACATTACCCAACGACCATACCAATTTATTTGACTGTTGGTGGCCAGACATTTCTCATGCCTGTCGCCTTAGCTCCAAAGCATCTTATCATTTAAGGGCTAGATGTCCCAATGCTGCTTGATTTAGTGACCACTGGCAAAGACTAATGCAGAACATAATGTGGTTTTGGAGCCAGTGCCCTCAGATTACAACCAGAACCCGAAGAGCTAATAATCCCCCTGAAGACCTGCTGTTCTACAATGCAGAAATAAAAACTAGGCCAGTTAAAATTCCCAAATCAAAAGCCCAGCGAAGAAGAGACAAGTTTTGGGTACATAAAGACTCAAGGACACAAGGAGGCAAGAACGCAAGAAGGTAAGGATGCAAGGAAACAAGGATGCAAGTATTTAAGGAGGCAAGAAAGGTAGGACCCAAAGAAGGATGCAAGTAAGGAAGGACCACTGGCCTGTAGTATTTGAGGCATGTGACATTGGCCTGTTTAGAAACAAGAATGATTGTGGCGGCTTCAAAAGGCTAACAAGGCAAGAGAAGGAAGCAAGAATGGAAGGAGACAAAGAAGCAACGAGGGAGGCAAGGATGCAAGGACGCAAGGAAGGAAGGAGACAAAAAGCAACAAAGGAGGCAAGGAAGGAAGGAGACAAGAAGCAAGAAGGCAAGGACGCACGGAAGGAAGGAGACGAAAAGCAATGAAGGAGGCAAGGACGCAAGGAGGAAAGGAAGGAAGGACACAAGAAGCAAGAAAGAAGGCAAGAAGGAAGCGAGGAAGGAGCCAAGAAAGCAGAAGGTAAAATTTGTCACTCTGAATTTAAACTGCTGGATTTGAGGGCTTGAAAATATACGTGCTGAATATTAAAAGGGTAACAAAAGTATGTTGAATTTTTAAAACACATTGAAAATATATACTTGACAAACTTGATAGTTGAGTATGAGGAGAGAGTGAGTGTGTATCTGCCCCTCACTGCTCATGGTGCTGCCGCTGTTGTAAAAATGCAAGGAGAGAGAGAGGGGTGAGTCAGAGCCAAATGAATGAGCTTGAGTCTGCAACACGCTGAAAGTCCTGGGCAGGGGAGATTAAATATCAAAGAGTACACACACACTGACAGAGAAATAAATTATATTAAGTAGCTTAAGTGATATTTCAGTCTAGACTTATTTTTTCAGTGGGACTTCTTTTCTGTGAGTGAGATTCAGTAGCTCGTCATCTCCCTGCCTCCCTGTTTGGTTATTATTATGTAGCTATTACCACAAACAATGATATTTTAGGGGTGTGGGTCATTGTCTGCGCACAATTAATATGCATTCAGAGCATCCTGTGAACTGACTTTTTGGCTCTGTCGTGAAAATAAAGCTAGAAAAGTTCAGTCTCAGGTAATGCTTTTGTCTGTCTCACCACCCAGACATCCTCATGCCTCTCCAAAGAGCAAAAAAAAGTCCAATTGGAATCATTCAATAGTTTAATGCTAGTCCATTTTGTAAATATCTTTGAAACTTGTTGCTATGTCAACAGCAAACTGTCCATAAATTTCACAGCTGCATAAATGCCTCACAGCCAGTTAGTATGTTTTTCTCGTATGAGCATGAATACAGACACAGATGTATGTGTAATTGGAACAAAACTGAAAATAATCTAAGACTTGACAGCTGTCATTCAAACATCATGTCAAAAGAACAATGAATAAAATCAAATATAATGTATCACATTTTTTTGTCATATAAGAAATGATCTTATTAATTATATTATTAACAACAAACTCTGCAATTATGCATTTGGGTTCAATGATTTTACCCCACCTAAGTTAGCACTACAAGTTGGACTCTGACAATAAAAACTACTCTTAAATTGGCTTAAACTAACTATAAAAAAGCAAAAACAACATGTGTATAGTGGGTGTGTGTGTGTGTATAGTGAGTGTGTTGTGTGTATAGTGAGTGTGTGTGTGTATGTGTGTATAGTGAGTGTGTTGTGTGTGTGTGTGTAGTGTGTGTGTGTGTAGTGAGTGTGTTGTGTGTATAGTGAGTGTGTTGTGTGTATAGTGAGTGTGTTGTATGTATAGTGAGTGTGTTGTGTGTATAGTGTGTGTGTGTGTGTGTAGTGAGTGTGTTGTGTGTTGTGTGTGTTGTGTGTATAGTGAGTGTGTTGTGTGTGTAGTGAGTGGGTGTGTTGTGTGTATAGTGAGTGTGTAGTGTGTGTATAGTGAGTGTGTTGTGTGTATAGTGAGGTGTTTGTATATAGTGAGTGTGTTGTGTGTGTATAGTGAGTGTTGTTGTGTATAGTGAGTGTGTTGTGTGTGTGTATAGTGAGTGTGTTGTGTGTATAGTGAGTGTGTTGTATCTATAGTGAGTGTGTGTATGTATAGTGAGTGTGTGTGTGTATAGTGAGTGTGTTGTGTGTATAGTGAGTGTGTTGTATGTATAGTGAGTGTGTTTGTGTGTATAGTGTGTGTATAGTGAGTGTGTTGTGTGTATAGTGAGTGTGTTGTGTGTGTATAGTGTGTGTGTTGTGTGTATAGTGAGTGTGTTGTGTGTATAGTGAGTGTGTGTGTGTGTAGTATAGTGTGGTGTGTGTGTTGTGTGTATAGTGAGTGTGTTGTGTGTGTATATAGGGTGTGTTGTGTGTGTATAGTGAGTGTGTTGTGTGTATAGTGAGTGTGTTGTGTGTTATAGTGGTGTGTTGTGTATGCATAGTGAGTGTGTGTGTGTGTATAGTGAGTGTGTTGTGTGTATAGTGAGTGTGTGTGTGGTGTAGTGGTGTGTGTTGTGTGTATAGTGAGTGTGTTGTGTGTATAGTGAGTGTGTTGTATGTATAGTGAGTGTGTTGTATGTATAGTGTGTGTGTTGTATGTATAGTGTGTTGTGTGAGTGTGTGTTGTGTGTATAGTGAGTGTGTTGTGTGTGTGTGTGTATAGTGCGTGTGTTTGTGTGTATAGTGTGTGTGTGTGTGTATAGTGTGTGTGTTGTGTGTATAGTGAGTGTGTTGTGTGTATAGTGGGGGTGTGTTGTGTGTATATAGTGGGTGTGTGTGTGTGTATAGTGTGAGTGTGTGTGTTGTATAGTGGGTGTTTGTATGCATAGTGAGTGTGTTGTGTGTATAGTGAGTGTGTTGTGTTTATAGTGGGTGTTTGTATGCATAGTGAGTGTGTTGTGTGTATAGTGAGTGTGTGTTGTGTTTATAGTGGGTGTGTTGTGCATAGTGAGTGTGTTGTATGTATAGTGAGTGTGTTGTGTGTATAGTATAGTGTGTGTGTGTGTGTATAGTGAGTGTGTTGTGTGTATAGTGAGTGTGTTGTTGTATGTATAGTGAGTGTGTGTTATGTATAGTGAGTGTGTTGTTGTATGTATAGTGAGTGCGTTGTAGTATAGTGTGTGTTGTGTGTATAGTGAGTGTGTTGTATGTATAGTGAGTGTGTTGTGTGTATAGTGAGTGTGTTGTGTGTATAGTGAGTGTGTTGTGTGTATAGTGAGTGTGTTGTGTGTATAGTGAGTGTGTTGTATGTATAGTGAGTGTGTGTTGTGTGTATAGTGAGTGTGTGTTGTGTGTATGAGTGAGTGTGTTGTGTGTATAGTGAGTGTGTTGTGTGTATAGTGAGTGTGTTGTGTGTATAGTGAGTGTGTTGTGTGTATAGTGAGTGTGTTGTATGTATAGTGAGCGTGTTGTATGTATAGTGAGTGTGTTGTATGTAAAGTGAGTGTGTTGTATGTATAGTGAGTGTGTTGTGTGTATAGTGAGTGTGTTGTGCGTATAGTGAGTGTGTTGTATGTATAGTGAGTGTGTTGTGTGTATAGTGGGTGTTTGTATGCATAGTGAGTGTGTTGTATGTATAGTGAGTGTGTTGTGTGTATAGTGAGTGTGTTGTATATATAGTGAGTGTGTTGTGTGTATAGTGAGTGTGTTGTATGTATAGTGAGTGTGTTGTATGTATAGTGAGTGTGTTGTGTGTATAGTGGGTGTTTGTATGCATAGTGAGTGTGCTGTGTGTGTGATTATTATTGTTCTTTTCAACCTGCTGAACTGAAGAAGGAAATTATCCACATTAGCTATAATCTTTACATATTTACATTTTTAATATGTGCTGTCCCTTTACAAATAAATAATATAAAATGGACCCATAGACTAATCCATTCTAATGTAAAAGGGGGGAATGCGTTGATAGATAAAATGGATTTGACAGTCACATACTATTTTGAGGGTGTTTTCTTGTTTAAAAATAAATGACTCATTTATTCTCATTATGAGAGAGAATATGAAATGGGTCTGAGGCCATTAATGACCTTGAAGGGCAATTGATTGGGGGTCTCTCTAGGTCCAGGGGCCCTAGGTGGACACTTAGTCTTGCCTAGTGGTTACGTCGCCTCGTCTCCTCCTGCCTCTGTCTATGCAGGTGAGCTTGGGTCTGTCTAAAAAGCTTTTTCTCTGAAATAATCCGATTTAATGGAAGCATATTATGTTTGCATGTGTGAAAACGGCCTTAGATGTAAACAGTGAACGTTGGTCTCTTTTTCATCCTTTTCGGCAGGTGGCGTAAACTTCACCTTGCACCTTTACTTTACACCTTTAATTAAATTCATATCAACCATAGTATGTCTGTCAGTGTATGCCCTACAAATAGCATGTTTGATCCCTCCCACCCCTGTACGATCCTCACATAATTTCACTTCTAAACCAAAGTTGGCCCTGGCCCTCACCTCCGCATCAGATCAATCTCTTATCCTCAGGTCCACCATTTCTTCCTCTCAGATTAGCCCCGGTTTGGTTAGCTTTGATCCCCTCTATCACAGTATGCACACCCTTCTAATCCACCCAAGTCAATATGTGCATTCCTCTAGCATCAAGTCTGCTCCTGGATCCTCACGAGCAGAATTTTCAATGATTATTTTTGGTGCGTAAAAGAATGGAGAGAAAGTAGAGACCTCAGGTGGGACTTCACACATTTACACACTTTACAGTCGCATATTCATCTGTCGCCACGGGCAACAACTGTGGGAAAGAGAGGGAGGTTGTTATAGTGAGCCCTGTGTAGCTGTGCTTGTGTGTGTGTCAACATTTACACTGGAATACTGTGGGCTCCAATCAGCTTGGAGAAGGCCTATCAGCATTGGCGTATTCTGCAATCTCGTGTGTTGTTTGAAATTGTATTGTCTGTAGAAAAAAATAATTATGAAAAAAATGACAGTGTAAAGTGCAAACTCAGCCAAAAGATAAGAAACATGTAAGAACCTCTCAACGATAGGGCTCAGGATTGTGTCGTCATAGATGATAGAATTTTCAGCGTAATATTACACTAATGGAGATTTAAAAATGCTAAATACTAAACTTCATTCAAAAAGTATTCTGACTGAAAATTGCCATAAGTTTTACCTGATCTCCATCATCTGCAGCAGCAGAATTAGTAGCCTCCTCAACTTTCTCAGCTTCTCCTCGTGTCCCTCTATTCCTGTAATAAATGTATCATCTTCTTTCTTGAGCAGGGCTGGCCAAAAGACATTAAAGTCATAATACAAACAGATGCAAACATAAATAATCATCATTAAACTGACAATAAAAGAGAAAAAGAGTGCAGAATTTAACAAACAGAACCATTTTGAGCCTGGATTTAAATGGTGTCATCTTCAGTCCTGTCTCACATCTTCTTCTTCACCTGATTTCTGCCATCCCCACCTGCCAACTTTCAATAAAAAAAATATGTTTACATCTGTTTAATTCACTTCTGATTAAAATGATCCTTATATACACAACCAGTCAAATGTTTGGACACACTTTTTCATTTAACTTTAAGTCTTTATTTTATTCACAACTATGAATTAATGGAATAACTACATTATGGAATGCAGCAAACAAAGAATTGTGAAATAACTCAAAACTCATAACTCATCTTATATATTTAATGAACCTGGATAAAGACAAATCTGTGTAGTGAAAACCATTTTAAGAGAAGCTCATTGAGAGAAGATCAAGGGTTTGCAGCGCTGTCATGCATAATTCCATCCATGTATCAGTATGTGCTTAAAGTAGTTAAAAAAAAGGGGGGGGTCACATGATAATAAGTGTGTTTCTTCAAGAGATGTAACAAAGACAATATCCTACACAATAACAATTTCTAGCACCAGCCAAGCATCACCCCCATAGGACTTTTACACTGGTTTTGCACACTCATTTGTCTCATTTACCATTTACACATTTACACACAGTATTATCTCAAGACATAATCCTTCAAACAAAAACAAGACTATCCCATAGCACCAGTCCATTCATCTCATCGCTGCAGAGTTAGCGTCATGCCTCATAGAAAACTCAATAGGGAACATCTGCCCGGTGTCTCTTCATAATATATATACTGTATTGACTTTCACTGGCAGCAGTACACACGGAATAACAATCATAACAGTCTCCAATGGGAAAAGTCGGAAGCTAGTGTTTAAGTATGCGACTACTGAACATGCGATGATATGAACCAGAAGGGAGCTTTGGAACCAAGGTGTGCTGGTTTAAAAGAGAGGTTTGATGGGTTCAGACACACATGAGTGTAGAGTGTAAGAAGTCGGAATTGTAAGCTCCCTTTTGGAATGATGCAAGCGGCGAGGAAGCGTATGGAATGTATACGGAATGCAGCCCTGGTCCTCTGGGATTGGAGAGCCAGCATGTATGTGATGATGAAGCCACAGGAAAAAAAGATGTAATCAGAGATGTGAAGGAGAAAAGATGTTGTTGGATGGCTGCCAAGTAATTATGAATATTTACAGTAAGACGGTTATCTGTTCGGGAAAAGTCTGTATCATTCAAAGGGATGGTGGAAGCTTGGGAATGAAAAACTGATCCATGACAGTACATCATTTATATGTTAAGTTATGTGTTGTTAGGTAGATTTTTTCTGTTCATTTGTTCAGTTTGTGGTTTAAAATGGTGATATCCAATACTTGTCGTGCAGTGTGTATGATGCAAAGAGATAAGAGGTGAAACTGACAGTTCACAACTCTTTTGTTTCTAAATATTTTTATTTTATTTTCTCAGAGCATTTAGAACTACCCGTTTGACATTAATATCAGCAAATACAGCACTGAGGAACGAACCCTCATTGTACAGTGGTACTTTGAGTCACACGGGTCAAATTCAGAAACCTAGCGGTGTTACGGTCGACATTTAAATACCAAAGATGCCCCGAGCGTAAATGCCATTAAAGGAATAATAAGTGGTTTTCGAAGACAGGGGGCAGTATTTGATCTCCCGAGACCTGACTAGTTCCGATTTCTTCCTGTGAGGCTATCTTAAAGAAAAGGTGTTTGTGAATAAACCTCAGACAATAAACGACTTATAATATCGAGGATCAAATAAGAGCCATAAACCCGGAAATGCTTTCAAATGTTACGTAAAGTGTGTTGGATCGGGCTATTCAGGGCGAAACCGAAAATGGTGGACACTTAAAAAACATTATATTTAAAATTTTAAAGTTATTTTTACTTCCCCTAGTTTAAGCAGTGATAAGTTCAAGAGTAAGTGAACAATTATAACTGTATATATTGCCAAAAATCTCAGAAGGTTCAGTTTACCTACTGCTAAAATTTGGTGAGTATAACTTAAGAATTATAGGAGCTATTGAAGATTTAAAAGTGTCAGTGACTTTTGGGACATGTTCGTTCGGTACGCTTTCTCTCTGCCTATCTGTTTAAAGTTATCAAATATTTTTTTATATTTACTTTTTTGAGTGGTTTGTCTTCTTATCGTCAGGACAAAGAATCGTGTGCACAAAGGAGTTAATCTGGCATTAAACAGCATTTGAGCAGACCTGAGGTGACGCTCTTTCACTGTGCGAAGGAGTGGCTGTGGGCAAACATTTTCCAAAAAAAAAATATGGATGATAAGTTTAAACCAAATTGTGGGTTGGTTATCACTGTCTATTAGAAGAGAACAGCACTGTATGAAATGTATCTACAAGGGAGTACTTCAAAAAATGCCAGAATACCTCGCCTGCTTGTTAATCATTGATACTAGAACACTTAATACCAGCTATTACGCTTCACAGAAATGGAATACACTTCAAGGAAAAGCAAAATTGGATACGTTGGTAACACAATCACAATTTAATCATCTGGTAACAAACTTTTATACACACATCTGCACCTGTTTTTAATGTTTTATATGGATTGTGTAGTGCTCTCATCGAGTTTCCCTGTATAAATTAAGATAAAGACAAATAAAGAAAGAAATCGTGTCCCGTTTCACTGCACAATTTCTTTCGACGACTAAAGAAATCAATAGTAAACATTAATATTAATTATAGGCCTAGAGATTCTGTCCACAAATTATGTTTGGAAAGATGATGTAACCAGCCGAGTAACAGCCTGCCTAGTAATTTATATGTTTTATTTGCTTTCTTCCTTCGCTTAATACAAAGTTAAAGTATTAAATAAAGGAAAATCTGATCCTTATACAGTATGTTTGTAAAGAAACTGAAGAAAAGCCAACTCGACAATAGGCCTATTTGAAGCTACTACACTGCCTCACCAACTTTAAATCTCACCTCACTGCACCTTTAAGTACTCCTACTATTAGTAAGACAGCATTACAAAGCTTGAGTTTTGAATTTACAGTTATCTGCAGCACTTCACACCAAATAGAAAAATGGATGAGCTTCTTGGCCAGTCCCGGAGATGTGATCTGTCACTGTGATGTATGACTCTATAAAGATTAAACTGGAAGCACTGGGGGAGATATCTACTGCAGAGGGGCCTGGAGGACTCTTGCTTATATCCTTTCATCTTTTGAAGCTTATTCAATGTCCTCAGCACCTTTTAGAGCACGGTACAGTAAAGAAGATGCTAAAAATACACGCTGTTTTGAAAAAGGTTGTTACAAAAGACTATATTCACATCGTCAGTAATCCGTTTAAAGCTTAGTGTCTTTGTGAGTATGTTTCTCATGTAATTGAAATGACAGAACATCTTGTCTCCACTGGAAATGATTACCTCACTTGACTTTGCAAATTCACTTTGAATGGTGGGCTACGTAGAGAAAGAGAAGAGAAAACATCATCCTGGTGCTGCAGCCCCTTCACTGGCTTCCTGTCGAGTTTAGAATTAAACTTAATGTTCTCCTCCTGACATATAAACCCATAAACAGCATGGCCCCATTCTATGATTTCTAATGAATGTTGGTTAACCTGCTTGTCTCTTACTGAGGCAACCAATGTCTGTTTCACTGTTGGATTTTTCTAACTTTCTGTAGGCGAAATCATTGATCCTGTTGAGCCCTGAGAGTCTATTTGGATTTTGGGCTGTACCATAGACTGTATAAAGAAGTGGATTAAGTGAGTGTGACGTCACCCATAGCGTTTGGCTCCAGTCAAATGAAGCTCATTGAGGTTAGCAGTTATAGGGCAAATTTGGAGCCAAGTTACATATTAGGAATTCCAACTGTGAGTATCATAGCAACCAAAGAGCCAATCCAGGGAGGATGCTGTCGAATTCAGAATTTTAAAAAAAAACATATCACTCCTATTCTCAAATTACTGCACTGGCTCCCTGTTTCATTCCAGACTGAATACAAAAAACCTTCTGCTGACTCATAAATGCATCACTGGTCAGGCACCACTGTATCTGCAAGACATGATCACTTTGTAGTCGTCAAACCTCAGATCTTCAGGTAGCATCTCAGGTAGCATGGAAAGGTTTAACAGTGTTGAAAAAATGACAGTAGATTGATCGGTGAGTTGGGAGTGGGGTGTTTGCCGTGGTCCAGGGGTAGAGTGGGAGTAGTAGAGTCTGAAACGAGATGAACAGTACCAGTAGAGGAGAGCAGGGTCGGAGACTGAAGAGCTGAGCGGATACAAAGATACGCAGACGATCTGACGCTGAGAGTCAGGTCCTGGCTCCTCTTATCCTCCCCGGGTGCAGCTGATTGTGGAGTAGGTCCAGGTGTGCACGAGAGGAGCCAAAATCTCCACCCAGCCCCAGGCTCAGACACAGACGGGAGGGGAGAAAGTGCAAAAAAGGGCAGGACCAACAGAGATCATGACAGAAAAACATGAAACCCTGTCATAATCATATTAAGTTAATGTGGTCGTGTGGGAGTCCGATTGTTTTAGTGTTTGTTCTTTTCCTGTATTAGGGCAAGAGGGAATTGGTAATGCCGGCAGTAATTGAGTTGGACAGGCGAGTTGAACTACTGGCTATCATGATCCCATCTACAAACAAGATTCTGGCTAGTTTTTCAGCCTGGTTCCAAAAGGCCAATGTTCAAGGCCAGGTCAAGTTTCTAATGAATAAAAAGTAAGTGACCTTCTTAATTCACAGTAACTTGTGTGATAAGACTTTTAATCTGTTTGTCATAAATCAGGTTCACGTGGCATTATAATGTTTTAGAATGCATCACAAGTTTTGTTATTTCTTTCTGGAACAATAAATCTCCTATAAAATTGGGTTTCAGCTTCCTGTTATATGGAACATTTTGAGGACTTTTCAACAGTCAAAAGATAGAAGAATGAATTACTATGGCAACAGTTTTAATTGTTCCATCATACCGAAGACTCGTCGCAAAATAGCTATAGTTTACGTTTTTTTGTTGTGCCATTTGGGTGTTTTTGTTGCGCCTTGAAATGCAGTCCCCGAGCCTTAATCGCACTACTCTCGCTGATTAAAAACAGTGTACTAAGCCAATTACAGGGAAGCCGCAGGTGGTCAATTAGACAAGTGGGTCAGAGCGGGCTACAGGTCGGGGACACCGGCTCCTTTGATACCCAGACATTCCTCCCGACGTCAGCAACAACTTCTCCCAAACAGTCATTAACAGAGTTTGTGTTTTCTCAAAGAACAAAACAGCCCCTATTGAAAATACAAGGGAGGAGGTTCGTTTGAAATGTTTAAATTGGTAAACAAAGGTGCATGACTTTTCTTTAACTTTAACCAGGCCTATGTGGACATTTGGGACAGCTTTGTTTTTATAGGCCGTACCTGCGGGGCACACTGTTAATGATGTTTACCATGTGTGATTTGAAATAGTGGCCTAGCTATGTTCAGAGTCCAAGGCCAAAAAAAATGTATATAAATGTAACCTCGCTCACCAAGACTAACTAACTACAATCTATTAGATGTGTTAGATGTTCAATTGGAAGGGACAGACTGGTAATATATGACCCGTCCCATATCCAATAAACATGGTGACTCATACATATTAAAGCAGACTCAACTTTTCAGAGCTTTTAACTGTGTTATAGTTGTTTCCCCTTTTCATTTACTCTCTTAAATTATTTTTTGGAGTGATTTGTGCATGTTTGAGCCGTCTTTAATAGCTTATTTTCAAGCTGCTTTATTGCCAATCGGTCAGTAATTGATTATAGATGCAAAATTTGGCAGTTTCACTTGGTCATTTTGGTACAAATGAAAAAAAATATAAAAATCCACTACTCACTAGTGTGACCTGCTGCTGTTCATAGGAGGGGTAGCAGCTGCACGACTCTTGACGTTTACTGCGACGTCAGCAACCACTGGGCACTGCAGTTTTCTAACGTGGAGTGTAAAAAGAAGTGGACAGAGTGAGTGTGACGTCACCCATAGTGTTCGGCTCCAGTCAAATGAAGCTCATCGAAGCTCAAAGCGGCAAATTTGGAGCCAAGTTACATATTTGGATTTCCAACTTCGAGTATTATAGAGACCAAACAGCCAGTCCAGAGTCAGGCTGTTTAAGATAACACCTTTTCTTGCCCACACCGCTGGTTTAGCAGGGACCGGGCACTCACCAACACTGTCAATCAAAATTGTTGCTAATGACGAGATGAACGAGAGAGATTGAGGATTTTGTCTGTTATTAATGTTCATATCTTGATTTACGGACACAACAATGACCTAAAAATCCAGGATCATGTAGAGCAGGCTAATAAGAACATTTTAAGACCAAAAAATGACAAGTCTGACAGCAGCAGAGTGGGGTGACAGTTTTCCAGTGTAAAGTGAATTGGAGCCAGAGTCGATGGAGCCTGAAGTGCACCTGTGCGGCTAGCAGGTTAGCTATGTCCATTTATATATACAGTCTATGTCTATACAGTCTAAAAATCTATAGACTTTTTAGATGATTATTGTGATTTAAAAAGTGCAACTATAGAGCAGACACAAGCACAATAGGTCTTCTTTAAGAAATGTGAGAAAGAAAACCAACAAAAAACACAGAAATGACTAAGAAACAGCTCTGAATAAAAGAGCAATATTTGAGAGAAGTCTTTCACATTTGAATCGCGTGCCACAGATAAACAGCTGTGATTGGCTCAACACAAAACTTGAGGGAGCGAAATTATTTGCTTTGACTTGGGCTCCAAATGCTCTTGTTTTCCAAAAGAAAGTAGAAGGGGATCACTTGCCAGGCCATGGTAGTCCATTCCCCCCAGTGATAATAAAAGCCCTACAGGAAGTCAGTATAGAGTTTAAAAGTCAGGAGTTTATACCTTTCCAAATTCTGACTTTTAAACAAAAAAATCTGGCTTCCTGTGGGAAATGGGATTACACACCAGACACTGAGTCCATCATATTCTTCTCTAAAAGAACTATTATATTTTTTAACATTTCTTGGATTTTTTGTGTGCTGTAAAACACATCTGAAACAGCTCTTGAGGACAAATAATTATTCTGATGATACGCCTTTAACTCTTAAAGGCGCTGTACTAAAAAACAAAAAAACACCAAAAAACTGAATTAGTTAATTTTAAGCTAGTTTAAACCTATTCTTTCTATATTATCATCATACATTCCAAGCACTACACTTTCACAGCTTTCAGAAGGCAGGTCTGTGATGGTAATGCTAACAACGACTGGCATGCTAACAGAGCACCTTTGTAAGTAAATGCAGACAGCACACAGCAGTCTTATTCACCATGCACATAACCTTGGAATGTGATTTATTCATTGCTAAACTGTGCTAAAAACATTCTCACTCAATGCAGTTAGTCAATTATTAAAAGAAACAACAACATTTTCCTGTCGGTACGAAATACATTGATTAGCATTAGCTAGGAAGCTCTAATCTCGCCATCTAATGACAGAGTAGCATTCAATTTCCTTTTCAGCGAGCGGAACGATATCAATCAATTTACCTTTTCACCCCACCGCGAGCTTTAGAAACTGATACCAGCATCCAATAGTCTACCATTGTGATTGTGAGGGGCCCGTCTGACCAGGCAAAGATAGACACAGATAAGACTCTGCAAATACCAATCACAAACACCATGGAAATTGAATATTTTTTCTCTTTTTTATGATTTAACAAACTAAAAACTAAAATAACATAGCACAAAACAAAAATAAAATGCTACCACTCCTTAAGTCGTTATCCTTATGTCCTTATTTCACTTTACAAGTAAATGGAAATATTCTTGCGACAAAAGCCATGGAGGCGGTCCCTTTTTCCTGTCAGTGAGTAGACAGGAGCATTGTGGCGTATGTGGATTGGTAGTGCCGGGCTGCACATTGTGAGAATAGCCTCTAAATAGTGCACATTTGACAGTTGGAGGTCTTGAATTCCAGTCCATTTCAGTGCAAAAGAAAATGGAATTGAGTTAACTGGACAAAACTTTTTTAAGAGTGAATACGTTTTGCTTCTTCCCTACGGTGTGAACTGTCACCTGAGTCATATTGTGTGTTTTTTTTTTTTGTTTTTTTTTTCTACATGGTAATTCCCCCTGCTGCCAGTAGCTTGAGGCCCTATACCAGATTCCAGTTTGGGGACCATCCAATCTGAAAAATAATGTCTGGTTCAATATATGGTCATTATTTTAAGTTTTAAAACATGAGATGCCAAAGCAAAAGTATCCAAGAGCATGTTTAAAGGCCATGAACAAGACAAATAATCCAAAATATGAGTTATTTAAACACAAAAAACACAAACAGTTGTTGACAAATGGATACTAAAATTATGCCACTGCTCTGCCGCATCGAACATTTATCATTATTTTTCATTTTATGTAACAAATAAGAAGAAAGATTCTTGCAAAATAAAAGGGAAAAATGCCTTGGAGGTGGTCCCTTTGAGCATTGTGGTGCATGTGGCTGCACATTGTGAGAATAGCCTTGAATAGTGCACATTTCACAGCTGAAGTTCTTGAATTCCAGGCTATTTCAGTGCAAAAGAAAATTGAATTGTGTCAAGTGGACAAAAGTTTTTTAAGAGTGAATACGGTTGGTCACTACCCTAAGATGTGAACTGTCACCTGAGTCATATTTTCAAGGGCAGTTCGTACCCTCTATGGTTGTTCAAGGGGCTAAACCTGCTACTTGTTACCTCACCTCAAGTTGTATTTAGCCTTGGTGACATTAGTTTGATGAATCTTGTGCAGTATGTCCATTACCCATCACAGCACACTTTGTTTAAAATTTCCCAGGATTGTGATGTCACAGGTAGAAACCCTGTCTATAAATCATTGCCAGACTTGTTCAAAGCATTTCTGAAATCAAATCGCATCCATTACTACTGCATGTTTACATTAAGATATTGGGCCTCCCCATGGTAGTTCCCTCTGCTCAGTAGCTTGGAGGATTAGACAGAAGCATTGTGGTGCAAGTGGACTGGTACTGCTGGGCTTTGCATTGTGAGAAGAGTCTTTAAATTGTGCATTTAACAGTTGGATTTTGAATTTCATTCCATTTCAGTTTTATGTGCTGTGGTAGAAAGAATACTCAAAATTTGTACTCAAGTAAAAATACAGGTGCATGGCTAAAAATGTAATTACAAGTAGAAGAAATGCTGCCAAAGAATGTGTACTTCAGTAAAAGCAAAAAGTACACATGAACAATACTACTTAAAGTACAAATTACTAGTTACCTTTTGATGCAATGTTAGAATCCTTCTATATCACAGTTTTATACAAATGTAACTACAACTACATGGTTGGAATTATACTATACTATATACAAAAAAGTCAAATTACCCTAAAATATTTACTCTATTACAATAACAGCATTAGAATCAGTATCTCTCCTGACCATATTTTTGCTCCATTTTTCAATTCGAAAACAACTGTCCATGCTCCTGTCATAATGTGTAGGAGGACCCATAATGGCACATTTGAATGAATAGGACATTTTGAGAGTGGAGAGGAAAGAGCCACACACTCAGACGTATCAGGGCTAAATGGAAGTTTGGCTCACTGTGGGTTGAATTAATCATTTTAATATCTGAGTGCTTAATTTTATTGCAAAGTTATCCGGGGCTCAGGTAGTGGCGCAGATAGGAGAAAATACCGTGTTTTCTAAATGCATTCCATCCCCATTGCACCTTCCCTTCACTATCACTGGGAGAAGTTTTACCGTCTAGATTTCACTTTTCAATAATTCAACAACTGGACATGAAACTGGAAAGTGGAAAAACTTCTTTCCAACTTGCAATGGGAAATACCAAAAAATAAGTTCTGCAAGTTTGAATTTTGACTGAGAGTTTCAAATATTAAATCTGAAATGCATAAACAAAATGCTAATTTATAGTCAGGACACTTATGAGTAAAGAAATTGCTATCTTTAATTAATCCAGCCTTAAAAGAAATGTGTGTCTGTGATGTTGTAATATCCCTGCATATAAAGTAATAACTGTATATAGAGAAAAGATGGAGAACATGGCAAGGAATATGGTATCATAATTAACTTTTTGATAGGCTATTTCAAGGTGCACTGCAAAACTTTTCTGGTGCGGGGCCCACTACCAGGTTGTCTCCAGTAAGATCTTATTGCTTTGCCTAGATTAGAATGTTCCACAGTGTGACATTAAAGGTCCTATATTACACAAAATTAAGATTTAAACCATGTTATAATGCTGTTACCTCCTTAAAAACCTACCTGGAGGTGTGTTTTGTTTCATTTACACATGTTTGAGTGACCCTTTATTATTAGACTGTCTACCTCTCCAAAGCTCAAAATGTTCTGTTCCACCTTCTGATTTCATGTAGTAGTAGCTTTCATGTTAACAGCTACCTTTAGTTTAGTTGAGATTGGCATTTCCAGGGTTGAAAAGATCCCAATTGATACCAGTGAAGATGTATGGAGTTTAAAAACACAGTGGAGAACTCCCTGTATTACCACATGACGTAGCAATATGGAACAGAGTGTTTTCTGTTTGAGAGAAGAACTCGGCCTAAAATTGCAGGGTTTGGGTGTTAAACATGTGTGAATGAAACAAAACACAACTCCAGGTTTGTTTGTGGTGAGAAAACATAATAACAGATCAGAAAACAGCACTTTAAATCGAGCATTCAGCAGGCGCTTTATTGCTCAAGAGTGTCTTCAAAAGCATTTTATGAGCAGGGTCGCCTCTCCACAGATGTGACCTGCAACTTGGCCTGGTGAGACCCAATGCTTGTCTCCATGGAGATAAATAAGTTTAATGCTGTACTGTTTAATATTCTAGACCGGATATGGGCAAACTACGGTCCGGGGGCCACACACAGCCCTTTGAATTTAATAATCCAGCCCACTGAATGTGACCAAATTATATTAAAATAGATAAGGGTAAACCTTGTTCAGAGTTTTTCTGCTGTGTTTATTTAACTGAAATTTAATAAATTAATTATTCATTTGGCATTTGGAAAACACTTTGTACAATGAGCCTTGCATTTTTATGCTTTGCTACATGTTACAGGTCATATCTTTAATCTTTAATGTTCGTACACAAGGTAATTCAAAGTGCTTTACAGAGTAAGGAAGACATTGAAATCATCCAAATCAAAACAATACAATTCAAACCTGTATAGACGACTTTTACCTGTTTTTACTATCAGGACTTTAACCTGAACACGGAACCTTTCTTTGTGAGGGACTTTAACCCCCACTGGGGACTCTAACCCGTAACACTATTACGCACCAGTCGGGGACTCTAACCCCGTGCTTTTATTATTTTTTGAGGGACCCAAAACTCCCCAGGGAAGCGCTGTACGCACCCAGCTACGTAGGGACACGTCTGCCCACTACACCAGTCCACGGTGGGTCACAGGACTCAAACCTGTATACAGGACTTTAACCTGTTTTACTATCAGGACTTTAACCTGAACACGGCTTTGTGAGGGACTTAACCTCTCTGGGGACTCTAACCCCGTAACACTATTACGCACGCACGCATATATATATATATATATATATATATATATATATATATATATATATATATATATATATATATATATATATATATAGGGGCCGGCCAGGATATATATATATGTATATATGTATATATATATATATATATATATATATATATATATATATATATATATATATATATATATATATATATATATATATACATATATACATATACATATACATATATATATATCCTGGCCGGCCCCTCTGTCAAACTTTAGAACCCACTGTGACCTGTGTGTCAAAAAGTTTGCCCACCCTTGCTCTAGGCAAACCAATGACATCTCCATGGAAACAAGCAGGTACCCTGTAATGGTAGAATTACTGCATTGCTGAGCTTCTATGGCTTTAGGTGGAACAGCCATGCTCTTCTAACCAGAAAATTATTCCTAGTGATAAAAAAAAAAAAAAAAAAAAAAAAAAAAAGCTTTGAGGGTTTCTGGAGGCATATACCAAAAATTGGTCACAGTAATTTTGGAGCACTTTTTTTTTTTACCATGTAACACCATGTAATAACAAGTACTACACGATAAGGATTGGTGTTGTTATGATGTAATTAATAAGGTAGGAAGGTACATTAGATTGGGTAGTGTAAAAAGTGTGAATGTAGATGAATGAGGTCATTATATGTACTGTAAGTATATTCAATGCATTATGGTAAAACCCTATTATATATAGACTGGTTTTCTTTGGCTTAAGGTAATCTGATAAAAGGAGTTAAAAGGTCACCTCATTGAAACACTTTTGAAAAACATTGTTTAGTACCCCTCCCTTAATGAACTTTTTCTAAACCTTCTGTCTATTTAAGAAAAGCAGCAGATGTGAGCGCACCTGTCTGCTTTGAACTCACATTCAAAGCACTTTCAAAAAGGTTACAAAAAACTATTTAATGATATATTTATTGATTTGAATTAGCACAGTGCATATTAATCAATGTGTTGGCAAAAACAGCTTCAACATAAATATGCCACTAGCTAATTTTCACCCATTGTTCTAAGGCAGCCGCTACACAGTCAATTAGACAACAACAGACACATTACTTGACATTACAAGACATTAAACATGAGAAACTTTGCAGTGGTCCAAAACACTCTGAAAAGCATTATGAACATCCTAATCTTTCACCATGATGAGTTTGCAAGCACTTTCAGTTTTATACATTTAAAACCTGGAACCATCTTCCTGAACATGAGAGACAGACCTCTACTTTGACAATCCAGGCTCAAAACGGTTCTATTTGTTAATCTGATGATGATTATTTATGATTATTTATGTTTTGCTTTGTTTGTCGTGTGATTTTAAAGTCTTTCTTATTCTGTAAAGAACTTTGAATTACTTTGTGTACGAATTGTGCTATACAAATAAACTTGCCTTGCCACTTTTCACAACTCTCAGAGACTAGTGTGGAGTTTTGCCCCGACAGTAAAACAACAACTAGCATGCTAACCACATACGTCCTGATTACCGGACAATAAAACAACTGACAAAAGTAAAGTTCAACCTTCAAGTTTTAAGAACTTGAAGGTTGAGCTGTTGTCACGGTTTCTTACCTGTTCTGGCAGAATATTGTGTAATTTTGTACTTCTGATAGACACCCCTATTTGGCTAAATGTAGTCCAGTTCTTTGCGCACCGCAGTCTCCTCTAGTTAAGGACGACTTGTTACAGAAATCTAAACATTAACATTCGGAACAATAAACAACGCTGTGGACACTTACCCAAATAAAAACATTAACAGTTTTTAGATTAAGCCCGCGGCCATCCGAGCTAATTTGAACAGCTGCTTCCGAGCCCTATCTGCTTTGCGAGAGGACAAACAAGCCTCTCCACTGCAAATAAGCGTGACACAGGCCGCTGATGGAGAGGCCGAGACTTGGACGTGTTTTATGCTTTTCAAATAGACATTACACAAATCGATAATGAGACTTAAAAGCTTGGGAGCCAGAAAGTCCATGTGCCATCATCATAAGCCACCTCCAGGCAAAGAAGTCCTTGGCACAGTCCAGGGCCAGATTTCCAGAAATAGAATAAATCAAAAATGGGTGTTAAAGAGCAATTTGAGAGCAATCATCCCCTATGATTTGACATGTATTTGCCCCAGTGTAGCTATATTGTACAAGTAGCTGTTAGGGTCAAAATAAGTCAGCTGTGTACTGCCTGTGTAGTTAGCTTTACCATCCCCGCAAAACTTTGCACTGGTCTGGAATTGTGAAAAAATGCTTGTAAACTCATCATGGTGAATCATTAGGATGCTCCGAATGCATAAGGTAAGTGTGGAATAACTTTGGACCACTGCAGACCATTTAAAATGAACTAGTTTGGGCTTTTATGTTTAAAAAAATGAGGTTCAGCGCCTTTAAAGCTACCCTGGAAATGTCATGGGAGTGGTGCTGAATGAGATAAAAGTTAATTTAATTTCATTATGTGTAAAGTGGAAAATCATCTTAATTACTTCCAGTCAGTTTTGTAACAATAAACAAGTATTTCTGGTGACTATTTAATTGTTATGTTAATTTGTTTTGATTAATGGAGCTGGATGTGACAAGAAGAGCCACAATAAACATTCATCCAAAAATTTGTTTTACATATTGAATCATATTCATATTTAACACTGCATTCAGACTGATGACTGACTTGTTTGTAGCTCCTTTAATCAAATCTGGAATCTCCTACTTTGGAGGCGAGAGCACTAACCACTCTCTTTATTCAGTCCTAATCCTAATCACTAGTAACACTAACACTCCTCATTAATATGTTCAGATTTTAAGTTATCATCCCACTGTAATGTTGAAAGTGGAGTAAGTAACCATGAAGTTATTGTTTTTTCTGCAAATGTTCCACTGTGGCATTAACTAAATCATCAAATAACATCTTGCATTTATTCACTTACAGGTGTCTTTAAGACTTGCATTCATACTGGGTTGTATTTCCACAGATCTGACTTGTAACATGACCTGCTTGTCTTCATGGAGCTAGAGGTAGAAGTTCTCCATATACTGATATACGTGAGCTTCTTGTTCCCTCCCTCTGAGCACTATAAAAAACACATACTTTAGAATTTCCCGGGACTGTTACGTCACAGGTAAAAGTCTGAAAGCCTCTTGGCCTGTTCATACATTGAAAACTGAGCATTTCATCTGTCAAATCTCATTCATTACAACAGCATGCTTGTGTTAGCAAAAACTGTTATATTGAAATACAAAAGCAAAGGTTCTCAAGAGCATGTAAAGTCAATAACAATACAAATAATATGGCCTTTAATGCTATACTGTGGAAATTTCCAGACAGATCAATGCATCTGTCATGGAGACAAGCGGGTTGCATAGTGCACCTTAAAAGAACAACAATTGTTTTCCCAATCTGCTTTATGCTGCCTGACTTGTTTGAAAGCATACCTAAACTTTTATCCCTTATCCTCCATTTGCACTCTCTCCCTCTTGTCAGAAACTTTTGTTATCTGTCTCTTTGTACAACCTCCAAGCAATCCACCCCTATCTCCTTGTATTGTCTCCGCACTCGCTGTTACAAGTGGCAGCGGGTCACCCCAGCTCCTCCCAGGCTGCCAGTGAGCTTGGGCTACGCCTGACCAACTGTTCTGCTCTGGTTAGCACACCTGACGGGGACAAGCTCCTTACAACCACCTCGCGTAGCTCCCACTACCTAAAATAACCATTTATCCTCAAATTCATTCACATATAGAGTCATATAAGAGTGAGGACAGACTATATGTCCACTCTCCAGGAGAAACCAGACTGACAGTTTGGAGACCTGACAATCAAACTAGTTATTTCCTAGTTTGAAGGTGAGTTCACTAACCATGAACCCAGAAAAAAATGTTTTTACTGTAACAACAACACTCCTTTATCTGTATTTTTTATTTTTTTTATGTTTTTTAGTATTTGAGCAAAATTTGACTTGGCCCAGTACAGATATATTGTATAAGCAGCTATTGAGGTCTTCTGTACATCTAATTATGAAGCGTTTTTTTTTTTTTTTTTTCAGGAAATGCGCTGTAAGCATGCTAGTTATTAGTCTCTTGTGTAATATCTGTATGTAATTATAAAGAGTTCTATTGTCTGATAATTAGAAAGTGCACTGTTAGCATGCTAGTTGTTGTTAGCCTCCTGTGTAATATCTGCATGTAATTATAAAGCGTTTTATTGTCTGATCATCAGGATGTGCGCTGTAAGCATGCTAGTTGTTGTTAGTCTCTTGTGTAATACCTGTATGTAATTATAAAGAGTTCTATTGTCTGATAATTAGGAAGTGCACTGTTAGCATGCTTGTTGTTTTTAGTCTCCTGTGCAATATCTGCATGTAATTATAAAGCGTGTTATTGTCTGATAATCAGGAAGTGCACTGTTAGCATGCTAGTTGTTGTTAGCCTCCTGTGTAATATCTGCATCTAATTCCAAAACATTTTACTGTCTGATCACCAGGATGTGCAATGTTAGCATGCTAGCTGTTGTTAGCCTCTTGTGTAATATCTGTATGTAATTATAATGCATGTTATTGTCTGATAATCAGGAAGTGCACTGTTAGCATGCTAGTTGTTGTTAGCCTCCTGTGTAATATCTGCATCTAATTCCAAAGCATTTTATTGTCTGATCATCAGGATGTGCAATGTTAGCCTGCTAGCTGTTGTTAGCCTCCTGTGTAATATCTTCATGTAATTATAATGCATGCTATTGTCTGATAATCAGGAAGTGCACATCAGGTAAGTGATTAATAACTCTGGATCATGGCAAACAGTTTAAAAGCTCTACTTTTCACATTTTAAGACGGCAAAAATCAGGTACAGCGCCATTGATATTATTGTGTTGTGTCTCTCTCCCTCCCTCTCGCCCACTTCAATCCCATCATGCACTCTGCCAGTCACCGAGCCGCATCTCAACTGTCATTAGCCTAATTGTAGCAGTGCCTGGCTCCTTTCTTGTCCGCCAAGTTTGGGACTTGTCAACCTGAATGCCCAACACTGCCAACCGCACCATACCCCGCCGTGTCTGGCTAAAGGCGGCTGCTGAGTCCGGGCCAATCCATCCCAATTATGCTAACGATCCTGATGGTCCACCCGTATCTCCGCGCACAACAGTTGGGCACTCACTTCCACAAGCTAGCGCATAATTATCGGTTAAAGTGGACCACATAGGCACCTTTTGGAGAATGATGTCACAACAGGAGTACAATGTCATGCGTAGAAGCTATAGCGGCAATGTGACAGTTCAGCCCAGCCAACTACGCTCCCTGTTCCAAGCTATAATTAAGACCATGATATGAAATGGGAAAATATTAGAGGGGACTAGCCTCTAGATATTTTATCAGGCATCACAACCATTAACGTGTTTTTTTTCCACAGTGTTTTCTGTTCATTAAGTGTGCAGGGGAGTGGAATGTTGGACCGTGTAGAAACAATACATGATAAAACAGAGACAGACGGACATAACAGTAAAAGAAGTTGGAGTATCAATCATGATTAAAATTTTACCAGAAAAACAATTATTTTTCCAACCCCTAAAAAGTTGGGCTTGTGTCTGCTATATACACCGCCTCGCCAAAAAAATTCGCCACCCGGATTTAACTAAGCAAATAGGTACGAGCCTATATGTACAAGTCAGGTCTAGGTTCAGCAACAGTCTGTGCTCAAAGAAAGAGAGGTCAGCTGACAATCTGAATAAACTGAATGACCAGATTATTCCATCAATGGATTTTTTTCTTCCCTGATGGCACGGGCATATTCCAAGATGACGATGCCAGGATTCATTGGGCTCAAATCGTGAAAGAGCGGTTCAGGGAGCATGAGACATCATTTTCACTCATGGATTGGCCACCACTGAGTCCAAACCTTAACCCCGGTGAGAATTTTTGGGATGTGCTGGAGAAGGCTTTGCACAGCGGTCAGACCATCATCAATGCGAGATCTTTTTAACGCAACACTGGATAGAAATAAATCTTGTGACATTGCAGAAGTTTATCGAAACTATCAACTTTTTTTTGGCCAGACAGTGTATTTAGTTAGTTATAGCGTGGATCATTATGTTATACGTTGGACATTTCAAAACGCAATATTGATCCAAAACAAATTATCAAAAGACACAAGTTCCCTGACTTTGGTGCTGGAAAATCGCCGAGGCCAATTGGAGCTGATTCCCACTGTTATGTCTGGTAAGTCACTGTAATCATCATCACTACAAACTGCCGCTCTCCCAGACCAAGCTGTCGGAACCTCGTATGGAAAACCGCAGATCCCACTTGCAATCACATATTTTTGTCATTTGTGCAAAAATGGCTATGCGGCATTCATATTGTATACCATTGTATCAAAAAAGTGCCACGTCGACAGTTGATCATTCCATATGGAGGAAATCAAGCTCAGATCACAGAATGAACCTAAAGGAGTTTGAAATTGAAATCCAGGACCTCATCACTATCAGGCAGGGGTCTTACAATCGGATCAAATGGTTAAGAAGCCTTCAGCATCCTCCTTTTTGAACTATAAAGCACTGTACAACAACAACCTAAGCAACAGCTATTATTTGCGCAGGTGTGCGTCTGTATTCTTCGCGTTTCCTTTGAACATAATGGTACTGATCAAGGTCAGAAAAGGGATACAAGACGAAGGGGGCGTGGGTGGGCCCATTTCTGACTGATAGCTCCCAGTATCCCGGCACTTTCCTACACTTCCTTTGATCCATTTCACCGGACCAACGATTTATCAACAGCCAGACGGATGTTATCATCAAAGGGGAGATGCAGGTGACAAATGGCTGCGGGAGGGAGGCAGACGAAGAGGGGCGGGGGGGGACGGGTACGGACCCGGGGACAGGAAATATGACAGTGAGTGAACGAGGGGTGACGGGTGCGCAAAATGGAGGTTTTCAAGGAACAGACAGACAGACGGTCGATGTATTGTGGAGCGCTGAAGGGAAGCGGGGAACGGTAAAAAATAAGTTACGCTCGGGAAATTGTGGAGAGATGGGAGAGGTGTAACAGCGACGTTGAGATCCTGTGTCTAGAGTGTAAACAAGAGGTACGGTGAAATATGGGTGAACAACGGAAATACTATGGAAGGGTCAAGGAGTTGAAGTGCTGTACTTGTTTTTTTACTTAAATAGGGGTGAAACTGTATCCAGAAAAAAAATTCTGTTCAGATAATATCTTGGTTGGACCTTTTACCACCTTCAAGGCACTTTACATCATTCACACACACATTCATACATCAGTGTACGCGGGAACTGGCAGTCAGGTGGGTTAAGTGTCTTGCCTAAGGACACAATGACAGTATTCATCTGTGGGAGCTAGAATCATACCGCCAACCTGTGGACCAATGATGTTCATGTTGAGAGCGGGATTCGAACCGCCAACCTTGTGATCAGTCAACAAACACGCTACCAACTGAGCTATTGACAGTTATTATTCTGGAAATCTAATAATGTTGGAACTTTTATTGACACAAACTGGTCAGTAGCTATATGAGGGATAAATGACACAAATGGATCAGTTTTGTCTTTTCAATCCCTGCACTGGTGTGGGTTGATATTGGGTACTGGCAGAACCTAGTAGTATTGAAAGTATCAAAATCGGTACTGAAAAGGGTGGATCGGTGTATCCGTAGTCTGAAAAACATTCAGTTCATTTTGTGGTCCAAAGTTATTCCTCACTTTCCTAACATATACCTAGCAGCCTAATTTTTCACCATGATGAGTTTATAAGCGCTTCCCACAACTTTCAGTGGCCAGAGTGGAGTTTTGCCATCATATCTCTGCTAACTACAACTAGCATGCTAACAACACACCTACTTCTTATTCACAGACAATAAAAATGCTTTATAATTACATGCAGACGGCACACAGCGGTGTCATTTTGACCCCAAGAGTTGATTTCAACAATATATCTGTATTTGGCTCTAAGAAGACAAATTATTAACGAGTATAGCACCTTTAAGAATGTCATAGGTAAAAACAAAAAGGGTAGATAACAAAGTAATTTCAAATGATATCCAATACATTTGACATTATAAGGATGTGCTTTAAAGTGCTTTTATAATATTGCATAGGACTAGACATGTGAATGTATTTACACTTAAATAGTGTATGAAAATCCGCAAATATATTCAGAGAATCCGTGACTGTACTTGTGTGATGTGTGATCAAATACAATAGGAATAATTTACAACCTCTGCAGATCTGTGAAGGTGCAAGAAATCTGCATATGCTGATCGCTGGATGAAAGCACTTTAGAGGAAACCAATCTGTATTAAGATATATTCACAGTTAGTTGAGATGTTAGAAGCTTGAAGTTCTTATGGGTAAAAGGAGCCTGTATGATATTTGATTAGAAGTTTTGAAGTTTTAAGTTGTGCATATTGAGAGAAAGTTTGTTTAAATACATGAAAAAGTTCTTCCTCACTCACCTTATGCATCCAAATTATTCACCACAGCAAGTTCACCATAAGCGCTTTTCACAACTTTCAGAGGCTAGAGCAGAGAGCATGCTAACAGTGGACTTCCTGATTATGGCAAAATAAAACACTTTATAATTAGAGGCAGATTGTACACAGAGGTCATATGTTGACCTCAAGAGCTGCTTATACAATGTATCTGGGGTACTCCTCTCTTTGTAACTGCGGTCAGGCTTGTCATTTAGATTTTTAAATGTTCGTATTAACCTGCTCTACATGATCCTCGTGGTCGGAATTCCTATTATGCCACTTTGCTGCAAATTCGCCCCTATAACTGCTAGCCTCAATGAGCTTCATTTAACTGAAGCCGACCACTATGGTTGCCATCACACTCCCTTAGTCCACTTCTTTATACAGTCAATAATTACCCATTACACAGTTGCGACATGTAAAGATTAGTTTTCAATTTCCCAATATGGTTGAAGCCATTTTGAGCCAGTTACCAAACATACGTAACTGTATATTTGCTCATTGTGGTCCCACTGCCCGCCTCAAATAGAAGATATGAAATGCATTGAGGCCTTTTACAGTGGTTGTCTGTAGAATGGTGCTCAGCTTGGTCCTCAGAGCATCACAAAACGCAACAAGTGCATGGCCACACATGCAATATGCATCCAGCCCCGGTTGCTATGGAAACAGGGCCCTCAAAAGAGCCACAGTTTCAAAGGATTCAAAGTGTGTTTATTGAGTTTCCCTGAAAAAAGAAGTCCATATTAAAAGAATGTTTTCATTTTTGATGCCAGCGTGAAGTGGTGATTTATTTGTAGCATTGAAAGCTCTCTCAGCTCTTTCAGGACTGTTTTGTATTCAGCTCAGTGAGTTGTAGAAAATACAGCACATGCAGTCGAAGTAGAGGGGTAACAGTACTTTTAGCTGTACGAGTAGACTTCACTTCTAAGGCCTGGGACACGCTGGGTTCACTCCCTGCCTTGGTAAAAACTGCATATTTATTCTGGCACTATTGAAGTTGGTGTAGCGATAGTGATGTAACGTTTGTGAATGGGTCGGCTTTTGTGAACAGTTCCTTAGTGTAAATGGTTGGAACTAGATCTCTTTTTTTTTTAAAGAACAAAATCTTTTTGTTTCCACTTTTTATGCATTTTTAAACTGGTTATAATACAGAACCGACACAAGAATGAGCGCAGAAGAAGAGCAGGTGACATAAGTGAGAAATGTAGTATTATTATTATTATCATTATTATTATTATTGTAGAGCAAAATTTGATTTAGATTATGCTTCATTTCAAAGGATAAACACACTCCCACTCTCAGTTTGAACCATTTTAAACAGATCTGAGTCATTTCTCTCTGTGATTAGTTTGCCGATAAAACCACATTGGCTTCTGTCATATGAATAAATAGTAAAAGAGCCAGTCTTTTGAACGGCTCTTTGAAGAGAATGGATCCGAAATGTTCAGATCCCACATAGGAGCCGAAAGTATCTGTCCACGTGAGGCACACATGGACTTTTCTATTTAAAATACATAGAATAAGTATAGTCTAGTAGTTTTTAATGTTGCTTATGAATAGCTTATGGGAAAGTTATGCATGAATTCATCTTTTGAGTTGAAAGTTTTAACTGTGTGTAAATTATGTGAACTTTTATGCATTGGATATAACTGGATATGTGTGACCCTTTATATACGTCACAAATGTTTGAGTTTTTTATTTTGTATAAAGCACCTTGGGCTGTCTGTGTGCATGAAAGGTGCTCTACAAATAAAATTGATTTGACTAGTTTGTGGGTGTGGCTGCATGCGTGTTAAAATTTTTTCCCAAATTTCTGTATTTGAGGTAGCACACAGGTCCACCACATTTGGACAGACTGTGCTCCTCTGTCAAAGGGACTAAATATTGGAATAATCTTCCTCTGATGATGAGAGAAAGTCTATTACTGTCCACATTCACACTGCACCTTTAAGTGGAACTAAACGCTAAATCCACTGTTTTGCTATTAAACTGTGTATATGGTGTTTTAATAGCATTATCGATTTTTATCTATCTTATCATTACCTTTTACTGTTCTGTGTTATGTCTTTTGTAATGTTTTGTAATTGTCTCCTGTGTCACCGGCGTAGGTACAACAGATGGACATTAGCATCTTTGCGATAATCTGTCATATTTACACTGTACTTACTGATGTTCTGCACCGTCCCTATACTATAAATAAATAAAAGATGTACCAACAAAACTTTGAAACAACCCTTTATATGCATTTATAAAAGAAAATCCATATAATACCACTTGATACAGACAAACTGTTCTCCGCAAACCAAATGGGAGGATTTTTCTATTGGCGAGCTATCACACTTTTGACTCCACAAAACACATTAAAATAGATGTCTAATCCTTCACAAATTCTAACTGAGTCCTTTTGTTCATTCCCATCAGCACCGGCGCACAGCGGGGCGAAAAAGTGTCCTCTCCCAGGCTTTCAGACAGGCTATTGTTATTTGGAGAGCACCCACCACCCGCTCAACCAACCACCCACCCACGTCAACCCACAGCGCCACCCACAAGCCTACCCACACCGGCACCCGAGCATTTCACTCGCGCGATGGGTGATCCTCCAAAACAATGTTCACACACGACACTGAGACTATTGGAAGACTTCTCGATGTTTTTGTGCCTTTTTGAGAAATTTGAGATGTTTTGGTTCGGTGAAGGAGGAAGCCGACAGTCATGCAGTTTGAGAAGAATGAAAGGATCGGGGTTGGGCAAACAAGACAAATGTGTGGAGAAATGGTGCTAAAGGAGCCGTTTTACGCAAGTTTAAAATCTATGTTATAATATTGTTTCCTCTTTAAAACATATTCGGAGATGTGTTTTGATTCATTCACAAATGTTTAACACACAAATCCTGCACATTTAAGCTCTTCTCTCCAACAGAAAACACTCTGTTGCACCTTGTGATGTCATGTGGTAATACAGGAAGTGCTCCGTACACCTTCACTAGAATCATTTGGATCATTTCAGCCCTAGTATTGCCCATTTCTACTCAGCAAAAGGTAAAAGACAGCTGTTGACTTGAAAACTACCACTGGATGACATCATAAGGTGGAACAGAGCATTTTCAGCTTTGGAGATGTCGGCAGACTTATATTAAAGGATTAATCAGACATGTGGGAATAATGCAAAACACAACTCCAGGTATGTTTTTGAGGAGGTAACAAAGTTCTAACATAGCTAAAAGCTCACAATTGTGAATTTTGCATAATATAGGACCCTTAAGAATTGATGAGATGTGTTTTGTTGTAAACCAATTAGACCAGGCGTAGTGGTGTTGTGGAAAATATTGCACGTCTAGAGCCCAAAGGAATGAACACAGAGTAGTAGTGGTACCATCTGCTACAACAGTGAGTTGGTTCTTTTCCAAAGTGTTCTTGTTCATGATCATTGCTTTTGTTTTGCCACTTAAAATATTATTGTGAATGCTAATTTTGGACTGATTTGAACAAATTGAATGGAATTTGTTGAATGTACTGGAAACAAGTCATTAAAAAACTAAAAGCACCAGTGAAATTAGTTTTCTTTAGGTCAACTCTTAAATCTTAAATGACATATTTTCCTGAAATAATTCGAGATGTGTGCCTCTACAAAATGCATACAGTACACAATAAAGACCTGTATATCGTCCTCATATGCATTTTGTTTGGATACTGATATGAATGCCTTACATTTATATTGATTTTACAAGTCTTTTAAAGCTGTTGTCATTATTTCCTCACTCTCACAATAGCCACAGTGGTCCTGGGACAGACTGAAGGAAGTGAGGCTATCAAGCTGTGCCATTGGCCGCTCCGAAACCCACATTAAACCATCAACTCACACCCGGCCACATTAAAATATGGCAGGGTGTGTGAAGTGTGTTGCTCAAGAAAACGACATTCAGTGGTCAAAGTTAGAATAGAACCATCAAGTTGGAGGGCAAGCACACAGTGTCACTATTACCTAGCGAGTGTCACCTTCTCTTTAAAGCTTTATTACATTTTACAACTTTGTTCAGTCTTGTTTGTCAGCAAAATCAATCCTGCGGCTCCTTTACACAGACTAAACATATAGCAGCACCCATCACACCAGCCTGCCTCTGACTGTGACGTTAGCTACAGACTTTTTTTCAGCCAAACCGCTGCCCTACAACTGCACCAGGCAAACACATCAGAACGGGATCTTGACCCCAGCTCAAAGACAGACTATCAGAGGGAAAATGAAATTGGAAACTCAATTAAAAGCTAACGTAGTCCGTGGCACGTGTCCGCATTGTGCCTCTTCGCCCTACACGCATGTTAGAGCGGGCAATTAGCGCAAAATTCATGCCCCTCAGTGACACGCATGAACACAGACATATTACCCAGCAGCCCTTGGTGAGACTCTATGTAAATAACAGCCATAATCAGATCTCACGCTACCTGTTTTGGCTGCAAGCGTAAGTAAGTTTTTCTTTCTTTATTTTCTGCCTTACAAAGCGTGCGGCTGCTAGCTAACCCTGTAGAAATAATGTCTTACTAATAATATTTTAATATAATAATATCAAGAATGTCTGCAACATCTTTTCTGATCATGATTTATCACTACTTTTTAAATAATGGAAAATATAATAATGCAATAGCCCCCCCTAGAGTTTACATCACCAGCCGCAAATGAGTAGGAGCATTAATCCATAAAGTTAACAATCCGTTCTCAAGTCTGAAGTTTCACGGTTGGATGGGAAAAGAATCTGACATAAAATCTATGCTATGCTATAATTAAAATGTAGCTTTTATAGCAGCTGCTGGTATTATTATGTGAAGTATTAGCAGTGGTAGTCATTACCTTCCACATGTCTGAAGGTATGGAGGAGTAACAATCAGTAGTAGTGGTAGTAACAGTAGTAGTAGTAGTAGTAGTAGTAGCAGTAATAGTAGATGTAGTAGTAGTAGTAGTAGTAGTAGCAGTAGTAGTAGTAGTGAGTTAGTTAGTTGATCATTTCTGACAGAAATTTTAGTACTAGTACTTTTTGCAGCGGTAGTAGGCATACGATTTGTTGCTGATGAATTAAGATTATGTTTTTAGGCCAGATTTTTACTTTCACCTTTGATTCAACTAGAGTAATGGAGCTAGCATAAATTCTGACTGCAAGACCTAACTCTGCTCTCATCTAGTCACAGCTTCTGCTACCAACCTGCTCCTCAGCCTTCATCACTTCTTCCTATTACTTATTCCTGCTGCTCGCCACATCTTCTCTTCATCCAACCAGGGCCCAGTGTGCCCTATTTAAACCTCCATCACCGACGCATGGTCGCTTCAGTTTGTGCCACGCCCCACCACCTCCCCAGCACTCGTCGGCGCTGCATCATTATCGTCCTTTCACTTATCTCGGCCTCAGCTTGACCACCTCCAGAGTCTGAGCTCCCCGGGGGTAAGACATCTCCCTAACATCATCTAACTGGCACGCCCCTTTATCGCAATGTCTTCTGCTGGGGTCTGAGCGCCACGGAGAACTCATTCAATAAAGTCTACTAATACTTTTCTTTCATGCCCATCTTTCCAGGTTTACTTACAGTTTTGTAGTACTTCTTCCAATCCTCACTACATTCATGGGTAAGTACAAATGTAGTTCAAGTTTTACCAGGGTGGGACTGGCCATTTAGAGCACCAGAAGTTTTCCTGGTGGGCCGAGGCACTTTTTGGGCTGGTCACTGTCAAACCTGTGCGCAACACCACACACAGTCCTAATGTAACGCTGAAGTGGCCCGCTCTTATTCAGCTTTCCCACTATACGCTACTCTGGGTTCACAGCGGCCCCACGCACATAAGCCAACAGAACGAAGCTGGAGCAGGAGTCCCAGCCCCTGTCCCGAGCGGGGATGTGCCAGACCTACTGCTGGCAGTGAGCCTGTTCATTGAAATCATGCTGAAATCAAAGCATACTGTGAACACTCGGGATGTTTCCAAGCACATAAAGGCATTCTACACGCCTCAATCTTCACGCCAGTTTTTTATTTTACAATGATAGATGCTGTTCTGGTTATTTTTAGCTCATTGAAAAAAGACACTCATGTTGATGTGGTGCAATAAAAGCATAATTCTTACGTGATTTCAGCAAACGAGCAAAAGTTGTTAACGTTAAAAGTGACATAAAACATGATCTGACACAAGTGAGTGAAGCCTGGGTGTTTAGGGAAGACTTTAGACCAGTACCTCAGATCTGAAGGTTTTGGCTGATCTGAAGGTTGGCGGTGCGATTCCAGCTCCCACAAAATGAATGCTGTCATTGTGTCCTTGGGCAAGACAAGTGTCTGTGTACACTGGTGTATGAATGTTTGTGTGAATGGGTGAGTGGTGCCTTGATGTAAAGTGCTTTGAGTGTCTTGAAGCTGGAAAAGCGCTATACAAAAATGTGACCATTTACCATTTTACTGCTGTCACTGCTTCACTCACAACGTGACTCTGCGCTCTATCCAAGGGCGTGCAAAACCAACAACATTTAATTACAAAAGCATTAAGGTGTGTAACAAATACAGGTCAATAAAACCAGGCCAGTCATACCGTATTAATATAGACTGACTAAAAATCCGTTTTGGATCAAATAACCCCAGTTATAATCAAATGATACACAAATATTACATTAGTAAGCTTAGCCTATATCAACTGACATTAATGTATTTTGTCATGTGTTTTTGTTTTTTTTTTTCTCTGAATCTCCCAATCAGGGGGCCAGTCCAGACCAGAAAATCCAGGGCTGATTTCTTCTCCCAGTCCAGCCCGGAGTTCTTCCCACACCACCACCCAAACAACCCTGTTTTCCGCAACATAAGTCTCTCTTCTCCCACTCCCTTAATGTGTTCGTCAATATGATCATTAAACAGGATCTAATAGTGTCTTAACATACCGCCTTGTTACATTAGCCTGATGCGTTTTGCCCTTTGTATGGGGTCATTATCCACTGCTTTGTCAATGCGAAGTCCATTTATTTTCCCTCACCCTCCTCTTCTACATAAATGCCACGCCAACTAGCATAGAGCGCCCAAGTCTCTAAACCAAAACTGGCAGATAGCTGAGCTACTTATTGAATCCATTTATCATTAGATTGGCAGTAATGAAAGGGCTATTAGCGAGTGAATATGTGTGTGTGACTTGGAAAAAGATTGCATTGATGGGTTAGCTTTTGCATGAGCCGCTAAAGGCCGAAAGTGTTTAGCATATTAGCGGCTTCCAGTGTAGCCTCTAGTTAGCGCTCCTCTGGGGGCTGTTTATGTAATGTATATGGACCAGCACCTCCACGTTAGCGCTTCCCTCCGTTAGCACTTAGCGTGACTCATGCTAACAGATGGGGAAGGGTCAAGATGGCGTGTGGATGTGCATTAATGACAGTGGTTAGATGGTATAGAGAGACAGCTGCTCTGATGGCATTGCAGACGGGCAACAGATAGTAACGATTTACGGAGTTCATGACCTCATAATGGTGTCATAGAAACATGGCGGGTATACTATACATACTTCAGCCAATTTACCGTAAATATGACTATTTTGGGAGGTGTTCCGGGCATGTCCCATCGGGAGGAGGCCTAGGGGACGACCCAGGACATGCTGGAGGGACTATGTCTCTCGACTGACTTGGGAACACCTTGGGGTCCTTGGGAACCCCTGGGGACCGGGGGACTTGTCTGGGGTGGGGGAAAAATGGGACTTAGACTGCTGCCCCCGCGACCCGGCCCCAGATAAGCGGAAGAAAATGGATGGATATGGACTATTTTGTTTTGACCAAATTACAGGTCGGATCTGTGGAGAGGTGACCCTGCTCACAAGAATGCATGTTTTTTAAGGTACTTCTTCAGCAGTAAAAACATGTTGTTCAAAAAAAAAAAAAAAGATAGATAAGTGATGCAGTGGAAAATTTTGGCAAAGCAATAAAACCCCCATAGCAACAAGCAGGTGGTAGGTCTCCAATAACAAAATTTACAAGTTAGTGCACCTAACGGAGGTAATCAAATCCATTTTCCTGTTTGTCTAAAAGAAATCTGTAAATTATTCATAGAAATAGCTGAAGTACATAACTCACAGTCTCTTTACAATAAGGTAAAGGGTAAAGGTCTTGCAGAAGGACACAATGACGGCAGCAATTTTCACAGCAAGGATCAAGTCATCATGTATTTGCTCTAATCTCTCATTTCATTTCTGACCATGTTTATGCAAAATGCTACCATAATCGCAAACGGTAATACAAAAATATTTTCCTAGCATATTTTTTCTAATTTTCCATTCCAAAAAACGGTGGCCCTTTCCGATTAATTCACTAAATAGTCATTTTTATTCATGTTCTGACTGAAGCGTATAACCAATGATTGTTTCTTGCTGTTTTAGTAAGTACCTTTTTTAACCAGGAGTCAAATTAATGTGAGATTACTGCATGATTACTCATTCAATAACAATGTGAAAGAGCACAATCAGTGTTCGGTTCAATTCAAGTTTATTTATATAGCAAATTAATAACAATTTCAGGCGCCCAAAGTGCTTCACATTAAAGTCAACAAACAACAAATATACTGATAACACGATACAATGCCAGGGAGAAGAGGAGGGTTTTCAGTCTAGTCTCAAACTGCTTTAAAGACTGAGATGATCTGACAGGGAGGGAGGCTCCATAGTTTGGTGGTCTCTGGTCTGGAGCCTGGCTTTGGGCACAGCTGACCTCAGGATTCTGGGTGGAGTATAGGGCCGCAGTACCCACAGTTCAGACATTTAAACACAATCAGTAACATATTGACTTGCACCCGATATGAAAACAGGGACCCGATGCAGATTGCACAGCACAGGGTGTCTCTTAGTTTTTATCTGCAGACAAGCTGGTCTACAATTGTTTTGCTACCAGTTTTTTAACATTATAAATCATTTTTTTTCCCTTTAGCAATTGGTATAATGGTGTTTGCACAAAGAAATGAGGAATAGTTTATAACTCGCAATAAGCAAAAAGTGCTACTGCATGTTTTTACAGTCTATTCACCTTCACCGAAAATGCTTTCCGTAAACATTTACTTGATAGATAGGGGGCACTGCAGTTTCATAAAATAAATAATAAACATGAGTAAAAAAAACAGCTGAATTTGTAGTTCCTTGGCCATGTTGTTAAAGGGGTAACAGAATACATTAACAAGATAAAACAGACATAGTGTACATCGGTTAGATGTTGAAGTAATAAAAGTATGCTGAACTGTACAAACAACTGGTATTTAAAAGACGTGCAGTTGAAATTACAGCACAAGAACACAATGCACATAACCAACATACTGTATACTTAAAGCCAAACATGCATCTGTCCTGTGAGCGGGCTTGCATCTCCACAAACCTAACTCTTACTTGGCCAGTAGGTGGGCCTCCTTCTGTTTGTTTCTATGGCAATGTTGTTCAGCTGTAGTACAGTTTGACATAAAACATATCTCTGTCCATGGAGAATGTTTAAAAATATAGCTTTACCTTTCTATTTCCATGGAAACATGCAGGTGACATGCCATCTCCAGAAAGTTACATCCTGTACTTTTCATGATTTTGTTATATCATGATAATGTCCAAAAGCCAGAATAAAATAGTTTGAATTGTAAATTTGAGTCCAGCGAACATCTCCGCCCACATTCACTCCATACATATCTAACACCTCTGACTAGTTCTTCAACTTGTCGAAGAAACTTTTTCAGCACATGGGTCTGTCTTTTATATAGCTGTTCTGTCAGATCCTCTTCTCAACCTAAATGACTACACAGCCTATATAAAACCCTCCATCTTTTTTGCTCATCATCCGAACATTGGTACATGAGCCCTTTTACAAAGTTCTCTGCATGTCTCACACTTCGGTTCTTGCAATGTAGCTTCAATACCAACCAATTACCACTTCTGAAATCACAGTTGCCAAAAGTTGCTCTGTATTCTTCAACTGAAAAATTGCAACCATAAAAATTTCATTTGTCTAAATTCTGCAGATTTTCAAGAGCTATCCTCGAGCGCTGCAAAACCTCTCACAGAAACAAAATAGCTAAATTAATTGCAATCGCTGATGCACTTTATCGGCCTACAGTGATAAATGAAGGGATCCTCTGTGTGCTCCAAAAGCTACGCTATTATAATCAAAGTACATGGGAGTGCGCCAAGGGGCTAGTCGTTGTTAGCGTCACGAGAGCTCGTGCGCTAATTGACAGTGATGCAGCTTTCTGAAGTTAGCAGTTGTGTCATACGAACTTTGATCATCACTATGCAAACTTTTGGGACTGCAGGGTTTTCTTATGCTGCAAACAGAGCAATGAAAACAAGAGGGCAAAGAACACGCTTTTGACATATTTTTTAAAAGTTAATTAATGATAAGGGATGAGCTGTCGGAAGTTCAAAGTGTATACAGCTGTGGCATTCAAGTCTAATTATGTTATTCCAAAATATGCTCCCAGTAAACACAGTATGATGATGAAAACAGTGCAAAAAGGTTTGACAATAGTAGAGAATGGTCATATGTTAGTTAAGGGTAAATTAAAGGGGATATATTAGATAAAACTGAAAAAAAAGAATATTTAACTTTTTACCATGTTATGTTGTTCATGTTGTCTCATCATTAGCGTGCTCAAAGTTGTATTTCTACTCCACTTTTTCATTGTCCTGCATCAACGGCTTAAGTGCTCAGAAAATGTATTTTTTCACCATAGACTGTACATATATATAGACATAGCTAACCTGTTGATCATGGACGTGCATTCGGCTTCATTGAGTCTGGCTCCAATTCACTTTACATCGGAAAACCCTCACCCCTCTCTCTGTAACTGCTGCAGTGAGCCTCATCATTTTGCTCTTTAAATGTTTGCATTAACCCGCTCTACATGATCCTGGTATTTTTATTTCGCTATTGTGTCCGCAATTCAGGAAATGAGTATTAATAACAGACAAATCAGGCGTATCCTTTCCCCGAGGTTGCTCAGGTTTGATTGACAGAGTTGCTAAGTGCCCGCCCCCTGTCAAACCAGCAGGAAGGGGCGTTACCTTTAACAGATTCTCGCCAGATTGGCTCTTTAGTTGCTATGATATTCGCTGTCAGAATTCCAAATTCGCTCCTATAGCTGCTAGCCTCGATGGGCTTCATTTGACTGGAGCCGAACGCTGTGGGTGACACCATTCTCCCTTACTCCACTTCTTTATACAGTCTATGGTTTTCACCTACACCTTACTTGAAATATACATTAAAAAAAAAAAAATCATCTTCCAGGTGAGACATTTAGGGTTTTAAAATGTCACGCAGCCATTTTTCAACCATGCAAAGGAAAAACTATTGCTTAAAATAAAAACTAAATAAATACCACTATGAAAAGGTAGGGCTTATCAATTATGCAACTTTTAAACTTTTTTTAAACTTTTTTCAAGTCAAACCATTTTTAAGCCATTTTAGATAAATATTGAGGTTTACAATTTTAAAAAAAATTACTTATTACTTACGTATTTTATTCATTGTAAACCACAATATTGATTTAAATCTACGAATGTCAGGTTAATACTCAATACAAAAAAAATATAATTCACTAGCAAGGACCACGCCACACCAACGGTATGCAATATTTATTGATGATACGCATAGATGTAGAGGCTGGGTAGAGACTCAGGATGGGGCTCTTGTCTCAGGCGGTCAGTCTAGCCGATTCAGGACCTCACCTAAGCTGAAAGAAGAACAAGAGACATGGGGTGGGACGGAGGGGTCAAGAGAGCGGAGGCAGATGGGGCCTTCTTGTATAAATAGGGCTTCTGGGTAATTAGGGGTGTGGTTGTGTCGTAATGGGCAGGAAAGTTGGACCAAAGAGCGCAGAACTCGGGTTTAACGGTTTATTTACAAATGTGATAAATGTTCAACAATAACGGTAGCCAGGCAGGGACGAGGAGCGAGCGGGAGCCAGAGGCGGAGAGCAGGACGGGAGCCGGAGACACAGAAGCGGAGAGCGGAGCCAGGGACGGGGAGCAGGTAGGATCCAGGAATCGGGAGTCGGTGCAAGGTGCAGGTTAGAGCCAGAGACTAGGGTGTGACAAGGAGACAAGGACAATACCGGGATGATGAGGCAGGATCGGGAACGGAGCCAGAGGTGCGGGAGCTGGGTCCAGAGAGCAGGAATCTGAAGGAGTAGCAAAAATCCAATAAGACTCGGAAAAAGGTAAGTACAACATTCAAAAAGCAGAGCTGGAGTAGTCACATTGAAATGCGGACAATCTGTCACCGAGTGTCTGGTCCTGGCTCCTCATATCCACGGCAGGTGGTGTTGATTGTGCTGATGGGCTGCAGGTGCGCGCGGGAGGAGCCAGGACTCCGCCCAGCTCCGGAGACAGGCAGGTGAGGGAGGGGGAGAGGAGAACACAGGAGGCAAAACATGGCACAGGAACAGGTGGATCATGACAGGCTGAGGTTCACTGGAGGGGAGCAGGAGGAGGCTGAGGTGGGGTCCTGCTCAGTTAATTATGTTAATTACAATTTTTTTTTAAGAGCATCTTATGAAATTGTTCTTTCTATTAAACTACTTCTAGTTCAGTCATATTTTTTTAATAGAAAAACCCATTTAAATGGAGTTAAAGCTTTTCAGTCGTCACTCATTAGGCCAGAAGAGTCATTGCTTCCTAGTTACAGCATATTGTGTGGCAGGGGTGACTAAATAAAAAGGAAGTGTGAAGTTGGTGCCAGAATATTTTGACAAGTTGTATGACAGGTGCCAGCAACTGCCACATGCTGATACGGAATATTCTAAGCTGCCACGGACACCATTTCTGAACACACTATGAACACGTTGAATTTAAGACCACGCTTCATTTCACAGTCACAGACACAAGAGAATATAAGCCTGATGAATGAAATGTCTTAATTTGATTTAAAAACTGTCATTTTTGAGAAATTTTAAGCATCGATATTTGGGAAAATTATACTTCTTGATACCGCATCAGTATCTAAACATATTTTTTTGTACTAATCTGACAATCCATTTTCTTGTGCTTATCCGGGGCCAGGTCATGGGGGCAGCAGTCTGAGCAGGGACATCCCTCACCCCAGACACTTCCTCCAGCTCCCCCAGCTCCCCAAGTTCCCCCAACGTATTCCCAATCTGGCAATAGGTTCCCAATAAAACAATTGTATAAAATGTATACATATACAAACTGTAAGAAGCTTTGAAGGATGGGTCAAATGCAGCAGATATTTTTTGGACAACAAAATATACCTTAGCTCTGTATCATTTATAATACTCTGGCTCCGTTTTCCACAGAATAAAATGTGTTGTTTTATGTTAAAGTATTTCATCTTGTGCCACTCAGCCATATAATACCCTGTTCAAAACACAATTTCCTCAACCACACAAGTGCAAACCACTTCCTATACCCACACGGGCCTTTTCACTGCAGTTATGACCCCTATAAGCATACATGTGTGGTGTAATGCATATGAATTACACAGTCTCTAGTCTATGCAGTCACCTGCTGTTTGCCTATGAGACTCTCTAAACCGGAGTTAGAGAGGAGCGGAGAACTCATCACAGGCTCTCGAAAACGTCTAAAGCAATCAGCATGATGGGACTCCACAATCAGGTGCTGCTGGTGCATATTCAGTGTGTGTGGATGTACTTTGGGTAAACAGAGCCTTACTGTTACCTCCTGGGCTGGGACATTATGGGGAGAGGTCCAGGGAGAATCCAGCTCTTGAGTTGGCTTGTGGAGGTGTCTACTCTCACAGCCAATAGAATGGGTGTTCGGCACTGAGACCACGGCAGGAAGAGAAGGGATTCTTGTGTATTTTCACAATATGTTCATTTTAGAATTTAACACTCCCCAAAGCTCCTACAAGTTAGTTTTGTAAGATTTAGCCTAGACCTGCTGTGGGCCTGAGCCTCCGTTCTAGCTGCCAGAGCACTGATTGGTCAGAACTGATCACGTGGTTGTGTTGTCTATCAACACTGGGCACTGGGCAATAATTGGGGAACGTGGAAAAAATAACATTTTTAGTACCACGCACCTTTGCGCAGTCATTGAACCCAAAACGAAAACATCTTTGCTTCATCTTCCAGATCTTATCATACTTCCACGGACATGTACTTGAAAACTGCAGGAAGTTAGCTTTGGTAAACTGCATCATATGCTTATGTACTGCTTATGACCACTCAAAATGAAAAGGAGAAGTGGGTTCATCCCTCTGACTGCCAAAAGGTAGTGCTGAAATGCAACTATAGTTACATTTGTAACATTTGTTTTTCCTCCTCATAATGAAGTAAACCAACCAAAGGTTGGTGCAAGAAGATTTGTCAATAACTTATTTTCAATAACAATGTCAGACAGAGCCATATATTTCTAAAAGGATACATTTTATTTAACGAGTTAAAATGATTAAGAAGCCTATTCCCATTCAATGACAACCAGGCCATAAAAAATGAAACAAAAAAGGAAATGCGGTTAGTGAAAATGTACAGATGCTTTGAGTGCCTGACTACTGTGCATACATAGTACATACACTACATAGTACATAGTCTATTTTGTAATAGTCCTCTAAATCAGAGCTGACTTCTAACAGTAAGTGCACTCTCCCTGCAGTATCGCGTCTGTACATGTCATAGGTTAATGCAGCCCCGTGCACAGAGGGGGAGTATAAAATGAGGAGCGTGCCACAGCTAGCACACAAACAGCTGGAGGTGAGTGGAAATTGATTTAGCCAAAAGAGCATCAGATCAGCCTGTCTGACACCTGACCACAGTATACCCTCAGCTAATGCCTCTCTGTCCTGTGCTCTATGTCAGACAGTGGGGTCAAACTACATGCAGGTGTGAATTACAGTTCGGACCTTCTTTGGCTTAGACAAATGAACTCATTTACCATTTATTTACTATGCAGAGGTGGGCAGACTGGCCAAAATGTGTACTCAAGTAAATTAGTAAGTAGTGACTCAAATTGTTACTGAAAAAAGAGTAAAAAGGTATTTGGAGAAACGACTTGAGTACTGAGTAACAGTTTGGAAGTTAAATGTATTTAAAATCTGTTTTATGATTTCCGACTTAAAACTAAACTCCTCCCTCCTAATAGAGCTGCTGACTTGGGTGGTACCTGGAGGATTAAAGGGAGAGTGAGGGGAGGTAGAACTCACAGCAGGACTGCCGCTGACCAGAACTGAAGAAGCGGCTTGGATGAGCAGCGAAACATCTTCACTCTTACAATGATTTGTCCAGTTGACAGATTTAAACTTCATCTTTTGCTATGGATCAGATCTGGACGGTTGAGGGATAACACAGTCAATATTGTGATTGGTTTAACAGGTGTGCCCCACAGCCAGGTGTTTGTAATTAGAAACATCTGACAGTAATCAGAGTAGTCCTTCGTGATGTTACGTAGTACTTGAAATAACTTTGGCCACTGGAGGCAGCACACACTCTGTTTTTGACTAGAAAGTCGCAAATTCACCTTGTTTGTACTAGAATTGCCATAAAGGACTAGAGACAGTAGACAACACTATTGAAACACAGTTTACACAGTTAAGTAGTAAAACAAAGTCGATTTACTGTTTAGTTCCATGTTAAGATAAGGAACAATTCTGGTATCTCTGCAGACAGGTGGTCCAAATAATAAAAGATACATAAACAAATCACAGCTAATGTTATTTCATATTGTTCCCATAAAATTTTAATCAAGTAAGACTACTGTTACTTAAAACAAAATGTTACTCAAGTAAAATCAACTCTGAAAAATACATCAAAAAAACGTACTCAATTAAAAGAGTAAATATGAGGGAGAAATACCCACATCTGACGCTCTGTCACGCCTTGGGATGAGGGTGGATTGGCTATGGTAGGACAGTTCACACTGCTTTAGTCCGCTGTCTGACAAACCGTTATAATCCTGTGCATACGCCCAAAAAATATGTGAAAACTAGCCACTAGCAACGTGCCACGGAGTAAGGGACAAGTTAGTCGGGGATAACAGTTTAAATACATACATACTTTCTCCTTTCATGTTTTGAAATGCAAACAGCTTTAACAAACAACTGTGGCATAGGGTTTGGCACTCAAAAGTTTGCAGGTTCAATTCAGGGACCATGTCTGTACTCTGTTGAGTTGCAGATAGTAGATCTATTCTAAAATGTATTGACGGCACAAATCAAATGATGCATATTATACTTAATATGTATTACTGTTATTGGGGATTACTATTGAAAAAAAATTAAATATACATAAAGGACGCAGACTAAAAGACAGCAATAGAAAGCTAAATACAACCCCAGATATGTTTTTGATGAGAAAACAATGTTATGGTTAAAAGTCAATTTTGCATGATATGCTGCCTTTAGATACATTTTGTCAAATTTGCTTTACATAAAGAAAATATTTCAAATTATATCTGTAAGTATTTTTACTTCATTACTTGCCATTGGTGCAGTTTACAGTTTGAATTTGCACTGTTTAGCATTCTTATCTAACCTTAGGGCTACTAATAATGTGACATAATGCACATAAATATTATTCCCTTTCAATGTGTTAATTAGCACAAACGTGGCAGATCTGATCTATATAAACTAGACCAAGGCTGTACCCCTTCACACTAATGCACTCGTGGTATCACACTCAGCTATTTGCTCAAACACGGAGCCTATTTTTTCCCATTCTGCCTTAATATCTTCAAAGAGAGTATGAAATTTAATGAACATCCACGTTTCCATGGTGACGGGCGATGGAGAGAAGCCCTGTTGCCATGGGCTTTGGGGCGTAGATTGAGTTAAAAGATCCCTAAATACACTGTCAACACATCCAGAGGACTCCCGGAACAGACGGGGAAACCTCAGTCACTGTAAACTCACGTGTCAGAAGTGATGTCGAGTGATTTGCATGTTAGTGAATAGAATTTTAATAGATGAAACTGGTAGGAACTTATCTAGCCTGCGCTCTTATGGTTTAAAAAATATGCTCCGATGACAAGTGAACCTGGATTTCCAGTACCTAAAGCTACACACAAGTTTTTCCTCATTCTCATTACAATACAACGCAAATAACAGACTATGTTCAGTGTTTTTATAATTTTTAAAAAATCTGTTATAATTACCAAAAGTAAAAGGTGTTTTTGATTTGGGAACACACATAGGCCAACTTTATGAAATTTAAAATCAAAATCGTACATACTGCCTCTTTAATAATCGCAATCATAATAGTGTCGGTGTCTTTTTAAACAATTCTCCACTGTGACTACATAAAATGTTGCACAAAAAAGTCTTATGTAGGCACAGGATGATCATTACATTTTCTTTTTCACAATCACCAGCAACAAATTGACAAGTGTAGTGTCTTGCCCAAAGACACAACAAAGTCATCAATGGAAGCTTTAGCTGAACTACTAACATTCATGTTTAAAGACCACAAATTCTACCACTGCAACATTGTCATCCCAAATTACATTCACAGATCCATATTTACACCTAACCTTTAGCGCCGCCTTATGAAATTCCTACCACCGATCGCTTTGACAAAACAAGACAGTTTGGAGTTTCCTTTAACCTTTATCCTTGTAGTATCACACTGGAGGCTCGGATCCGCAGACAAGCGGTAATCCTTTCCACTTCACTGCAGCTTCGCGACACAAACGCTCCCCACCAGGATGTGTCATGTCCCAGTGGCTTTGGCTCTGATCCACGGGACAGTGTCAGGGGTGCATGGATGTCCTGTCCTGTCTCTGGATAACGCAAACATAGGACAACTCCCCTCCTGTAATTACCCCCATGACAAAACATCGGAGTGTGGAGAGAGGAGGCTGCTAGGGTTTTGGAGAACCGACAGACTAAATCTACTGTCCTTCCAGACCATCCATCCATTTTCTTCTGCTTATCCAGGGCCGGGTCGCAGGAGCAGCAGTGTAAGCAGTGATTCTCAGACTCCGAGACACGTCCTCCAGCTTGTCCAGTGGGACCCCGAGGTGTTCCCAGGCCAGCCGAGAAATGTAGTCCCTCCAGCATGTCCTATGTCTTTCCCGGGGCCTCCTCTCGGTGGGACTATAATCACTATTGCGTTCCCAGCCTGTAATGGACTAATAATCATATGACCAGTGTACAATATAGTGCTCCCTATCCTATACATGAAACGTCAACATTATTGATTTGTACGAAACTTGGGGATTAAATTCTATTCATGAAAAGATGAAAAAAAGTGCTCTAATGAATATGGGGCATTTTTCACGGTTGGCCAGCAGGGGCAAAAAAACACCTAAAAAAACATTTTTAAAAATCTTACATGCATTTGCCTTATGCAACATCACTTATACACTTGCTGACAATGATTAAATTAATAATTCACACTTAATGCTCAGTGCTATAGTGTCACCAATAGGAGTGGGGAGAGAAAAAAAAAAGCTGAAAATTCCTTTATGTGTCCCTGATCATAAAACATCTAAATCCATGCTCTAATTTTTACAGTGTTCACTCTAGGGTCATCCAAACCACCCATTGAAAGTGAATGGATTGGGACTCACATCAGCAAATGGAGTGGGAAAGACTCACACTCCACATGCCACATCTAGAGATGTTGATAATTAATAGTTCATTGATTAATTAATTGCCTTTTTTGTGTAGCACATCATAAAAAATACCATTACTTTGATACCTGCTCACCACCACATGCACTGAACCAAGTAGACACCATCCACTGGGATCAAACCAGGACCAAAACAAGTGTGAAACCCTAGTCTTCCAGAACATTTTTGTCACTTCACAACACATTTGAGAATTATTCCAAGTACAGCTCCCTATACACCAAACCCCAAGAATTCGAATATGCCAACAAAAAGTACAATTATGTCCAAAAACAGCCAAACAAAAACAGTTCTAGGAATGTTTCGCAGTCTTCCATAACAACAGTTACGGAAAGTGCGGCAGTCCTGCTGTGAGCTAAAGACCTTCACTGGTGAGCGCTAGCACTTCAACACAATCGACAATTAGCACAAACAAGAATGTAACTTGAACAAAAACACTCTGTGGTGGAGCTAGCAGTCGATTTCTCACCCAACATTGCCACGTTATAGATTTATATAGTTGTTTTAACACCACAGAGAAGTGAGGGAAGCCTGGGCCCACGATGGAATGTACGACGAAAGAAAATATAGCAGTGTTGATAAAGCGTTGGATGACAAGACTACCACCTCGGTTTAAAAACTTGTGGAAAATCTGTGGAGAAGGTGAAACCAGTGAGAAGGGTGTGAAAGATGACTTCACTGAACAACACATTATAGATGTAGTGCTGTTGTGTATGGATGTAAGGATCACATGTCTTGCCCTCAGCAGCAGATTATGGTAGTTTTACTTCTACATGTTCTATGTTAAGCTGTATTTAGGCTTTTAGGATACCTTGATGAAGTTAGTTTAAATAATAGAGTTTTAAAAAGGTTAAAAAACTCCTGTTAACTCTCACAAGGCTGGTTTATAGTACAGTGCCAGGCGTCTGCTGAATGCTCGCATCCTGACGTGAGCTTGAACTGTTCAGGCATCTGTAGAGCTAATCAGGGTCCCGTTGTGTCATGGGAATACAAATCATGACCAGTCACACCCCTCAAGGTCTACAGAAATTTGAGACTCACATCCAATTCCCATTCATGCCCTATGCAAGCTGGAGCAGGAGGAGAGTAAGAGAAGAATCAACGAGAGCAGCGTGATTCAGGCAACCTGAGCGTAGCAGAGTTGAACAGAAGTCAACTTTATGCAAATGCAGAGCGATATTGCCGAGGCAACAGCCACTCAGTGAACACCTTTTGACCCAGTTGAGGCACAAAACTCACTCCTAATTACCCTATGGTTTTCCGATGAGGCTTGGAAACAACATGAGAGCAAACTGAGCACAGGAAAGCGGTTTTGTTGCTCTCGGTGTGATCGTGATGTAACATTTTGGCTGAGGTGCATGTACACAGGACGTACACAGCACAGCAAGCTGCACAGCTTTCTGATTGGCTGTGAAGTGTGTCGGGGAGGTGTGCAGTACATCTCTGTTGATTTGATACAAGACTATAAACACGTCTTAACAGCACCACACACGTTTTTGTGGATTAGACATCTGCCTAATGATTAAAAAGTACAATCCAGGCACAAATTACATATTATTGAATAAGAAAACATTTGCTGTGTTTAAGTAATGACAGTTCCTCACGTAGCAAACACCCGCCCCTGAACCTGCAGCAATGAAACACACTCTGACATTAAACCGCACTGAACTGAGTCTGGATCCAAGAGCCAGTGGAACCATTTTTGTAATCAGGATCCCCAAAACAGGAACAGTCTTCTCTCATCTGCTCCAGGATTTCTCGTATTCCTGCGCACAATTTATTCTCTGCCCATTTCACATTTTTCCATGCATGTAAAACCTCCCTCACTTTTTGTCCTACGCATGTTCGAGTCTTCTTCTGTCTGGTGGAAACTCTATCTCTGCTCATGGCTCGTCATTTATCACCCATGAGTGTGTCAAAGCCACTTCACATGCAGCAGAGCGCCGCAGCCTGTATTATGCACATTTATGATGAGAGGTACCTGTCTGGCAGTCTAATCTATTCCCCTGTCAGCCATGTACTATGAGCTCCTGGTCCTCATGTCTCCTCTGTCATGTCCCTGTCTCTTGTCTCCTCTGTAATGTCCCTGTCTCATGTCTCCTCTGTTGTGTCTCTATCTCATGTCTCATCTGTCATGTCCCTGTCTCATGTGTCCTCTGTCGTTTCCCTGTGTCACGTCTCCTTTGTCATGTCCCCGTTTCCTGTTTCAACTGTCATGTTCCTAACTCTTGTCTCCTCTGTGTTTTTGGTCTTCTGGAGGACAACTCATCTCGCTGGACAAAAATACAGTCCTGACCTTTGTTCACAGATGCTTTGATTCTTCCCCGTGCTTCAGTTGAGTTTTTGATAAAGACTACAGGCGGGATGTTGTGTCAAACAGCAGAAAGCTCAATGAGAATAGAAGATATGCACGAATCAATTATACTAAAGTGTGGTCAGTTCATATACACTTTTCTATTTGAGTGGCCTCCTGCTTGTTTCACTGGAGATGTTGCTTTGCCTAAAATATTCCATAGTATGACATTAAACAAATAATTTAGATTTTGTCATTAGAGGTGTTTTAATGCTTTAAAATCACCTGATAAAAGATTATTATGGTGACTGGACTCGCCTCTCCTCAGACCTGACCTGTAACTGTGCTGCTCGTCTCCATGGAAAGGTTAAATCAAACCTGTGGGTCATTCCAGGCAAAGCAGTAACATCTCCATGGAGACAGAGAAGTTACTTGGTGCAACTTTAAAGTCGCACATTGCCTTGTACAATTTTTTTTTTTTTAAATATATTTCTGCACTAAAATATGTATATTTTTGTTGAATAAATTAATTCGTCACATAGATAATGCAATGTAACACCTTTCCACACTGAGGCCCTATTTTATGAAATATCTAGATTTCTCACAACCAGCGGGTTTGGGTCCGACATTTTTGTTTCAGAGCAACCTACCATATCATGTTGTATCCTGAAAAACTCACCACAGATTTCAGAAAAAGGCTGTGATTATCTCTTTTTTTTTGTTTTTGTTTTAAATCAAGCTTATATCTTGTATCATCTTGGGTTTTCCATCTCAGTGCTCAGTCAATTTGCCTCCACTGACACTCGCGCCGCCTCTTGATTCCATTAGGGGTCATCAGTTATGGCCGAAACACCACTTCCTGTGATTAAGTGTCCAATTACAAGGCCATTTCGCCGCGACGCCTTCATCCGACACATTAGAGGGCAGCCCGCATCACGCTGTCCACCACTTTTATTGGTTAAGGCCCATTAGCAAAATGAGATGTATTTTTATAAGAGCAATGGGAAGGGTGATTTGTTGTGGAGTTTTGGGTATTAAAACCAAACACGAAAATGGATGATGATGCAGATGTATTTGCTTTGGCGGTTTGTACAAAGGCCAACAAAATCCAAATGAAATTAAAATTAGTTATCTGAAACATTTTAATTTGCACATTTTGATTTTAATTTGGAATTCGGAGTCAATACATACATTTTAGGTTTTTTTTTTAATAATTATTTTGTGGAATAGTAGGTTGACTGTTCTGAGGAAAAAAAAGGCAAGTATCAAGGAGCATAAATGGTAAATAGTCCGATTTATAAAGCACTTTTCAACCTTCAAGGCACTCAAAACGCTTTACATTTAGGAACCACTCACTTATTCGCACACACCAGAATACGCAAACGCAGAGGGCAGGGTGGGTTAAGTGTCTCGTCCAAGGACACAACAGCAGTATTCCTCTGTGGCAGCTGGGACGAACAGTCAACCCGTGGTTCACTGCCTGTGACGGCTCTAAATTATGTTTTCCCATGAGCGGGATTTGAACCGCCAACCATCAGATCAGAGGACGAGCAAACTGAGCTACTATTGTCAGACCAGACCAGACACTTCACCCAGCACAACTCAATAAAGAGATTAAATTAAAACAAGTACTTCCATGTGAGAAATGTGGTATTGTGAGATCAGTTTCAAGATTTGTGCGTTCCATTTAGCCAAGTCTAAATTCTGGGCATAGTGCATAATATGTGTGACACCATAACCAGTATTAAATCACTGAGTGGTATAAACAATAAAAATACTGCGTGAGTAGGATTGCAAACAGTCCCAGTTGCAACTATTACAGTGAAACATGTGCAAGGTCAGGATGTATAAGCCTTTTCTCCTGGTATCTGCTCTGAACTAAATGAATGTGCTGTGGGCGGAACAGTATGGAGTCTGTAAACAGTAAACAGACATATAGTGAAATCCCACACTAACAATACAATAAGTCAAGGTATTCTTTGTCCCTAGGCTACTAAACCAATCTGCCATGAACTTTCAGATAGGCTATTCGAATGACCTCTGAACTTAGCATTTGTTCAGCGTAAAAATGTAAGCTGTCTTCTTAATGACATTTGAGCTAGCCTGCTGTTTGTAATAAAGTACAAAGGTTAAAGTACTGTATCAAAGTACATTATGTTGAATCTGTTCCTTGCTCTAGTACCTTTTACTGTTATACTATGCTTTCTTATCATGACACCTAGCATATATCTTTTCTTCATAGCTTGACAGTTTTGTTGGCTCTGCTTCCTTTCTAAACTTTTACAGTGGATACTTTATACTCGATACTATAGAAACATTAAGAAATTGGTTAAACCGCTTAAATATTCAATAAATCATATCACTAAGTCTGCTCATTTACATTACCATGCTACATGTTAGCTGCTAGCTCACTTCCTCCCTCCACTCCTCTCTCCTGCAAGCCTTCAAGCTTCAAGGTGTTCAGATCAAGCCCGTGGCCCGATCAAAAGTGTGCCGCGGGCCATTCTGAGAGCGTGTGATAGCTGCATGCATCCTGAAGAGCTCTGGAGAGCATAGACAGAAGAAAGCAAAGTCAAAACTGAGGACAAACGCTGCAAAAGAGCCACGCGGGAGATGCTAAACCACGTTAGCACAACAGGCCACAAGATAAGTGTTTACCGGAGAAATTAGCACGCAACGTAGGCCACATGCTAACGTGTTTATTCTTATCAAGGCCGCTACATGGTAAGAATCAGCATATCTTTATCTGATCGATGTTCTGAGGACAGTGCCTTATTAGCAAAGAACTTAATAAACAGCTTAGGGATAAAGCAGTTCCCATGTTCCCAAAACAGATAGCATATTAATTAGCATAATCCGTTACATGCAAGTGAGGGATTCTATTTAGATAGAAGATCTGTTAACCCTGTAAACTTTATGCATGATTGATGGTGAAGTTTAGCAGAGGCCTAGCTTTAAAACTTTATTGTTGATTTAGGACAGGGGTGTTCAAACTTTTCTCATTAAGGGCCGCATATAAAAACACAGACAAAGCTGAGGGCTTGTTGAGGGCCATAGCATGGTCGTGAATACACTAAATACTTCAAATCTGTTTTATTATTACAAGTTAGACTGAACCACTAGAGCTTTATGTATGATTACCTTCTCAGTGGGACACATTAAATCTTTATATATATGGGCTTGTTAAAGTAGATTTTCAGTAATGTACAGTAAAAAGTACTGTTTAAGGTATTATGGGCAGTTCACCTGGAAGCTGGACGGCCAAGAAAAATTGGTCTGAGGGCTGCATTTGGCCCCCGGGCCACAGTTTGGGCATGCCTGATTTAGGAGCTAGCTCTTTGGTTTCGTCCTAATGCTGGTTTATTACATTTGATTTAAAAATGTGAAAAACAGAACTAGTTCATTTAAAACTGCAGCAGTCCAAACTATTGCTCCCTTTTCTAATGCCTTCCTAGCATCCCAAGTACACACCGCGATGAGTTTTGCCATCACGCCACTGCTAACAACAACTAGCCTGCTAACCTGTCACATGCAATTGTCACGTCCTTATTTGCGGCCGATACAATTAGTATATCTGTACTAGCACAAGACAAATTTTACTTTAATGGAAATGATTTAGCATTAATTTAGGCCGTTTAGAATCGAGTCTTACTGTGTCAGTGCCTTGCTCAGTGACACAACAACAGTATGCAATGCTGGTGTTGGGATTGCACCATCAGCTTCAGATAGTATGCAAACTGCCACAGCCCTGTTTGATTTCCATTTCCCATATGCAGCCGCAGTTCATAACAAGTTGAAATCCTGTTTTGATTCACTGCAATGAAAGTCAAATATATTGTGAAAACTTTGAGAGTCACCGGTCTGGCACTAACCACTTTAAAATTCAGCAGGGTTTTGAGGGTTGTGGGGTTGGTCTCCGCGGGGCTGTTCTTTGCTGTTCGCGTCTGTCTTGTTGCTAAATGGGTAATAAATAGCAGCAGCTTCTGACAGCCTGAGTAAATCCAGAGTGCCAGGTCGACCGGGTCTCGGAGGAAGAGCCAAACACTGACAATGAGAAGCGGTGATCGGACAGACAGGGGAAAGTCTGCAGTCAGAACAGATAGAACAGAGCAGGGGCGAACGAGAGGGCCGCGGAGAGGGCAGGAGGAGGGGAGGGGAAAGAGAGGAGGGAGAGAGGCATATCAACAAGTAAAAGACAAGAAAAGACTAGAAAAAAATTCATGAAGGAAAGGTAAGTGAAAGTCTGGTGAAGCATAACATTCAAATAGCACCAACAGTTATAGTTTCCTGGTTTATTTAGACATAGGTGAATTTCATAAAGATGGAATGAAATCATCATCCAATACTATTACATGTCAGTCGCCCTTCAGAGCATCAGGTTTGTGAAGTTGTAGTGTAGTTTTGTATCATGCTTTTGTATATTTATGGAAAACTGCTGTGAGGGAGCATCAGTGACATAGGTTTGTTGGCTGAGCTTTAGATAGAATCACACTGCTAATTGTAAGGAGGGTTCGAATAGGGCCCCGAAGAGATTGAAATATCACTGAAGTATGCAAGGATGACATATAAAACCTCGTCAATGGTATAACAAAAAGTTGATTTTGCATAATATCACTTCAAGGAGGAATTGTGGTGCCTGGTGAAAGAAACATTGGAATTTCATTGCCAAATTGCGGTGGCCTGCTTGGTTTTGGGTGCGGTTTGTCCAACATAATGTTTCAAGAAAATGTTTATTGCATCGTTTTTAGCCTTTCTGCTAATTTTGGTGTTAATCGCTCTAATGTTTTCTAACGAGGCTCCAGTGTTACTCACTTGCACTCGAGCGGTTGCCAGATGCCAAAACAGCACTTGTATTTTGATGGTTTGTGATGTTAGGGGAGTAGTAACACTAACTACTGACTAACACTACTACCAGCCTTTTAACTCACTGGTAGATGAAAGTGGAAAAAAGAAAGACATGCATAAAACCCATAAGTATATTCTTTTTTTCATGAAGTTTAAATCTCCTATAATGACTTCTTCACTTTCACATTATTTAAACCTTTCTGAGCAAACGCTTACAATGTATCACATGCTAATCCTGGTGTCTACATTTCCATTCTGAAGGCCTATAGGACGTCTTATGTCCGGCCCGAAATTATCATTACAATAAAACTACCTCTGCCCACCTCTGTGCACTGTATGGAGGATCCTATTTATACAGCGACCTTGTTTAAGCCAGGCTTTCTATCTCCTCTCTGTCCTCCACACAAAGGTAAGAGCTTGGTAATTATACTGTATCCTTTAAAATGAGCATATGAAGATCTCCATATCTTCAAGGAGACTTTGCAACAATAGGGAGGTGTAAAGAGAAAGCGGCTGATATATTCACACTATAGATCTGAACTGAAAACCAAAGAACCGATGACGAATTTATCATTTATGCATTCGCAGCCATATCGGAGGCGCGTTTGAGTAATTATAGGTTTTACTGGTTATGTGGTGTCAACACAACATCAGGTTTCAGCAGGTTGGTGAAAACAGGCGCTCCCCTCTACCTACGCTTAACCCAGGCTGACAAGAAGACAGCCTATTGTTCAGCCAGCGGAGACTGAGTAGATGTTTTAACATTGAGTGTGAATGAGTCTAAGCTTTTGCAGTATTTTTTACACAAATTTTGTCACTTTTTGGCTTTTCTAAAAAATATCTGAACTTTTGACCTACACATGTTGAACCATATTATTGTTAGTTGTTAGGGATTGGCTCCACAAACATATTAGTCTATGGCTTAAAGTCATTTCAACTGATAAAAATCACGTCTTTGGGGTTAAAAAATAGCACTACTTATTTCACTTTTGGTCATTTATGCTGACAGAAAAGATGTTGAACTTTGTGTTACATTTTCTGTTCTTAAAGTTGTGAAAAGTGCTTATAAACTCATCGAGGTGAATAGTTAGGATGCTTGGAATGCATTAGGATAAGTGAGAAATAACTTTGGATCACTGCAAACCATTTAAAATGAATTTGGGTTTTTTTTTTTGTTTCTTTTCCTCACTTTTTAAAACAGCAAAAATCAGGTAAGGCGATACTCTGCTGTTTTGTTGAAAGCTAAGGCACGGGAAGCCATTTTTAGATACAGAATGCTAGATGTGAATATGAATATGCCTTTTTAACCCCAATTACATGTCGCAGAAGTAGCCAGGCTCCTTATGTAACGTGACAAATTAAATGTCTGGCAAAATGTCTTCATCATTGTCCTATTTAGTGCACGGTGAAATGCGTCTAGCCTTTTGTGCTCAGGGTAAACAAAAGCAGCCACCCAAAACTAGCATAATTTTCTGCTCCATGGAGAAATTGTACGTTTGGCTCAGTGTTGTCTGTTATACAATCATAAAATGTCTCATCTAATGCCTGGTTTTGATGTTATTTGCATAAACTGTATAAAGAAGTGGACCGAGTGTGAGGTCACCCATAGCGCTCGGCTCCAGTCAAATGAAGCTCATCGAGGCTAGCGGTTACAGGGGTGAATTTGGAGCAGAGTTCTACATTTGGAATCCCGACCGCGAGTATCATAGCAACAAAAAAATAATCCAGAACGAGGCTGTTGAAGGTAACGACCCTTCTCACCCGCACCACTGGTTTAGCAGGGAGTGGGCGCTTAGCAATGCTGTCAATCAAACCTGTTGCCAACGGTAGCGGGAGTGACCTCAGGGAAAGAAGGCGCCTGATTTGTCTCTTATTATCGTTCATATCTTGAATGATGGCGGAATAATGAAATAAAAACACCAGGATCATGTAGAGTAGGATAATTGAAACATTTTAAGACCAAAATGATGAAGCTGACAGAGAGACGAGTGACAGTTTTTCAATGTAAAGTGAATTGGACCCAGAGTCGACGAAGCCAGAAGTGCGCCTATGATCACTTCTTATTTGGAATACGGAGGCTAGCGCGTTAACTCTGTCCATTTATATATACAGCCTATCGATTATTTGACAAAACAAACCCTATACTAAATGTAAAACCTAGCATAAGCAAGCTAGCATTAGTTGACGTAGCATGCACAAAACTTGATTTGACATATGAGTGAGTGAATAGTAGTGCTTAAAGGCGCTGTACCTGATTTTTACTGTCTTAAAAATGTGAAAAACTGTTAGCAGAGGTCCAAACTTATTCCTCAAATTCCTAACACATTCCTAGCATCCTAATTATTTATTGTGATGAGTTTAAAGCGTTTTTCTAGCTTTCAGAGGCCAGAGTGGAGTTTTGTGGTTTACGATAATGCTGAGAACAACTAGCATATCTTATATCTTTTTTATCCCTAATACAAAAACAAAAAAAAACAAAAAAAAAACCAAAAAACAAAAAAAACTAGTATACTAACAGTGGACTCCCTGGTTCACGCAAAAAAAAAAATAAAAACGTGCAATAATAATTTTATGATTAGATGCAGTCAAGAGCTGTTTTTACAATATATCTTTACTGAGGTGAGACTCATTTTAGATTTTACTTAACTAAATCAAAAAATTATGAGATGAGATTAGATTAAAATAAGATTAAGATTAAGAAAAATGGTGAGACAAAAAGATATATTAGCTTTTTCTTTTTGCCTCTTTAATTCACCCCTTTTCTAATTGGTACCTTGGAATAATTCATGTGTAAGTGTGAGACAGGGAAGAAATAGGAAACAAAAGTACAGATTTACATTTAAAGGTGCACTGTGTAACTTTTCTGGTGAAGAGTCCCCCACCTGCTCGTCTCCATGGAGATGTTATTGTTTAGCCTAAATTGTTTTAAAAGAATGGCATAAAACTTTGCGGCAATACCGCAAATAATTTTTATTTATTTATTTTCCAAGATTTTGAGCAATAAAAATCATCTGTAATTCAAGAAATAGAATGTAGGGAGATATGTTTAGTAGCATACTATGGAACATTTTAGGCAAAGCAATAACATCTCAGGTGGCAGACCATCCACCAGAAAAGTTACACAGTGCATCTTTAACTTGTTTTAATTTTTTTTTTTTTATTAGAAAAGTAATGCAGTATGGTCAAGGTAGTGAAGCCCTATCAACTGTTGTTTTATAGGAAATTATTTAGAGTGATTCCCTCAGCATAGAAAAAGATATTGCATAAATCCAAGTAATAAAACTACCCCATTGTATTTGCTAACCCTGCACGTTTCAGACTAAAAATCAAACCATTCTGCGACATCTTTAGGAAACCTGGGAATTCTCACCTTCATTCTTTTGCAGTGTAGAGATAACAGCTAAATTAACCCAGATGTCTTGGCTCAGTTGTGTTTACTGTTCCGAGAGTCGACCCTTTGATTCCCGATGTTCCCAGACCTGCAGACATCATCAGTCCTGGTCCATCCATATGCATGAGATCCTGTTTCTGCTCTCTCCTCCCGGATTGTACAAGCAGCAGTTACATTCAGGTGTTTAGTCCTCCTTAAAACATTCAACACAACAGTCTGGGAGATGAGATAATTACACTATTCTACATTCTACATGCAAATTCCACACAGAAAGGACCTTCTTGTTGTGAGGCTTTAGAATAATTATTTGTAGTATATTTTGTGTTTGGGTTTTTTTCCACAGCAATTTTCACATTTTGCTCCGGATTGGCTGTTTGGTTGCTATGATACTCGCAGTCAGAACTTGGCTCCAAACTTTGGATCATCTACCTGTTGATTTCTGTCGTGCCAATTCTCATGTTTTTGGTTAAAGAGTTACGATACAGTGTTACCGAGGGTTAAAATGTAGAAATTGATTTGAAATTGACTGAAGGCATGAAACAGCAAAAACAACATACGCTTTATAAAAACACTGTTTATCAAAGAAAAGCTTACATTTGATCTTTAGACTGAAGTCAGCACTTAATCAGATGATACTCCACTTCCATACTGCATTCTCTGTTCACAATAGGTTCTGTTTCTCAATGATATTACTCACAAGAGCTGTCGACATCATTTTATATGTATATTCTCAGCACAGAATGCCCATTGTCTAGTGGTCCACACCAGAAATCCATTTGCATCCATTGCAAATATTAAAATAATTGGCACCATAAAGCAGACAACATTCACTGCATTAAACTATAGACGTGCGTTTCCTCTTCTCATTCTTCGTCTGAGAGCAGAAAGCAGCTACAAAACACTGTAGGCACTGTGACCAATTTACACCAACTACAAAACTAGTACGAAAATGGTCCTGGTATTTCATTCTGCTGCCAATCTGTGTGTCGTTTTGAGGTAATCGGTGCTGTTTCGTCAGTCCATCGATAGGCAGCTTTTAAGATTGATCCTTTGTCCGGTGAGGCAGCACACAACATTAAAATCTATTCCCAAATGTTTTTAGTTCTTATCTCGGAAATAAGTTAAAGGTCCAAAATGGCCTCTGTAACAGTCTTTGGCCTGTGGGAGCTGATTGGAGGTGGGCGGTCCTCTGTTATAGATCACCGCTCTGGGGCTCGGGCCGGGCATCCTGGTTGCGGTTGCGTCCCAGCCGGGGGAAGCGGGAGGTGGTTCTGGAGCGTGGTGTCTTGGTGGCGTTGTCGTTGGTCTGGGGAGTGTCTCTGTGTGAGGAAAACATAAGAGAGAAAATATGTTAGGACTGCAAGATTAATCACAACACCAACGGATATTGGCTAGGGGAGCATATTTTGTTTTGTATTTTATATAGATTTTTTTCCCCCTATCTTTTTTGGCAAATATTCTTTTATAAATGGTACTGATGTTGCTTTTTCTACTACTTTTTGGTCAGATCACCATTGTGAATCTGTAGGGTTATTTGGTTTATCAATAGTGTCCAAATAACAGACCTATAATGAACTAATTTTCTTTACTTTTGAATTGATAAAACTTTTTTCTATTAAAAATATTTCTGCATTGTGTCTGGGTATTATTAGAAATCCTTTGAGAAATAGAAGCCAGACAGTTCAGCGTGAGGCTAATGCACAGCCCACAGTAATCTATTGTTTGGTGAAGCCAGGGGACATTTTCCCAGGAAAGAGACGACTCAAAACACTTCAAAGAATTCTACATTAAGGAGCAGGAAACTCAGATTCAGTGATGACCGACTTTAGTTTATCCCCAAGAAAGTCTTAAAAATCTCACCAACACTTCACTTCGCATTAAATCGTAAAATGATGCAGGCTTACAAATTGAACCATAAAGTACGTGTCAAAATCTGAAAAACTGTTTTACTATAAAACTGTATATATTCAGTGGCTTATCCTAATGTTGGTTTCCTGTTTGCAGGCGCCATTTCAGCCTCATGTCAGTGAGTGACAAGTTGCCTGGGATCCAGGATACACACTTCTCTAATACTTTATGAAGATGTAAGTCTGTCACCTTAGATAAACTCTGCTCATCTGCAGAGTAAACAATAAACAAATCTGACAGCATGATCATATTTGGTTCTGGCTTGAGAGTCAGCAGAGGGCCGGGTGACCAGACTGATATCCCACTGTACAAAAAATACAGAGGGATCAATGATATCATTCTGGATTTGACATTTAAAGTGACAAGTGGATTTAACATCACAGTGATGACAATATAAAACTATCAAGTGTGTATGAATGTTTATTTTGTGCATTGAAATTATGATCTTGGACTTAGGGTTGTCGATAGTAACAAAAATCAGATACTAATCGATATTAAAACTAGTATCAAAACTAGATCATTTAGGTCATTTGAGCAAGTATCCATACCGAAAAGTCACATTTACAGGACAGAAATGAGCCCTTTCTGCTACAGAATGATCTTGAGCTGTATCAGAACAAGTATAAGGCCACATATACCTAAATGACTGAAGAGTTACACAGATATAAGGCCACAAGGTAATATAAAGGAAAGCACCTTGTGTGAAAACAACATTTTAAATGCCTAAATAAAGACTTTTTTTAATCATCTTGGTAACATTATCGGTACTGAGTATCGAGTGTATTTCTTAGGATTGAAATCAAGTTTGAAATTTGAGTATCGTGACATTAAAAGGGCAATTTGGTACATCTTCTATGGTACATTTTTGTCTTCGGGTACATTTATGAAAAAATTAAAATTAACATTAAACAATAAATTTCTTCTAATTTCGATCCTATAGTCACAACATTATATCTCCTCCCATCTCCCCCTTTTCCTCTTGTGTGTGGCTGTCTGCTTCGTCTCATCTGGAGGCACTCATGTGTGACAGGGCAGATCAAATTACGGCCATGAGACTGACATTAAGACTTCCTGCGCTCACGGAGGAAATCCTTTTGTTCTCCCCATTCGGCCGGTTACCGTGACGACCTTCTCCTACGCCTGTGAACAGCTGATCCCCCGCGCCTTATCTGATCACAGCCAGAACCGAGGAAGACGAGCCGGAAAGTAAAGGTATAGGTTGAAGTAGTAGTAGACTGGTGAATGAAATGTTTTTGTGTTGCAGGCTTCATGAATTTTGTGATATTTTTTTTGTGGACAAGATTGGTAATATTAAAGGTACAAGTTATGTCATTTTTCTGGTAGTAAGTCCGCCACCTGCTTATCTCCATGAAGATGAAATTGCTTTGTCTGGAATGTTACTTGCTATGGCATTGAACTCATCTATCTTGCATTTAAACAATTACAGAGGCTTTTCTTTCATAAAAGTATCTTGAAAAACATGTATTGATACAGGGAATGGGCTCGCCTCTCCACAGATGTGACTTGTAACTTGATCTAATGAGGTGATCTGCTTGTTTTCTCTCAAATAGTTAAGTTTAAGGCCATACTGGGGAAGATTCCAGGTAAAACAATAACCTCTCAATGCAATAAAGCTATAGACTGTATATATAAATGGACGTAGCTAACCTGCTAGTCACCATGATCCAAATAGGAAGTGATCATGGGGACACTTCCAGCTCGATCAACTCTGGCTCCAATTCACTTTCTATTGAAAAACTGTCGCTCCTCTCTCTGTAACTGCTGCTGTCCGGCTTGTCATTCTGGTCTTAAAATGTTCGCGTTAACCTGCTCTACATCATGATATCATGTTATTTTTATTTCATTATTGTGTCTGTAAATCTAGATATAAAAATTAATTACAGACAAATCAGGCAGCCTCTTTCCCCGAGGTCACTTCTGCGAGATTTGATTGACAGCGTCTCTAAACATCCGCTCTCTGCTATGTCAGTGCTGCGGGCGGGACGTTACTTTCATCAGCCTCTCTTCACATTGGCTCTTTGGCAAGGCAAGTTTATTTGTATAGCACCATTCGCACACAAGGTATTCAAAGTGCTGTACAGAATAATAAAGACACTGAAATCACACAAATCAAAACAATACAATTCATAAAATTTACATAAAAAACATTAAAACAAAAGAGTGCAGAATAAAAATCTTTCAGTCATATGCACAGATAAACAGAACTGTTCTGAGCCTGGATTTAAACATTGTTAAAGTTGAGGCCTGTCTCACATCTTCAGGATGACTGTTCCACGTTTTAGCTGCATAAAACAAATGCTGATTCCCCATGTTTACTCCTCACTCTGGGCATCAGCAGGAGGCCGGTCCCTGAAGTCCTCAGAGTGTGAGATGGTTCATATGGCACTAACATGTCAGAGATGTACTTTGGACCTAGGCCATGCAGAGACTTGTACACAAGCAGAGCTGCTTTAAAGTCTATTCTTTGAGCAACAGGAAGCCAGTGCAGAGACCTGAGCACAGGACTTATGTGCTCGTACTTCCTGGTTCTCGTCAGGACCCGAGCAGCAGCGTTCTGGATGTACTGCAGCTGTGTTCAGGCCTGTTTGGAGACACCAGTGAGCAGGCTGTTACAGTAGTCTAACCTACTGGAGATGTATGCATGAAATGCATGGATAAGTCTTTCCAAGTCTGGCTTTGACAGTATACCTTTGATTTTTAGTTTGTTTTTTAGATGGTAAAAAGCTGCAAATGTTATTGATTTGATGTGGCTATTAAAGTTCAAGTCTGTGTCCATTATTACCCCTAAATTTCTATCCTGATTTGAAGGTTTTAGAGAAAAAGACTGGAGGTGACTGCTGACAGGTTTCTCTATGTTTCTGTGTTGGCCAAAGACTAAGACTAAGAAAGTTGTTAGCACTTTGATAAAGCGCATTACAAATGTAAGGCATTATTAAAAAGACTGGAGGTGACTGCTGACACTTTCTCTATGTTTCTGTGGGCCTAAGACTAAGAAAGTTGTTTTGCATCCACACACTGATCTGTTGCTTGCAGTGGCAGATTCCACTGGTCCATATTCACCTGCTGCCAGTGAGAAATAGATCTGAGTGTCATCTGCAGAGTTGTGGTAGGACACATTGTTGCTGCATATTAACTGGCCTAATGGCAGCACGTAGAGATTGAACAGAAGGGTTCCCATAATTGACCCCTGGGTCACCCCACAGATCAGGGACATTTTATCTGAGACACATTTTCCAATTTCAACAAATAACTCCCTGAAAAAAATATATTCTTAATAATACTTTTTACTCCTTCCTCTAGCACCAACATACTGTCCCTATCTCGCAAAAAAGCCCATATATGGACATAGCTCAATGGCTCAAGGTGATCCATGTTGTTCTCAAATGTCTATAGAATTTTCTGTAGTCAAATCCGTATCGCCATTCCTCTGGGTCTTGATTTGAACAATGTGATTGGTTTAAAACGTGCTGAACCGTCTAACAAACATCTCTATGGCGATCAGCTGTGGTGCGGTCTATCTGGGACATGTGTGGGGACCTTTGCACAGTCTCAGGTGGGGTGCAGAAGAGGCATAGAGCAGAAGTGATCAGATCTGTGAGTATCTGCCACAAGAGACTCCCTTCAGCCTACACACAACAGTGTCTAAGTGTAAGGATTTTATAATGATAGAAATGGTTTGATATGTTTTTTGTCAGGTGATAACAATAACCAATGTGTGTCAATGACAATATCATCATAGAAAGTTCAGTTAGACTAATAATCAAAAACACTTTTAAATGAACTGTATATGGCCTGCACTCTTACAGATAGAGGACACATACAAGAGGATACATACAAGTTTTTCTCAGTATATGGACAGGCCATGCCTCACATGAAATCTCCAGAAATCACTCACTGAGTTGCATAGGCACTAGCACTAGCACTCATTAATGATTGGCTGCAGGTGCTGATCAATGAGAGTCCTTTTAGGTTTAAACCAACACTAAAACTGGCAACCCATGTCCAATAAGTCAGCATTAGTATTATAAGTTATATTTGATTTGAGCATGTTTACCTCAGATCTGGGGACACAGACAGGTCATGTTCATGACATTTAAAATTAATATCTTATATAAACTTCCTTTAAGATGCTAAATAATAAATTCAGCACCGATTCAAAATACTCACATTATAGTGCATTGTTGTATAGTGCTAAAAGCATGGTCATTAGACAAAATGACTTACTTGTGATAAGGAATAAATATGACACGGTTAAATCTGCAAGATTTTTTTTTAAAGAACACATTATGCTTGTGCCTGCTATATAGTTATAATCTACAAAACCCATGGATCATTATGTTATAACTGCACATTTTAAATCGCAATATTCATCTAAAATGACTTAAAAGAAACTAGTCCCCTGACTTCTCTCTGACTTAGAAAACTGCAGTGCCCACGGGGAGCAGACGTCCCAGTAAACATCATCACAACAAAGAGTCGGCACCTCCTATAGATAATTTCAGATCACACTAACAAACAGCAGATTTTTTTTTTTTTTAATTTAGGAAATAAAATTCAAAGAAGTAGAGAGCAGTGGGTGTGTGGCAGTGAAAACGGGCCTGTTCAGCAATATGGTGTCTGGAAAATAACTGATTAAAGATTGCTCAAACATACACGAATCACTCCAAATACAACTTTGCAAGGAATTAATAAGGGTAAACAGCTATAACATGGTTAAAAGCTCTGAAAAGTAGCTTTTGCATAATAGGTCTGTTAGTCTTTAATCTAAAAACATCCAGTGATTACTTTGAATGTAACTCATCATGGTAGAAGGCTTATATTTTCGTACATTTTTCAAGTCCACTTAAAAATCCATCTTGAAAAATAATACTGAACTGCATTAGTCCTGGCTATCGCCTTTCACAAGCCTCAACCACACTATATGCTGATAACATGTGAAAAGTCCTATATATATGTAAAACCACAGTAGTGTTGACCTAGGGAGCACACTCGTTTTAAAACCCATCTTACTCATGTTTTTTTCTTCCCTCCATCAGGATTGGGCCCATTTTGGAGTGGGCATCAATATGGCCGCTGCGCTGAACTCCTCTAATAAGGTGAGTGCTATTGTTTTCCCCGTGTACGTTTAGCAGCCTCTCAAGTGCCACTTACTCACCACTTTGTATCGCACAAACCCCAAAGCTATCAGGGCTACAGAAGAGTGGGCCTGGTCATTCTAACTGTAAATAGAAGCTACTGAATAGAGTTGAAAATGTGGGTCATCTCATTTATGCATATCAAACTGCAGAAAGGTGAAATATGCCAAATTAAAGTTTTGGTGATTTTGAGTGCGTCTTGCCCCATCAGGAAGTGCAGTTGTTGCAAGCGTTACAATGACAGCAAAATTACGCTCTAGTCTCTGAAAGTTGTGAAAACTGGTTATAAAGTCATTCTGGTGAATAATTACGATGCTCGGACCACCGCAAACAGTTTAAAAAGAACTGCTTTATTTGCAAGCGTTACAATGACAATAAAAAATTACGCTAAAGTCTAGAGATAAATGTTGTGAAAACTGTCATAAGTCATTCCGGTGAAAGTTATGGGTGAATAATTACGACGCTCGGACCACTGCAAACAGTTTAAAAAGAACTACTTTTCGTGTTTTTAAAGACAATAAAAATACGGGTATGTTGCTTTTAAATAGAAATACAGATGTCTGAAGAAAAATCCAGTTTCTCAGTTATACTCTGTTACTCTCCGCCACAACTATAATAGCCTCCCTTTAAAGAAGAAAAACTTTCACGCCCCTTTACTCTCCGCCGCAACTATAATAGTACAATTTGTCTATAAAATTGTTGTAAGTACTATATAACAACAAAACAAAAACAAAAAATTAATAAATATAGATCAACTTATAACTAAAAATTACTTTAATAACATAATTTTTAAATCTGTAACAGAAAATACGTAAAATCTTCATGCTGTCCACTGCCAACATTTTTAGACACAGTAGGCACACCGGTCTCCCCCCATTGTAAAAGAATTTTTTTTTTTTTTATAGTGAATACGTGTCACCACTCATTCAAGAGGCTTCTTCAGTCCTAACAAGGTACAGGTAAGTCACTGTCTTATGTCTGTGTGAAGGGAGCAGCTACGCTGAAACTACACACAATACATATATTTCAGACTATAAACCGCTACTTTTTCCCCCCGCTTTGAACCCTGCAGCCTATACAACGGTGCAGCTAATTTATAGATTTTTACTGGTTAATGGCCAGTGGGGGGCACTCTCAAACAGTAAATGCAAAAGTGAGCCCGGCGTGGGGAAAGATTGTGCGCTGAAGAATACACTAGCTTTGATTTTGAACTGTCATTTTGCGCATCATGCAGACACCCTCATCATGAAAAACACAAATAAATGCATATGATGCAGCTTTAAAGTTAAAGGAAACTGATCTGGCCATCAAAAAATTAAATAGAGCCACTGCACATAAGCTTGGCATCAATGAATCAATCGTGCAATGTTGGAGGTGGCAGCGGGAAGAACTTAGTCAATGTAAAAAGCTTCCAGAGGAAATAAATGCAGATGGCTAGTTCTGATTTTCTAAACATGCACGTATGTTCCTCCCATGTTGATGGCATGTTTGTATAGTACTACCAATTTTCAGGCACAGTTTGAAAAAAAGCGTGCCTTAAATTAAAAGTAAAAAAAAAAACTCTGTGTACCGTCTTTCTGTGTAAATATGTTACGACATGACAAACCTGAGGCTTATATTCAAGTGCGGCTTATCAATGTACAAAATGTATGTCAGGTGCGCTCAATAGTCTGAAATTGACAGTAATTGTTTATAGTAAGTTATTATTTAAGTTGATCTGAACTGTTGAACTGTCACCAGAGTCTTATTTTACTCCTATTAGCATACTCTGATTACCCCTAACTCCTATAACCCCTAACAAAGAAAACAACATGGGTAGTTGACAGCAACTAAGTAGAACTGTAGAAGCTACTTTAGACAAGCAGTGGGCCATCTTCTTTACTCCAAACCTTTGTCCAATTGAAATTCAATTTTCTTTTAGGATTATAGATATTTCAGATTGTCCACTGTTTGGGCACAATATTGACTTGGCAGTAAAATGACTTGCCCAGAATACTAACATGAGAGAGTGTAATTACGGTAACAAGGGCACGAACAAAGACTGCTCGAAACAAGTAACTACAAAATGGAGCCACAAATCTCATTCATTTTCATAATAACATACTTAGTTCAATAACAGTTAATTTGAGACAAGCACATTTGTTGACTATTTTTCAGAGTGCTGCTAACCTTGCCCATTATATTTTTACTTTTTGTATTGCTTTGAAAAGTTTAAATATTGGGATTACTAAAAATATATTGAATGAATACGTAAATTAGCAGATCAGCTTTTCAAACACAATACATAGGAAAGGTAAAATAGTTAATAATTGCACAAGGGTAAAGAAAGTATTTGGAGAAACTACTAGTAAGAGTAACTGTATGGGCAACTGATTTAAAATTGTATGTCACTGTATAAATGAAAAAAGTTATATTATATTTGAAGGATTTACTCACAGTGGGAAGAGTAACCAAAATGTTTACTCAAGTAAGAGTAGTGTTACTTGTTACTATTCAAGGTGGAGCAAAAGTATGGTATCTGAAGAAAAGTACACATTTTCAAAACATTACTAGTAAAAGGCCTACTTTTAGGTAAGTGTAACTGAATACTACACAACTCTACATAATGGTAAAACTTCAGTGTACATTCTATACTATTGCCTCTAAGGTCATTTAGAGTCTTGCATAAACAGTTAATTGGCCTAGTTTGGTCCAATGCTTTTTAAAATCATTCACACAAACAAAACATTGAATCACAGACACTAGGCAAACATTGACAACATTGGCAACTACGGAAGCCTCAGAGGGACAACTTCTAATTCCCACAGCCCGCCATGCCAGCTGAGTTCACCAACGCGCAACGCATCTTGAACCAGAACGAGGTCAGTGAACAACTTTTCTATAATAAGGAAGATCATAATTAGGCCATTTCTGTAGTAACTAGTGTGTTCAAAACTATCAAAAACCAAATACTAATCGATACTAAAACTAGTGCTGATGCTAGATACTCATTTGAGCAAGTATCGATACTAAAAAAAATCACAACCAGAACTTAACCTTTCCTGGAACCACTATAGAACCTCCCTGAATGACTGAGGGATTACACAGATATAAAAAAATGACTGTCTAAAGAAAGTGTTTTTAATTATCATGGTGGCATCGGAATCGGTATTGAGTATCGAAACTATTCCTTATTATTGAAACTGTGTTTGAAATTCCAGTATCGTGACAACACTAGTTGCAACATCAGGATCTGTCAAAACTCAGTCATAAATGGATTGACAAAGTGCATCTGATGGCAGCCATGTTGGTCGATCAGCAGTAGGTCATGGAGGTGAGAACCCAAAGTTTAGTCAGAGTCTAGTGATGACACAGTGTGATCACGAAGCAGCGCTCAGCAAAAAACTCAAAGGGACACCATGTAACTACTTCATGTATATATGCTTACAAAGCTTTACAGACGTGTTGTATACTTTCATCATTTTTGTTAAAGGTATATTTACACTTAAAAACTTTTACAATTTCCCAATACAGCAATAGATAGCTTCGACTTGTTTCTCAAACTTTTTAGACCATGAAGCCCCAGAGGATAAGGTTGTCTTCTCCGAGCACTCAGAAATTACTCAATGTTCCCCCAGATCGTCATGCAATATATTGAAAACCCTGCGAGTCTTGAGCATTTCTACACTGGGATTCCCTAAATGTTTGGCATTTCATTACGAGGCGATCGAGATCCCAAAGCCCTAAACTTAACCAAATGAACTGTTCCTAAGCTTAACCCTAATTCTAACCATAACCATAATATATCAGTCAAAAATAAACATTTGCCAAAAAAAAAAAAAAAAAAACAAGTGGAAAAAATAGAAAGCTAAGCTCCGCCCCTATAACAAAATGTCCCTTCCTACACTCATTTAGACATTTAACCAGATGTAGCTAATATGCCGGTACATGGTTTAGTTTTTTGCTGTTTTAATTATTTTAAATAATATAACAAATTTTTGTTTCCCAAAAATGTATTATTCAAATGCCAAGGTTTAAAGCAAAAAGGACTTTATGTATACTTTAACCTTAGCTTTAAGTGTTCTATCTTATGTGCATGTCCAGGAAGTAAAATATTTCATACAATCTTAGACCAAATTGACCAAACCAGATCGTCATGACAACACGCAACATGGAGTAGGTGATCTGACAGCATCTGAAAGTCAAAACTAGGGCTATTGAGTATGCTGCAAAATTGATTATTGTGTCAGTCAATATCGCGATATCAATACTTTTGCGATATATTGTGCAGCCCGAGTCAAAACACTTAATATTTTAGATTTGTTTCATATCCTTCCATAATCCCACCACATCTTTCTCCATTCATCCATACTTTACATTACAAAAACCCTCCAACCTTCCGCTGCTCGTCTTCAACAAATTGGACTAATTAAGAGAGATCCGGAGCCTAGGACCATCAGATGACAGGACTTCTAGCTGATTCTGAGGCGAGCTCCTGGCCCTCTGAGCGTTGTGGAAGTGGAGAGCTCAGACTAGTGATTTAGAGTTAGCTGGCCTACTTGATAAGGTCCCTAAAGCTAAACGGGACTTTGGAGCTAGCATCACGTTTGATCCAGTAGTTACCCCACTTCCTCCCTCTCCTCAGCGGACCTCTGCAATATCACCCAAACTGATAGGAAAAGATCAGTTAAAACGATTGGAATCAGAAAAATGTTTTTGGTAGGTTGGTACATTTAAATTGACATATCAGGGTTGGGTTGTTTAGAATATTTCAAGATATTATCCTCATTATTAAAGTGGGGGTATGGAGCATTCTACCATGCTATAACATTGCTCCCTCATCAAAAACATGCCTGAAGTTTCATGTGTTATCCATGCGTTTAAATAATTTAGCAATCTCTCTCAGCCACTGTTCGAACCCTCCTTACGGTTAGCTGTACGAGCCTTTCCAAGACAAGCCCACTGTACTGTAATTCTTAATCTCTCCTGCTGTACAGTTACTATTCCCTCCTGTACCAGAAAATATTCATGGGTTCCAGCTTCCTGTAATATGCAACATCTTGAAGACTTCTCCCATTTAAAAGGATATTAGTAGTATTCAGTTTTAAACCGTTTATCACTATGCCAACAGTCCCAATATTTCATTATTCTAAAACCCATGGGTTACCCAGAAATAGGGACTTGACTTATTATATTTATTTATTAGAAAGTATTCAGTGTAATCCTTCATTCGTCCAAGAGAGGTTTTGAAAGGTCTGGCCAATGTTTTTGAAAACAAAACCTTTCAACTGCCGTCCAGATGTCATTTTCAATCTGAACGTACTGAAGCAAGAATTCATACAACAAAAGGGAACAAGACAAAACTAGGCTACCAGGTACACAGAGCAGTTTCAGGCTGGAACTCTTGGGGCAGGACTAATCTTAATTTAAACAACAGTGTCCAGATGAATACATTCTAAACCTTTTCTACTATACATTTATCACACAATATTTTGCACCTCACTGTGAAAAAGCCTTATAAAAAGTCAAAGTTTGGTACTGCTGATAAATGTTAATATGTGAACACCTTCATGTGCGTTCACGGTAGATGAAGAACATTTCAAAACTCAACAAGAAAAGATCCAACTGGCTTGGAAATCAAACTCAGGACCTTGAATGAATGTAGTTTGCAAAGACTGTACATTTTTAAGTACCATAATTTCCTTCACAAACAACTATATAATACCCTGTTTTAATCTGTATCAAACTGCTAATGCTGTAGTTTAGATCTGTACAAACATGTTCTGAAATGTGATTCTTGTATTAGTTTGTCAGGTCGTACTTACATCTTTATCAATTTGTCTGGATCCCAGACCATTATAAAAGAGCACTTGAAATTAGATGAATTAAAAAAAATTCCTTGGGATCATTCTGATTACAGGAACTTTAGTTTGTAATCGCATAGCTTCTTCTTGTGGGTCAGTGGGTTTATCTGGAACCGAATCACACTTACATAACTAATCAGCTTGTGTGAATCCAGGGGGGTCTAATCATGCTCCTATGTCTCTTCATAACACAGACGAGGTGGACTAGGGACAATATGACAATGTACTATATTATGGAACCAGTGTCAGCTAATGAGGGCAGTGAGCCCTGTCAAACTCAAATAGAAAATTTAAACTAATTTGTCATCTGCCATTGACAAGCTGAGGGCTGAATCATATCAGAGAAAGGCAATGATAATTTAGGTTTTTTATATATACAGTTGAAACCAGAAGTTTGCATACACTATATAAAAAGACACATACACTTTTTTTCTGTCTGACATGAAATCAGACTAAACTTTTCCTGTTTTAGGAAAGGATTACCAAAATTATTTCTGTTTGCTAAATATCAGAATAATGAGAGACAGATTTTTTTTTAGACAATGTTTCTACTTTTTTGAAAGTCATTAGTTTATATATATTTCATTAGTACTTGGTCCCGTTACCTTTACACTATAAGACTTGGGTCAAATGTTTTGGATATCCCTCCACTATCTTCTCACAATAGTTAGCAGGAATTTTGGCCCATTCCTACTGACAGAACTGGTGTAACTGAGCCAAGTTTGTAGGCCGCCTTGCTCGCAGATGTCTGCCCATACATTTTCAATAGGAGTGAGATCAGGGCTTTGTGATGACTACTCCAAAAACTTCCTGGCTGATGTCTTAAGATGTTGCTTCAGTATCTCCACATAATGTTCTTTTCTCATGATGCCATCTATTTTGTGAAGTGCACCAGTCCCTCCTGCAGCAAAACAACACCACAACATGATGCTGCCACACCAGTATTTAACAGTTAGGATGGTGTTGTCAGGCTTGCAAGCTTTTCCTCCAAGCGTAACAATGCTCATTATGGTGAAACAGTTCAAGTTTTGCTTTGTCACACCACAGGACATGTCTGCAAACGTCTTTGTCCCTGTGTGCATTTGCAAGCTGTAATCTGGCTTTTTTATGTCTCTTTATGCCATAGTAAGCGTACTGTATGTAAACTTCTGAATTGGAAGAAAGTAATGAAAAATTGTTTAAAAAAAATCCTTCTCTTATTATTCTGGCATTTAGCAAATAGAAATAATTTTGGTAATCCTAACTGACCTAAAATTGAAAAAGTTGAGTCTGATTTCATGTCAGACAGTGAGGGAAAAAAAGAGTATGCTTCTTTTTATACAATGTATGTAAATACAGTCTGTTTTCAACTGTATATATAACAAGAGAGAGTATTGTGTAAAATCAACTTTTTGGAGCTTTCTATCATATTATAATTTTGTTCTCTCATAAAACACCTGAAGAGGTGCCTGTTTGAGTAACCTAGTCCTTCCGGACCCTATTCAAATTATTTTCTGTGGGGAATCATGGCTTGTTTGGAATATGACTTCAAACATATCTATTTTGTATTTATTCAATTTAAAATGTTATTATTGTCTGTCCTGTGACTTGGCTTGGTGGGGTATACTTTTCTCCATAGAGATACAAGTTTAATGCCATATACTGTGTAACATGCTTGGCAAAGCAATAACATTTCCATAGAGCCAAGCAGGTGGTTGACCCTTTACCAGAAAGGTTACACAGGGCACCTTTAAGCTTAACAGGAGGCTAACTGTTGTGCCACTGCATTGAACTGTACAGTTACTTTGCTATATTTAGGTATATGATAGTTAGAAAAGTGAGCAAATTGTCTTGCTTAAGGACACAACAACCAGCTTCCAAGTTATCAACTGAGCTCCTGCTACTTCAACAAATCTTTGAGAAATCTGGACAAATTAAAAGGTTAGGTTTATTGTTATAAAAAATGAATAACTTCCATTTTAAAATCTATTCCTTTCCTACTGCATAAATGAGAAGTCTGCATGTTTACACGTCACCATAGATACCAAATGACACGTCCCCTCCCATGGCTGTCTCGTGGATGACTACATGACAGTTGGGCTGGTCAGCAGATGGAGGGAGTTTGATAGCTGCCTCTCCAAATGTCATCCACACACATCCACACACACACACGTACGTAGTGCCACTGAACGCCTCCTGCATGTTGTTGTTGTTTCTCCTCTGATGAGTGGAGAGGATATGACATCGCCGTGTGACAGGAAATGAGAGCACTGGATCTCATTTTCAGACAGGCCAAAACAGAGGGGAGGGGCTAGGGTGGCTGAGTGCTGGTGTACAATGTATTTGGCACTTTTGGCAAAATGCAGGGTCAGACACCCGCTTGTTTGCAAGGAGATGGTATTACATTGCTTGCAATGATCTTCATGAAGACAAGTAGGTGATGCCACCAGCTTTACAGGTCAGATCGGCGGAGAGGTAATCCTACTCTCATGTGACGAGAAGGGATAATATTGCTCTGCAATACTAAAAAGATGTTTTATCAACAACATTTACACCCGGGAATTTGTTTGGAATTATGTGCAAATGAATTGTCATCTAAAGAAAATGTGTGCAATATATATAGCATAGTAACAGAAATGTGCCAAATTAAGGGATTATATAGTTTTTAAAACTAAATCTGATCATTGTTGAGATTGTTTTTACCATGTTGCATGAGCATATAGCTTGCTCGCCCACTCTCCCGTATACACTAGTGTTATTGCTGTGTGGTGCTTGAACTGCACACTCACTGGCAGAAGGGCAGCAGGGTCAGCAATGTCTCTTTGGTGGGGCGTGCGCTGATCTCAGGCAGAGTTTGCACCACTTTGTTCATCACCATCCTCAGGTAACACTGCAGCTGCTTCCTCCGCTCCTCCACGAACTTAGCATCCTGCACACAAGCACACGTGGAGAGGTAAGGTGTTAAGAGAAAAAAAAAAGAAAGTTACCTTAAAGAGCCTGTCCACAATCTTTGCCCAGGTACTGTACTTTTATGTACTGTCTGCATCCAATTAGGAAGCACAAGTGTTAAGCAGGACTAAAAAGAACTGCTAAGTCTAGTCCAGAACCACTGCAAAGAAAAATGGTATCTTACTAAAATAAACTAATACTACTAAATACTACTATAATACTAATATAATACTAGAATATACTGGTATTTTTTTTAAAAATTCTACCCCGAGCTGAGACTTGTAATTGGGATTGCCATTTTATTCCACTACAACTTTGCAGAGCCGATATGGAAAACTTGGAGCCACTGGGAAATAAAACCTAAAATAGTCTGAACACACTTATCTTACTCTAATGCAAATAAAATGAAGTGTACCCGTAGAGAGGAATTCTTGGATTCTGGTACCAGTATTGAAAACACACGCAATCATATCGAATTACACATTTTAAACATTTACAACATAGAGAAAAAGAAAATGCATTTGAACCAGTCACATCCAATTTGGATCCCTGGTGGGGGGCAGGGACAGAAGAAAAAACTGCTTACATTTCTTTATTTAAATATACTGGCCTTTTTTATGTCTTAATAGTTACTCAAACACGCATGGATGACATTTAAAACCTCTTCAGGCATGTTTTTGATGAGGGAACGTTATAACATGGTAGAAAGCTCCAATAATACCCCCTCTTTAAAGTATGTACAGTATGTAGAGTCTTAAAAAAATCATGATAATAATACGGATATAAAATCTTAAATATCAAAATCAATAACTGTTAAAATATATTTATATTTCTTTAATATAAGAACATTTGAAGTATTGACATATTTGGAAGGTAAAATAACATTTCTTATGAATTATTGAGCTGTATTCTATTTGACCATTTCTAAAGTATATTTGCACCATGTAAAATATTACCCTACAACTTTAACCAATACACCTCTTTGTCATCAACAACATGGATTTTTTTCCATTGACCTTTCCCTCCGAGACGAGACGAAATCATAAGAGACACATGCATTTGTCCACGGTTGCTAATGATGAGGCACGCCATTACCCCCTTGCTGTACTATAGTCTGCTGTATTGTGAGGACGGACTAAATAAGCCCCTCTAATGAAGTAGTGCAAAAAATAGCCACCCTGACTCACGACTATGAGATCACGGGTAGACAGATGGAGAGGCGACCCAAGCTCAAATCACAGTATTAGACAAATGTACTCGCTTGTTAGCATGCTAATTTAACAAACCAGTTCCAAAATGTACTGGTAACGCTTTATACTAACAAAACTTTCAATAATGAACAAAGACTTGATTCACAATGAACAAAAAGTTTATTAAGAATGATTCAACCTTAGTAACTACTTTAAGGGCCTGTAGTCGATTGCCACAGTGCAGATATATTGTATAAGCAGCTCTTGAGGTCAAAATATAGCCGCTGTGTAATGTCTACATCTAATTAGAAAGCATTTTATTGTCTAAGAATCAGGAAGTGAGTGGTTAGCATGGTATTTGTTGTAAGCATCACTCTAATCTGGCCTCTGAAAGTCATAAAAAGTGCTCATAAGCTTATAGTGGTGAGTATTTATGATGCTCTGTATGCCTAAGGTAAGTGATAATAACTTTGGATTTCTGCAAACCGATTGTGTTTTTCATGTTTTTAATATTAAGATTAAGTCTTTGTTCATGCTTAATTAAGGTTAAAATGGTACAAATTTATGTGTTGAATCAAGCAAATGAGCAATACTCAAAATTCATTATATTTTCATGCTCATTACTCAAACATGCGCTATGTAACTTTTGTGATAGAGTGCCAGCCACCTCTTTTGTGCAGAACCCTCAAGCTCCCATGCCTCTGGTAGAGGTCCCGCATGGAAAAAGAGGGGATAAGACCACCCGTGGAAGGGTGAGCAGGAGATTATTATATATATAAAGCCATACTGTGGGAAATTCCAAGTGAAATGTCTCACAGGACAATAGATCCTCCTTCAGAAAAGTTAAACAGCTCACGTTTCACAGATTTTATTTGAAGTGCAAAGGTAAAGATAACACAAACAAGAGAAGGGTTAGTTCTGGGATAAATACTAAAACAAAAATAGCATTAGTTATTCACCATTGGAAACAAAAAGTTGACTAAAACTTGAATACTTATGCTTCATCATAAAACTGCCTTTGTCTAATAGTTTTTAGCCTGAGCGCAGTACAATACAATGCCCCGGGATATGCTTTCATCCCCTGTGCTGCTTGACATGTATGGGATGATCATGTAGGGCGTTATATGTGCATGCGGTACATGCCTTTTAATTGCCCCTTTGGGAAAAATGCGTTATTTTCAATCACATTACCATAGTACTCATAAATCATATATTCAATGCAGTATGTAGGAAATCAGATCACACTAAATCTATGTCTCATTTAAAAAGCAACTATTGTGCTTTTGTCTGCTGTATAGTTATAATGTATGACGCCAATGGATCATTCGGTTATATACCTTACACATTTTAAATCACAATATCCATCAAAACTTATTTAATAAAAGAAACAAGCGCGCTGACTGCTGCGTTAGAAAACTGCAGTGCCCATTGGGAGCTGACGTCACTGTAAACGTCATCATAACAAAGAGATGTGAAGTTGTCTGCATCGATAGCTGCAGATCATGCTAGCAAGCTGCAGGTTTTTTTTTCATGTTGTACCAAAATGACCACGCCACACTGCCGAATCCTGCATGTATCGGGGATAAGAATATAAAACAGGAGAACTAAGTTTGTACAGAGCAGTGGGCATATGCAGCCCAGGCCAGCCCAGCCTATAAGTGGACTAAGCAGCTGGGTTCCCAAGGCCACCTGAAGACCCCCAAGAGCCCATATATTTATATTGAAAATAATGATTGGAAGGCGCTCAGGTGTTTATTGTAGTTTAAATATCCCTATGAAACAATTAGATGTGTTTTATTTCCAGATGTGTTTTATTTCCAGAAGCTAAATATGTGCTGCCTGCATTTGTTTTTGAGCATTAGTGTAGACAGCTACGTGTTTACACTGGTGCGATGGTCTCCGTTCCCTCAAGGTGCACTCTGGGTGCGTTGAGGTAGCAGAGGCACATTTGAATGGGTGTTTTACAGACTAAAAGACTTAAGTTAGTGAAGTTAAATTTGTCTAAAGTACGGCACAAAGCATGAAGAGCCCCAGAGGAAGATTGTTTTGGGGAAAGAGGGACTTTTCAGAGAGGACTAGAAATCCCCATTTTATCCCATTGGATATGGCTGATCCTTTTGTGATCTAGACTGCGAGATGATGTGAGTACTGCTTTAGCCTATACTCACAGATTAACATCAGATTGTTGATGTTGATTACGGAAGAAATCTCTGTTTGTCACATCTGATGGATGAATTAACAACCAAGGAACGACTCCTGCATGCGTTCTAAATGCTCATAAATATGCACATTGAAATCTCAACTAGTTTCGTATGTAAATGCATGTCATGTAACTCAACTCTGCATCCAAAGCCTGACAAAAAACATCAACACAAATCTTTGTGGTCTGTTCTTTGAAGTTAGCAGATTTTGTGAATTATTTAATTTTCAGTCCAATTACATTAACTAAAATAATCTGATTATTATAAATCTAATGTTATGTCCAGATTGTTCCTCTTATTCTTCTCTAAGTTGGATCGTTTTGAGTAATATGATTTTGAAGTAAGTGTACCTTTGCTTAAGCACATCTTTTGGCTACTCTACGCAATTCAGCATTTTATATAATAAAGAACTGATAACTGTAAACCCACTTTAACCAACTGAAACACATTAAAATGCACTAGAAATTAGGAAAACAATGAAAAAAAAACAAAATTTTGAGCGCCCAGATCACCATTTCTTACATATTTTTGTTACACTTGAGAGCCTCTAGAATGTTCAGTCTTTTACAATTGGTCGATGATGAAAGCATTCTCTTCATCTTGTCATTTATGAATACGTGCTACTGAAACGCCGAGGGCCCCAGTGGCATTCTGCTTTGGGCCCCCAGGGCATATGCCGGTGGCGGTGAAAACAGGAGTTGATCTGCAAAATGCATCTTGAAAATAAGCAATTTAAGGTTGCTCAAACATGCACTAATCTCTCCAAATACAACTTCGAGTGAGTAAATAGTGAGGGGAAACAACTACAACATGGTTAAAAGCTCTGAAAAGTAGGTTTTGCATTATAGGTCTGCTTTAAAATTAAGTTAGATAATGTTCAACCAGTTCCAATTACCAACAATTTGCATGTGTGTTGTTTGATAATACATTCCAACAATCTCATGTCTTCAACCATTGGTAGCTAAAACAATAGTTATAAAAGACCATCAGACCAGCTCTTCATTGTCAGCTCGCCCTTACATTAGACCTAAGTGAGAGTGTGCTCCAGTTGCATGCTGGGTAAAACGGTGCAGCTCTGGGGGGGTAAATGTGATGTGTCAGATTAGACCGCGGATGCCAGCACGAGTTTCACAGCACGTCCTGCACTATATGCCCGGCTGTCTGCGCCCATGTTCTCCCTGTAATAAGCCTAATGGACACGGAGACACATCCAGAGCCCAATGCAGGGGCTCGGGGCAGCTAAACAGAGCAAGCATTGTCTCCCAGAGCAACCAGTGATGGACAGGTTAATACACATTCACATGGGTAATGTAGGACACCTAAGATGTCCTGGCCAAGCAATACTGTTGAAGCCTGTATCCTTCTATTATGGGATCTATCACTCTCAATTAGGAAGAAGTACAGGTGCAAGACATACTAAAGGTTGAAGCATGTACAAAATGCCACTAGAGGACGTTATGACTGCTGGTGAATAGAAAAAAAAAGTAGTTAGTACCACCACCCAATACAGATGGAGCTTCAACAGTTGAGATGAAAGCCTTCTGGTTAGCCCCCCCATAGATGCAGTATTTCTTCTGTACCAGTGCAGGGCTTATTCCTTTTAGCGAGTGTCCTTTGTTAGCGAGTAATCTAATGGTCCAGTTTGTCCCTGCACTGTATAGACTTTCTGTACGCTCTGAGTGAGTCGGGTGTTTCTCCTTTAGGTTTGGCCCGCTGTTGAAAATGTCAGGCGTTGAGATAAGCCCTTTTTGAAGTATATACATTCTTATCTGCTACTGCTGTTTACTGGTGTGACAGTCTATACCTCTCGGGCCGCTGCAGACCATGGCTAAATGTCACTGCTCCGAAGGGACTAGGAGGGCCAGGAGGGGGCCGTCAATGGAAGACTGAAGCAAAGTAGCGCATATATCGGACCGGAGTGAATTTACCACTGGCAAGTTTGAAAAGCTGAACGTTACCAGGCAACCAAAAGCTTTAAAATGAGAAACGAAATGCACCCTATGGTATAAAACCCATTTCGAGAGCATAAAAATCAATGTTTTCAAGCCCAGCTTGTTTACAGAGGCGGCGATCACAGTTCCTGCAAGTAATATTCTTATTTTTTTATGAACTAGGTGATTAAATGCTTCCCACAAATGCAATTATAAATCTCACGCTGACAGGTGAAACATGCCATTTTAATTACGCAGGGGGAGGAACAGTATTACAACAAAATGTGGCATGCATTTTGAATATAGATGATAGTGACTGGATTGAGGGGGACAGAAGAGGCAAACCAAAAAGTCAAACATGGCAACAAACAAAAAAATCTACCTAGTTATTTCCTTGTGACAATTTGATAGGACAGTTAGTGTCACCATTTACCGAAACCTGTCTAAAAAAAGTGCAATTCTCAATTTGACCACAATTTGGGTTGTGAAAAGGTACCAGAGAAGTAAACCTATAGTGTCTTACTCATAAAAGACACTATAGCCATTTTTGCACAAAAAACCTGAAACACAGAACTAGTTGATTTTAAAAAGGGGGTATTACACTTCTATTCCTAAAACCTAACATATTTAGATCACTATGTTAACTACTACAGACATGTTTTTTGTTATAACATGGGAAAAAAGTTAATAGTTGATTTAGCATAATACCCCCTCTTTAAACAGTTTGCAGCCATCTTAACATATTCCTCACTTTCCTAACACACTGCATCCTAATTATGCACCGCAATTAGTTTTAAACACACGTTTTACAGCTTTCAGAAGTCAGAGTGTCACAGTAAGGCTAACAACAACTACCATGCTAAAATTGCGTCAACCTTACATCCTGGTTCGCGGAATTTTTGAAGTAGTGCTTTTCCAGTAGATCTGTATTTTACTTTAAAAATGTGTACATGCCCTTTAAAAAGGGTGCGTGTATAGCATTTAAGTATTACATTAGCACATGTTTTTTATGCATATACACGATTGGTGAAGTGTCTTGCCTCAAAGCACAACAGCAGCATGATATATGCAATTAAATAAACAAGAATTATTATTAAAAACATTGAAACTTTATTTTCAGAAGGCCATCTAATTTGATTTTTGAACTGTGACTGGCAATTTTTACACCAACAGTAATTGTAGCTTCCACCTGGGCTAGGAGAGCCTGGAGTGCTCTTGAATCCAATCAGAGTGGACAGCGCTAGCAACAAAACAAGGTCAACATTTAGCATGTACCCAGCCCACAGAGGCCCTGCACGTACTACCTCTACCCACCTCATCCTTATGCATAAACCATCACAACCTAGACCTCCACAATGTCTCCCCTGTCATAATTAAAAGCGTGAAACATGTATATTGCATAATGTGTGAATACAACATGCTAAGAGTGGTTAATAATTCACTTTGTAGTTTGTAATGAATTAATCAAGAGGGCCTTGGCATAGCTCTCTTACATGTGCGCAGGGGCCAGGGTTGCGGTTGTGGTGTGCGGAGAGTTTTGCTGTGATTTGCTGGATTCAGTGAAAAGTTCCATTGAATGTGGACAAATAAGATAGATCTGCACCTGGGGTCTATTGGTTTAGATCTGTCTAATGAGGATAACTCAAGATTGCATTATGTCTGACAGTCCTATTCATTTGATTTGGAGGATTTATTGATGGAGATCTACTTTGGTAATTTCGGTGGAAAAAAGGGGTGAATGTTTTTTTAATGTCTAGCAGATAGGCTGACAAGCGTGAAACAATGGTGAAGAGTTGGGAGAAACATTCATCAAAATGTCAGAGTCAGGAATTGATCTCATGACACTGAGGCCAGCAAAGTGCCCATCATGTATGAGGATATTTGACACAATGAAATTATTTAGGTTTATGTTTTGGAAAGATTGGTCAACTTTATTAAAGATCATGAAAGGAGTGGATAAAATAAGCTATCTTCATGACCAATAAGATTTTAGAGTCCCTAAAATGAGTCAGAGAGGCCCGATAAAGTGGGGAGCTTGATGTAGAGCTGCTCCTTCACATGGAGAAGAATGTTTGCAGGGGCTTATGATGCTTCTTGGAGGCCTCAGAGGTGAAGTTATATCAAAGCCGCTGGGAGGACTCGAGGACTGCTGGAGAATTATGGTCTCCAGCAGGTCTTTTACTTTGCAGAGGGAAGATGTCTGACCTTTTCTCTCATCTGGACTTAACAAAATGTTTGATTTCTCAGCTTGCTCCACTCCGATCAACTTAGTTAAGTATTCGTTAGAACATTCTGCCTTTTCCTGATCGACTGCAGTGAGAGCTGTCCTGGGTTGAAAGAATTCACATCAATCTGCCAGGTTAGCAAGGTCCCCAGACACCATGAGATACCCCTAAATCAGTAAAAGAATTATCTAGACTAGAGCACAGTCTTCACAACTTAGGACTGCCTTTTGCAAAATCTGACCAGGTTCTGATTCAAACTGAAAGAGGAGAACAACAAAGGCCATCACAACAGTCTATAGTCCCTGTGTCAGGAGAGCTGGCAGCTGCTCTCTGACAGCTCTCTACATCCAGTCTGCCTGCTGGTCTGGGTCCTTACAAATCAGCTCGTTAGCAATGGTCAGAGGCCAGGGCCAGATCTCAGAGTAAATGGTGAGTAGAGCCAGAGCACACAGCTGGACAGTGTTGCCCCGAGCCCTCAGCGCGTGTGTCCCATTAGCTCATTAAGCAGGGCTGATAGACACACGTGGAGTGAGTCATAGTGCCACTGTCATGCAGCCTCCTCACTGTGAGCCGTTGTGGAAAAGACACTTCCGCTGAATGAAATGAAAGGTAATCAGCAATCTCAAGAGTGTTTACTATACTGTTTACTAATGAAAGAGGCCAATGGTGAAGAGTGCTGACATCTTGTGGTGAAGTCAGGCAATTGTGAAGAACCCCAAACAGAATCAAAAGGTGTTCGTGAGTGGAGCCAGCAGGAGCTGAGTCACTCCAACATGGCAGACATTGGATGAATCTTATCTCTGGTTTGTGGGTGTCTAAAACTGTGTCTGGGTAGATGCCTTTTTGGTCCGTGATGTCACTCTTGGATAATATGAAGCCCAAATATGATTTCATAACTCGTCATGGAGTTAAGGGAGTCTGACAGGTCGCTTAAACCAATAAACTAAAATGCAACAAATACCAACTTAACTACTAATTATATGTTTCCTATTTCACTCTTGCTATTTATGTCACTTTTCCTGTAGAGGATTTACTATTGTTTTACTTATGGTTAGTCAAGTATCACAAATTCATATGCCAGACATCTGAGTCTCTTACCTAGCACTATTTCCTTAGCACAATTACCAATTACATTTGACCTTCCCATGTTTTTTAGGTGCTCCTCTGTGTTTATACACGTGTTTATACATGTGTTTATACACTGTGTTTATACACGTTCACCAGGCCTGTTCATATCATTTCTGCACTCAAATTTCCCTTAGATTACCAAGCAGTTATAAAACATGAAAAATACCTCTGCTCACATACCCATAAGTACTTTTAAACGCCAGAATAAATACATTATCCAAGTCAATTGAACTATTAAAGGTGGTACTCACTGTGGTAATGGCTATAATCAACTATTGTGTGTTCATATATATAATAAAATTGTACTTCTCAGTTTTCAGTTACCACACTTGAGTAGTATATTTCAAAGTAAAACAGTACTTGAGTAAATGTTTTGGTTACTCTTTCCATAGCGACATAGTCTACAAGTGACAAAACCTTTATATTGAATTTTTTGACATTAAGGTCAAATTACCACTACTTTGTACTTCTACTTGAGTAATATTACTTAAGTACACTCTTACTTGAGTACACCGTTATATACTCTACCCACCTCTGCTTTAAATGCCTATTTTATTGTCTATTCCTGTTACACACAAGGCTGCGGTTCAGGCTCTTAAACATACCTGCATGTATCTAATTAACACATTTGATCTGCCTTTCTAATGAATCTTGACACCATCCAAAAACAGAAATCAACTCTATAAGTTTTTGTGCAGTCTTCCTCTCACCTCAGATCCAAGCTGAGCAGTGGCATAACGTTCGCAGACAGCATTCTGATGCAGCTAACATTAGCATTCCTAGCTGTTAGCGCCACATAATAGGCCCTGTGTCTCTGTGAATCAAAGTGGGATCTGCCGAAGACTGTGGTTAAAGTGTCAGGAGTGAAGGGATAAAAAGGTGGACCAGGCACTCAAAAGTAAAAAAGCTGCACTGATGAAACAAAGAAACAAAGGTTCATTATATAGACACTAAATTACAAATGGTGCCTCTCCTTTTTATGGTGAGTATTAGTTACATATAAATTACATTTCTTGACTTAATCTTAAAGACCCTATACACAATTTATTTGAGAAAAAAAAAAAAAAAATCTTAGCCCAGTATAGATATATAATATATCTAATTATGAACTGAGTATGAGTCTGAGTATGAGGAAGTGCATGTTAGCATGCTAGTCGTTGTTAGATTTACCGTCAAAGCAAAACTCTGCACTGGTCTCAGAGTTGTGAAAATAATAATATATTGTGGATATTCAGGTGTAATTAGTGAGGTTTAAACAATATTTTGAGCCTAGCTTTAAAGGGCCTGTACCTGATTTTATCTCATGTATTTGAGCAAAATTTGCCTTGGTCCAGTACTCTTAAGGTCAACATAAGTCTAAGTGCTATGTACTGTCTGCATCTAATTCAAAAGTGTTTTATTGTTCAACAGGAAGTGTACTGTTAGCATGTTAGTTGTTACTAAAACTCACCTCAAAGCGCTTATAAACTCTATGGTGAATAACTGTAAGTGAGGAATAACTTTGTACTACTGTAAACCATTTAAAATGAACTGAAATGAGTTCTATCTATGTTCTGTGTTTTAAGCCAGTAAAAATCAGGTACAGCACCTTTAGGGCTGTCTGGGGAGAATTCAGGTTTTCTGACATTGCAAAAACCGTAATAGCAACCCAACTACAGAGTGGTAAAGGAAGTCATTTGAGGCCTACTTGCTTTCCTTTAGCCTGCTCTGAACTTGTGAATGTAACAATAATCAGACTACAGTACTTCCTGCAGCTCTGCCCCACTCTTCACCTGAGAGTGAAGTTCCTGAGTGGCGCGACACTTCACAGAGCTCCTGGAGACTCACAAACAAACAAACAAACATGGAGCGCACTGAACACAATAGAAAAACACAGCACAGCAGGTCCTATGTGATTACTCCACCACACACTCCAGGCACCGCAGGCACAATATCAGATAACATATTCAAGGAGTATGTGTGCACTGGGACTTAAAAAAAATGCATGTTCCAACATTTGTTTTTAGCTTTATAATATATCTGAATGTCTAAGATGGTAAATGTGAGTTTTGTGTGTTCAAAATGTTGATGCTGACTACGGCTGTGTACCTCCGATGATTACTGGTTTAAAATATCTGTACCTGAACACATTACAGATAGATATAAGGCAGTGTCCACCAGCAATCTGCCCAGAACTGAAGAAGCAGCTTTAATGAGCCGCAAAACGTCTTCACTCCTACAACTTTTTGTCTAGTTGACAGATTTAACTTTGGCTTTTACTATTTACAGGTATATTTATTCAGCTACATGAAGCATAGACCACAAACTGAATATGTGTTTGGTATGTTAACGTACGATATTAACCGTAATTCAGATAACTACGCTAACATAACACATATTTTTTCAGCTGCATGAGGCATAGACAATGAACTGAATATGTGTCTGCTATGTTAACATAAGATATTAACAGTTAATCAGATAACTATGCTAACGTAACACATTTATCAGCTACATGAAGCAAAGACAACGCACTGAATAAGTGTCTGGTATGTTAACGTAAGGTATTAACAGTTAATCAGATAAATAAAGCATAAAAAACAAGCTAACAAGTTTACTCTTGATCTCACTCCAAATTACTATTTCCGTTGAATTCTTCATCCTCGGTGTCGCTTCTGAACTCCGTCAACTCCGGAAGTAGATGAAGTGCCGCTTCTGCGTGGCTGTCATACTGGTAAAATATATAATTTCACATGTGAAATTATTCAAATACATAATTTCACATAAGTTGCATCTGAGTACAAGTCACCTCCCCGGCTAAACTATGGAAAAAAGAGCAACTTATAGTCTGGAAAATACGGTACATTCTTAAAAAACATACTGGAGATCTTTCTGGTTTCAATGGTTTACATAGAGTGAAACAAAACACTCCATCTTGGTCTCTAGGGTGCGAACACATTATACTATGTAAAGCAGTACCAGAGGCCAAACAACGTTGTGAATGGGCCCTCCAAACGGGGAGTTATTCATGTCGGCTAACATCACATCACTCGCTAACCGCGCTCTTGTCTTCTGAGGTGAGAGGAACGACTAGGGGTGTTCTGTTTTCAAATATGCTCAGCGTAGAACAAAAGCAGGCCTTATTTTATGCTCCCCGGAGACATGAAAATCAGTCCTTCACATAAACCGCCATGCTAACAGGCTTTAAAAGGAGACTTCCAGAGCACCACCAATTTGTGCTTCTGTCTGCTTCCATGGAGCGTGAAGTCGGGCTAGATGATTTGGGATTGGATTTGCGATTTATGTTTTAATAACAGGATTCTGTCCAAAATTCACATTTTCACACGTCCAGACAAATTGCTGAAAAGAATTAAAAAGTAACCGACAAACTAATACAACAATCACATTTCAGAACATGTTTGTACAGATCTAAACTACAGGGTTAGCAGGTGTTATGCTCAATAAGACAATTGCTAATTGCGTCTACTCAAAGTGGGATTTTGATGCGGTTGTGATTAATCTTGCAGCCCTAGCTCGAAGTGAAGCAACCATTGACGTTTTGATCAGGGTTTGATGAGGGGGAGTGGGGGGTGGGGAGTAAGGAGGGGGACTTCCCGTAGCAGAATCCAGGTCAGGACCAAATGAAGTCCCAACGGTTGGAGGATTAAATCAAGGGGTTGTTAGCGAGGTCTTGTGTCAGCAAAATATTCAACGTGCAAGTAGGGCGATAGGTACACTATTTTAAAGCAAATGGCACATTGTAACATCAAGCATACGGTATGATCTGATCTTATTTGAGGACTTCATTTTTGGCATTTTAGAGTGTTCAAATTTTTGTTGCAATTTTTGTGTGCATTGACGAGGAAATATATTTCTTTCCTTGTTGTAATTTCCTGGTCGATAAACTCTGACGTGATAATGATATGTATGGCAGATT
>JAIEZT010000304.1:14652310-14674810 GCA_019594935.1 Periophthalmus modestus
AGAGACTTATTCAAGCATGTATTAGACATCAATGCACTTTGAGTAACCAAGGAAGAGGGACACGCTCATAAAGTTGATGTTGTGCATACCATGTTTCCTTTAAACCTCCCTACATTGCATGCCTTTACAATAGAATTTTTCTCTTCACCATTAAAACCACACCTGTTGCAAAAAAACTTAACCTTTTCCACATAAAACAAAATTAACAACAATTCCGACTCGGGGGGGTGGGGCTTGTCTGCACTCTACTAAGACAAAATTAATTCCAATGTTGACTAAAGCATTATATATCAGAATTGACATTTCAGACTTGCCAATATGAATACAGACTTAAACAATAACAGCAAGAATCAATAAAAAGGATCAGCTGCACTTTTTTCCACGGGTGCAATACAATTGCATTTCCTTGCGATTCAATGCCCTGCTTACAGCTCCTGGTTCACGACCAATAATCAAAGCTAAGTCTGCCCTCCCTTATGTACATGGCAATTCATTTAGTCATTAGCTCTTCCCCATTAGCCACACCTAAGCAGCACCTGCTTCTTTGGTCAACCCTCTGCATATGGGTAATGCTTATTTCAAGTTTCTGTAAGTAGCTGTTTTTTTAAGTTTAAAAACATGAACCAAGGTAACTAATGTTCCATTCTTATCCAGTCGCAGCATGGTAGTACTGAGGGGGTGAAGAAAAAAAATACGACAGGGGTGGGAATGGTGTGAAATGACTCAGAAAGAAAATCTCAGAAAGGAACCAATATTATACGCCTTTGTTCTTTGCAAGACTTTAGCTTGATCTTGTATCCCTGGGGTATTTCCGGCAAGCTAGGTGGAAGCTCAAAAATTGAGCACTACTGAATGGATGGCTAATTGGCACAACAATGGCAAAGTATAAGGGTCCTCCTGTATCTGCGGCAGTAAAGACTGTTGGCCAATTTCTCTTCTGCCGTAGACAAGCCTAAATAGTGAAAGAGAAAAGCTGAAGCTATAAACCATACTCGGCTAGCATGAGGGGACTGGTACGGAGACCTGCCTCCTGCTCCTCACACTGGTGAGTGTATGTGCGCCTGGCAGCGTTCATGCACAACATGTCAGACATCTTTTTCAGGCCAATCTATGATTTCAGTAAATGGACTAGGATTTGTACAATATATGTTTCTAGAGGAGGTGTCAAACTATATGGGGATTTTTTTACTATTATTTTTTTAAGAATTGTGGGAGCATTTTGGGTTGTTTCCAGTTTTTGCAAACCAGTTCTATGTAGTGTACAGATCGCATTTTAAACGTAGCCTAGCACTGCGCATGTGCACCTGGTTTGTCAGTGCCTTAACCTGCATACAAAAGGACAGCATACAAGTTTTTCCACTCATTCCTCAAGGATATGAGATGCGCTCTGCCTCTCCTGTGCACAGCTCCGAACCCACAGGAATTTGCAACACTGAGCTTGCAGAGGCCGCACTAAGCACTGATTCTGTGAGGGCTGCAGGGTTTAGGGATGATATTGATTCAGATCATACGCCGTCCTTTTTTTAATTTTAAACCACCTGGGATTTTCAGCAGTGAAACTGACAACCCAAATGATGAGACTCATATTAGACTCATTCTGCTTTCTCTGATTGGATAATCATCTTGAGAAACCATAACAACACAAATTAATAACGTTACAAACACTTAGGCCATCATGTGTCCGTATGTTGGTTCCCAGTGTTTAAGTAGGAAGCATACACAGGCATTTAGAATTGTTAACAATAAGCTGGATTTGATGTGCACATGTTTTCAGGCCACAGGAGAGGTCATGTTTTAAACATTAAAAATCAAAATCTTACTACAAACGCTTTAAATTGTTATCTTATTGACCCACTGAGTGTGTTACTTGACGGTTCATTGTTGCAGGAACAGTGTCCATCCACTAGAGAATCTATTAAAATAACATGGACTAATGATGAAAATGGTCTGATGAAAGATCCCTTCAAAAGCAGCATTCGCCACGAATATTTATCAATAGAATCGTGGATTGAGTCCTTTTTATATTCTAGGGACGTTTGTAAGCCACTTATGCTTGATGCTAAAAGAACATAAAAGAAATAGGACAAAGGTAGAATAAGAGCAGACTACTCCATGTTTACTATAGAAAAGGATAAAATTATAACTACCGTCTGGTTCTTTCTCTCTTCCTCTTCCTCTCTCTCCAACATTTTGCCCAATTTAGGCAGAAAATAGAATCCAATTTCAAAGTGGTGCAAAGCATATTAGGAGAACACCATGGTGACTCCAAAAAACTATGTCCTTGTTGTAAAAAACCTCAAGAAAATGTTAGATTTTACAAATGAAAGACAGCACACAGAAGTTTGGTTTACCTTTAAAAAAGAATTATGTGAATAATACTCCCCCGAATCCTGCCTGCGATAGCAGCACGAAGGATGTTCTCCTTAATCCCCCGATAACAGTGCTCAGAGTACTGCTCTAACTCTCAGAGCTCCGTTCTCACAGAGTTAGATACAAAAACCCGGAACCCACGCATCAAGTTCGTCACAAATGTCTGGGGTAGTTTCAAGCGCGTACAGACCTGGACTGGTCAATCACATTTAATAAACAGGAACAATCAAAAGTTGCCTTTTTTTTTCTGTATTTTTGATTATAAGAAGGCAGTAACTCTTGCTTGAAAAACTTCGACTAAAACTTTTGGTTTCTTTCCTCGCCACTGTGAGCAAAGTCCTACAAGTGACAAAAGGCATTAACAATACTGACTGATTTGAACATTTTTGTTTTCTCAGTCGCACTGCCTTCAGATATGATGTCGTTCGGTTGTGGTGGGTAGCTCTTATCCTTATCTAGGCCTTATTCACATGGTTTAGGGTGGTTTGTGAGTTGGGGTGGTGATGGTTGGTGTCCCTCAAATTTCTCCACAAATAATTTAAGTATGCAAGAATTAGAAGCATTTATATAATAGATAGCTATTGCATTTAACAGTGTGTTTTAGATTTACCAATAATTTTAGATAGGTTTGTATCCTTGGCATCCTGTAGTGCAAACAGCTAACTGGTAACTATTTGTTTATTTTGGCAATCGCTCAAGCTGAACCAGTTATACATTCCGATTGATAGTATAGCAGGGCTGATTTCCTTCCAATTCGCACCTCCTTAGTCCTGTCGCTGCATCTAACCATGTCTCAGAAATCTGGGCAATGACACTGAATTGGCTTAGAACCAGACTTGGGGATAAGACTCTTACTATTTAAATGAAGAGACCAAATACTCCGTGCTGCACATTTACAATGTTTGAACTGATGGTCAGAATAACATGACAGTAACGTCTTATAATCATTATACAGATTACTCTCTGGATGCTTATGTACGTCACCAAACTCCTTTATTTTGTAATTTAATGTAACAGTTATATTTTAAATTCCCCCCCCCCCATACTGTTCAAAAACTTGGTCAAACAGTTTACTTCCTATGATTGCTATCCAATTCTAATTACGCCTAATTAGGGGGCATTCTTCATCTCTGATACAATTCTTTGTCACCATCAGTCATGTTGTTGTATTGTTGATCTTGATATGAATGCACCCACACACACACACACACACAACTCACATCCACATTCATACGCATACAGCACACATCCATACATGCGGCAGCAACGTCACTAATGCCCTCTAGTCAGTCCACCTGAAAAACACAGTAATTTTTTAGTAGTCATTTTATGAGTGACCCATAGTCTTAGTCCTGCTCATCTCAACATAAAGAAGTACCATATGTCTCAGTCCGCGCAGGCAGTAATAGAGTAACCTCAGTGCCTATTCGGGCTCCTAGCCAATGTAAACACGTCCTATACTCTAGCTCTCGTATGCAAGTTTATTCCATTACATCATCAACGTAAGGTAATTTAATAATCCACATATAAGAATCCATGTGTCGGCATAATAACAACGTCACAATCTCGTGTAGCGTGCCTGAGCATAGCGTCGCAACAGAAAGTTGTCAGTCAAGGTTCGCACTCCCGTTAACCTCATTAACTAAAACAACACTGCTCTTGCAGTCATTTGGTTGAGTGACTGTCGGATTAGATACCCTGGCATCATCTCATTCTTCCGTCGTCTGGGGCTTGAGCTTGGTTTCTTTGGTGGCAATAGCAGAATGTTCCCGATGCTGTTTCAATATGTTTGCTGTTGTATTATGCAAGAAATGTTAGTTTTATGTCAATCTATTCAAAGTACAGGCAGTTTTGCAGGTTGCCGCCATCGCGGGTGGTAGTTACCCCCCCAAAAAAGACGTTCACCATCTTCTCTTTCCATAACAGAAATTGTCATGTAAGACAAATAACTTCACAACAAGAGTAACCGGAGCTGAACATCTTTCAATAAGTTATTAATGTGCATTGAGGCAATGACTTGAGCATAGATCTTCCACAGTGTTGATTAAAATGTCACTACAGTTGTGGAGGCTGAACACTAGCAACCATTTTTCACAGGTCTATATATATTCATACAACTTTCTAAATTTTCTACTTCATTAAACATACTGCAATTACCAACTACAAACAACAACACATTGGCATATAGATTCTAAGATGCACTACGCAAGCTGTGCTAGTTTTCATGGAAATATTTTTACTTTGGGGGGCCTAGGGATATTCCGGAGTATGTATTAAATCCGTTCATCTCCATACAGACAAGTATGTGATGCCACAAGGTCAAGTAACATGTCAGATCTGGTAGTGAAGCAAGTCTGCTTGGAGGAAGAATGCATGTTTTTCAAGGCAACTTTGAATTTTTTTAGCAAATTTGTCATTGTTGGTCTTTTGCATCGAGTATTGAGAAATTCTGGCTAGCTAATATATCCCCATTCTCCCATAAAAATAAAATACAAACTGGTTGTCCCTGGTCATTGGCCATCATGCTATAAAAGACTCATAATTGAACAAGTATAAAAAAAAGCAGCCACGCAAAAAGTACTTAAACTTGATAGATTCCTTCTACTTTGCTAGTTGATTCCATGTGCGGTAAGTAGCTGAATTGAGGAGGAGGACGGGGTGGGTGAAGAAGATGAGAAAGAGAATGGGATTGCAAAGAGGGTCCCAAAAGTTCAGAAATAAGATGGAGGCGCGCTGACTCAGGCAAAACAAAGTCCACGAAGTATCCCCAATGTGTGGATGGCTAAACAAGGACTGAAGAATGAATGAGCGAAATGACAGCTACAACCAGTCTTTGTGGTGCGATGCTATTAGGCCCCAGAATCCTTTTGTTTTGTAGCTCCTTATCAGAGTTTTTAGTGAAAGCTCAAAAATAGCTCGCGATAACCGTTCCTTGTAGTTTGCGCGAATAAGGGCCAGAGTGGTTCGGTTTGGGCAGGTGAAATAAATGTGGTCACCTTTTTGTCCTCGACCAGTGGACACTATAATGAAGGTAAGAAGAGGTAGATGGGCTTGCCAGGATTATAGATGATTACCTGAGTTTACCTTAAGAAGCGTCCAGAAGAAGTGGGTCAGTGAGTTTAAAGTGACTGAAGTAGCAGAGGGGAGTTTTAGTCACATCGGACTGATCTTATTTAATGATAATCTAATCTAAAGATCTAAAACAATTACTATTTTTTTTTTACGCTCTTATGCACTGACATGTTTATACTCCAGCAAATGAATGCATGATGACAATGTTTTGCCCAAGGACACAAAAACATGTGTTGCATGATAAGTTCAAATGCAGTCATTATATTTGCAACACAAAAGTTAATAGCATAATTGGCTTTCTGTTACGTACAAATTAAGGTGGGACTATGTAACAAGGAGGATCCACCACATAACCTGGCTGATGCCAAATTTGGATGTGTAGCACTTTGAATTACTAAATTTGAACTACTAAACATGTCAGTCTGGATGAATTTTATTGAAAGTGATTGGGAACAAATATTCCAAGAGTGATTGGTCAAAGTGTCACAACACTGGAACAAACTTTGGTTAGCTCCAGATAAGAGACAAGCACAGACATCCTTCCTTCCACAGAGGCACAAAGCACTTCCCTCTTCACTTTTCGCTTGCGTGCTTCACCTTTGGGATCTGCCAAAACCACAATGTGATTGATCAAGTCTCTGGCCCACTGGTGGCCGGGCCCAATCACACAAGTGAGAGCCTGGCAAGATGGAACTCCTCTTGCTGTGCAAGGTTCTCTGCACCTGCTTGTCTCCATCGAAATGTCATTTGCCTGGACTGTTCCACAGTACTGCCTTAAACTTATCTATTGCCATCAGAAAGACAAGCAGGTGATGCCAGGTCATGTTACAGGTCAATATCTGTGGGGAGACAAGTAAGTAAGTATGCACATTTTGCGCTACACAAAACACTCACTTGAATAAATGCAAGATATGTACCCAAGTTAAATGCCATTCTGTACAACATCCTCTACAATAAAAAACTGTGTTTTGTTTTGTTCAATCAGTAATAAAACCATTTAGAATATACCTCAGAATGGTAACATTTTTGCTTGACATATTGTACAAAACTCATTATATCTATACAATACAATGAGCACTTTATAAATCTTAAGTTATAGCCTGAAGACAATTCTTTATGAAAAACAAAATATTATGCACAGGATACATAAGTTCAGCGTCTTGCCCCCCTCCCCTGCTGTGGCTTCTGTTTATTCAAGGTACACTTCAGTCAGACAGTGAGTTCTCATATCTGGGCCCCTGCTGTTTTCGGAGAACTTGTGCTGAGTATAGTGTGATAAAAGCCTGCGGTGTCGGCACTATGATGGCTATTCTGCATGAACACAGAGAAGCAAAGAGGCCCGTACTCTCCTATGGGACACACAGAGCTTATTGTGAACGTTTGGTGTGGGCGAGTCGGTTCCACAAGCAGTTAACCTCCTGACATTCTGTACCTGTGCGACTCTGTTCCATTTCAATAAGGCAAAAGAGGCACAAAGCGCTCAGAATTATGGGAAACAAAGCAGTGAAAGTACATTGTTTTAAAGTGGCAGGGGATGTTGTGTAAAGGTGTGATTTTGTTTGATAGTCAATGGCTATAGACAACATGTGAATGTCTCTGGTCCTTGTTGATGGTTCATATAAAATGGGACTTAAACCTAAACTCCTCCCACAACCACATTTCAAATTGAGCTGCTAAACTGGGCAGTACAGGTATCTACACTTCAAACACCCTGCAGCCAATATGTAATCAGAAACACTTGACTTTAATCAGTCTTTTTGTGATGTCATCAACTACTTGAAATTGCAGAGGCCACTGAAGGTAGCACAAACTTACATTTACGTGTTTTGGAAGGAAGCTGCAAATTTACCTAGTTTGCACTAAAATTACCAAAAAAAGGAGACTAGGAACAGTAGATAGTGCTATATGAAAAAGTGTCTTAAATGTTTAGTTTCACTTTAATTACTAGGCTGATTCTCATGAAAAAAAAATGGCAAAAAGTTGAAGTTTTGTCAGCACAAATCCCTTTTATTCCAAATGTATTATTGTAACCATATACATGTTAAAGTTATAATTCAACATGACTTCAAGCCACAAAATTAACTATGGCCTTTTTTTTTTTTTTGTTTTCTTAGAAACAAGCCTTGTTTCTTAGCCCAAGCCTTTCTATGTGGAGTTTGCACTCCGGTTCCCCCCTTTAACCCAAAAACATGCACCATATGTACATTTCTCTAGTTAAGGTAGTCCTGACCAAGTCTAGCTCAAGATCTGAAGATAGGTCCCGGGTCCACTATGGCGCCACTGCTCCCAACATAATGTCCCAATGGCATTGAAGGATAGGTCGAATGCGGGGGACAAATTTCCCTACTATTTTGTGATATGGCTCATGACTTGGTATGTAAATATCCTTTGAATTTATTCATTGTCATATTGTCATGTATAGTCTTGTGATAGCTCTTGCACATCAACTCGTGGATACATTATTGTTTTGTATCCTTTTTTTCCTACATTTGTATGCACATCATAATATACTGCAGAATCCCATGTCAGTCACTTTTGTCTGTGCAGAAATGATTCATATGTAAAACCTGCTGTAGTAGCCGACATTACAAAGGCAGAAATGCAGAGTATTGTATGTAAAACACCACACTATTGTTGCAAATGAGACGCCATGTGGCCAGTCCCATGCTGCACATTACCTATGCAGAACAATCATACAAGTATTATTTACACTATGTCAACATAGTCACACAAGCAACAGGCTCAGCTCCGTCCCAGATACACGCTGTCTCTATAAGTGTGACATCCCATAATAATCCCCCAAGCCCACAATGGTAATTAACTAGTACAGCTAATGTGTTCAAATGAGGAATCTGTGCATATACAAATGTATCCATTTCAGTAGGGTTAAAAGGTCTAATGCTAATTGGACTTTTTTTGAACTTTTAATATTGTGTTGTTTGCAAAGAGTAGCATTATGAAACAGAAAAAAAACAGTCACCATGATTGTTAATGATGCCACTATAAACTGTTTTAGTCAGTTACTGTTGTTCTTGTCAATGGAACAAAACAACTGAAGCTAAAAGAAGTCCTGGAAGTAAAATTCCCATAAATGTTCCCATAGACTAAATGTAATAATATAATAAGATATTAGGAGTTAAAAGACTCAACAAATGCTAACCAGTGATGTGGGTAACTACGTTCCAAAGCGGTTGTTTTCAGCTAAAAAAAAATCCATATAAAACATAATTTAATAAGATTTGTTTTTTGCATTCCTGCATTACACAAAATGGATTCTTGTGAGCTTTAAGCCATGTTATAACATTGTTACCTCCTCAAAAACATACCAACCAAAGATCTCCAAAGCTCAAAATGTGCTGTTCTATCTTGCAATATCAGTTTTCAAGTTTACAGCAACTGTTTACCTATTGTTTAGAAGAAATCGGGAATTCCAGGGCTGAAATCATTTAAATGATTCTAGTGACGGTGTATGGAGTCAACAAACACTTTGGACCACATCCCGTATTACAATATGACATCATAAGGTGCAACAGTGTTTTCCATCTGAGAGCCTAATATGCCTAAATATGCCTAAATATTCAGGATTTGTGTGCTAAACATGTGTGAAAGAAACAAAACACAACTCTGAGTAAATTTTTGATAAGGGAAGCAACATTGTGTGTAATATGGGCCCTTTAATGACTTCGCTGATTTGGGAAAAAATCTATGGAAATTTACTTTCGGGACCTCGAAGTGGGGGCAGGCACTGTTGACCTCCACATAGCCATGCTGGTAATTAACAATTTCAGCTCTATTTCCCACTTTAGCCTGCAAGACATGTCAGAAATCAAATCCAGGCAGTCTATAGAAAGTGAATGCAATGATCAAACACTGGATCTTGTTGCAGAAGATATGGAGGTAACGTGACTATGGTTTTGTCAATTATCATTACAACCAAATGGAAATCAAGTCCAAATATAATATAGTCAAAAACATATGACTGTACAATGATGCTTAGTAAAGTAGCAAAACCAGAAACCATGTACTAACAGCGTATCATGTACAAACCCATTTTCCGTCTTGTTTTGTTTTAATTAGCGGGAAAATCGTCTTTAAAGCTCTTTTAAGTCATGCAGTGAGACTCGCTGTCAGTGCGGAGTGGGTCTACAGGAGAGGAGGACATGTGAAGTGAGCGGGAAAATGAAGCATAAGAGAAAGAGAAGGACAATTAGCACGGCGAGCTAACGGAGTAAATATGAATCACAACAAGACAGAAGCAAGACAGCACTGAGGCACACACACAAATTATAGTGCCAGAGCAGTCTAATCAGCTGTCACAGGGAGCAAGCACAGATCAGGGCTCCCACAAGAGGTGTGGAGCTATCAGACAAACTTTCATTCAGAATTCAAATGAGTGAAATAAAGCTAGAAAGATCATACAATGTTCAGAATGTTTTGTCTTAGCCTTTGGTTGTATAACGTAAAGGCATACTATGCAACTTTTCTGGTGAAGTCTGACAGTGTAATGCTTCATTTGTTCAAGGATCCATAGAAAAAGAACATTGAATTCTGTCAAAGATGCACTACATAACTTCTCCAGAGGGAGGGTCAGTATCCTGCTAGTTCCATGGACATGTTATTCCTTAGCCTGGGTTCAGTGACGTGCGATGAGGTTCATGGCTGGTGAGGCACTGATGTCGTCACAATCAGATTTACCAACATGTAAACCAGGTGTCAGTACATTTGGCCCCAGGGCCAATGTCTCTCTCAGTAAGTGACTTGGGGCCAGAATAAAAAAGAATTTCAAAATAAAAGTTGAAATAGCTGAAATATGAAATATATGAAATACACTCACCTAAAGGATTATTAGGAACACCTGTTCAATTTCTCCTTAATGCAATTATCTTATCAACCAATCACATGGCAGTTGCTTCAATGCATTTAGGGGTTTGGTCCTGGTCAAGACAATCTCCTGAACTTCAAACTGAATGTCAGAATGGGAAAGAAAGGTGATTTAAGCAATTTTGAGGGTGGCATGGTTTTTGGTGCCAGACAGGCCGGTCTGAGTATTTCACAATCTGCACAGTTACTGGGGATTTTCACGCACAAACCATTTCTAGAGTTTACAAAGAATGGTGTGAAAAAGGGAAAAACATCCAGTATGTGGCAGTCCTGTGGGCAAAATGCCTTGTTGATGCTAGAGGTCAGAGGAGAATGGGCCGAGTGATTCAAGTTGATAGAAGAGCAACGTTGACTGAAATAACCACTCGTTACAACAAGAATGCAGCAAAGCATTTGTGAAGCCACAACATGCACAACCTTGAGGCGGATGGGCTACAGCAGCAGAAGACCCCACCGGGTACCACTCATCTCCACTACAAATAGGAAAAAGAGGCTACAATTTGCACGAGCTCACCAAAATTGGACAGTTGAAGACTGGAAAAAAGTTGCCTGGTCTGATGAGTCTCGATTTCTGTTGAGACATTCAAATGGTAGAGTCAGAATTTGGTGTAAACAGAATGAGAACATGGATCCATCATGCCTTGTTATCACTGTGCAGGCTGGTGGTGGTGGTATAATGGTGTGGGGGATGTTCTCTTGGCACACTTTAGGTCCCTTAGTGCTAATTGGGCATCGTTTAAATGCCACGAGCTACCTGAACATTGTTTCTGACCATGTCCATCCCTTCATGACCACCATGTACCCATTCTCTGATGGCTACTTCCAGCAGGATAATGCACCATGTCATAAAGCTTGAATCATTTCAAATTGGTTTCTTGAACATGACAATGAGTTCACTGTACTACAATGGCCCCCACAGTCACCAGATCTCAACCCGATAGAGTATCTTTGGGATGTGGTGGAACAGGAGCTTCGTGCCCTGGATGTGCATTCCACAAATCTCCATCAACTGCAAGATGCTCTCCTATCAATATGGGCCAACATTTCTAAAGAATGCTTTCAGCACCTTGTTGAATCAATGCCACGTAGAATTAAGGCAGTTCTGAAGGCGAAAGGGGGTCAAACACCGTATTAGTATGGTGTTCCTAATAATCCTTCAGGTGAGTGTATGTCAATAGTATAAAATAAAAAGCAAGCTGGTTCTGTATTGTTTTTTATCCTTATTCTGGTTCCCCAATTTTCAATGGATTGAAGTCATTAAATTTACTTACCATTTCGTACCACTCTATTTGAAAAGAACGAGTCTTTCGTCCCGTAGTCTTAGCTCCTCCAGCGTTGGTCTGCCTTTAATTATAACCTCCTGCTTTGACCAAAAGTCCAGTTTAGAAAACTACTTGAGCTTAAATATGTAATCTTCCGCCATTTAAAAAGTAGGGCCAAACATGAAGAAAAAAGTGAACGGACTGCTAAACTGGATTTGCTAACTCTAAATTGTGGCTTGCTGTCACTATTCTGTGGCCCCTATTCTGTGAGAGTTGCAAGATTTTTTGCATTTATTCTATTACAGGTCTTTTGCAATAGAAAGCTGACATTGATGTATTCTAATTGTAAGTGATGTTGTCTCTCCACAAATTTGATCTGTAACTTGGCCTGGCTGTATCACCTCCTTGTCTCGATGCAGATAGATACGTATATCCATGGGTTTCACCATTGCAGTAGAAATCAACAAGTCAAATCAAAACATTATATAAGTCCTCAAAATGTCACCAATAAACTGGAAGTTGAAATCCTCAAATTGTCATAGTCTACTTTGGAACATTCCAGGCAAACATGTCCATGGTTACAAGCTTAACCAACCCAGCACACAACAGCACAACCGCTCCCCACGTAACAGTACAGCAGGCTTTTGTGATATAGTAAAAAACAATTAAGATGAGGGAATAACAGGAGCAGAGAAATATAAGTACAAATATATGGAGTATTAACACGGGTTTACACTTTCCACTCTGGAAAGTTTCTGCAGCACACATAACATCTGGGTAATGATAAACTCCTCACTGTGGGCTGTAGCTATTTCCAAAAGCTACAATTTGACTTGTTTTGAGAACAATTTTGTTTTCTGTAAATTTGTGATTTTGGTGAAGTGTCAATGATAGTGTTTATAAGAAATGATTTTGGCACTGTTTACCGAAAGAACTATTACCAAAAGAAAATACATACTGGAGTTCAAATTGTTCAAAAACTTTTCTGCTCGTATCCATGAAGATGTTATTGTTGCCTGGAATGTTCCAAAGTATGGCATTAACTTTATCTACCTTGCATTTGTTCGATTATAGGTGTTTTATTTCACAACATGTACTCTTGCTGTAAGCGGAGTCGCCTCTCCATAGATCTTACCAGCAACTTGTCCTGGTGGGGTTTAATGCTATACTGAGGGAATATTTTAGGAAAAGCAGTAACAACACAGTAATAACACAATGACACGAGTACATGGTTACTGGTTACACAGTGCATCTTTAACAATATAATAATTGTGTATACCTACAAATAGTATAGTATAGTTTTAATATTTATTTTTATATTTATCTATGCTAGGCTATTTGGCACCAGATGAAATTTCATACCATTTCATCACCAGGAAGTTGTCTTTATTTCAAATACCAGATGCCTTGTGCAGCCGTCTCTTTGCAGCCAGCTCTTCTCCTAATCACATTTGGCACAAAGCATAGATCTGTGAATGCTATTTACAAAGAAGAAACAACACAAACATATGGAACTTTAAGAAGAAAAAGTAAAAAAGATTTTAATGTACACTTTAGATTTTGCAAACTTAGGTATGGTGAGTGAATGCTTGCACAAAACTAAACCTAAAAAGAATGAATAGCTAATGGATTTCACTATAATACATGTAGTTAATTACATGTTTATTAATGACTTGTTAATGCTTAATGGTGCAAAACTCCTAAACTTCTATCTTAAATGTGCCACTTACTTGCAATTACAAGACTATTGTTATTGCATTGTGAATATGTATGTGTGTGTGTGTATGAATGTGCAAGAAAACAACACGGGCCCATGATAATAGGCCTGTGCCTATATGCCTTCGCACATAATGTGCTCTGTATGCCCAGGTGGGTTGGGCTTCCTTGGCAAGTCACAGAAACACTGGTACCTTCTTCTTGGGTTGGTGCCCCCCTATCTTCAGCAGCCTATAGAACTGAGGAGCAGAAGCAGCTTTAGCCAGCGCACTCAGCACCTACTGTTGCTGTCTGGGCCAGAGCACGCACACAGCTGGGAAGGAAGTGCAGCTAAATGGACTGGTTTCACTGGACTCTTGCAAGTCACTTTTAACTTAACTAGAAGCAGAGTTATCAGCCTGTAAATGCTTTACTTGAGATTGTCTCTGTAATGTGCAGATTTATGTGTGTTTGAGTATATACTACCAGTTAAAGGTTTAGACATACCTCTACATAGTCTCTACATTTTATATACATACAGAAGACATCAAATATATGAAGATACATGGAATTATGTCTGGGGGTGTGACTACTACTTAAGACCTGGCTTTCACCAGAAGAAGAGCAGCTCCACAGCCACTCCTCACCAGTTTGTTTGATCAACACTACTTGTTAGTAGTTCGTCACATGCTGTTTTGATATTTTTTTTGGATACTTGTTTGAATTATTATTATTTTTTCTGTGCTCAGATCCTGCCCACCCTGCTCCTGTGCCTGCCCTGCCAGGCTAACCGCATAATTAACTGTAAATAAATCATTTTGACTGTGCCCCTATGTTCTTGACAATATATTTTATATTCAAATCCTCAAAGTAACCAACCTTTGCTTTAACAAAAATGATTTAGCAGTTATTTAACTTTTTTTTCCCTTTACTACATATATAGTACAGTACAATGTAATTAATTTATCTTCACATAGTTCACATAGTTGATCCCTTCCATATGTATCTAAAAAAACTACTTTTGACTGATAGTGGTGTGTATAAATGCTACGTGTTACTGGTGTGCTATTGTGCTGCTGACGCCTCTTGGCCAGGACCCTCTTGCAAAAGACATTTTTGATCTCAGTGAGTTTTTATCCTGGCTAAATAAAGATAAAAACGCCACTTCTGTAGCTACAGCTGCCCTGAGATAAACTTATGAAAGCCTGCCAATCTGCACCATGGCCCCTCTGACCATTACCACTACACCACATTCATAACAGGCGGGGTAAAGTGTCTTTCCTAAAGACGCAATAACAGAACCTCTGTCTGACCTTCACTAAGTACTGAGCCACAGTTGCCAATCAAGGTTTTTCTTTTTAACTGTATTGTGACTATATCAATCTGTAGTCTTTTGAAGGATGATCCAAACTTAATATTTATTTGGAAGAAAGATGAACTTGCCTAATAACTTGTTCACTCCCATTTGCCCTGCTAACACAGTGACTACAGCTCATAATGTAGAACCAGTAAATTGACTCAACCCATAAACCGCATAATGAGTACCATCTACAGTAGCTCCTGACCTCCCCATTGTAATACTAGAATAATGTCCTGCTTTTAAGTACCTAAAATGTGTCATAAATGAACACCCAAAACCAAAGCAGCACTGATGACACAAGCCCCATTATATCTCCCTGAAGCTGTTTAATCCGGGACTGTTAGATGGATCACCATGACAACCGCTGTAATCATGGCCGTATCACTTATCTGTGACACCGGGCTCTCATTATCACAGCACTGATCAGATGTGTACTGTCATATATGCAGGGTAACATGGGCACCGTTATCAGGGAATGTATTACCCAAATGAGGTCAGTGGGTTTCAGTGTTACAGTCCATATAGTCACTAATCGAGCAAATTGCAAAAGTATAGCCAGGGGAAATAGAGTACCAAGTATGTTAGAATTGGTAAATTTATAATAACTCTTCTGACAGATAATGATGGCCAACCTACTTTTCATACAGTGTACAGTGACGTGTTTTGTTATGAAATGAAGGGCTGAGTGAAAGAGTATATCTAAAGGTTTCAAAGTAGGTGCTGCAGTCTGCATATATATTATACCTTCATAATATAGTACACAAAGAAAGGTTACACTTACATAGCTAACACAGAGGCAGATATTCAAAACATCTAGGCTTTGAGCAAGAGAATAGAAGGTCCATGGACAGGAGATCTTTAACATAAATGGCAACATCCCCCATCCTGGATGGTACATTCATATGTATTATTTCCAGTCCTTTACATTAAAGGTATCTATCTTGCACTTATTAGATTACAGGTGTTTTTAATGCTCACAAACACCTTGAAAAACATGCATTCTAACTTGAATGGGATTGTTTCTAAACAGAGCTGACTCGTAACTTGGCCTGGTAGTATAATTTGCTTGTCCACAGAAACAAGTAGGTGGCGGATCCTCCACCAGGAATGTTGCAAAGACAAAACTGTGTTTCTGTAGGCAGCAAAAAGAGCAGTATTGAGTTTTGAAAGATGCGCTTGTATAAAATTCCCCATGAAGAAAAATTGGTATTTATAAAAACAATCAAACAGTCAACTCAACCACTAATCCAATCACCACAGTAGCCGACTATTTTTTATTTTCATGACTATTTACATTGTAGTCTCACTGAAGACATCCAAACTATGAATGAACACACATGGAATGTAAACAAAAAAAGAGTGAAATAACTTACAACATGTTTTGAGTTATAGCCACCCTTTGCTTTGATGACTACTTTGTACACTGGCATTCCACTAATGAACCCTGACAAGGCACCTGTGAAGTGAAAACCATTTCAGGTGACTTTATCATGAAGCTCACCGAGAGAAGACCAAGGGTTTACAGTGCTGTCAACAAAGCAAAGCAAAGAAGAATTTGAATGTGATCATTTTACAGTCTTTTGGAAAAGTACACGCCAACTTCACATGCAGATTGCTGGTTGGCCTAGATAATACACTAATACATTTTAAATCATTACAAGACGTCAATGAACCCTATAATCCCAACCAAAGCATATCAATCTGCAAAGCTAACAATTCCACATCAAAGACATGTTTCCCAACCAATTATTTTAAAATGGCTTTCCTTGGTAAGAACTCCAATGTTCCCTTTAAGTCTCCACAGGGTTGGTAGTACATATAGCTGGCTGTACCATATAATCTCATTGCAGCCTGCAGCTAATCACTGCACCTTACCCTGAACGCTTTAGTATGCAAAGCTCTGCGCATCATTCAGCGGAGAGTTAACCCGATGGATAATGCCGAAATTAAAGGTGCTAACATATTTCACACTCAGTACTCCAGGGAATGGCTAGCTAGCGCAATCTGTCAGGCAAGATGACTCAATTATTCATCCAGTGGTTCATTTATGTACACATGCATATAGCCCATATCAAACGCTATGGGATTACATAATACCAGTGTTTTCTTAGGCGTTAGGACAAGCTTATGCAAGAGATGGAGAGACTGTTTTGGCATATTTCATTGAGAACATACAGGAAGTGGGAAGGATGGAAAAACAAAAGGAAAAGTTGTGATTTGCATGACTAAATTGGTGAGATGTTTTGAGTAAGTAGAGTATACTGTCAAATAGATAGATGCAAATGTAAACATTTACATTATATAATGGAGTTGGAATCATTGGTTTGTTTAAAAAGTTGCCAATCTTGCTAATATTGCCAATCCTCCAATCCATTTCAAAATCTAAGTGTAGCGACTAGGGTTTTCAAAAGTATCAAAAATCACATACTAATTGATACTACAACTAGTATTGCAACTAGATAATCATTTGAGCGGGTTTTAGAATTTTGAGCAGGTTTTAGATTTTTGATCCTTTTGATAACCCTGGTTGCCCACAAAGTTTTCTGGGTTTAGTTTATTTACTTTTACAGGGAGCATGTACAGAAGCATTAATCAAAGAAACAGAAGAGATACTTTGTACCAGACTACAGCTCTCAGGGCTAATTTCCATCTGCAATCCCTAGATGACTAGTTTCCAAACAAAGAGCATCTGAAAACCCATCCAAAAATGAGGCGAATGAAATTTAGTTGATGTGATACTGAAATTTCAAACACAATTTTGATTAGGGATGGTCCAAGATGGAAGTTTTTTTCAGACGATGCAATGTCCCCCTTATTTGAGATCAATCGATATGGGTTTTTCAATGACCGATGCCGATACAGTTTATCTAGAATCCAGAAGAACTGATGGCTCATAAGATCTGTCGATATTTGGGCCGATTTTGATTATTTCCCCAAAATATGTATTTGACCTTAGTAGAAACTCATTTATGACCCTGTTTTACTACATACTGGATAAAAGAGCTATGAAGTTAGCCAGATCCATGGCTGATATGCTAAAAAGAGCAAACCTCAACCCAATATATCAGCCAACCGATATATCTGTCTAGCTCTAGTTTTGCCAAACAACGAAACCACAAACCAATGACAATATAGTAAGCATTGTTCTAAAGAAAAAAACAGGTACCACAAAATATATCTAATAATTTTTCTCCCAATACTTAAACTTCCTACACATCTTGATCTCGAGTGCCATGTTTAGGTCTATGGGGGCTTTGGAAAGGTGAAGGCATTTGGTATTCCGCATTTGAAGTACACTTACAAGACATCCAATGAGAGCACACGATTGCAACTAGATCAAGTGAACACAGTACATGAGGATCTGTACAGGAGGGAGCACAGTGGGTATAGGATGTGGGTCGATAACACCACAGGTATGACACCCAGTAATCAAGACCTGCCCATCAGAGGGGCTTTCTATCACCCACTGAGTCTGAAAGTGGAAACAACTATGAACTCATTTGGCTTTTTAAGGAGGGCAAACAGCAACTCTTAATGACAGATATTGTACTGTGAAGCTAAAGTAAAGTGCTGATAGTTTCCTTGAGGCAGACTAATAGAAATGTGCCTACCATTCTGTACCAAGAGCCTCTCCAACCAACATATATCATATAAGCCAGGCACAGATGATGCTGCTGCTGCCCTCACAGATGTATCACTAAACATCTGAAACCCAATAACTATGCAAGAGCTCGCTTTAAAATTTTTTCATTTGAAAAATCAATACAATTCAACCGGACATTTTCATTTCTAAGATACTCAATCAGGGAGTTAATACATGTTTGATTTACTGGTAGGCATCTTTTCTCATCAACAGAGTACAGTTGGTCATGGTAAACATAGCACTGTCTGTGAGCTGTGTTAGTTTAGCTCTTCACTTCACGTTATACACAGATGACTGCAGTTTATCTTCAAATAATCAGTTTGTGTTTAAGTATTCATGATCCTGTTCTGCTAAGACTGCTGATTAACTGGACATGGTTGTGGCATGGAGAAAAAATAATGCTCTGGCAAAAACAACACAAAAAAAAAAAACAGTGGAAGTATTATTCAGGTGGAGTGATGGAAGTATTTAGGTGTAGTGATTGACTTATCTTAGAAACAGCATATCGACTTCATCTGAAAAAAGACCAGACAGAGAAAATATTTCCTCTATCGCCTCAGGTCATTTGGGGCCACTCAACAGGTACTCCTTCTGTTTTCAGCTCTGTCGTCTTAAATGTGCTGCATGGTACAGTTGCCTCTCAGTCACTGCTAAATCTGGACTCAGACATTTGATTAAAATATCTTCCAAGATTGTGAGCCAACAGCTGGATGGACTGTTTGAGGCCACATCTTTGACCCTAGCCATGTTCTAAAGACAGAATATGCACTGCTACCATCCAGGCGTAGATACTGCGTGCCACACTTTAACAGGGTCAGGCTCAGACAGTTATCCTGAAGTTAATGAGGAGCTTTATAAAATCAGTGATGCCATGATGAGAAGAAGATGGTCTTTGTGAACTTGTCCTTAGTACTTATGTCTCTGTGTGATGTCCTTGTATTGTGTGTATGTGACAGAGCTGCAACAAATTTTAAATCTATGATCTGACAATAAATTATTATCTATCTAGCTATCAACCAGTCTACATTCACTCACACAATGCATAGATACAGTACGCAACCAAGGGAATTGTTAGAAACACCTCCACTGGTAAACAACTACAGCCACAAAGACAGGCCTATATTGTGTCAAACACATGAAGAAGAAACAGGTCCAACAGCCCACATTTGTATAAATATCTAAGAATTCTAACTTTAGGTGTGTGCCACATGCTACTGTGGCTTGCATAAGTTGTGCTTAAAACATAATTAACCTACCAGGAAAGAGGGGAAAAAGTGACACTATGACGCACTGCAGTTTGTATCTATTAATAGAGGCAATTTGGGTGACCTTCCACGAGCAATAACATCTGCATGGAGACAAGCAGGACGTGAACCCTCAACCAGAAAAGTCACGTAGCACACTTAACATACAAAAAACAAGACGGCATATCTCACTTCCTTCTCATTTACATTTATCCAGATGTTACAGCTGTGTAAAGTGATTTCTTCCTAGAATGTCTTTAGAAAAAACACACACATTATGCATTCTTGCGGCTTTAAGATGCTTTTTTGAAAATGCTTTTGGCCACCTTGAGATAAGTATTTCATGTTTAAAATAATTTCTATAATAATGTAAACTACACTTCTGTTTCAATGAGGCATTTAGGCATTGAAGCTCCCTTTGCTGTCAGCAATGGGAATTAACAAACAGAAATTAAACCCCTTAAGTCCTTAGGCAATGTGAAGACTATACTAATAGAGCCATCTGTTAGTTTTGAACACCATTTGACAGCAGAATGAGTCAGGTGATCATTTATGAACTTAAAAACTGCAAGAGAAGTCTAGAGTTTTACCTGTGACGCAACAATCCAGACAAAATGTGACCAGAGCATTTTGAGTGCTCAGGCAAGACAACTTTAGATGAATGGATTAATGAAACAAGCATGAATGAAGCAAAATGTAACTCCAGATATGTATTGGATGAGGGGACAACAATATAACATGGTTATAAATTTTGCAGAATATGTGTCCTTTAATGTCCAGAATTATGCTTCTTTGTTATTAGCAACACAGTATTATATAAGTAATATTTAAATGAAAGAAAAGAAAAAACTGGAACTAAATTTGCATTCAAGTCCTTTAGCCCAAGATTACACACATATTTTTTCTAAGAAACTAATACCAACTCTGAAACAGTAGATCTCCCCTTACTTATTATTCCTTATATATTACTGCCTGGCCATTTCTTTCTATTACGAGTGTTTGCTAACAGCCTTATTATACACACCTCATTTTGGAGTGCCGGCTTGTGCTTGGTGCTCATTTTGAAAAACCCACAGATAATAAAAGCGTGTCTCTGGTGTACCCGCGGAATAATTTGTGCTTTCGCTGATTGTGTGCAAAGTACGACAACCACTTCCTCTCTCTCTCGTGTGGGTGGAGGACGGAGGACCCCCTTTCGCCACTGCTGCTAGATTTCCCTCATTAGGAGTTCAGAGGGTGGTGGGGAGAGGGTGAGGGAGAGGTGGGTAGGAGTGATGGAGACCCAGGGTGATAATGGAGTGAATGTATGAGCTTTAGATGTGGTCCTGACTAGAGTTGTCAAGAATCGAAAAGTTAATCAATATTAAAACTGGCATCGCAACTAGATACTCATCTGAACAGGTACTAAAAAAAAGTCCGGGACAAAAATAAACCTTTATAAGACCACATAGAGTAGTATACGCCTGTAGACCACTATGGAACCTACCTGGACGACTGAGGAAAACATCGATATAAGGTTACATGGTGATATAAAAGAAAGTACTATGATTTAACAACACTAGTCCTAACAGTAATCAGTTTTGTCAAAGCTAGCATGAAAAGAAAGAAATAAAAGAGAGTGTATGTTTCAATGAGGGAAGAGAAATATATACACAGAAAAAGACTAAACCTCTGGTCACCCCCCATAATCAGAGTGCACTTGCATGCGCCTCCATCCCCGCCCCTCTCCCTCGCTATTTGTCGTGGTTCCGCTACTTGGGGAAAATGCAATCTAAACAATGAATGCCCTTGTTTATTTTGATAGATAAACCCTCATTGAGTGTGCTCGTGTGTTTCGACATTTTTAATCGCACCTGAAACTTTAAAACAGGTAGTCTGTAGGCGTGCTCTATCTGACTTCCTCGTTCACTCTCTCCCTCACTTGCTCATGACAAGCCCATATTGGCCATATATGGAAATTTAGAGGGCGTTTCTTAGTAAACACATTAAATTTTAATGAGCGTTGTGGTGTTTGTATCTGGATGTTGGTGAATTAGATGCAGCGCTTCTTAATGAAAGGAAATTGTCTGCTTAAGAACACATTGTGAATGAAACACAGAGTTCTCTCAGCATCTCCATAAACTTACAAACCTTTTTAAGAAAACATTCATGAATAACGCCCAATGAGTTTCAGAGTGATGAAATATTACCACCGTTGTCATAGCAATAAACAATTCAAAACTAAATATTACACACTAAAAATTAGGCTTACAAACAAAAGCTGTAACCTATGAATATAATATAATTTGAATGTTCCTGTTTTTTTTAAATTTACAATTATTGACACAAATGACAGAGAACTCCTTAATTTACTTTTCATTCATATTATGTTTCAGAAAATACCGTTCAATCAACCTTTCTGATAAAAATAATGCAGCACAGTGGCTGATGGGTTTCACTCTCACCTCTTATCAAGAAGGTTTAGGGTTCAGCTCCCCATCGCTGAGTGGGTTTGATCTGGGTAAAACCCAGCCAAGGTACTCCTGGCCAAGCCTAGCTCAAATGCAGACAACAAATTTCTCTATGGGGACAATAGTGCACCTTCAAAGTACAACAAATATACTACTGCTACTAACCCCAGCAACTAATAGAAAAGAAAACACAGTAACAGTATTTACCTCTGAGCCCTCCGTACCTGCAGCCTGAGCATGAGCAGAATAAAGTACCAACGCAGAGGGATATTTGAAAGAGCCTGTTCTTTCTTTCTGTGATCCTGTCAGCTCTTTAAGACTCCTGGCCGTGACGTTCAATCACCACAACCAGCTCACCTTAACAACAATGACTGGGCTAACCTTGGCTATCCATTAAACTGTCTGCGAACAAAAGGCCTTTCCATAGGGAGCCATTAGGCCAATATAGCTGTGGGCGAAGAGGGAAGTGTCCAATACACCAGATGGGATGCAGGGCCGGACAGCAGTCTCGTCCAGTTTTAGT
>JAIEZT010000304.1:14677310-14902310 GCA_019594935.1 Periophthalmus modestus
ATATTTCGCGTTTTCTGATTGCTTTCAGCAAGAACGATCCCAAATTGATAATGTGCAGATCTCACACATATCAATCTGGCATGAGCCAGGTTATGCAGATGTGGTCCTGATAACAAATGATAGACACTGAGCTTAAATGTCGAAAAAAGATCTTAACAGTTTTAATTTGTTTTGAGTTATAAGTCAAGTACTATGTTTTAAAATATGAATAAAACAGTATTTTCTCAATAATATTGGCCCAAAAAGAACCGTTCAGGAACTGATATTGAAAAGCAGGTACTGGTATAGAAAAAAATCTAACATTACCCAGCCCTACTGTCATAGGTAAAAATTCAAATTTCTCCTCTATGTTTTTAAGCACATAAATCATCACCAGTCTTATTCTACAGTCAAATATTGTTTACAACGACTTCATGGCTCTATTACCATAGCGGTCACATTGCCTAAGGGTTTCATTTATTTATATTGTCATTGTTCATTTGTTGCTGACAGCAGAGGGGAGCTCCAATGTCTAAATACCTCATTGGATAGGGAGTTGTAGTTGTTGTTGATAAAATATGTTTTTCAAATATAGGTAATATTTTAAGTTAAAATGTGAAATACTTAACCGAAGATGACCAAAAGCATGTTTAAGAGGGAATTAAAAGCCACAAAAAACAACTGAACAACATGTAAAATAATAATCTACATACAAGTTTAATGCTAAATATCAAAAAAGCATATGTCTTTAAGTTATACATTTGCCCATACTATTGTTTTTGACCAAGTCTATCTCTGGAAATGTACCCAGGAGCATGTGAGAGGCATGGGGCAATAGCTGTGGAAAGGCGGGAGAGTCCAGAGAGCAGCACCTTGTTAATCTGACGGACGCGCTCAAACCCAGCTCACCGGGGGAAAGAGTCGCTGTGTCTACTCGGGCCGATAACTTGACAGAAAGAAGAAGCGGCGGCACTCGCGGTTTGTTAAGGGTGCTCTGGAGTCCGCTTCCCAGGGGGCTCCTCACTGAGAGATAAGTGCCAGACTCCAGCACCAGAAAAACAGCGTATTTTAGTTAAGAGTCAGGGCTAGCAGCGACGCAGGGGAGCCCATTAGCTTTAACGGCCTTATTTACATACCGTCTGGGAGGGGAGGTAAGGGGACTTTCTGAGGTGAAGAAGATAGCTATGACACAATTTTAAATGGATTAAAATGGTCAAAAGTTAGATTAAGAGACATTCAAATTCTGAGAGAAGAAGACTGACACTGAATACTAAAACTGCGAAGCCACTAAGGTTGCATAGTGAAAGCCAGTGCGACTTTTCCATTCAAGTATATGTTGCATTAAATATATAGCAGGGCTGTCATAAGTAACGAAAATCTGATGCTAAATGATACTAAAACTAGTATCGAAATTAGATACTCATTTGAGCAAGTATCAATCCTAAAAAAGTTACATTCACAGGACAGAAATGAATCTTTCCTGAATAGCTTTAGAATGATTTTGAGCTGTTTCAGATTAAGTATAAAACCACATAGACTAGTATATGCCCATGGACCACTATGGAGCCAACCTGAATGACTGAGGAATTATGCAGATATGGCCACATGGTAATATATATATAAAAAAAAAGTATTATTATTAAAATCACGTTCTATTGTGTACTTTTTATTATCATCGTGGTTTCAGAATTGGTATTGTGTATCAAGTCAATTCCTGGTGTTTTTATTGCTAAAACAGGTATTCTTACTGTTAGCTGGGTCTTGTCTCCACAGATATGAACTGTAAACTTGGGCCTGGTTGTGTCATCTGCTTGTCTCCATGGAGACAGACACAGTAATGAATGCATCTCCATGGAGACAATGGAATGATGAACCCTTCACTAGAAGTTATATAGTGCCCCTTTAACGCAGCTAATAGCAATATATACCAAAAATATATATATACAAAAGCTACGATGACACATGTATTATGAAAACAAAATGGTATAATACTTTCTAATTAAGTTATCCAAGAAAATGTGCAAACAGGTCACAAAAATCATAAAAAACGGTTTGCCTTAGAAAAAGTATTAGAGCTAAATGCAAACATATTGGTGTAAAAAGGTTGTTTTTGCTTTACTTTTCAACTCAAAACATCTAATCTATTAAAAACTAACACACCTTATCAGAGAAGTAATGTCTCGTGTAGTTGTTGCAATTTAGTACTGGAAAAGAGTAGGTATTATGCAAAATTTACCTTATGGATCTTTCTACAATGTTACAGCATTGTTTCCCTCGTCAAAAACATGCCTGAAAAGGGTTTATATGTCATCCATGACTGTTTGAGTAATTTAGTGATCTCTCCCATGCACTATTCAAACCCTCCTTACACTTAACAGTATGAAACGTATTTAATGTGCTTTCTGTGAATATAGTATTTTCAAAACAATAAAAGGTAAGATGGTGATGTAAATATGTTATGTGTTAGCTGTTAATACCCCCATAGAGGTGTAATAGCCCCTCTTCAATAACCCAAAGCCAATAGTGTACTCCATCAAGCGTGATATCTTCTTATTAACACTAACAACTTTTTTATAAGTCTGGCAGGTAGAGTTTAGTTTATGTGCATATCTGTGCTAGCTATAATGGGATGTTTCATAGAAGTAAACAAAATTAGTTAGCTTGTGAGCATACCTGGTAGACATGGTAAGCGTTAGCAGCACGGCCCTGAAGGAACACTGACGGTATCCAGACGTTGATGAGGGCACGGTGGGCACTGAAAAACAACAAAGCTTCGTTACATAAACATTAGCATCAACTCTACACTGTCATCTAAATGGAGTTATGACTCCACAGGAAATTACACTACACTTTTAACACTTTTTAAAGAGCATAACAATTTAAGTAATATGTGTAATAAAAGCACACCGCTTTAAAAATTTTAATTTTGAGGTCAAATAAAATTAAGAAATGAATAAATATGATCAGAGGTGGGCAGGGTATCCAAAAAGTAAACTTAATGTTGCATCAAAATAATATTACTCAAATAGAAGAATAAAGTTCTTCAAGAAATCACTCAAGTAAGAGTGAAAAAATATTTGGGGAAAACTACTACTCAATTAAGAGTAGTAGTAGGATGTAGCATCTGATTTTTAAAATTTGACGTTAATGTAATTTGAAGGGCTAAACTTTAAATAATGCACAAAATCTGGTATTTTCAAGGGATAGGCACAAAAATGAGACAAAGGATATCATATCTGAAGGAGCAGTGCAAGAAACATAAATGTTCAAATCATTTGATATTGTCAAAATAAAGTTTGTCACTTGCAACCAAAACCTTTGTTCACTTAAGAGTACTGTTGCTTCAATAAAAGTATTACTCAAGTAGGAGTAAAAGCATGCAGCGAAAGGGTATTCTGAAAAGTAGAATTTATTTAAAAAGTTACTCAAGTAAATGTAACTGAGTAAATGTTACTGAATAGCACCAACCTCTGAGTACAATTATGCATAAAGTTAGAGGGAGAAGACTTACGTTTCGAAATCAGACAGGCTGGGGTCATCCGACGTCTGGCTTAGATCACCTGGAAGCTGAGAAGATACAACATAATGGTAAAGAGTAGCACAAAGATGGTAAAATAAAAACTACAAAGAATTTACTTTTTCAATAACTCAAATATTTTTTGCTTTAAAAATGCACTTTGTAACTTTTCAGGGAAGGGACACAAGCAAGTGCTGCCACTAGACTAAGTTTTAAAGAAGACCTATTGTGCTTGTGTCTCTGCTATATAGCTATGATCTATGACACCCGTGGATCATTATGCCACAATTTGCTCATTTTAAATCGCATTATTCATCTAAAACGACTTAATAAAAGATGCAAGTCCGCTGACCTCCGCGTTTGAAAACTGTGGTGCCCAATGGGAGCTGACGCCGCCGTTAACACCATTACAACATATCACTGTTTAAGAAAATAAAATTGGAGAATTAAGTAAGTAGAGAGCAGTGGCTGTCTGCCGTTGGCAGTGAAAACAGATGCATGAATCACTCCAAATACAACTTGAGGTGAGTAAATGTTGAGGGGGAAACTATAACATGGTTAAAAGCTCTAAAAAGTAAAATTTTGCATAATCGTGGAACATTACAGACATTGTAATAACATCTTATTTTGTGACAAGCAGGTGGCAGACTCTCCACCAGAAAAGTTACATAGTCTACCTTTAATGTGCTTTTGAACTTTGAACTACATAGAGCACAATACTGAGTGAAGTGTATTATAATACTGGGCATGTAACCACTATATTCTGTATAGCATCAAAAAGATTGCATTCTAAGTATCTGGGCTGCAATGTTAATTGAGTTAGTCCAAGTTGTAACATTGATGACTCTGGCCCTTTAATGTTAATGTCTTTCTAATGCCTACGCAAGCTAGCCCATCAAATTTCAATTACATTTCTCTGGAGGACAGACATGTAAGGTCGAGGTGGATAAAAATCGCTGAAAACACAATGGCAAGTCATAAATAGAGAGAACAAATGAACAATAAAAGAGAAGTGGAGACATTGGGTCATCTTGTGGCAAACTGCAGCAGCATGAGAAGTCATTTGTAGTGGAGGGGCCGAGGCGAGGAGAGTGGGCCCAGTGGAACAGGGCTGGAGCAGAGGGATAAGAGGGCTATCTCGGGCCTAGAGCTCCATCACAGAAAAGTGTGTGTGTGCGTGCGTGCGTGCGTGAGAGAGAGAGACCAGACTGCCCGCACTATGACCAGATGTAGCAGTTCTGGGGGTGTGAAACTAACTGTAGGGCACTGACATGTCTGAAGCTCTGTTACTCAAGTTAGACTTCAACCTGAGTTTTGTTTTTAATACAATCTGACCAAAAGAACTGACTTAGTTGGAACTAGAACATGTGAGCTAGTGAGTTAAACAAGTCTCTCAGAAATAACATTACAGTCATAAGCTAGCTAGCATTAGCCAACAGTTATTGAGTTAGTCACTCACTTGATCATTTTTGTTGAACATCTAACACCTAAGCTGGACCATGAATGCTCCTATTAATCAAAGGCTCCTGAAAAAAAAATGGTTTACTTTTTTTTTGTGTTTTCACACTTTTTTTGCCTGTGTTTGCTAATGTGTGGATTGTGTCATCATGGTAACTGCTGAACATTCCCCATAGACATACATGCAGAACCTCCCAGCATGATGTCACTGCAAAAGTATCAATTTGTAATAATAGGGTTGGAAGAGCAAGCCATTTGGAACCTTTATCAGATGAGTGTTTACGATATAACTGCAATATTATTTGTAGGGCTGAACGATTAGATTTGTAATTTATGTTTAGTAATGGAAGTCTGTTCAAAGCTCACATTTTAACCGCGCCCAGAAGAATTGACAGAAAGACTGAAACATGAAGACACAAACTAATACAAGAATCACTTTTCAGAACAGATCTAAACTACAAGGTTAGCAGCGTTTTATGTATATAAAAATGAGATATTTGTTTGTAGAGGAAATTATGGTATTTCGTAAACTGCATCCTTTGCAATTTGCTGACTGCGTCCGTTTTCAAATTGTGCTTTTGATTAAATTAAATTAATCTCGCAGCCCTAATTTCTTGTGTAGTAAGAGCAGTTAAGTGTAGTTCTTTTAGTCCTAGGTGTTCTAATAAACTTCTGGTTGAAGATTCTATCTGATGTTTTTGGCAGTTATTCACATATTCTTGTCCTTAATACCTTCTGCATGCTTGTATTAAGCTTTAATTCATTAGGGTTATATGAGCAAAAACCCTTTTTCCAGATTCTATTGTTCTCTATGAGAGGTTAATACCTACTACCCAGAGAGGCATAGATAGAAACCGTATAATTTTTAAAAGGACCATCAGTGATTCAAATCTATTTTTTTTCTACTTTTACCAATTAAGTTTGAAGAAAATGTGTCCACCTGGTATTTAAAACATGATAAGGAGTGTTCTACATAACCAAGTTGCATCTTGAACTACAAATGGGATTGCATATAATTTATTGAGATTTATCCATTAGGACAATTTGCATGTATACAGCTTTAGATATTATGAATCATCGTGGCATTGCGTAATCAAAACCATATCAGCGGTGTTAATCCTTCATGAGGGATTAATGCATGTACAGATTAGTAATTTGAGGAAATAGCAGCGGAAGCATCTTGATAAATACATGGAGAATGTGTTTAGCGTTGGATACATCCATGAATCAATTTAATTACAGTCCCAGTATAGAACAGAACAATAATCTTTAATCTTCATTTCCTGTTTAATTGCACAATAGATTAAAAACCGGGTGTCATCAAGTTTATTATGAAGGGAATATAATTCTATGCAAACAAAAACAGCTACTGGTTCTTATATATGGGTCATGTTATTTAAGAAAAATGTATTGCTGCTATGTGCTTTCGGGGCATCTAGAAAGTTAGCAATAGACCTTATACTGTGTACCTATAAATAGAGCGTCTGTGTCTTCAGTGTATGTTGCAAAAATTAGTTAAAAGGAAAATGATGCATGTGATATCCATGTGTTCAGAATTGGGAAAAATTACGACTGTTGCTATTTGTGATTAACGATTTTAAAACAAAAATATAATATGTATATTTTTGTAAGGCAACCACAAACCAAAAAGTTCACCAAATGTTCTTTATAACAGAAGGCACAAAAACCCAGAATACGTTAAACACATGATCCTAGACATAAACTGGAAGGCAGTAATGTCCCAAACTACATAATATACACTGCTGATTTCCGCAAATAACACGTGGCCAAAAACTTGCGGAAATCTAATGTCGCACCTATGGGGCACCCTTCGAATTTTTCAGAATGGGTCTTGCACCCTTAACCTTCTATACCATAAAGAACACTTCCTCTCGAACAATGTGTACAAAGCATAAAAAACCACCTCAAGCAACAATGCCTCAATATAAATGTGCCACAGATCCGGCAAACATAAACGACCGCCACACTGGTGTTTAATCCACGATAGTTAAACTAAAAACTGTATGTTTTTGTCCTCCAGCACAAAAAAATTTAGCAAAATGTTCTTAGAACAGAAGCTAACATGTTTGGAAGAATATGTTAAATGACTAGCAAACTGGACTGCTTTGAACTGTTTTGCTAATAGAGCTAGCTGAAAGCAAAAAGCTAACAGGGGTCTAATTAGAAATAAAGAGTTATCTTGAAGGTTTTTCTACTAATTGAAGCTTTTTGCAGCTTAATTCTAAATAAATGCAAAAATATAGCCACACTTTCGTAGTAATTTTAAGCAGCTCATGGACTTTGAGCAAAAAATTTAGCAATAGAGCTAAAAATGTTTAAGAAGAGTGCTAAAATACTTGTAGCTATAATATTAATAAACAAGTAACATTCACATATTCACAATTACTGTTTTAATGTTCAACTTCTTTATGTTAATGCATTTTTAAGCCAGTAGGTTATTAAAATAATTGTCTTTCTAGCAGTGCAATTAAACTCATCAAATGCTCCGGTAGTTTTTTTACTTCTACTTTACTTTAAAAGTAGATAGCAGACAAAAATCTGGCTAGTCCACAGGAGGGACCATAATTTGCGTCATTGTTGCGTGTTCTAAAAATGGGTGAGTACAGGTCCAAACACACATGCGTGATATTTGCCTAGCAGTTTCTTGCCCCTGTAGTTGAATGCCTCTCCCAATAGCATTTCTCCTAGTATGTTTTCTAGTAGTATTTATACAACCTGAAAGATTTGATGAGTGACATGGTATGAATGTAAGCATAGTGAATGTCTGAAGGTTATCTCACTTGGGCAAATAATAATCAAAAAAACACAGGAACATTGAAAGAATTCTAGTTAATCTACAATGTTGGCAGTAACTGTTAATTAAATTTGCCAAAGGGGCCATTGGGAGAAGGAGTAAGATAAAATGAAAACTAGATGAAATTGCGCGTGTGTGTGCTTGTGTGTATTTTAGCTTTAGCATAGTCTTACCGGTCCACGTAGGTCAATGAGTTCCTGTCTCATCTGGACAATAAGATGGTCCTTGGCCATGAGGAGCGGTACAGGCGTTCATTAAATTCTATGAGCTCGCCATGCATCTCAGCCACCTGCGCAGAACACACAGAGAGGAGAGGAGACTTAGCATGCAACTCGTAGATTAAGGTGTACCATTAAAAACCTGCAATGAGACACATGATGGTAGTATGCTGGTTTATTCACACGTATTTAAAGATGCACAATGGAACTTTTCTGATGAGGGATCCACAACCTGCATGTGTTCACAGAAATGTTATTGCTTTGACAGGAATATTCCACGGTAAAGCATTAACAAATCTCTTGCTAAATCCCTTAGAAACCATGTATTGTTAATGTGAGCAGTCTCTATATAGATATTGGCTTGTAATTGGCCTGCCTGGCGGTGTCACTTGCTTGTCACCATGGAGATATTAGGTTTAATCCCATACTGTGGAACAACAAGGTAGTAAGTGGTGGACCATTCACCATAAAAATTACAAAGTGCAGCTTTCAGAAGATTGGTTTAGCACGTTGCAGCTCACATCAATTTTCCTGGTGGTAACAGTAAAAAGCACTTCACTGTTTATGTTCATCCAAAATGTTATCTTAATGTGTGATTAATTGTAATTATTTCACAAGTGTAACTTACTATAACTTATAAATGTAAAAAAAACAAAAAGTTTCAAAATATCCATGGGTTTCAGAGTGATAAAAATAAGCACAGTTTCCATCGCAAGTCACATAAAAAGCATGATATCTTTTGGCATATTTTGTGCCAATTGTTCCTAAAGGCCACTGCTACTTCTAACATTGTCATACGTTATCAATATTTTCTGCATCTGTTTAACCCTTCAAAAGACAGTAGCACCCCAGTGGAGACAAAATGGATGCTGCCAGCGGGGCACAGTGCTACCCCTGACAGAGACATGGCGGCTCCACAGGGAGAATCAGACTCCTGCCAGCCCCGTAATCAATCCTCCTCAGCTCAAACTAACCTTGACACTGAGCTACCCACTGCTAAAGACTGTATGCGTGTGTCTGTGTGTGTTAGTATGCTAATGCAATACTGTCTGTCTTGGCCTAGTAAGTAAGCATAAACCCTCTGATCAGAAGGTGGCTGGTTCAAACCTCACCAGCATGTTCAGTATATTGTTGTTTCACAAGCATAGCCTGGCTAAGTTATTGTGGTTGGTTAAGGCAGGAAGGGCATAAAAGAGGTGGATTTACTTGACAATTTTTAACAACAGAAACAAGATTCTTTATATTCATCTTTTTGCTCACAGTTAATTGATAAATGCACATCCTTAGACATCCTTCCTCAAGAATTATTTTCCACCTAATTATAGTTTTTATGTATAATCAATGTTTTCATCTGAGGCCATTTTGCTGTGTCCAGTAGGCTCTGTCTTCCTGCTTGTTTCCGTTGTACTAACTACGTGTTCTATTCAAGTTACTTAACATTTTCAATTAAACCTGGAGGCGGCACATTTAACATATTGATTCATGTGCTCAGACTGATTGGTTTACAAACTTCATCTCCGATTAATTAAACAAGTCATTGCAGCAATAATATTTGACCACAAGGGACTCCACACATTTGAGAACATCAATAACTTTTGTCAATCCTCTAGAAAAACGCATTTTATGAACTCAAAACTACTAAATACTTTTGAATAACTTTTGTAAAGGGATATGTAACTATAAAAGTAGAACAATTAAAGCTCTATATGGATTAATCATAATTGGAAATGTTTAGTCAGTGTGTTTCCATGGTAACTGAATGTAAAATATTAAGTATTTATGATTTCCCCCAACACAGTTACCCTCATGGATTGGTTTATAGGCCTTTGGTCCTCCACTTAAAAAAAAAAAAATGTTATTAAAAATGTATGTTATTTCAAACATTGTTGTACATTATCAATAATCTATGGATCTGTTTAAACCCTCAACAGACAGCTGGACCCCAGTGGAGATTAAATGGATGCTGCCAGCGGGACAGTGCTACCCTACACCGATACCATAAAGCTTTGCACATAGAAGAAAACACATGATTGTTTCTATATTGACAGAGTAATAGAATAGTTTTTAACAGTTAAAGCCACAGTGTGTAACAGTTTGGTTGTGTTTACTTCGCTGAAAAACATGCGTCTTTACTTTCTGCAGGCTTGTATCTCTATGAACCTGACTCCTGCTTGTTTCCATGGAAATGTTGTTCCTTTTGCTGTAATCTTGCACATTATGGCATAAGACTTCCATAAACATGGAGAATGTTCTGCAATATGGTTTGAAATAGAAAGTTAAAACCATATTTTGGAACATTAAACAGACAAGTTTTATGTGATACTGTGGAAGAGTATAACCAAATGAACAGCATTTCCATGGATTGTCTTGTCTTCCAGGCCAAGTAAGAGTCAGGTATGTTGTGATGCAAGCCTGCTCAGAGATTTTCAGGGCAAAATGAAAAATCAAACAATATTAGCTAAAATGTTAAATACTGTGGGTTTAAGTAACTATAAATCCTGAGTTCTAAATTAAACTATTTGTTCTTATGAATTAAGTCTTTGTACATGGTTTACCAATTACTGTCATTATTTCATTGTAGTACCAAAATATTATCCATTACAACCGGGGAAAAAATGATTGCATCAGAAATCATCATGACCTTGCTGCCAGTGTGACAGTAAAAACATTGTGTTGAATCATTTAAAAACACATTTGCAGACACAGCCCAACCTAATTAATCTGCAGTACATTTTGTCCAAGCACAGTTCATCCTTGTTAATTTTAAGGTCAGGAAAATGTCAACCATGTGAACTGTGTTGCACTCCCCGCCAGTCCACCTCATATTACCCATTCATCAGTGCCCACTTGTTTAGACCAACCACAACTCTTAAATACGACGTTACAAAAGAGCGAATTAATTGGTAGTGTGAGGAAACTCAATTAATTCTCAGCAAGGGGCGGCTAATCAGTTTGTCATTGTGCGGTTGTGTTCATTCAGCATGCTAACTAAACCGGCCTGCACTGTGCTACTGTTCCCAATGAATTGAACAGGCTAGTGTTATCAGCGCAAGGCTATCAAAATGCAGATTTCATTCACGCATCATGACCAAACCCTATTACAGTTTTTATCAGGCAATAATCTGATTATAACGTGGAAAAACAGAACTAGTTCATTTTAAACTGTTTTCAGCCGTCAATGTATTCCTGTCTTTCCAAAGACATTCCTAGCATCCTAATTCACCACGACAAATTTGGAAGCATAATTCATAACTTTCAGAGGCCAGAGCAGAGTTTTGCCATCACTGTAAAGCTAACAGCAACTAGTGTGCTAACAGCACACTTCCTGATTCCTGGTCAATAAAACGCTTTATAATTAGATATAGACCATACACAGTGGTCTCATTTTGACTCTAAGAGCTGCTCATATCATATACTAGGGCAAAACACAATGAAACCTTTCTACTGGAGGGTCATCCACCTTCTTTTCATCGTTCTTTGGCAGGAATGTTCCAGAGTGTGGCATAAAACTTATCTTCTATTTATTCAGGTGTTATTTCATTAATATGATTTTTTTTTTTTGCCTGCCCTGATATTGATAATTCCAATATGACAATGCTAGAAGTGATTGAGCTCTAATTATGAAAAAGTGGATCAGGGAGCATGAGACATTTTCATATATGGATAGTAATTCACAATAATCTTTAAAGAGGGAGTTTTTGTTTTTGTTTTTTGAGCTTTCTACCATGCTATAATCTCTCAAAACATGCCTGAAGAAGTTTTAGATGTCATCCATGCATGTTTGAGTAATTTAGAGATCTCCTCGTTTGAACCCTCCTTACGATTAGATGTAAGATTCTGTGCATTGCTCAGCCCACAAGCCTGTCATCCATGCTACCATGCGACAATTCTCCATAAATATACAAAAACATGATGCAAAACTGTACACAACAACTTGACAAACTGATGCGATGTGCTGTAGTTTCATTAGTGGGATGCACGCCGAATGTGTTTTGATAGCGCTCTGAAGGGGAGTGACTTAAAGTGGGGAACACTGGGAGGGAAGACTCAGAGCATCAAAAACAAAAGTGAAACTTATAAAACAGGTTAATAAGTTGTTTCCAGTGAATATAGCATTTTCAAAAAATAAAGGATAACATTGTGTTCTTTATAACTAAATATGTTATGTGTTAGCAGTCAATACCCCATCAAAAGGAAATACCCCTCTTTAAAGAAACAGTCTCATATTTGATTGAAAGAAAATAAATAATGATAAATAAAATAATGACCAAAAAAAAACAACAACACATACACACTAAATTGGGTTAATTCTATTTCACCAGCCTTAGAACAAGCCAGCCCTAAAAGGATGGGTTAAATAGAACCAGTAAAGAAACTTTTTAGGTTCCATTTATTTTAGTTATTTATAAAATAAGACTTTGACTTTGCCTAAGGTTTGTAGTGTGCTCAAGTTTTTTTTCAGTAAAACAGAATAAATGAGTCCAATTTGTCTTTGTTACCTTGAGAATAACCAACACAGAGGACAATGTTTCCTGGACGTGCTTAGTTCATTTTTCATTTCAGTCAGCGTGTCCGCCGTGTCCGGTGTGTCAGGGTCAGACGATACAATTGCTTTTACACATATTTTCACCAATTGCATGTATGCTTAGGATACACTCAATTAAGTAGTATGGACTTTGTGAGATTGTACTTTTTCTTCTTGTCCCCATGAACATGTTTTTGCTATGCTAGAATGTTCCACAGTAAGGCAGTAAGCGTATCTTCCAATTATTATTCAACTACAAGTGTTTTTGTTATAAAACAAGCAAACACACACAACCCACAAAAAAAAACAAAAAAACAAAACATTACTGTAAGCATGCTTTCCTCACCACAGATCTGACCTGTAGCTTGGCCTGATACTATCTCATGCTTGACTACATTAAGAAAGACACCTTTAATGGCATAGAGCAGAGGTGGGCAATGAGTTTCTAAAATTTGACAGAGGGGCCAGGATATATATATATATATATATATATATATATATATATATATATATATATATATATATATATATATATATATATATATATATATATATATATATATATATATATATATATATATATATATATGTGTGTGTGTGTGTGTGTGTGTGTGTGTGTGCGTGTGTGTGTGCGTGTGTGTGCGTGCGTGTGTGTATATATATGTAATATATTACATTAAAGATTAGGCCTGTAACATTAGCAAAGCATAAATATGCAAGGCTCATTGTACAATTTGTTTTCCAAATGTATTAATTAAATTAATGATTAATGTATTAAAGTTCAGTTAAATAAACACAGCAGAAAAAACTCACATTCAGTTTTATTAAGTGCCAAAAGATCAGCAACTTGTTGAAAAGGTAAATTGAACAAGGTTTACCCTTATCTATTTTAATATAATTTGGTCACGTTCAGCGGGCCGGATTAATAAGCCCAAAGGGCCGTAGTTTGCCCATGTCTGGCATAGAGTGTAACAGTTCATGCACAGCCATAATATCTCCATGAAGACCATAAGAAAAGTAGCATAATACACCTTTAAAGTTTGTGATGGCAAATGGCCTTTCTCTTCTCACCTGGCCTTTGGCAGTAATATGACAGTAGTAACATATAGAGCATTTAGTGGTGTTACATGAGAATACAACAGCCAGTGTAATTACAGGTGGTAGCTTTAAAAAACAAATACAAATATTTTCATTTCACAGCATCAGTGCTTATTATACTCTGATCTGGTGCAGCTTGCCATCTACTGGCAGCAGAGGGAAAACTATTAAACTGCAGAATGGGGAACAAGTCTGGATGTTTATGTAAGCACACAAGAGTAATGAGCCTGATTTTATGACAGAAATGCTTAAAATGACTGTGGTGATGAGTTATGGACTTATAAACTGAGCAGGGTTTCTATCTAAGACATCACAGTCGCAGGAAATCTCAAATGGAGTGTTTGGGTAGGCTCAGAGGCAGAGGACTTTCTACAGAGGATAAAAGAAACAACATAAAATTCAACTCCAGGTATAAAGGAACAATATTCTAACATGTTTAAAAGCCCGTTATTGCATTATATGTGTTCTTTAAGTCATGTTTTGTAGCCATCTCATTTGGAAGTAGTTTTACTCATTTTGGTTGAGTTACATTTTGGATTTTATCTCTTGACATTTTTTTTGTAATTCCCGTATCAGATATATGGCTGCATTTTACTGAATACATTTCTTCACGTGTCCCTTCACTGACCAAACAGCCTCTGCCCTCCTCCCTCTCCACCACCAGCCCCCCACCTCCCCACACCCGCTGCCATCTTTACAGAATCTCTTTGTGGCTCTCGCTCTCATCTCTCCTGGTTTATGATCGAATCTGAGGCACACTGCAAGGAGCTGGCCTCAATCAAAAGGCCGAGAAAAACCTGGCTATGCCTCAAGACCTAAAAAAAAAAAAAACTGATTTGAGATGGGAGCATGTTGAGAAGCAGTGTTACAGATGACCCAAAACTAATGAGCTTAATAAAGACTTGCACAATGAATGGGGCTGATTGAAGTAGGTCATTAGGAGAGCCACCTGAGAGAGGGGGGGGGAGAGAAGAAAGGAAAAATATGGAAATATAGGCAATAGGAAGACTCCTAAAATATAGACTGCATTAAAGCAGTAAAACAGAAAGTTTTGTAAAGTTGGCAAAATTATAAATGCTCTATGTAACTTTGTCACTGCTCTGCCCAGAATGTTGCCCTGTGTGGCATTAAACATATCCATGTTGCATTTATTCAAATACACATGTCATACTGCTAAAACAAAGCCTTGAAAAACATGCATTTTTACTGAGCAGGGTCACCTATCCATGGATCTGACCTGTAACATGGCCTTTCTTTATGTTCATGGATATTTGCATTGTAGATTGTAGATTTCATTGTAGACTGCAGAAGTGCACAACTAGCACATACGGAATATAGTAAACAAAAAGTGTGAAAGAACAAAGTGGATTTAAAATGGCCAAACTTTGCATTGATCAGTGCACACTAATGAACCCTGACAAGGCACAAATCAGAAGTGAAAACCATTTCAGGGGACTTCATCATGAAGCATATAGAAAGCTGGCCAATTGTTTATAGAGCTGTAAACAAAGCAAACATGGCTAGTACTGAGGAATCTGAATCTAAAATATAAAACATACTAAGAGTTATTTTTATTTGTATTGTTATCAGCTTTTAAACATGCTCTTGAGTACCATTGCTTTGGCATCCCATGCTTTAGAAATTTAAATAATCACCATGTACATTTTCCCGCTTAATTAAAACGGGGGGACTTATTAAGAAGTTCAAATCTACATCAGTGAAGCAAAATACAACTCCAGATACATTTTTGATGAGGGAACAATGAGTTACAACATGTTCAAAAGCAAAAAAAAAAAAAAAGTGTCCTTTAAGACAAATTCCACAAATCTTGCTTCATATATTGCATGTCTTCAGTATGTATAGAAAATAGTAAATGTAACGGAAAAACAGTGAAAGAGAAAGCGTGTCCAAACTGACTCATAGTGCATACATATTGGCTTTGTTGCAAAATACTGCGTGTTAGAAATAACTAAAACGTCATGGCATACGCCGTAGCACTGGCACTAGCATCACTGGAAGTCCAAGTGATCTCCAACACGTCCTCCACACACTGTTATTGCAAACCTATAGGCAGCCTGTTCCTCTCTCTGCTCCTGTCTGTGAGTCATTCAAAGCCAGCTGCTGCAAACAGGAAGCCCCCAGACTGAGAGACAGAAAAACAGCAAGGAAAAAAAAAAAAAGGACTGATATAGACATCACAAGCTGCGCGTCCACTCTGAATCCTCACAAAAAAAAAACAAAAAAAAAACACATCAAGATGAAGTGGGACGGCATGAGACACAGATGGACCAATCGAAAACACCACAAATAGGCTGACGTACAAAAAGACTAAATCTGGTGCGGTGTTTTGGAAGCGGACCCAGGATCACATGTTTTACGGGTTATGTGGACTTGAAAAAGTCTAAGTACAGTGCGTCGGGCTACATTTGGGAGCAGTTTCGTCGGCAGTAAATGAACCAAAGTTGCTTCATGTACTGCATGGTAACTGCCAGACATAGTTGGACAGATTATGTTGCATCTAAAAAGTGTCACTTCCACTAGCCCAAAGTGTATTATATGCTGACAAGAGGCTTTGATGAGGAAGGAGAGATTTTTAGGAAGGTTAGGTGGAAGTTTTAAATTTGCACAGCACTGGAAGAACATTTTTGTGAACATTTAACAGAACATAACATGACCTCACCAGATTGACATTTGTAGCCCTTTTGAGTTCTACACGTCAATCTGAGATGACTCTCACTGAAAGCAATCAGAACTGATGATGCGAATGTTCAAAAAACTTCACCTTGATTGGCCGAAGCGTCACAACAGCAGGACAAGCCAAAACATAAAACTTTAGTTAAATCTATTTGAGAAAAAAGCACATGCGTCTTACCCATCCACAAATGCACAAAGAGCTTCCCCCTGCATGTATTCAAAAATAAAACAGTCCGTATTTATGCTAAAATATATCGATGTACATTTGTCAGTGTCGCCATATTTGTTTTGGTATCATTCTGATCGATCACAAGCAAACCCTTCAGCCGGAGCCCAAGACATTATAGCATTAACTGTGTTTATCTTGTATGTATTAACTACTGCTGGTTTTATTGCTTAAAAGTATCTTGGAAAACATGCCTTCTTACTGTGGACACAAGTGTTCATAGTATTTTAACGTTATTCAAAGTATATTTTAAAGAGGGGGTATTGCAAAATGCGAAATTGTTGTTCCCTCATCAAAAACCATAAAAAAATGCCTGAAAAGGTTTTAAAGGCTATACATGTTTCACTAATTTAGCGATCTCTCATGGGCCCTATTTGAACCCTCCTTATGGTTAGCTGGAAGATTCTGTTCAATGCTCAACCCACAAGCCTATACATCATTCATCCACCCACATGAATTCTCCATAAACGCACAAAAACATGACACAAAACTATACACAACTTGACAAACTCGATGTGATGTGCAGTAGCTTCATTAGTGGGATGCACGCCGATTGTGTTCTGATAGTGCTCTGAAGGGGAAGTAACTTAATATCGAGCGCAAAGGGAAGGGAGACTCACAGCGTTGAAAAACAAAAGTGAAACTTATAAAACATGTTAATATGTTGTTTTTGGAAATTATATTGCATTTTCAAAACAATAAAAGGTAGCATGCTGATCTAAATATGTTATGTTATCAATTAATACACCAAAGTATTACCCTCTCTTTAAGGTCTACTTTTTGTATTGCCATTTTTCTTGCACATTTCTCTATTTTTTATCTTGTATTTGTAACTTCCTATATACTGAATACTGAAATACTGAAATTTCTCCATGGTGGGACAAATCAAGATTCTCTTATCCTATCATTGTGCAATATAAAACTCTTATTGTTACTATAGAATTCAATACACAACATCTGCTATTGTGCGCTGCTTTTCACCATGTAATATCTTGAATAAAGCCACTTTTTCTGTTCACAACCCTCCCTGTGCCAGCCTGCATGTGTATGTGCAGATTATGCATGTGAATCGAGCCCTGACTGACTCACGGGCTTAGCGGCGCTTAGCTACTGTGAAGTCCGGGTGGCTTACAAAGACTACAGTTAATCAAGTTAGGTGCTTTAGCCACTTTCAAACATCAGAGCGCCTCTTCAGATCTCCTCCACCACCCTGCACTTCACACACTCTTAGCGCTCCCTCTGTAACAATAAATCTGTACCTTCCATAGTGCAACTTTCACTATATCTTTTTTTTTTATTTATTTTTTTGTAAAAACTGAAATTTTACTGTACATAATATCCACAGCAAGAAGGTATGTTTTCTAGACATTTTTGTACAATAAAATTATAATAAATTCATTAATGCAGGCATGCCCAAACTGTGGCCCTGGGGACCAAATGCGGCCCTCAGACCAATTTTTCTTGGCCCTCAAGCTTCCAGGTGAACTGACCCATATTACCTGAAACAGTACTTTTTACTGTACATTTCTGATAATCTACTACAACAAGCACATATCAGATATTTAATGTTTCCCACTGAGGATGTAAGCATGAATAAAGGTCTAGTGGTTAAGTCTAACTTGTAATTATAATGCAGATTTGGAGTATTCACTGTATTGGTGACCAGTCTATGGCCCTCAATTGGCCCTCAGCTTTGTCTGTGTTTTTATATGTGGCCCTTAATGAGAAAAGTTTGGACAGCCCTGAATTAATGCAAGATAGTTGAGTTTAATGGCATAATGTGGAATACCTCTGACAACCAATAATATCTCCATGGAAAAAAAGCACATGATGGAAATGTTATGTAGTGCACCTTTAATTAGACAACCCCCATGACTTGTGTCCTATGTCTTCCTAACTTCTACTCAAATATGCAGTTTATGTCCCATTCACTCTTGTAATTATGCAAAAAAATATTTAAAAATGGTGCAATATTAGAAATTCTCACCTTTATTTGAACAGAAAAAAGGGATTCAAATTTAAAAGACACTAAAAAATATATAAATTTTAGGATTGCATTTGAGAGGTTCACAAAATGGTATCCTCACACAAAATTATTTCTGTGAAGGCCGATTTTAAAAGGCAAGGCTAGCATTTGTATTTCAAAGCAGATCCACCTAAAAACCCCACGCATAATGAGGTGTTTTGGGCACTCACACTGACTTGTACCACAACAACTTGCATGCGATTGTTACTGCAGGAGAAAGATTCCGAGTCTCGTAATAACTGCGTTTCTTGTTTGCTGTGTTGTTTGCGGATAATTAATGAGTGTACGGATCAAAGCCAGAGTCCCCGACCTTACTAGTTTTGGCCCAAATTAATCTAAACAATTAGCCAGAGCATGTCTCATCAATACAACACAAGAACACTAAAAGGAAACCAAATATCATACAGTGTAGTTGGAGTTAGGTAGAAATATAGAAAATGATGAGAGTTGTCTTTTTTCTTTTTTTTTTACCCATAAAAACAAAAGCACTAGTAAATGTTGGACAACCTTTGCAGAGTGAAATCAAGCTAAGCGCGATTTTTTTGTGCTATACTAGTATGTAAGTGTTTGCCCACCGAGAGTTCAAATCTCATCTGTAGCTAGGCCTGTCATGATGCGATATATTGTTTCCGAAATTATCACAATAAACGGTAATATTGAAATAAAGATACCTCTTTCACAATAAGCTTAAAGCAGGATAATCATAAGTGAATCATACTAAATAAAGAGTCATCAGCAATATATAAATAATACAATGGAATACTACTAATACTATGTGAATTAAGAAACAAAAAATCCCCAGCTAATCCCATCCAACATACACTGAAAGATAAGTCAGTGTAGTAATGTCTGTATAATCCGTCAGTTGTCCAGGTCTGAGCCATAGTAAAAGCCAAAGAGAATTTTCAGATAGTTTGAGATTCCAGTCTGTTTCAAACCTACAAACACTTTAAGACTGGTTCACCCAACGGACAAAACCCCGAGCCATAAGCAAAGTAATGTAGTCTACTCCATTCAGTGTAGTGAAGAGTGCAGTGAGCGTTACATTGGAGAAACGAAACAGCCACTCCATAAAAGAATGTATCAACACCGGTGCAAGAACTCCTCTGGACCCCAATCCGCCGTACATCTCCACCTTTGAATGGACACAATTACCAAATCACAAAGCCTGCCATTTTTGGAGTCCCATCATTTCCATACAAATATGTTCTGAAATGTGATTCTTGTATTAATTTGTCAGTTCATATTTCGGTCTTTTTGTCAATACTTCTGGACGTGTTTAAAATGTGAACTTTGAACAAAATCCTATTATTAAAACATGTAACATAAGTAATTGCAATGCTTGTCAGAAAAATTGCAAGCCTTAATTTGTGTAACTTTCCTAAAGTTGCTACTAGTTTATTTCCATGAGGATATTTCTTGCTTTACCTGGAATGTTCCACAGTATGAAATAAAACCTATCTATCTAGCCTATGAATTTACAGCCTATGTAACAAAATGAGGTGAATGGAAGACCTTATAAATTAATACTTTTTATAAACCTGTTTTTCAAAGCTATCCATCTTTTTCACATATTTCTCACTGGCTAATGGATTACTGAATAAGCAACTACTGCATCTTTTGTCACTTTGTTTAGACTAGATCTTTCTGACTCATTTATTTTGCACCAGTGAACTACCCCTAATGGAAAACCTGTTCAGAGCCTGGCCTGTTGTACACCATTGGACCCTTGTCGCGGTGAGTAAAAAGCAGAGCGGCGGTGGGCCTGCTGGCTTGTTGAATGATGGGTAACCGCGGGAGTTAGATGTGATAATAAAACAAAAACAAAACAAAAAAAACATGTTATATGAAAAGTCTAGCCTGCTCCTTATCGTGCTGGACAGAGAATCAATGCCAGGTAGGTTTCTTCATAACCAGCTGAGATCATGTGGGGTCTAGATAATGCGATATTATGCAGAGTTTTGTGCGAAAGAAAAATATAATCAGTATTATAGGCATTTAGTTGAATAGTCTTTTTCCAGACCAAGGTTTAGTTTTTTTTTTCATACCTTAGTAGTTAGTTTCGACTGCTCAATAGTGGTCTTCCTCAGAGTGGTTTTCCTACTGGTTGAAGCAGGACAGAAACCGGGACGAGGGGGCCTTTTTACTCTCACACACCTGGGATACTGTCCTGAAGTCGGACTGCAGAGGGTGCAGTTTAATCACCTGATCGGACACGTCACAGCAACATCACATGACCACTGAGGAAGTGGTCATGTGAGCAGTCGAAACTGTCTGATATGAAAACAAACTAAACTTAAAACTAAAATAATATATTTAAATAAATTAATCGAAGACCAACCTTATTGGACTAATATTATAGGCAGTATGGTAAATTTGTACACGATTTAAGAACTATAGTCGGTATCATTCTCAGGGTTTTCAAACTGCAGTTCAAGACCTACTGGGACAAATGCAAAATCTATTGACTCTACTCACATACTTAGTTCTGGATTTCATTTACCTCAAAATTATTCTTACAGGGTTTAACAAACAAACCATGCAGTTTTAGGCTGAGTTCTCTCAAACAGAAAACACTGTTAGAATTATTTGGATAATTTCACTCCTGGAATTTCCAATATCTTCTGAACAAATGGGAAAAGGTAGCGGTCAACTTTAAAACTACCACTTCATGACATCACAAGGTGGAACAGAGCATTTTGAGCTTTGGAGATATAGACAGACTAATGATATAGGATAACTCAAACATGTGAATGAAACAAAACGCACACCCAGGTATGTTTTTGAGGAGGTAACAGCATTATAACATGATTTAGAGCTCACAAGAGTCAATTTTGTCTAATATAGGCCTTTTAATAAGGGGCTAGGTGATATGACAAAAAAATCTGTCATATTGACCAATCTTGATTTTAATAAAAATTTCTTTGTTTGATCTAATTAAATGATGTTCAATACTCACTTCCTGAAAATATATAATATTTTTAATCTTTGTAGAGTAAACAACTTCTTAGATCTGTTTTGATTCAATAACACTTTGAATGAGAGAGTCAAAACTCTGTGTGTGATCACATTAAGAATCACTGTTTGGCGCTGCATGGTTAGTGTGTATGGTCACGACTCACATGTAAGAAAACATAGCCCATCACGGTACCCGATGTACTTAAAACCTCAATATGATGGTTTAAAAGCTTTATCCCTGTTCTAATATTTATACTCGACCTGGCCTGTTTGTAGCCAACAAGGAAGCGAGTGACATTTTCAAAAATCAATATGTCCGGATGGGGGCTTTTGTCTCGGCTTTCAAGACAAGACAAGTGAAAAGCATCTCAGCATCTGACAGCTACAAGTTTGTCACTCACCAGCACTGAAACATGAGAGGTACACGCTCAATAACAGCCAGGACTTATACTTGTAAAGCAAATTTAAATAAAATCAAATAAAAGGACTGGGTGCAAATAGGTGCCAATTTTGAAAAGCCTACCACTCTTACCATAGATTATTAAAATTAACAGACTAATAAAGCGTCAAAGTCCTACACTATATAGTTATTATTCATTCACTCCACACTCTACTATTGCCCTGTCGCAGACTGACAGAAGTGAGGCGGCCAGTCTGCATCATCGGCCTCTCCTGCCACCAGTCATGCACCACATTCATACTAGGCAATGTGGGTGAATTGTCTTGCCTAAGGACACAACAACTTGATCCAAGTGGGAATACATCCTCAGAGATTTTGAGTTGGTGTATGACTGCTCTAACCACTGAGCCAATATCACCTAAAACCCAAAGCTTTGAGCCCAACATCCTATGACAACCTCAAATCTCATAAGAACAAGCCCATATCTTAACAATTTTTGTACCCATAAAAAAGCATTTTCTGAACTATACCAAGAGAAACCCCATGACCACAGCTGTCCTATAGTGATAAAATTATGTCCTGGCTGTCTCTGTTCTATCTGTACAGTCTGCTGATGGCCCGTGGACCGTAACATGGCCCTGGCTCCTGCATTTTCTGCCCCACCACTCTTTCTTTGCTTCACAACCTGTTACTTATCACACAGGAACACGAGCAGCATTCTCCATGACATACTTGTTTGGACAAAGTGGCCTAAACTGGCGAGGGACCACAGTTAAGCCTATATGGAGCGGCCCCGCGGGATTGTGGGAAAGCCCAAGAAAATGGAGGTATGAATTAGTAAACACTATTAAATATGCATGGTGCATACATGTGCATAAATAAGTGCGGTTATGTGAAATTAGACGTAAAGTGGTGCTTGGAATATTTATGAAGCCGCACTTATTAAATGACTCCCTCGTCTCTAACCTCTGCATGTTGAGTGGACTTAAGTATGGTAGTTTTGGGTAGAAGATACATTTGATTATTTACTGCATCTCAATTTAACACAGGCAAGGCAAATTTGTGAAGTGCAGAATAAAAACCTTTCAGTCATTTGCAAAGCTAAACAGAGCTGTTTTGAGCCTAGATTTAAACTTTGTCAATGTAGAGGTCTGTCTCACATCTTCAAGAAGACTGTTCCAGGTTTGAGATGCATAAAACTGAAGCACTGATTCCCCATGTTTTGTCCTGACTCTGGGCACCAGCAGGAGGCCAGTCCCTGATGTCTTCAGCGTGTGAGATGGTTCATATGGCACTAACATGTCAGAGAGGTGCTTTTGTGCTAGGATATGAAGAGACTTGTACACAGAGCTTCTTTACAGCAGTAAAACGCTTCACCACTCTGCTGTACTTTTTCAGTAGTTATCCAGGGGTCCGCTTGTTATGATAATTAGTATATCGCCTTATTGTTCAATATATGAACGCTGGAACAATATATTTTAGGGCTCAATATTTATAGTGTGTACTTTTTCTTTCCTAAATTAGGGAGAATTGTGTTATCTTTGTTGTAATAGACTAAGATTTGAGCTGTAGATGGGAGAATAAGTAACTTCTACGGTTCATTCAGACATTTATTTGTTGCAGCTCTTTTCATGCAACAGTCTATTTAAAAATGGTCTATTTAAAAATAGTTTACTGGGATTATTTTGCATTATTTAAATCTTAATTAATGGCATAAAGTAGTTTCAATATTTATTTGTAGCAATACATCGTGCTTTAAAATTTAGTATTGTGGCAACTCCAGTCCGTCACCTGCTTGTTCAAATTAATATTCCACAGTATAGCATTAACCATGGAGACAGGTAATGCCACTGGGTCAAGTTATAGGTATGCTCTGTGGAGAAGTGACCATGCACACAGTAACAATTCATGTTTGTCAAGATATTTGTGAGCAAAAAACACGTGTAATTGAATAAATGCAAAATCAAAGGTTTAATATTCCAGCAAAGCAATAACAAATCAATGACAAGCAGGTACTAATGCACACCCCTCACAGTGAAATGCAGCTCTGACATTTCTTCTTCCAGCACTAGAAAGTGTTGTAAATAATAATTACAAAACAACTTCTGTCAACATCTTCAAATGTTTGTCCATCCTGCTGAATATACCCCGCGGTTTCATTATTTGGCAACAGCTCACGCAATCTCCAATTATAACCCAGCTTGTGTATGCGCCGAAATCAATATTTGTCAAAAGAAGAAAGTCTGGCTATTGGACATACTGCGTTTTAAATCAATGCAGCTACGGTGAGTACAATTGTAGCTTGGTGAAGACTTTCGATTCGTCCGCAAATAGTCCTCGAGAGGCTGAGAAATGGCAAATATGATAAACGACAATGTGCATTTTGTCAAACGCAACAAGGGAACAGACAAGAGGGTACTGTACTAGCGGGTCTTGTGTTAGTTTCTTTTACATTGCATTATGTCAATTAGTCCTGTGGCAAAGTTTGAAAATGACTGTTTGAAATTTTCTGCAATGTACAAGCAAATCTCCTTATTTCAAACATATATATATAAAATGTTAAAAGTCCTATCTAACTTTTACTACCATTAGTTCAGGAAACGATAGAAAGTATGTATTTTAACAACAGTAGCTTAATGAATTAGAACATCGATAGTAAAAGGTACAGGTAAGCGGTTTGCATTTGGTATGCATACATGTTTGTGAATGTGGAAATATAACACTATTCACCTCATTACATCCCACCCACTTTTACTTCTCTACTGGCCTAACCTGGATAACTCAAGACTGAAACTAGTATCTAGTATGAGTAGTACTAGTATCAGCCAATGAGATGCTTGATTACTACTGACCTGCACTCAGTTGGTTTGGCATATCCGATTAAGTGGGAATTAGGCCTGACTATAGATCAATTATTTGACTAAAAAGGGGGCGTGGCAAAAGCTCTCAAAACTAATACGTATCTCTGTTTAGCTGACCCAAACTGCACTCACAAGACTACGCCTGACTTTATGCAAAACAATGATTTACGCAGGAAAAAAAGTACTATGAAATACGTAAGACATATTAAACTTTAAATTCCAGCTCACTCACTAACCTCCTTTCTGTTGTTTTTGGTCGACTAAGATTTCATTGATTGATTAATTGACTACTACCGAAGGATACCAATGTTTGCGGGAATTCCATTCATTTTAATGGAAAACTACAGAAAACGTCATGATAATTTCCTGAATAAGATAACATAACACAACAAACGTGATCTGAACGGACCCCTTGGTATTTCATGTAACAATAAAGATAGCATCATTACTAATACGCAGTTTTATAATGCAAGATAGAACATATAATAAATGACAGTAAACAAACGCTACTTTAGAACAACTTCATTGCCGACCCACTCACCTCAATAAGTTTGCGTTCGTAGCTCGCCGCCAACTCCTCGATGTCCCCTATGAACTTGTTCTGTGGAGCGGGTGCCACATCTTCACTGGACCGCAACACTGACAGCGCTGCAGGTGCAAAAAAAAAAAAAAAAAGACACAGTAATTACACACACATATACAATACTGAAAAAAGCTTCTACAATGTGACACCCAATTATAACAGCCATGGGTTCCTGTTAATTATTCACTAGTGGAGTCATCGCCAGCGCGTTTTGACACCTGCAGTGAGTTGATGCTTTTGTTTTCGCTCTGGGAGAATAATTCGCAGGAAGAAGGAGTACATCTATATAATTTACACATTAGCAGGCGAGCGCGAAGCTATAAATCCCCCATTTTATTCAATTTATAAAACAAAGAGGTGCAGCCAAGTCAGGCATATTAGAACATCCAAGAGCAGCGCATGAGGAAACACGTGAAAGAGTAAATATGTCGACTGCACAATAATGGATTATTACGTGGAAAAATATGGCACATTTTAAAGTTTGAGAAGTGTGAGGGTATAGACAGAACAAAAGAATATTGATTTTTGAGGGGTTAAGAAGATGATGCTTTATTTCATGTTTAAAGAGAGGGTATTACACTTCTATGGGGTATTGACTGCTAACACTTAACATATTTAAATCATCATGCTATCTTTTATTGTTATGAAAATGCTATAGTAATCGAAAACAGCACATTGAAATATTGAATGAGTTTTGTTTTTTGGCGCTCTGAGTCCCGCCCCATTCAGAGTCAGCCCCCTTCAGACACAATCAGCGTGCATTCTGCTACTGAAACTACTGTACGAGCATCAGGTTTGTGAAGTTGTAGTGTATTGTTTTGTTTCACGGTTTTGAGCATGGGTGACGTGGGCTTGTGGGTTGAGCTTTGGACAGGCTTGTACTGCTAATCATGAGAAGGGTTCGAAGAGTGCGCAAGAGATCACAAGATTAAAAAGAAGATCAAAAAGTCATGGACGACATATAAAACTTATTCAGGCATGTTTCTGATGAGGGAACAAGACTCTAACATGGTAGAAAAGTCCATTTTGCATAATACTTATTTAAAAACTTAAAAGTTTACTCAAATAACCTATTGGATTATGATTTCTGTAGTGTGGCAGACTTGTGTCATTGGTCGGTAGATTAAAACTAAGGATGCGCTTTTCATAACAATCTAATCATTATACCAAATCCCAAAGGTTGTAATTGATTAGGTCCACAAAGTCCTCTACAAACAAAATAGACACTCTTTTTAATGAAGAAAAATACACTCTGTAACTGTTCCACTGAGCCTCTTCATTTTGGTCTTAAAATGTTCGTACACGCTCTACATGATCTTGGGGTTTTTCTTTCACTATTGTGTCTGTAAATCAAGATATGAACATTAATAACAGACAAATCATGCATCTTTTTTCCCCCGGGGTCGCTCCCACTAGCGTTAGCAACAGGTATGATTGACAGCATTGCTAAGTGCCTTCTCCCTACTAAACCAGTGGTGCAAGTGGGAAAGTTAGTGTTAGTGTTACCTTCAACAGTCTCGCACCGCATTGGTTCTTTGGTTGCTATTATACTCGCAGTCGGGATTCCAAATATGGAATTCAGCTTCAAATTCGCCCCTATAACTGCTAGCCTCAATGAGCTTCATTTGCCTGGAGTCGAACGCTATGGATGATGTCTCACTCCCTTAGTCCACTTCGTTATACAGTCTATGTTATTTAAATATTTTATGTCACTTTTTCCCAACCCAGTTATTTTAAGTTGCACCAAAGCAAATGATTTTAAAATATATACTTACTTGACATAACATCTTAAAATAAGTTCAATTTTTCATTTCTGGTGTGTACCTCTTCTATAAGGAATTCTTGTATTCGTTTAGCAGTTCATATTTCAATCTTCTCTCCAATATTGCCGCTCCTGGGTGTGCGCTGATGACATTTTCTTACAAAATTATGCAGCCACAATTCAAACTAAAATGTGATTCTTTGCTATTTAATTTGCTGCAAACATATTCGTACTAGCAACCAATCCAATCATAGTCCAACCAGTCAAGATTCATTCAAATTAACTTTATTAATTAAAATGGGACTAAACACCTAAAATCAATCAAGAGAGTGCAGGTGAGGAGGTGTGGGATTTGAGGGTATAAGGAACAGTGTAACTGGTCTAACAGGTATCCAAATTTCAACCTCTGCCCCTGTAGACATGTGTTTTTAATCAGAAAGACCTGGTTGAGACCTGGACACCAGTCTTTTGTGATGTCACCAACTACTTGGAACTGCAGTGGACTCTAAAGATAGCACACTCTTAGATTTAGGAGTTTTTGAGCAGAACAGGCAGCAGATGTACCTAGTTTGCACGAAAATTGCCCCAAAAATGACTAGAAACAGTAGATAATACTTTTAAAACACAATATACATAGTTTAGTAGCAACACAAGCTTTGCTTATAATTTCAAAACTACGTCTATTTCTGTTCAGAACAAAAGAGGTATTGACACACCAACGTTTTGAATGTGCTAAACTTTAAAGCATCTTGTTAGGCTATATTAGAAGTTCATTCAACCGTCTCGCATGCATTATTTGTTCTTCATAAAAGTCTGGAAAGTATAGGCAGAATTATATTGCTTCTCCGATAACAAACTGCACCCTTGCTGACTTTTTTACCCCACTTTCGTTGAGATGTAGCTTATTGTCTTTTTGCGTGGCGGTGTAGCAAGCTAACTGGTTCAAGTCATTACAGTGACGCTAGCTAGCACATAAACACAAGTTAATCAGGTTTTGAGGAACTTGTGTGCCGGCGTCAGACGGAAGGGTGGTATTTTTCACCTCTGCTAAAGCAAATTATCGCTGCTCTATCACCTTTAGTGCACTCGGAGAGAAAATAAATAAAAAACTTTTTAAAAGATAGAGAGAGGGGAGGGGTGGAGAGAAGAGGGAAAGATAAATGCTGGGTTTTTCCAATGTGATATTAAAGCTTCAGAGAGCGACTTTGCTAAATAGACAAAAAAGGAGATATTGGGTGGCCATGTTTTCTGCCTGGAGTATGTAGAATCATTTGTATCAAAGGGTTGCATAAAAATCTGATACTAATTGATACTAAAAGTTGTATTGAAATTAAGATACTCATTTGAGCAAGTATTGACATTAAAAAAATTACAACCACAGGACAGAAATTATTTTTTTCAGAACAAGTATAAGACCACATAGACTATTATACACCCATGGACCACCATGGAACCTACCTGGAATGACTGAGGAATTACGCAGATATAAGATCACATGGTAATATAAAAGAAAGTAGGCCTACTATAATTTAATGTTGAAAATCACATTCTATTCTCCAAATAAAGAGCATTTTTAAAGCTTTTTTTTTTTTTTAAATTATCATTGTGGTATCAGAAACGTGTATTGAATCTATTCCTTAGTAGCCAAATTGAGTTTGAAGTTTTAGTATTGTGACAACACTAAGAGTCAGTCATGTTATAATAAGGTCTTAAAACACTCTAGCATTCAAAGTGTGTTCATCTATGTTTGCCCTGCCCTCAAAAACTACAACCACACACACAAAAATGAAATAAAAATGTTTTAATATATGCCACCACATTTTCCCACTAAATTATTATTACATTCACTTACTGTATATAATTTAAGTTGTCTGACTTTAAGGCACTGTGCCTGATTTACTGTCTTAAAAAAGTGAAAAACATAACTAGTCTGAAGTAGTCCAAAGTTTCCTGACTTATTTAATACATTACAAGCATCCTAATTATTCATGGCTAGGAGTTTATAATCGCTTTTTACAACAAACCAGAGTGGAGTTTATGTCGTCATGATAAAGATAACAACAACTAGCAGGGTAACATGCACTTCTTGATTATCAGATTATATAATAGAGCCGCTGCAGTTGTCGTCATGTAAATCCCCAGCATGCACCTCCACACCCCATACTGACAGTGGAGTGGCGGAGAATTCCCATTAAAACAAACCGTGTCTGCCATAATGAACACATTTTATGGGAGTTTCAGAGATTGTGAATTATTGTTGTGCACCACGATGTACACATTATCAAGTGCAGAAGAAAGCCTGAGCCTTTTACCAGATTTACAAAGCTCCAGATTGACAGGGGAAGTGGATTTCTGCAGCTAAACGGGCTAGCAGCTAGTCAAGCCGCACCTTAATTAAGCTTTGAATGTATTTTTTCATCAATATTGTTTTTTTTTGTTTTTTTTTAATGATTCAACCACTGCCTCATAACGATTCAAAACTGTGTGTGCATTGCCATTAGCATTATAGTCTATTATAGGCACTGAGAGAGTAGCTTGAAGAGAAACAATCCCAAATCCTTTATTTGCTAAACACTGATAATTTGCTTGACCGTAATTGACTACTTAAAAATGTTGACCGTAGAAAATGAAATGAGTGATGTAGGTGTTAGTACGATACAATATCTGCACATTATTTAGAGTAAATTATGTTTTCTTATTTCACATAATTTTTCATATCATATCAATATCAATAAATGTTGTGGGTACAGGGCTGTCCTGACATTCCAGAGTTAAGGGAACACTAATGTGCCTTGACGTATTGCCACAAAAGTCAATTTTCAATTAATTCAAACTAGCATTTAATCGAACAATTTGCTATTTTAAAGTACTCTGCAACTTCTGAACCAGTTGAAAAAACTATAATCATTGCTAAATAGAAAGAATCAGACACAGGGACAATGGAAACATTTCAACATTTTTATAAATTAATGTGGTAATATTTTAGTGGATGTTGTGCCATAAAATCAGGTTAATGAAAATAGTGTGCCGTGATGCTAAAAGGGTTTAACAACACTGGCTTATACAATATATTTGTACTGGAACAAGACAAATTCTGCTCAAATAGGCCAACATGGGGAAAAAAAAAATCGGGTACAGGACCATTAAAGTCTAAATTATTGGCTTTGGATCAACCTAAAATAATGAAATGGAAAAAGGTGACATAGTAGGCTATATTTATATTTAATTTTTTAACATTAATATCAGAAAAAGATATATGATATGTTGCGTATACCACAGACAAAACTTTAACAACATAAGAAGTCAAGTCAAGTAATTAACAAAAAAGACAAAAACCCAAACTGTTCAATTTTTAAATGTTGAAATCCCTTTAGCGACAAAATTTGAAACTCCAAGCATTAGCCACCCTCCAAATGACACAAAACACTGTTCCTTAAGTACAACCAGCGAGAGACACCATTTCTCCTCCTATCCCCAATCTCTTCCACACAGACGCCTCATAGAAACGCATTAAGCAGCTCCAGCAATCCTCAGCCTTATCTCCGGCCCACCAATAGCACTGTAGTGTACCAGTCAGCAACCAAACGAAAAGTACTTCAACATATCAACACACTCCTAGATATACACAAAGCACTCGAAATACAGACAGAATCTTAAATGAAAGAGGAGGAACAATGGCGGGGAAGATTGCTGACAGTGGATCCTGTGCGACCAATTTGGCTTTTTTCCCTTAACTTGGAATTCCGTGGCTGTCAAAGAGTTTGAGCCTTAATAATGTAACATACGGAGAGATAGAAAATGGAACCACAGAGACATTAAAATAAAAAGATGGTTAAGTGGTAATATAATCTGAACAAAGCTAACCCAGCGGTTGCCAGTTCAATTAGATTGCGCAATGTTATATCCACAGGCATGGTACTTTTTGAGGTTTTAACCGAATTTTGGCACTCACTGGTATTGTTATTAATTTAAATGGCATCTGCTTCAAGATATTTCTATGATTTCTGTATACAAAACAACAGAAGATTTCATCAGCTGGGACTCTGAGGAACGGCACAGTTGGAATCTAAAACAACTGTTAAGCTAGTTAGCATACAGCAATTAGAGCAGTGAATTATCGTAAATTTTATACTATAAGCCACTACTTTTTTCCCACTCTTTAAACCCTGCTTTTGATTTTGAACTGTCATTTTGCACATCATGCACACACCCTCAACATGGAAATACACAAAGAAACGCATTTGATGCAGCTTTTATGTTAAAGGCAATGGATCTGGCCATCAAAGAAGGAAATAGAGCCACTGCATGTAAGCTTGGCATCAATGAATCTATGATGCGACATTAGAGGCAGCAGCGGGAAGAATTTGGTCAATGTAAAAAGACGACAAAAACTTTCAGAGGAAATAAAACCAGATGGCCCGTATTGGTGCAGTTTTATTTTCTAAACATGCAGGTATGTTCATCGCATATTGATGGTGTGTTGGTGCCGTACTGCTGATTTTCAGGCACAGTTTTTAAAAAAAGCTGTCTTAAATTAAGACAAAAAGTAGTACAGTAGTCAGAATGAGTCTTGTCAACCTTATGAACTCAAAAAAGCATGGAGGAGCTTCATGAATGACCACAAGGCGAGGTGTATATACCACTGATATATATGTGGGTTACTAAATAACATACATACAGCATACCTAGTGACATGTGACGTTGCCATGCAAGTTTTAAGTTTTAAGCAAATATCTCAGACAAATCAGACTTTCTACTAGGGTCATTAAAAGTATAGATACTAACACTAAAACTAGTAGATTTGTAGTATTGATAATGAAAAATATCAAATCCAGGGCAAAATTTTACATTCCTTATACAGTGGTTTTGATCTATACCTGAACCACATGGAAAGACAAGTGCTTTACAGAATAAGAAAGACAATAAAATCATAATGCAAACAAATCAAGATAAATAAAGGTAAAAAATGTATGTTAAAAGAGAAGAGTGCAGAATAAACACCTTTCAGTCATATGCACAGCTAAACAGAACCGTTTTGAGCCTGGATTTAAACATTGTCAAAGTAGAGGCCTGTCCCACTACGTCAGGAAGACTGTTCCAGGTTTTAGCTGCATAAAACTAAAACGTGGATTCCCCATGTATAGTCCTGACTCTGGGCACCAGCAGGAGGCCAGTCCCTGAAGTACTCAGAGTGCGAGATGGTTCATATGGCACTAACATATCAGGGATGTACTTCGGGGCTAGGCCAAGGAGAGACTTGTACACAATTCTTTGAGCCACAGGAGCCAGTGCAGAGACCCGAGCACAGGACGTATGTGCTTGTACTTCCTAGTTATAGTCAGGACCCGAGCAGCAGCATTCTGGATGTACTGTAGCTGTCTTAACGCTTGTTTGGAGAGGCCAGTGAGCAGGACGTTACAGTGGTCTAACTTACTGGAGACAAATGCGTGGATAAGTCTCTTCGAGTCTGGTTTAGACAGTATACCTTTGATTTCTGAAATGTTTTTAGATGGTAAAAAAGCTGCAGATGTTATTGATTTGATGTGGCTGTTAATGTTCAAGTCTGAGTCCATTAGTACTCCAAGATTTCTAGCCTAGATTTGAAAGCTTTTAGAGAGAGACAATATATAGTAATTGTGTCAAATACTTCTGTTATAGATACAAACAAGCTTTCCTGAGGTTTTCATATCTTGAGCTTATTGAATGGAACAAAACATGACATGCTCAAATGGTCAGTGTGTGCTATTCCTTATGTGTTCCCAAAAACCTTCACTTAGGTCTATTTTCTGTTCAGGACACGGCTTAACAACCACAATGTGAGAGAGTCCACAGGAACACCACTCATTTGACAAAACTCAACATGATATGGCCAAGCACAAGAGGACGGGAACCCATCGCAAAATATGAAATCCATCAACTTTCAATTCACTCACAAAATTGGCATATGGACAGGGCACTGAATAAGAACGTACTGTGATTTATGTATTGCCAAAAGCTTATAACTGAAATGTAATAAATGAGCCCTTGTTGATTGATAACATCTTAATTCCATATTTGAAATTCAATTTATTATGCGACTGGTTCAAAATTAAAATGGGGTAATGAGAACAGGTGGGTTGAGTCGTGAGCAATAACAATGACAGAGAGAGAAAGCAGCATTCCCATAACTTCTCCGTTTCCAGCCAAATCTGATTGCAATTTGGAGGAAAATCATTTTGAGATTAGGATTTTTATGATTGGTAAAACAGCTCAAATTTCCACAGATTTTTCAGCCAAATTAGTTAATTCATGGTTTTGTTATTACATGGTTGCTCAAGACTGATATATCGGTTGGCTGATATATCGGGCCGATATTTGCACTTGGCTATTGGTCTTTAATCTCCAACAGAGGCTGATATTTGACCTGCTGCCTAAGAATACACAAAAAGCTTTATTTGAAGACTTTAGTGCAAATAGATAACACATAAAATATGACTAAACTGCTCTCCCATGGTTTGTTTTTAAAAAGAGCTGTGGGTGAGTTTTGTATTAAATTTAATTACATTACATGATTTGGGAAAAATAATATAAATTTGTCCCACATATGAGCCCAAAAAATATCACCGGAGTTTATCCGTAGGCCTGTCAAGAGAAAACATTTTGGAGTTCGATATATTGCTGAAGTACATAAAGATGATTAACGATAATATTGAAACTAACTATGCCACTGACACAAAAACTCGAGAGTAGATTAAACCACAAAAACTATTCTAAAACTACAATGCTGTTAAAAGATCATGAGCTGCAAAAAATAAATACATTGGTTAATGATACACTATTGTACTTAGTTTGTATCTGTAAATAGTCATAGACGTTATTAAGTCATCTTTTATGTCTTAAATCTTATTGTATAGCCAAAAAATAACCAAAAAATTCCAGTAGTGCAAAGAAAAATATTGACTCAAAAAAAAAATGTTGAAAGATAAGTCGATATAGTAATTATCATGACAGGCCTACTTATCGGTCATCGGTTTATCAGGAATCTAAACAATCGGTATCAGCATTGGCCACGAAAAAACCCATATCAGTCGATCTCTGCTCACAACATGCATACTTTGATTATCAAAATATATATCCAATGATATATTCACCAAATGTTTAATCAGATGCTAAAATTTCCGCACATCCCACGCGGACTAGCCTAAATTACTTAATTAAAGGCACTGTACCTTAATTTTACCATCTTAAAAATGTGAAAAACAGAGCTAGTTCAATTTAAACCACAGTCCACAGTTACTTACTTTCCTTACACATTCCTGTAGAATAAACTGTAGTAGCCCGAGAGTTGAAGAAAGGAGGCATGATGCTGGAGTTCTAACACAGGAGAAGTTTATTTACCATCAGCAGAGACATGAACCCTCAACACATTATGATCGTGTTGTCCATTTCAGTCTAGTACAGTCCAGTCCAGTCTGGCTATGCTTCCGCTGTAGGGAGTATTATACCTCTGACGACGCAGGTCAAGATAACAAGGACTGAGCTGGTAGTAAGTACCTTAGATACAGCAAAGAATTGGAATTTCCCAAACAATTCCGAGTATCCTAATTATTCACTGTAATGAGTTTTATAAGCAATTTACACAATTTTCAGAAGCCCGAGCTGAGTTCTGCCATCATGGTAATGGTAACAACAACTAGCATGCTAATAGCACACCAGCCTTACTTTCTTCTTAACAAAAAGGAAAAAAGTTTAGTGAGCTGTTTTTACAATATATATGTACAGAGCAAAAATAATTGTACTTAATTATATGAAAACAATTAGATATAGCACCTTTAAAACGCTTGATAAATACCACATAAATTCACACTGTAAACCAATATCCACTGTGTTAGTTACAACACTAAATAAAACATTAGCATCATATACCAAAGGTTTCACTCTTTTCAACTGATCCTATCAGCTCCAAACCTGGGGGATCTTGTATCATGTCTTGTATATTCTTCAAATATGGCTTCTATTTGTTCCACTCGTTATTTCACGGCCTTTCCCTTTAATCCCTGACACATTTAAAAATGCGTACAGCTGCTTGTAGAAACGCAGCTTTGTATCGATTTGATGTCCTGACTTTGTGTTTCGGTTTCCATCTCATTTTCTCAACCTTCGCACCCCTTTGAAGCTATACATCTCACATTTAACAGCTTAGTTGACTGTTCAGTGAGCTGTGGAGCTGTAACACTTGCTTACAGTAAGAATATAAAGTATATTTCTGTTAAATACAAAGTTATATAATAGTTAGCTGGGTAGTATATGTATAGGCTGACGAGATTTTCAAAACTAAAAACTGGGACACGGGTATGGTTGGTATAAATAAAATTGGGACATTTCTTGTATAAAACTGGGACAAATAACTAGTTTGGATGAATCTGCTGGGACAGGGGACACAGGGCTCAGTACTGGAACTGTCCAGGGGAAATAATGCATCCGGCTCACTCTATATATGTAGCTTTGTTATACCATTACGCACTTGTAGCCTCTTAACTCTATTGCGCTGGATGCTATCACCGCCGATAGACTCGCGGTTGCGGACTTTCCATTACCGTAAATCCACAACCAATTGTGCTCTCATGTAAATTCAAACGGCATCTCAAAGCAGAGACATAGGGCTCTTTCAATATTTTACTGTCATTACAGTAATCTGCTTATGTTATCCCTCGAAGATGGCCAATCAGAGCACAGGTGCCACGGGGATTCTACCAGTCAGTTATTTTGAAGCGTCAAAGGAAAAATAAGGATGGATATGTAAAATAGAGGACGTTGTGTGAAAAAAAGCAGTACATGCTGATACTTCCTTTAAAATTATAAAAGTCTAGGTGAGCTATAATGGTCTATAAGGTGCTCAGTCCTTAAAGGGTTAACCCAACTCTTGCGCTCTCATTCGTCATCTTCGAGGGACAACAGAGGCAGATTACAGTAATGATGGCAAAATATCTAAAGAGCCTCGTGCCTCTGCTTTGAGATGTTTGAATTTACATGAGAGCACAATTGGTTGCAGAGTTACGGTAATAAAAAGTCGGCGACAATAGCGCCCGACGCTAAAGGGTTAAGGAACACAAATATACCATTCATTTACCATTTAATATGAGATGTTGTTTACACCCATAATAAGTTTTTAGGGTTTTGGTCTATCTCACAACCCTTCTAATTTTACCAAAAATAAATAATGAAATTTACTATTACTGATCCCTAGAGGCAGAAGATAATGCTAAGCTATCCTGCAGCTGTGTACAAGATTGCTAATTATTTCTAAAAACTTCAAAATTTGACAATTTCCTTTTGAAGCGTCTGGCTAAATTCCAAAATTTTAGTAAGTTTGGCATAGAACTCCCTGCCATTAGCCTATAACCCAGTCTGTCAAGCTCATTTACCATAATGGATCTAAACAGACAGCCACTTTGGGCCGTGCCTGCTAATAGCTGCGCACAAAAAGATAGCGACTGATATCCTTACACTAATCACTTACATTTATAGGCAGCAAAAAGCAGATGGAGGCTAACTCAATTAATGAAGGCTAATCAGGCACAATCCTCTTCCATTCTCTCATTAACCATAGTTCATTTCGCGGCTCGTTCATATTCAGATAACAGACTTAGTTTCAATAGTAAGAAAAACACCATTATAGCGTGGTGGTATGTTCTACTAGCATGGGCAGCTAGCTTCATCTTAGAACGAAATGTACTTGCCCAATTAGAAAAGCATAGACGTGGAACTGACAGAGCAAAACCATCAAAGATAATAGATTTAAATTATTTCAGCTCGTTTGAAATGGAGTTTTTATCTTTATTTTTATTTCAATTTGATGCGTGTCCAATTAGCGTTAGCATGCTTCAAGACGTCTGACATGTGATTGACAGCGCATGGTCATTAGCATAGCAACTAGAAGTATAGCAAAGACGTGTAGATTGAAAAGTTGCTTCTTGTATATGTGAATCAAAAGAGGCTGTTTTTCATCATTAGCGGGCTGAAAAAAAAATCTAGCAAACTGACTTAAAATGTCTGTTTCAATTTAACTCAGTTGGAAGTCTTTTTAGGACATTCACACATTGCAAGTCATTTAAAGGTGCACTATGTAATTTTTCTGATAAAGGGTCCACCTGCTGCTTGTCTCCATGGAGATTTGCTTTACCAGGAATGTTCCACAATATGGCATTAAACTTATCTATCTTGCATGTATTATAGTACAGGTATTTTTATTGCCTTAAAAAACGCATGCATTCTTCTTGTCAGTCTCTCCACAGATCTGACTGTAATTTGGTGTGGTGAAGTTTGGTGTGGTGAAGTCATCCACTTGTCTCCATGGAGATACACTGGTGGAACATTCATTTCCAGATAGACAAGCAGGTGGCAAGCCATCCATCAGAAAAGTTACATAGTGTACCTTTAAGCCTATTTTTCCACAGTGGGCCATATAGAAAGATATCTTTATTGCAGACAGAGTAAAAACAAATAAAAAAAAACAATATAAAAAATACAAAACAATAAGAGGTCCCCAACCTCTTAAGAGACAACTATACCAATGTTTCCACAGCTGAGAAGTATAGCAGATGGCACTGTATCCAACAATAAAACCACCAGATTTTTAAAAATTGTCCAGACGGCACATACATTTTACATTTCTTAAAACAGCTTGCAGCGTTTTAACTCTTGAGGACACAAACAGTTCACTGGCACTGGTCCATCTGGGCCTTTTCAAAACAGAAGTCTTAGTGCGTCACTGTAGGCCACTCTCAGTCTCTGTAGGCTGTTTTTTTTATAGTTCACCAACTGATGTGCAGTGTAGAGCGAGGTGCAGTAGCTCTAAACAAAGTCACATTAACTCCCAACGGAACAGGAGCAAAATGTCTGTGATAGTACAATGTGCAACACATGTCACTGACGATACATGTCGATAAATATATGCTGAAAACAGTGCTAGTTTTGGTCTTGATCAAATCGATGACAGTTCCTCAGTGAGGTCCAATCATAGACTGTATATATAAATGGACATAGCTAACCTGCTAGCTGCCACATTCCAAATAGGAAGTGAGAATGGGCTCGCGTCCTGTTCCCTCAATTTTGGCTCCAATTCAGTTTCTGTTGAAAAACTGTCACCCCTCTCTCCATAACTGCTGCTGTCAGGCTTATCATTTGGGATTTAAATGTTTGTATTAATCTGTGCTACATGATCCTGTTTTTATTTGGCTATTTTGTCTATACATCAAAATATAAACATTAATAACAGATCTGTCACTGCTAGCCTCAACGAGCTTCATTTGGCTGGTGCCAAACACTATGGGTGACATCAAACTCCCTTAGTCCATTTCTTTATATAGTCTATGGGTCAGATGGATAATGTGATTTGGTGTGCGGAGCTCCTAATCAGCACGTGCATTCAGACAGTAGCTGATCTCATTTCACACGGTGGCTGTTTGGACAATGTGTATTACTGTCCAGTGCATTGGCCTCCACATTCAAGGATTAGTTTTACTGTTATTTTCACATGACTTGTAACAGCTACAGCCAACTTCAAATGGACAGAAAAGCATCCGCACTTACTTGTTTTGTTTTTTCCCTTATTTTTTACAGATTCTGTATGTGACGGGGGTGGCGACATGGAACACAGATTTCTTGACAAATATGTTCCAACAGATGTTTTATTTTTGCCTTGAGTTAAATGATACATGAATTCAACAATCTAGCAAACCATCTGTCTATCAGTCCATAGATCAATCAAACTTTTTATTTATGTTTAGTTGATAAATATGAGCTCATATCACACACTACAACATTTTAGTCAGGTTAAGGTACCGATTGTTTAAGATAAGCAGACTTTTTAATAATTTTTACAAATAATGTATTTAATTTATATAGCACTTTTTGGACACTCAAAGATGCTTAACAGTACATTATTCATTCCCGCCATACTTGGTAGTGGTGAGATACTATTGTAGCCACAGCTGTCCTAGGGCAGAATGACACAAGCGAAGCAGTCAATCTGCGCCATTGGCCTCTCTGACTACCACCAATCACTCACACACCATATTCATATTAGGCAATATGGGTGAAGTGGACACAACAACAATTATTAATAGTATAAATGTAAACTTTTAATCATACACTGAATCTGTGCACAATCTTACAATTCTAAAACATACTACTATGACTGAGTAGTTGTCTGACTTGATTTATCAGTCTTTGAATATTGCGTGTACATATTGCCTTCAGGACTTTAATTTCTGGAGCCAATCAATATGGGGATTATGAATTACGTTGTGGTTTAATGAATATTAATAGCAGCGTTTCAGGCATGTAATTGAGAACGCACATAAACTGAATATGAGCTGAAATAGGATTATGGCACACTCTTGCACATACTAAACATGCACAAGAGCTCAGAATTCAAACTTGATTTACATGTTGTTTATCACCAAAATTCACACAGCCACAGAATTCAACCTGAGTGAGAGTTTGTGAATAATTAGCAGCTGGTTTAAGTGTACTCCTTGAGGTTATCACACCTGCAGAATAAGGTACCGTATAATGGTGCTATTTCATGGAAATCAATGCTAATATATATATTTATTTTAATTAATAGTTAAGAGGAAGTTATGGATGTGAAAAGTAATAGCAACCAAATTATAATGACTGATGATTTAAACATGTTGAATTGTTTGTAATTTTCAGCTAAAGGATTGAAGCGCAACTAGGGACTACGCAGCAATTGTTTTAAACCAGATGCCCCTCCTCACTATTAGCTATGTGAATACGGTTGAGATGAGACTCCATCTTCACTTCAAGAGCGTCCCGTGAAGACATTTTGTGCTTTCGTCTGCTATGTAGTTATGATCTATGACACACTTGGGTCATTATGTTATTTTATTTATATGTATTTATTTATTTGAAAAGGGACAATGCACATTAATAAACACCAGTAAAAAATGCATGTGTAAATGTGCCGAAGTTAGCTGCACAGCTATTTTTCATTCAGTCCCTCACATCTAAAACGGGACAAGAGACAGGACAACACAAACAATCAAACAACACTCAAACAGCTCCACGGACCCCAAAAAAAATTCAGTTCTGCCAGACCATGTTGTTAGAACCTCCTATGGATTATTGCAGATCACAAGCAAGCAGTGGATTTTTTTTCATTTGTGCAAAAAATGGCTGTTAAGCAATGATGTCTTGAATACAGGAGTATAAAGATTACTCATACATACATGAATCACACTGTATACAACCTCGAGAGGGTAAATGTGAAGGGGAAACAATTACAACACAGTTAAAAGCTCTGAAAGGTCTTTAATAAAAAAAGTTATAACAACCAACAGAAGTGCCTGTAGTCATTTCAGTGGCAAATATAACAACACTGTGCATCGAAGATTTACATAACAATTCAATACAACCCTTTGAATTATACTGCAAATTGATCGATCTCCCACATATGTAGTTCAGAAACCATTGTATTGCACTTCCCATTCAGCAATAGGCGCCAATTTGCTCTGAACAAGTGGTGATGTCACTCAAAAAGCGCTCACACAGTGGAGGTAATAATGTGAAGCTATGCATGAAATAGCATTGTCTACAGTCCCTCATAAACGTACGCATGCATGACCTTTCCGCAAGCATATATGACGTGTGGTTTCAACAGCTCAGAAAAATGACTCAAATTACCCTTTTGAATGGGAAATCACATTGTAATTATGTGATCTGTGTGGTTATAACAACATGTGGTTTAAATAGAAACAATGGCTAAAGAAAGTAAACTATGTAGTCAATGTTGATTCTATGATTCACCTTGGTTTGGTCTGAATTTGAGCCCAGTTTAGTCACAATGTACACTTGGGTTTGTCCTATTCTCGTCCTGGTTTAGTCCCAATTTTGATGTGGAAATGTGTTTGTTATTTTTTTTTTCCCAGGTAGGGCTACCTGTCTGTGAAAAGTACAAATTACTTACTAACTAACTAGTTTAAACTTGCTAATTAGCGTACTTGCCAACTTGCTTACTCGCTAATTAATTTGCTTGCTTACTTAGTCACTTGCTTGTAATTACCCAATTTGGCACCTTTTTTAACCCATACAAATATTTTCAACTTTTAAACCATATTGCTAAGCTTACAAACATTCACATCAAAAATTGACAAATTCAAGTTCATTTCTAAGTTTATTCTTAGAAACAAGCTTGCTAACTTACTTGCATACTTGATTACTTGATAACTTACTTTCTTGATTCTATCTACTAACAGAATGGAACATTTTTCAAGCTGGTTTTCGATAGAACCAAATTGTGCAAGTGATACTTCCTGTTCTGAAGCATATATCATTGTACAGAATAACACATTTCCATTGACGTGCCAGACTCGACAGACACTGCTTGCGGCTGTTTCCAGTACATTCCGTCAGATTATAAGCCTCTTTTGCATATCTATTCGCTACAGTGTAATATCACAGCCTTGTTCTCAATAAAATATACACATATACAAAATATCAATCATGATGAGACATATTGAGGTAGTGCAGTAGAAGTAAACAGTGTACTGAAAGGGAATAAAATGGCCGTGAGACATTAAATTTGATTAAGTTAGTCTAAAAGTACACACACCCTCTTCCCTCATGTTACAGAAAGTTGCTAGCTTTGAAGATTTATACAGTACAGTTATTTTTCAGCCATATTTAATTTTAAGATTACTGAAAATGTGAAAGATTTCTCAATGTACTTGAGAGAATATATATCTCTTTCTTTCTCTGATGACTGAACTGTTCAATTTGAGATTGCTAATTCAATGACATGGAAAATTGCATTTTTCTAGCAAACAATTGTCAGATTAAAATAAAGCTACGCTCCTTGTCTGATTATAATCCGAACAGCCAAACTACTATGAACGGAGTGCCAAGAGATCTCCAGAAACATCACATAAGTTGGTATTGGCTCTAAAAGTTGTGTATGTAGCGCTAGACTAATCGTTCAAAAAAGTAGCTAGGACACACATGACCACAGTTTTAAAAATATATGGCCTGCTCATTTATTCAAGCAATTAATGTTTGGATAAGTTGTTTACAAGTTATTTGCCTCTCTTTACTGCCCAATTAAACATATCAAAGCTTTGGTAGTTTTTACTTTCACTTTTACATGCAGTGGTTCAGAACTTTGAAATGGAAGCAAATCTGCAACAGAGAGACCATAATTTGTCTTTGCTAAACCTAAATAAGTGTGACCACATGTCTGATATTTTCCTGGTCAGTTTCTTGCCCTGTGCAGCCCTGTGCAGTTGTACACTGTATACCTTCAACAGTATGAAACATATTATTGGTTTATATGGCTGAGACAGTGCATGTTGCAGTGTATTGTTGTGTATCACGCTTTTATATATTTATGAAAAACTGTCGCACAGGAGCATGAGTAACATATGCTAAGGGACTTGTGAGTCTTGGACAGGATCGTACTACTAAGTGCCGAATAATGCTCGGGAGAGATCGCAAGATTACTCAAACATGCATGGATGACATATAAAACCTCTGCAGGCACATTTTTGATGAGGGAACAGCGTTCTAACATGGTAGAAATCTCCAAAAAGGCAATTTTGCATAATACTCCCTCTTTAATGAAGATACATAAGATACATGTAAACCCATGGGATTGTAGCCATGAGCCCATTTCCATCAATCTTGCATTCACTCTCACAAGGGCAGTTAAAGAATCTTGCCCAAGCAACTCCTACTAACCAAGCCCAAGCCTCTTAGGCTTTTGAGGTTGGACAAAATCAGGCATTTTTAAAGTGGCATGGCAATTATCCAGTTGTGATGTTTCAATAACAGAAATTCAAACCCTACTGTACTGTGTTAACATGTATTTTAGGTTCTGACCATAGACTGTATAAAGAAGTGTACTAAGTCAGTGTGATGTCACCCATAGCATTCAGCTCCAGTCAAATGAAGCTCACTGGGGCTAGCAATTATAGCGGCGAATTTGGACCAATTCCACATTTGGAATTCTGACTGATCATAGCAACCAAAGAGCCAATCTGCAGTGAGGACTGTTGAAGGTAACGCCCCTTCCCACCCACACAGCTCATTTAGTACGGAGAGGATGCTTAGCAACGTTGTCAATCAAAACCTGTTGCTAACAATAGCGAGGATGACCTTGGGGAAAGAGGCGTGCCTGATTTGTTTGTTATTAATGTTTATATCTTGAATCATGGACAAAATGACAAAATAAAAACACCAGGATCATGTAGAGCGGGTTAATACAAACATTTTAAGACCGAAATGATGACGCTCACTGCAGCAATTACAGAGAGATGGGTGACAATTTTTCAATGCAAAGTAAATTGAAGCCGATGGAGCCAGAAGCGAGCCCATGATCACTTCCTATTTTGAAACGCAGCAACTAGCAGGTTAGCTATGTCCATTTATATATACAGTCATATCAGTCTGAGTGACTCTCATTTCCTCTGACAAACTCACCATTTCGTCATCCCTCCATCTTCTCCTCCTCTTCTTTTCCCTCTCTCTTGGAGCAGCGGCGTGTCCGTGCTAATTGAGTGCCTCTTAGAAAGTCCATCTAATTGCTTTTTGGTTATTGTGCTAATAGGTGGTGCTGTTAAAAGGGCACCTTGGCCAATAACATCGCCTTAATCACAAGGTGCATCCATTCAAAGTGACTATAGCGCTTTTATACTGACTGACCATTACCCAGGAATACTAATGAGAAAGGTTAATAGGTTGACTTCACATTATATTAAAACATTCTAGAAACCCCCCAATTTAAAAATGAGCTGTAGTACAGGTCAGAATTATACAGTGGAATTTGAGTTTAAAGGGCACATATATTATGAATATTGTTGCCTCTAAACATGCTCCTGAGTACCTCTGCTTAGGCACTTTGCTTAGTACCTTAGAACTTAACCCTCAGGCTTCCCTCTAAAAAAAGTCACACTTAGCACCCTAAGGACATAAATGTCTATTTATAAAAACAGCTGTAAAATCATCATAGATAACATAGTGTTAAAATGGCCTCTAAAATTGAGAAAACTTCCAGAAAAATTAAGCCAGGTTATAATGATGTTTTCACTTGGCTTGGTTTTGTATGTGTCCTAGGAAGCTTCATTTTTGTCTAAAATTTGAAGCTTGCGGCATTTTCAGTTTTTGTGCAGCATCAGATAAGATACAAAAGTACTTGGGAACACTTGGGAACCTAGGATATAAATGGCCACTTACAAAAACAGCTGTAAACTTATCATAGCATAGCAATATTTTTTTGACTAAATCCAAAGATCTAGCCCTTTGTAAGCACATGTTAAATAGACTTAATCTATTAAGATTCATATGGGTGTTCTGCAATTGGAGCCATTGAGATAGGAGGCTACAGGGCAGGGTGTGTGCTTATAGAAGGAGGTGCCGTGCTAAGAGCGTGCAGAGCAGGTTTCTGTAACAGAGCAATGCTGATGTGCAGTAGTCTGAACAAAGCTCTGCTGACCACTGCTGCCAACAGAGGAGGACATGCAGGACATGCCTTTCCTCCACTCTGTCACAGCCAAGGGCTGTCAATCAAAGTGGCATGCTGTCCCCAACTGTGAGTAGTTCAGCCTAGCCAGCTCCGTGGTATGTTGTCTACGGTTCTAATGGTAACCTACCTACTGGTAACTAACTTTATACGCTAACCAAAGCAGCACAATGGTAATAATTTGGTCACGAAATTAAATGGTGTTGATGACAGAGAGAGCATGAGGATGTGAGGAAATACGATATTGCAACATTAGGGAGGCAGATAGGGTAAGAAAACATACTTAAGGATAGCTCTGTAAACAGCTTCATGTGAATGAACAGTCAAACTTGGGGCAGCACTTAGCTGATACAGGATGGGGGTGAGGGATTCTGTTCTGCTGCAGCGAATGAACATTCCAGTACAGAGTCTTAAAATAGCCTATATATAACAACAGTTCATATACACGCATTTCTTCATCTCCATCTGGAGATGAAGAAATGTGTTTACTGACACTCCGGACCCGTCCTCAAGCACGTTTACTGACACTCCAGACCCCTCGCAGCCTGTGGTTCTCGTCATAGCATATGGACCAGAGGAGGCCTACAATTGTATGTATGCTATAGTTAGTAATATTTTCATAATTTCTGTCATATCCTTTGTTATTTCATTTTGTACAATTAAATATACAAACCACCCTGTGTTGCACTTAATTTTCTCTAGTCATAGACACCAGTGCTCTCGTCCATGCAGCATTTATCATCCCAATAAATTTCCAAATAAAAAAATTTTATACCTTGAGTGTGTTACACATTATGTTTTTCAGTGGACTAGTTTGATATTTATTTTAACCATTCTGGCAATTCACTGAATGTGCCACGCCATGCCCTCATTTGCTCCACTTCACCTGATTTTAGCATGGCACACCTCTTCTTCAGAGTTCCACGTGCCACACTGTCAGCAGTTTCGCTGACAGTATCTGCCGGCAAATTATCACCCTGATGCTACTGTTCCACTAAGATCAGGGGAAAGATATGGCCCTATATGTTCAACAGTTGATTTTCTCCCTTACAGAGGGAAACATGAAGACAGAATAAGTATGGTATGGTATGATATGGTATGCTTTTATTTGGACAGGGACAGTGAATAACATTACATTGACCTTAAAAAACAGGAGAGCTGTATGGTGCCAGGTTATAGTAAAGATACTAATTTCCATCTGTAGTCCCTGGTCAGGCTGACGTTAAGTAAGAGTAACAGTTTGGTGTAGATGGATGAAAGACTTGTAAACATATGTTACACACACCAAATACAACACCTTTTCGCACAATTATTTTAAATAGTTGTTTTTTTACATGATTCTTAAAGGTCAAATCTGAGTCAAGAGTAACGCCTAATTAAGTAAAATGGTTAACATTTTAAATTTTTTTGTCATTAATAGAGATATCTGGGTAATCTGAATATTTATGCCTGTTTGTAAAATACATTGCAACTGTGTTTTCTAGATTTAATGTGAGACAGGAATTCTGTAGCCAGGCAGCAATCTTTTGCAATTCCCCTGTTAATCTCATGGCCACTTCTACAGCATTTTCCCCAAGAGTGAACATGACTGTATCGTCTGCATACATCATGATATTTGTATTGCACACTGAGGGGAGATCATTGATGTACATAATGAAAAGCAGAGGCCCTAATACAAAGCCCTGCGGAACTCCCATGGTGCAGTCTTCAGTGGGGGACAATGTGCGATTTACTCGAACACACCGTTTCCTGTCACCCAGGTATGATGTAATCCAATTTACTGTTTGATTAGACAGTCCAAAATTTGATAGTTTCCTTAATAGGATACTATGAGAGACAGTATCAAAGGCCTTTCGTAGGTCAAGAAAGACCGCTCCTACTACCCCTCCTTGGTCTAAATTTGATTTAATTTCTTCAAGGAAGAAGGAACTAGCTCTTTGTTGAGTATTTTTTCCGGAAACCAAATTGCAAAGGATTTAAAAATGCTTGGGTTTCGAGATGTTCTATTAACTGTTCTGCTACAGCCTTTTCAAAGACCTTAGAGATGGCAGGGAGGATGGTTATGGGCCGATAATTACTCTCTCTTGTTTGTCTCCTAACTTAAATACTGGGGTTACGATGCCAAGTTTTTAATGCACTGGCAGTCATGTATTCCATGGATCACTGCCTGCACTACGAGTGAACACCCAACCCACTGCAAGTCTGACAAACAGTACAAGAGTACAATATGCAAGACTGTGCTGTGAAAGTAGTGCATTATAATGGAGAGTGACATTTGAAAGATCTAGTCTAGTTTACATTGTGTCACACGCTCTGTATTGCAAACTTATAGAGTGTGTATATTATATTGGAATGGTTGAAGAAAGCGAACATAAATGTATGACTTTAAACATTTGGTACAAACAAATGTATTCTTAATAAGAAAAACAACTGACACAATGTCCCATTTATTTACATTACTTAAAATGCCTCTCTCTGATCTGAATGGTCACTACCTAAACCCCAGCTCCAGCAGCCAATCATTAATCAGTGCTAGTGCAGCCACTGCAGTTCAGCAAGTGAATTCATTAGGTTCTGAGTCTTCACATGGTGCAGGGCCTGTGCATATACTAAGAATGAGAAAAAACTTGTATGTGTAATCTATCTGCAGGTTTAGGGACTGGCAACAGTTGTAATACCTTTTTTAAACTGACAGAGCAGGCTTAAAAAATGAAGTTTTCAAGGGTACAAGGTTGGACCATATGTCAAGATTATAATAGTGATTATTCACATTATTACAATGTAACCCTAACAACAACTAAAAATTATGACCGTTGAGAATTTCCATTCAAAATAGAGGCAAACTTAAATGTAAAGAATGTTTATGTCAAACCAACTTTATCTTTTAATTCAGAAAGTTTTATCTCATAAATTTAAAGAAAGGCAATGTATTCAACAGCAAATATGAAAAATCATGAATAATTGTAAAATTGTGATGTTTCATTTCACAATAATAATACAATCATCATCCCTTGGAGTTTAGCATACGTTAGTCATTCTCAATAAATGTCATGCCTTAGGAGTCTTATAGAACAGTACTCTGCGTTATTATTTCCCTAAAATAATAATAACACACAGATATTAGGAAAAAGAAAATAATCATGAGTAAAAGTATAGTGCCACAGGAGCAGACTGGGAGAATAGGAGGTTGTGTTGCTCCTTACTTTGCCCTGTGGGGAGAGGGCACCAGCTGAACCAGCATTAACTATTGATGTTCCCATCTGCAGACCAGCGTCTTTAATATTCCCATCCTTAGATTCAATTAACAGAAGATGAAACGGACTGTGACATTTTGAGTTATACATTTGATATTTCAGAAGTGCATGGAAATGTGTAAAATTTAGTGCACATTTAGAATAAAGTTTTAAAGATGCAGTATGTAAGTTTTCAGGTGGGGGAGGGGTCCTATAGTTGCTTGTCTCTATGGAGATGATATTGCATTGCCTGAAATCTTCCACAGTATATCAACAAATTTTGATCCTGTTTTTCTTACTCAAAAGCTAAAAAAAAAAAAAACAAAAGCAGATGGACTTGATACCAAATGCCGATTACGATGCCACAATAATATTTAAAAAAAACCTCAACATTAAATCATAGTATTTTCTTTTATATTACCATGTGGTCTTATATCTGTGTAATCTCTCAGTCGTCCAGGTAAGTTCTGTAGTTGTCCATGGGTGTATACTAGTCTATGTGGTCTTATACTTGTTCTGATACAACTCAAAATCATTATAAAGCTTTTCAGGAAGGGTTCATTTCTGTGCGGTGAATGAGACTTTTTTAGTATCAATACTTGCTCAAATCTCGGATCTGATTTTCCAATAGTTTTGACAATCCTACATTGCAATCATGTTCTTAAAAGTCCACATGTTTTTTTATTTATTTTTTCAATCCACATTTAGCCGCAGTCAAGATGCTGCTGTTCTTGCAGTGGTACACACTATACACACTTTACATCAATAATACATTATATTTTAGGTTAATGAATTCAATTAATTTGAAAACAAACAACCCAGAGGAAACCCAGACACAATAACTCTGTGAAATAACATCTACACCAGTGAAACAATACAGTTAAAATGAAAAAAAAGTCATAGCTATGCAAATTGATGAAGTTGGTTTAAAACATTTTAGGATGACCCAGTGAAAACCAAGGAACATGACTTCATTATAATAACTATTAGAAATGCATTGGCCCATCAGTACTAAAAACACTGCGTTCTTCCATTCACGACTAATCCATAATGAATGAGCCGAATTACACAGATCACTGCCTCCACCCGCACCTTAGGAACTAAAAGACCCAAGACTTAACAGCACAAAAACATGAACAATACACTCAAAGTTTTTAAAGAAAATCTAAATATTAAAGTGCACAAGACATTTCACTAAAACTGTTAAAGGAGCTCTGCCTGATTTTTCCCATGTTAAAAAATTAGAAAAAACAGAACAAGTTCATTTTCGTTTGCAATTACTTTATGCTTTCAAAGCATCCTAATTATTACCGTATTTTCTGGACTATAAGTCGCACTTTTTTCATAGTTTGGCCGGGGGTGTGACTTATACTCAGATACAACTAATAAGGGAAATTATTAACATATATAATTTCACATCTTCGTTATTGTCATACTCTAGCACTCTAGGCTTTTGTACCAGTATGGCAGCCACGCAGAAACAGAAGCAGCTCCTTCATCTACTTCCGGAGTTGGCGGAGTTCAGAAGCGACATCGAGATTGAAGAATTTAATGGATTTAGTGATTTGGAATGAGAGCGAGAATAAACTTGTTAGCTATTTTTTATGCTTAACTTATCCAATTATCTTTTAATATCTTATGTTAACATACCAGACACATTCAGTTTGCTGTCTATGCTTCATGTAGCTGAATAAATATAAATGTGTTACGTTAGCGTGCTGTACTGCTATTCAGCCTGTTCTCTATTTTATTGTTATTATTATGATTTGCCTTTAAAGATAAAATGTCTGTTCTTTGGTCTCAGATTTTGTTAAATAAATTTCCCTAAAAAATGCGACTTATAGTCCAGTGCAACTTACAGTCCAGAAAATTCGGTAATCACAATTGGTTTATAAGTGCTTTTCACAACTCTCAGAGACCAGAGCGGAGTTTTGCCATCACAGTAAAGATAATAACAACTAGCATGCCAATGTGCACTTCTCAGATCTTGTCCAAGATTTGAGAAGTGCAGGGAATTAGATGCAGGAAATACACAACGGTCTTACCTTAAGAGCTGCTTTTACAATATATATCCTCTTATGGGGTTGGACACGGATATTGGGCAGAAGATATCGCATAGAGGTAATGCCATAAGTGTTACCTAGCAACCACAATGTTAGCGGCTAAGAAATTAATGACATAGGTAGAGGTAAGCCTAGTTTGTTTTAAAACTGCTACTTCCTTTTTTTTTTTTTTTTTTTTTTCTTCCCAGCCTTTTTCCACAAACTGATGTAAAACTTTTATAAATATTTACCACATGTACTATCTCACCAAACCAAGTCATAATTAGAAAAACATGAAAACCTGCCATACGCTTTAAAGTTTCAAATCTTCTTAAATTTAAATCATCGCTCCCAGCTTTGTGAGATAACTTATGTGGCACTTTCTATTTTTTTTTTTTTTTTTTTTTTTTTCAGACAGTGAGGATTTTCCGAACTATTTAACAGTGTACATCTCATTTGCTGTGGGGCCATTACAGTAAATCCACATTATGGGAGTCTGTCACAGCTGTCTGCATGTGCGTATATAAGAGCCCGGGACAGGGGAGTCAGGAGAATGCTGCCATCTGTAGGTGACAGGGAGGAGGAGGAGGAACTGACCAAATGAGTACAGTTGTTTTGTATACAATATTAAACTCCACTCTCAACAAATGATTGTGTGACATCTCTTTGTTGTCATGTATAAAATATGTTCCAGGTTAAATTGTTGTACTACTAGTAGAAGTAGTAGACGCAGTAACAGCAGTAGTAATAACAGTATTTTTAATAGAGTGCTTTTCCACCTTCAAGGCACTCAAACCGCTTTACATCTAAAAAACATTCACACATTCACACACAATCATACACCAATGTACACAGATACTGGGGTGAGGTGGGTCAAGTGTCTTGCTCAAGGACACAAAAACTGTCTTCATCTAAGGGAGCTGGAAAAGCACAGCCAACCTGTGGGTCAGTGGATGTGACAGCTCTACTAATTATGTTTTTTTGTTGAGACTGGTCAAACACCCTACCAACTGAGCTACCGTTGCTACTACTAGTACTGTAGTAGTACTAGTAGTAGTAGTAGTAGTAGTAAAATCTAATAATTAATTTATCCCCGGTTTATCCTACAAGTTATATATCAAGACTCTTAAAGGTACACTGTGCAACTTTTCTGTTGGAAGGTCTGCCACCATAGAGATGTTATTGCTTTGTCTGGAATATTCCACAGTATGGCATTAAACTTATCTTAGTACCTTGCATTTATTAAATCACAGGTCTTTTTATTTTAATGAATACAATCTGTTTCAGTTTTTTGGAGAACAAAAAACTGTGTTGTTGTATCCCAAATGTACACTTTATAGGTTCCAACTGAAGCAAACCATTAAGGTGTAACAAACATGAAATGCTAAATTAAAGAAATAGCAGCAATAATTAGTAACAACATCTCAGAAATTGAAAAAATAAAATAAGAATCTCCCATTCTCAAAGTACAACCACGGATCAGGCTGAACAGACACAGGACAGGACACTCCCCTGATTAAAGGAAACCTAACACTCTTTGATATCGCGGGCTGTCGCAACTCATTACACACTGTACAAAAAGTTTCCCCTGTTAAAGTTTCATTGTTTTTGGCAGGAGGAGCAGGTGGAGACTCGCCTGTCTAATTATGAAGACTCAAGAGTGTAATAGCAGCCTCATCTCCGGCGTAATTGCCCCCTCTATTGATTAAATAACATATGCACGTCCTTGGTGTTTGTTTAGGAGATGGAGAAGTGGTTGAACTCCTGGTGATGTGTTTTGAGTGGCAGTTAAAATGGCTCTTGAGTTATAAGGACACAGTAGCTTGACTCAGTGTGCGGGATCTTTTTCTTTCCCTGGCTTTCAAGTATGAATATGAGAAATAGTCAGAATGTGCTATCTAAATGATGCTGCAGTTGTAGATTAAAAAAAAACCCAGTATATTCAAGTGTGTAGGTTAAAGGACCTGTACCCAATTTTTCGTCTTGCCCCAGAACAGATATATAGTTTAAGCAGCTCTTGAGGTTAAAATAAGTCAGCTGTGTACTATCTGCATCTAATTATAAAGTGTTTTATTGTTCGAGAAACAGGAATTGTGAAACGGGCTTCTAAACTCGTCGAGGTGAGTAATTATGATGTTCAGAAAGTATAAGGTAAGTTAGGAATAAGTAAGTATAAGAAATACTTTAATTTTTGGCCACTAGCACAGCTTTAGAACAGTTTATACAGGTGGAACAATGAAGCAGGGTGGCCCACCAAAGGCCAGCCTATCAGCTCTCATCACAAAGGGTCATGTGACTCACATCACTGTAATACAAGTTTGCAACTGAGTAAGTGTTGTCACAAAGTTCTGCTTTTATAATGCACTTACTGGGACAGGAAAACAAAATTGAAACATTTATGAGAAGTTGATAATGATGCTTTAACTTGTTTAACTTAGCTTATCCAATACTAAACACATTTGCACATTTTAAAGAAAGGATAGTTTGATACTACTTTGAAACAAGACCGCAAACACAACTTGGCTGTGATACAAAATCGAAAAAGGTCTATGCAAAACGCCATTTAAAAGCAAAGCCCTCTGATGTCAAACTAAAAAAAACACTATTCAGATTCATACACCAGTTGAAAGGATGAAAGGGACGGCGCAAAAAATAGATCCGAGTGTGCTTCGGTGTTTCTTGTCCATTATTTTCACAGTGACAGTGGACAGCTACGTAAATATATGGAGCTTTCTGTGCACGGGCAGTTATGGAAGACAATCAAATATACATACTAAGAGCAGCACTGTGCATTAGCCTGGATTATTAATGTGAAAGAAAGAGGTGAGGAAGAGGAGTGGAAGACAGCAGAAGATAAAAAAGGGAGAGATTAAAGGGCATAAGTATACAGTTTTATAAGGAGAGGGTAGATGGTCACAAATGCAGTATTCTTATTATATATTACTTATAACTAGTGCATAGTTTTCAAAGCAATCCAATAGATAAAGAGTTAAACTAGCATTAATTAGCATACAGGCCCTACACAGCAAATAAAGCAAGGTAGAATAAATGATTTTCAGGGAACAGCAAATACAGAAAAATTATTATAATTTGTTTGGCTGCTCTCTTTTTCATCAGAGGTGGCCACGTCGCACAAGCTTCTGGTAATTTGGCTATTTTTTACCCTGAATGCCAGGAGCAGAGTCAAAAAATTTGTTCCATCTTGGTCAGGCATTTGAGAGCATTCTGTGGAAGCACACTTTGACATCTCAGTCGCTTGGGCCTTAATCAGGTCAGTTGCAAAAAAAATTCCACCTTATAACTTTCTGGAGGTGGCATTTTACCTGCCTGATTCCATGGAAATGGAAATTAAAGCCATACTTCAGAACATTCTCCGCGGAGATGCAAACCAGTTCACGGTAAGGATGATAGAAAAAAAAAAAAAAAAAGAATCCTATTTATGTTATTCACTTTGATCCAGATTTTCATTTGATTTTAATTTGTCTTATTAAAATAAAATGAAAATTGCTCTCAATATTAATTTCCAGAAGATAAACAATACAATCTCACTTAAAATTCTACTGGACAGATGCCATTTTAAACCATTCAAGATGTTGAGTGGACATTCTCTTAAAAAAATAACCCAAAAAAATCCTGAAAAATTTGAACCAGACTATTAGATAATTTTCAGTTAGTTCAGATCAAGTGTACAAAAACTTGTAAAAGAAATTTCAACATGCAGCCAAACTATATTAAGGGTTACGAGAGACTACCCATGGTCAACCTCTGGCCTCACTTCTGCTGAATACCCTTATCACAACCAACGAGTATTAAACAAAAGTATCAATACCTCCTGACTTGTAAGAAAATATACACAAATATAGCAACATTTCTGACACAATCCATATATCATCAGTACGTCCTAATATTTTCTCTTCCCAATGAAGTGAGCTTATGAACAAAAGCAAAGAACAGTTGAAAGTAGCAGCAAACAGGAGTGATTGTATAAAGTGAGTTGAGGGAAGCACTGGAGACTGCAGTCGTCTCTGTGCCAGTATTAAATATTTCAATCACACGTCGAGCTCCTCTGAACGCGCTTTTGATCCAGACTCCAAAGCACTTTTACAAAACAAGCATTTCTTTGAGTTGGCCGCGCCTCAGTTAGAATTTGCTCAGGGAAAAAGACCAGAGGAAAAAAGACAAGTGGAAGTGAGCTATCTCCATTATGTTGTAGAAAGTAGTTCGTTTTTTTTTTTTAAGTCTTCAGCAGTTTTGTTGGAGATAAAAGTTACTACGCGGCCGTAGTGGTAATGAAATGCGAATAGGGTGCCAGACTGAAAGAAAGAGAAAGTATGTGAGCGGAAGTGAGTAGCAAGTACTGCAGTTTGCTGTAGTAGTGGGAGTAGCAGGATTTTGTGAAGGATGTAGCGATATTGGATGCAAAAAGTGCCTCCTTAAACAAGACACTCAAAACAAAAGATCAAGTCTATAGAAGCTAACAACCCGATGTTTTATAATGTTTATAATGTTTAAAATTTTTACTAAGAACTTTTTTTTCATAATGTTTTTAAAATTGTGTATAGTTCATTTAAATGTTCTACTTCCTTTAAAAATTCTAAACTAGCAAAGGTGCCTATATCTATTACTATTGAAAATGGGTGATTAGCTAACTAATTATTTTATTAGGATTATAAGGATTTAACAGGAAAAAACAAAGGAGTTTTAATCTGCCTTTTCAAATATAGCCCTACTTAAAAAAATAGCTTAAGACAATTCCACGGAATGAACAACATGCTTATGTAAAGTGAATATAACAAAACAATCTAAAACTGCCGAAAAAGGCATCATTCAAGTTCATTCTAATAAATTATTTGGCTGGGTTACACAGCTGGCCTTGAATGCACTCTAACTCCCAAATCTATTCATACAGCTAACTGATTACTGCGCCTCCACGGACTCATACATCAGTACCCTGGGCCCTAAATCAAACCACTCTGTAAACCGCCCGTCAAATGTGTTGCGATTTACAGCAGGTGGCGCCGATGTTCTGACCCCCAATAAATCAATGGATTCATTTGGACAGGTGTTATATTTACAAGCCCACAAATTAGAACATGTTTACCCTTGACACATGAAAATATCCGCAAATGGGCATAAATCAGGCCGGAGGGATGGAGAGAGAGACTGGTTTTCATTTTGGATTGAAAGAAAGGTGGAAGTGATCCCAATGGGGAATACAGGCGCTCGGGGATGTCTTCTTATCCTGAGTTCAAGGTTGGACCATCGCAAAGCAGCCCCAGGGGTCCACATGAGGAAGCTGTCAGAAGGCATTACATTCACTGTCAAATCACTAAGACTTTCTTTCACCTTTACTCTGTCTTTTGCCTTAGAACTGAAAGAAACAATGGCCCTTACCACATCTCAATGAAGGTAATGATGTAATAGTATGCCAGTTACTGGGACAAGGTCATCTACCAGGTTTTTGTCACTTTATTTTGCTTCAGAAAGGTCTTTTTGTGGTTAAATACACGAGAAGACTTCCAAGACTTCCTGCTTTGGTTATCAGGTTAAAAACATGTACACGAATACCGACAACAACTTGCACGGAACCATGACAACTACCAAAGCCTTTTTTTTTTTATGTTTTATTGCACTGACTGTGATATCCGTGATACAGTGCCTCCACCTGTTTGTCATCAGGGAAATGCTGTTCCTTTGATTATAATATTCCACAATTTCGAATAAAAGGTTTGCATCTCCATAGTGATGTTCTGAAATATGGTTTTAACTTTCTATTTCTACAGAAACGTTCCACCTTTTGACAGTTACATGGTGTTGCCTTAATATAAGTTAGCTGTCACTGCCTACTCCGTTAAGGTTAGTGCTTACAAAAATAGTCTTCACAGCTATTAAATATGGACAGTACAACGGCATAGTGCCAAGAAGAAATGCTTGATAACAAGAAGATTCTAGGTTAGGGATAGGGTTAGGCCTTCCTAGGAGGAGTTTGCATGTTCTCTCTGTTTGTGTGGGCTTCTGATTTCCATTAAAACTACACACATCGTTCCCAGTAAAAGATTTTACTGTCAGCCATAACAGTGATACGGTGATATGTACACATGTATGCCCATTTTTTGTTCTTGCCAAGCTATAATAACCACAAAATGCATACAAGAAGAGCATTAGCTAAAGACCAGTAATCTTTTTATGCAGCTGTATTTGAGAGGCAGTGTGTACGCCTCAGGCCTCTGGGCAGTTTTCCCCATGCCAGCGGTTGACTGACATCTGAGGGCCTCTGTTGCTAAGTAACACGTTGTCAACTTCTGTGGTTTGCTCCTATAGACAGTCATTAAACAGCAGCTTTATGTATGCTCTGTGTGCTACTGCATGATGTGAATGGCCAACGCATCATGCTATTCCAATTCTTTGATGTGCTAGCTTTGTTTTGCTAGTGTGCATTGCCAGTCTTCACATTGGTGTTGAAATATATTTTGCGACAAGCAAGTTTGAGCTGTAGCAGACATAGCAAATTTGTTGGTACACGAATATGTCTAGGGAAACAGTACATTTTTGTAAGAAATAGAATGCACCACAAAAGGTACTAGTATTTTATTTCTCATGCAACTGGGAATCTTCTAACCTGGAAAATATCCTACAATGCTGCTTGAATTCGTAACTTGCAAACTCATAACTTTGATTTATGACTTAATTATTCCGACTTGCAATGTCAGTTTTGACTTGTGCAGTTTTTTTTTTTTTCACATGCAAACTCAGGGATTATTGTGTTACAACAGCATCACAGAGAAGTGCATCTGAGCTTTAAAATTTGACTGTGCATCATAAATTGCTATAACTTCTATAGAATGCTATGGAGGTTTCAACTCATAACTCACAATCGTTCAATATATGATAGAAATAACTATATTTTTGGGGCACAGTTTTTATCACTTTTTCTTTGCACCCGTGGGAACATTTTCCTTTTTTTCTCTCTTTGTAGTACTATAAGATTTGAGGTGTAGAGAGTGAAACAAGTTACTTTTTTTTGTTTCAATCGCGACACTACTACTGTCAAGTGTTTCACTGTGCTACGCTGCACATTTCAACTAGTTTTTCATGAGGGCTTATCCTGCACTACAGTTACTGTGTGAAATTATTCTCCATTTGATTTTCTCACACATTCTGAAAGAGTGGCAATCAAATTTTCCTACAAAACTGTAAAATTATCGGCTCGCTCCAAAAGGGAATAGCTCACAGCTGACATCCAGTTCAAGGTAATAAAATACATTGTGCTAGATATTTTGGTAATTTCTGAAATTTCTGAGAGTGAGCAGTGAGAGTGAGTTGAGATACATTTTCAAGAAAAGCAACAAAAATGTTAAACTTGTTAACCGCTGCAAGATACAAATTTTAGTCTCAAGGGGTCAGTAAACATCCGTCCATCCATTTCCGTCCGCTTTGTCTGGGGCCGGGGTCACTAACAAAAAATCATATATGGGTGCAGATCCAGACCGTTAGATAGTTAGCCCATTGCAGAATCAGAAAAAAATTTTTTTACTGCCATTTATTTATTGCAGTTTCTCATGAAGGGTTATTGTGACAGTAGGGTTGTTTCAATATTATCGTTTATCGTGACATTTTCTGTAACAAACTATTGTGCTTACATAGGGTTATCAAGACAAGCTAGTCAAGTGGGAAAAAAACAACCTCCCAGTTGCCTGAAAAGCAGTTTGCATTGATGATTGTGTGAAATAATGAATGTTGTCGCAATACTAAAATTTCAACCTTGATTTTGACATTACCATGTTGTGTGTAATCTCTCAGTCGTCCAAGTATGTGCCATAGTGGTCCATGGGCATATACATTGCTTGTCTATGTGGTCTTATACTTCTGACACAGCTCAATATCATCCTAAAGCTATTCAGAATTCATTTCTCTGCTATGAATGCAACTTTTTAATACTGATACCTGCTCAAATGAGTATCTAGATTCAATGTTGCAGGGTCATTTTGGTACAAATGAAAAAAAAATCAGCAGCTAACTGTCGGAGGTCCCAACAACTTCTCTGCACTTTCTATAGATGACCTTTACGCAAGTCTGTGAATTTGTTTCTTTTATTAAGTCATTTCAGATGAATATTGCAATTTAAAATGTGGAAATTATAACATAATGATCCACAAGTGTCATTATATAACTATATAGCACAATAGGTCTTCTTTAACAGTGAGAATTAAATTGTTTATGTAGACAAGTCATTCCATCTGTGCACATTCACACACACATAAAATGATAGGAGGTCTCAGAGAAATCCACTGTGGTCTGTAATATGCTCTGTGCAAAGATAAGGAGATTGGAATGGCTTCTCTGGCTGCCGACATTTATTCAGGGGAGAGTTCTCGGAGGCTCTGTGGGGTTTCCAATGAAAGGCGTCCAAATGAGCGTGGATGGTTATCTAAGTAAGACTCTAAATATTCATACCCAAAGCTCAGCGGCAATCCTGAAGATGAAAACGACAGCCCATAATCGAGCCATGACGTATCATTCAAAACAGATTAGTCCAACAACCCAACTGCCAGAGAACAGACTGAAAAATGAGGATTTACTTTAAATAAACTTGCAAATTTTGGAGTCTTTTTTATTATCCTGGACTTAAAGTTGTAACTTTCTAGGTAGATGGTCCGCCACCTCATTGTCTCCATGGAGATGTTAATGCTTGGCCTGGATTGTTCCACAAAACTTCTCACAAATCTTAAACTCATCTTTATCCACGAAGACAAGCAGGTTTTAATCAAATACAGTGCCTTTAATATAAAACCAAATAATTAACCAACACTTCCCGCTCTCACCAGGTTTTGAACATAGTAATCCCCTCTGGAGTCAAAGTACTGCTCTTGTTATTGTGAAAGTTAAAAATCTTTCTAGAGCACATGTCTCCTCCATGAACTCGTCACTTCTCTCTCAGATTTGTCACAGCATTGTAGCGCTAAACCCTTTTCCACCCTTGTGCTGTCATGTGCTGTAAACCTTATGATGAAAGAGAAACCTCACCGAAACACAACCCCGGTAAGACATTGCAATTCTCCTCCATTTTATTTTTTAAAGAGTGCCAATCTAATTTTATTACGAAACTGTAAAATTATCTGCTTGTTCCAAAAGGGAATAGCTCTCCAATAAAATCTAGCAAACGCTATAAAACACATTCTGCTAGACATTTTGGTCATTTCATTTTCTTTTAATAAAATAGGGTAAGAAGGTTTTGATTAATTTTCAAGAAAAGCAACAAAAAATGTTGTTGACTGTTGCGATTTATCACCAAATATTCCAACTTCAGCCAAAAGGGTCAGCAAACAAATTGAAGAGGTGAAAATTGCAGATTGGTGCAGTTGGATAATAACACTTGCTGTAAATTATTGCACCATTGCAGAGTGAATACAGCATTTTTTCCTTACCAACCCCAAGTTAAAGGCGTACTATGTAACTTTTCGGGGGAAGGGTATGTCACCTGCTTGTCTCCATGGAGATGACATTTCTTTGCCTGGAATGTTCCACTCTATGGCAATAATCAAACCTAAATCTATTTTAATGGGGACAAGTCTCCAGATGCTACCAGGTTATAGCCCGGATCTGTGAAGGGGTGTCCCAGCTCACGGCAAGAATGTATGTTTTAAGTTTTTTGTTGATTTTTTTTTTTTTTTTTTTTATGACAGCTAAGGTTGAATATGTACAATATACTGTGGGACATTCCAGGCAAGTGAAAACATCTCCATGGAAACAGGCAGTTGGCATTCCTTCCACCTGAAACGTTACATAGCTTTAGCTTTTGAGCACTTCTGAAATTAAAAACAAGAAAGAGTGCAAAAAGAAAATCCACCACCACCAAAAAGTGAAAGCGATAAACAAAAATGGTCTATGTAATATCACCCTTCATTTCAGATAATATATTCACCACAGCGCAAGTATTAGACAACATCTGTCGAGGTGCGTTTGAGGTCCATTTGCAATTCATGACACAATTTTTAATTCAACGTGACAAATAACATCTTCAAGGCTGGTGACTTCACAAGCTTCTTTACAACATGAAGCATTCACAACACAAAGTACATTTGCGGAAATTGTCAAAAACTCTATCCATTTTCCTCTTCTAAGTGGAATTACTAAAAGTATAGGTGGCTGTGCAAACCATTATCTTGAACTGAAGTGTCTAGATAAACACAGGTATGGCCGAAAAGCTTTTAGTCATTCTTAATAGCATCGTTTCAATAGAGTCTGGGAAAAAAAAATAACCTCACCATTTAATACATTTTAAAAAAGAAAAAAAAAGCTGCATAACTTTAAAAGTTCAGAAAAATTTATCTTACCTCAGTACAGATACTGAAACTATACAAGTACCTCTTGAAGCCGAAATAAGTGAGCTGTGCACTGCCTTTATCAAATTATAAAGCATTTTCTTGTTAGAGAATCTGGAGTGCATGTTAGCATGCTAGTTTTTCTTAGCATTACGTGATGGTAAACTCTGCTCCTGGCCTCTGAGAGATATGAAAAGTGTTCATAAACTCATTATTGTGAATAGTCATGATGTGCAGAATGCATAAGGTAAGAGAGGAATAACTGAAAACTGTTTAAAATGAACTAGTTCAGTTTTTCATGTTCTGTGACAGTAAAAATCAGGAGCAGTGCCTTTAACTATTAATGCATTATTGTGTGTCAGTGATTAGAAGTCAGTGTTCCATTTGAATATATGAGACACTCAAGTCAAGGAGTGGTTAACTCCACTTCAACAGGAACACAGAATGAATAAACCAAAAAGTGGCAACTCTGCAGCACTGGATATGATTGCAGTCAAAATAACATACACAACAATACATACAATACAATACACACAATAAAAATTGATAATAACTTCCAGACAATTGGTTGAAATGTCTCAAAATATAAAGAAAAATTTGGGAGGATATAGTTATTAGACCCTGTAGCAGCATCCCCTTTGTGGGTGTGTGTTGTGAACTTGTTCTACTGAAAACTTAAAAGCTCTTTTATTTTATTTTTAGAAGCATTTTTATGTAGCATCCATAATGTAGAGTCCATAATGTTGTGTTTAGTGTTTATTTTTGTCTAAGTTCATATATTGTGCACATGTAGTTTGTATGTGAGTCCATGGCATTTTAGTTTTCCCCTTGGGGATGAACAAAGCAAGAAATCTCCTACTCCTACTACTACTCCCGCTACTACTCCTACTACTCCCGCTACTACTCCTGCTACTACTCCCGCTACTACTCCTACTACTATTACTCTTCTTATTCCTCCTCCTTTTCTTCCTCCTACTCTTCCTCCTACTACCACTACCACTCCCACTCCCACTCCTCCCCTACTATTCCTACTATTGCTACTCCTACTCCTACCACTACTACCACTACAACTACTACAACTACTACAACTACTACAACTACTACAACTACTACAACTACTACAACTACTACTACAACTACTACTACAACTACTACTACAACTACTACTACTACTACTACTACTACTACTACTACTACTACTATTACTACTACTACTACTACTACTACTACTACTACTATTACTACTACCACTGAAGCCTAATAACCACATAAACTATGTCAGCGGTCCATTGTAAAGCTCATACTCTGATTAGAGGACAGTAATAAGGACAATATTAGGCTAGGAGACAGATGCTCACACAGTCTCATTAGCAGCTTTGTGTGGGGTGCCTCCCACCGGCTCTGATTAAATTTCCGCTTTTGAATGTCACAGCTCTTAAAGGTGTCCTATGTAACATTGGTGGAGGATCTGCCACCTGTTAGTCCGAGTTGTTATTGCTTTGCCTGAAAGGAGTCCCAGCACAAGTTACAGGTCAGATCGGGGGAGAGGCAACCCCGCTCACAACAAGAATGCATGTTTTTCAAGGAATGTATTATCAATGTAACAGCTAATTTAATAAATAACTTAAAAGGATATACTGTGCAACATTACAGACAAAGAAACAAAATCTGCATGGAGACAAGCAGGTGGTTTCCTCATCAAAGACATATTTGGAATTTTGTTTTGTTTTACGCACACGTGGTAATGCAGGAAATGTTCCACTGTATTTTTAAACTCCATACAACTTCACTAGAATCATTTGGGAAATATTCAGTTCTGGGATTGCCAATCTCTACTGAAAAAAAGGTAGCTATTAACTTTATGATGCTTCGTGACATCATAAAGTGGAACACATCATTTTGAGCTTTGTAGATGTAGAGAGATTATAATAATGCTTTGTTGTTTTGTTTTTCCATACATGGAACCCAACTCCAGGTATGTTTGTGAGGAGGTAACAGTATTATAACGTGGCTTAAAGCTAACAAGATCTATAAAGCTAGATATTTTTAGCTTTCTTTATTCAGTCAGTATTACAAGAGAAAACCAGTCAAAAACAATGATACAAGATTAGCAATTTTTCTTTTTGATCAAGCAAGATGCCCTACCCGTCATGTTATATATATTGTGAGTGGAGCAGGGAATGTGGGAAAAAAGGACATAAGAGTGCTTGAGCGAGACTTGAACAGACTATACTTCCATTGATGTGCGGATGTTTAACCCACTATGCCACTGCACAAAATAAAATAAGAATGGATGTGCTGTCCTCCCCACTGTGAGCTGACGTCACTGTAAACATCATCACAACAAAGAGTCAGGCAGCCCCTCTTATGGATAGCTGCAGATCACACAAGTGAGTAGCAGATATTTTTCATTTGTACCTAAATGACGGGACGAATAAATCTAACAAATTCTATGCACATTATCGATTATAAAAATAAAATTGAAGAACGAAGCAAACAGAGAGCTGTGGGTGTATGCCGGTGGTGGTGAAAACGGGGAATATGGCGTCATGAAAAGTGATTAATGATTGCCCAAACATGCATGAATCACTCTAAAAGCAACTTTGAGAAAGTCAATTGAGAACAAACAACTATAACATGGTTAATAGCTGTGAAAAGTTGATTTTGCCAAATAGGTCTGCTTCAAGTACAGAAATAAAACTAATTTCCATATTTTCTGCACCATGACTATATGAGTTTGTATCAGGTGAGGTAGGGGGCAGTTTGAGGACGTACCCCCAGCTCCATCTCTGATAAGGTGTAAGGTACACATGCCTGGGGGCGTGCATGCAGATACACTCGTGTGTGTGAAATCCAACACCCGAGGCAAAACCAAAGATGTTACACCAGATCTCCCCCTTGCTTCCGTCCTCTACACACATATCCATGTAACACAGCACTGACTTCAATAGAAACAACAAGGTCTTTTAGGGTAACATCAGGCCAGATCCTATTTTCTGCTTTATCCAATTGCACATATATGTAAGGCTGAATCCCCTCTCAAATTCAAAAGGATAAAAAAGGATGGTAAAGCTTTGAACAATTTGTTACAGATAGATAATTACTGGCGACATTTAAGAAAGATATATACGTCACTAAAGGGCAATTTCGGTTTATATAGTAGAGATCGACCTCAATTAAAGGTGCACTATGTACGCTTTCTTCTGAATAGGGGCGGCAGTAGCTCAGTTGGTAGAGCTTTTGTCCAATTATCTGAAGGCTGGCAGTGCGATTCCAGCTCCCGCAGATAAATGCTGTTCTTGTATCCTTGAGCAAGACATTAAACCCCCCTCGCCCCCAGTGTCTGTGTACACTGATGTATGAATGTGTGCGAATGGGTGAGTGGTTTGTTGCTGTAAAGCATATATCGGCAATCTTTGTTTATATTCATTGCACAACAAATCAATAACCGTCCTATTGACCTCCATAATGTTTTGGTCATTTCAGTCTGAGCCAATAATTGCATTTCTACCCTTATATAATATAATATTCACTTTTCCTCTACTGGGTTACACTTGTCTCCATGGAGATTGGGAATGTTTCTACAATGTTGTGAAACATTCCCAGTGAAATGGAGAAACCAGACCCTCCAACTAAAAATGTACATAGTGCACCTTTAAATGAATCTTGATCTTATATAAAATGTTACCCTGAAATTATCAAAAGAAATAATGTTGGAAATCAGACTATGTGCTCACCATTTTGATATATTCTACTCATGGTTTTAGGTTCCTGTTATATGCAACATTTTGAAGGCTTTTGTTTTAAATTGTCCATCTTTTCCTAATATTTTCATCATTTCATCATTCAGAAACACTTAACACATAATTTTGCACCTTATTTTTTCATATTTTGATACGCCTGGAAGACATGTAAGTTTAAACAAACATCTTAGAATTCTTGTCACGCAAAAAGACTTCAGAATCCACAAGCTCGCATGCCAAAAGACGTGAGTGCGCACCTGCTTTCCTCAGTCTTGCCTTCTCCATATTTATCCGTGGAAAAAAGGTGGACGCGACAGTACCCAGCGGGCTCTGGCATCCGTCTCCGCGATTAAAATGTTCATTAACACCGGCCTGTCCAGGTGATGAAATCTGTCACACCCCCCCCGCTGGGCCCACATGGAAACGCGGTGCGCAAACAGCAGACTGGAGCTCCGACCACCTGGCCCCACCTGTGCCGAGCCGGAACAAGTGGCTCCTCTCTGCTGCCAGCTAAATCAACACGTCAGGGGGATTCATTGTGGAGAATGCAGACCGCCCCTGGTGCAGTAAATGAGAGTCCGCCACACCTCGTGAGAAGGTAAACACCAGCAATGTGATGGATTAAAACCGCATAGGATGAATAGGCAGCATGGGTATATTGTTTGAAATTATAGCTACATTATATCAAACAATGTATTTTAACTGTATAAAAATCTGTCCCCTTAGAAGTGCAAGGTTATATGTTCTAGGCACTTTTGAGATAGTGAGGTTTAAGGTTATGACCACACATAACGGCTTGGCCATACCGGCCTGTTAAAGCCTGATCTCGTCAGATCTCAGAAACTAAGCAAGGCCTGGTTAGTACTGGATGGGAGACGACTGGGAACATCAGGTGCCACACTGGGGTGCTAGTGTCATTGTGTCCTTAGGCAAGATACTTTGCCCATATTGCCTAGTACGAATGTGGTGTGGGCGTGAGCGTTGGTGGTGGTTGGATGGGTCGATGCACACTGGCAGCCTCGTTTACATCAGTCTAACCCAGGGCAGCTGTGGCTACAATAGTACCTTATGAATACAGAGTATGGAGTGAATATAATTTTTATTTTTTTTAATTTATGCTTATAATAAAAATGTTGGAACATGATTTCAATTTGAATCAATTTATATGGATCAGTCATGTCGATCAACTGATCAACATTATAGTGTAATTGACGTAGCACAACAAGGTGAATTCTTGCAAATCTGTGAGTTCACAGACTCACGAGAATTCCTCTTGAGATACTCTCACTGCATGTTAAAATTTGCCCAGCAGCGGACAGACCAATGACAGAGCAGAACTGAGGTTTGTGTAGAAACCAAAGGCGAAGTGTTCAAGCGAACCAAAACAAACATGGAGACACCGACAGACGTACTTCAGCCTATTTTAGCAAAAATAGGAATTATTTTATTTGTGAAAAATGTCCAGAAGGTAGCTGCTTTGTTCAGGGCAGAGAAGATGTAACTGGATGTAATAAAAGTTGTTGTGATGCTTTGATCAATTAGATTTAAATATTAGTCATCACATTCCTCGTTTCCTTATCGCTCTCAGCTAGAGCCATCCCGGATAGATAAATGTGTAGAACTCAATTCAGTGCTACAAGTATCAATCTTGCATGAGCCAGGTCATAGTTTAATGCAAAATACCAAAAAAGAGCTCAGAATGTCTTTTTAAAATAAACAAACTTACTACACTTGGCTCACAGCAGTACTTTTCTCCAGCATATGTGAACAAACAATCAAACTTTATGGGGGTCTTAATCAGGGTAATAACACGCTCCATAGCTCTGCATGTAAACCTGTGAACTTAGCCGCGGTGTTATCGTGTGGGCACACTTCAGACCGTTCACATGGAGACTGACTCACGGTTGTTCTTTTACTGCGGGGTCTAGCGGGATGTAAATAACTTTGAAACACCAAGCACTTACGCACACTTTAACAACAGTCTCATATCCACCTACAGCCGCTAATGCAGAGTTTAATTTAGGCTGTAACAGAGAGACGCACCTACACACACTCAGGGGGACCAGGCACTGTTTGGACCAATGGAGGGAAAAAGTCTCAAACATGTGTTGTGTAAAGTCTCAAGCATGTGTTGTAAAAACCTTAAAAAATATAAAATCAACAGAGAAGTTGTCTTGAATCAAAAAGTCTGGTTTATTAAGAGCTGTTGTCCCCGTTTCTGTTCATGTTTATTGATTTAGTATGAATTTATAACATTTCTGAAATTTCTTTGATTCTAAGGAATTATTTATGTTACCATATATGTGTGATCCCTTCAGGTCCAGGTAGGCTCTGACACAGCTCAAGATCAATCTAAAGCTATTCAGGAAAGGTTCATTTCTGTCCTGTGAATGTGACTTTTTTAGTATCAATACTTGTTCAAATCAGTATATAGTTTTGATACTCATTTTAGTATATCAATTTGTATCAGATTTTTTAAATTTGTGACAACCCTGTTCAGATGTTAGTTATCAGCTTGTTGCTTTACATTGCTTGCCAACTTCAAAAAAATGCTAAAGAGTAAAAATAATACATAAATAACTTTTTCTAACCTGCTACATAAGAATTAACAAATACATCATCACAAAAGATTCAAAAATGAATTTGAAAGTCAAATTATCCTTGACTTGTCATTAATTTAACATATATACATAATGTAAAAGTTTTCAAAGATGAATGTGCTCTTTGATTTGAGTTGCCAGATTCTACTGCTAAAACCAACTTGTGTTCCTAGTATATGGTCGTTAATGGCACCTAGCTGTGTGTAGTTTTTTAATCTCTTGGGATTCATATCATACGAAATCCAACTTTTAAAAGCTTTTGACCATGTTATTATTATTTACACTTCTCATTTACCTATTCATAGTATTTAGAGTGATTCATGCATGTTGCATTCATGAATAATCTTCTCCTGCATTCAAGATGGCATTGCTCCAAAAATTCCCACCACTTCCCGCTACTCTACTAGGGATAGGTCAATAAAATATTAATATAATTTACTGATAAAAAGAGTACACAATAATCGTTCATGGGACATTTTATATAATCGTGATAATTGTCAACAAAGATAATCACCATTGTATCACCAGAATGTGCAAAAAAAATCTACTACTACCACTTTGTCCCCCCTTCCCCCCAGGGAAGGGGGGACAAAGGGGTTGTTGTCCCAGGCCCCAGGGTCTTAGGAACCCAGAATTGTGTTGAGGGCCCTGCTTATCCATAATGGTCTCCGCCAGATCGTAGTCGTTTTCATTGATAACAAAGTACAATGACATAAAAGTTGTTCAAAAATGGAACTTATGACATTAAAATTATGATCATTCATATCAATAAAACTTTTAAACTGTCAGCAACGTTAATCGCTATCATGATATAATCATCTATCGCAATTATTTTGGCCATGGTAATTATGACACAACATTTTAATATCGTCCCATGCCTATGCACTACACTTACTTTGTTCAGCAGTGTAGCTATTATCATAAAGGGGCGCCACAGTTTTTAACCAGAAATCAGGTGGCTTGTTTCTTTCATTAACTTGTTTTAGATCAATATTGCAATTTCAAATGTCTAAAATACAAATGGTTGTCATAGCTTATAACTATAGTAGACAAAAGGATGCTACATCTTCGTTAAAACTACAAAGATTACGTAACATCATGCTTACATCACCCTCCTCTAATAAGTACCTGACTGACCTGCTTTACTCTCAAATTGCCCACACATCACTTCATGAATAGTGAAGTCTGTTCTGTAGGGGTACGCATATCTGCTAGTTTGGCAATCGCAATTCAGCAGTGGGATATATGACCAGAGGACACGTGCGCTCCCCTAAGACTGGACCACGGCTGAGCAGTGCATACGAGGGCCAGTAAGCTCTCACTGGAGTGCAATGAACGCGCCCCACACACCTATTAGCCCAGGCGGCAGTGACAAACGCGCTCATTCACTCATTAGGCCCATGGCAAAGCTAGTGTTGAGCTAGCGCAGCTTATTGGCTCCTAAACGGCCGTGTAATCCGTTTGCTTATATTGGAGATGAATAAGCTGCTGTCCACACCGGATTTATTTATGGGGGGATTAAACGCGGACACGGCGACGGACGAAGGGAGAATTAATCAAAAGCAGTCGCTCAGTCTGAAAGGGTGGCGCAGGTGGGTGACACAAAGCCCTCTGCGATGTCGTCTGTCATCAAGAGAAATGTACGCAGATTGGTCAAAGACAGCATTTGTTACATCAAGTGCACTTCACGAATTATTGCCCATTAAAATAATGCTACATCTAATCCATAATCACCAGCTATACAATTATGGTTACTAGCACATTTTAGATATCACAAATTTGGGTAACACTTTATAATAACAAACAAAATAGCTTTAATAAAGCATGTGCAAAGATTTAACTCATTTTTTTAGGCCAATTAAAGACCCTGTACCTGAGTTTTCCGCATGTATTTGAGCAAAATCTGCCTTGCCCCAGTACAAATATATGACAGCACTTGAGGCCAAAATAAGTCAGCAGCATGTTGTCTATATCTGATTATGAAGCGTTTTTTTGTTTGATAATCAGGAACTGTGCGTTAGGATGTGGTTGTGTGGTTAGCATTACCGTCATGGCAAAACCCCGGAATGGTCTCTGAGAGCTTTGAAAAGTCTTTGTAAACTCACTGTGAATAATTACGATTGCATACGGTAAATGAGGAGAGAGATGAATTTAGACCACTGCAAACCATTTAAAATGAACTGTTTTTCAAAGGACAGTAAAAATCAGGTAAGTACCTTTAGGTGTTGTGATAAAGTGGTATCCAAATTTGATTGCTAACTGATAAAAATACAGATATAAAGCACTATATAAGCTGCAGTATTTAATTTTAACAGGACCTTTGGATAATTTTATTTATTTATATATTGTCTACTTAGTCACAAGTACAAAAATATTTATATGTTTTAAAAAGACAGCCATACTAGTGTCTCCATATCCACATATTGTACCTATCTCATTACGTACAATACATACTCAAATAACCTTGGTTGATTGATTGAGGTTGATTTTCTGTTCTAAAGTGAGTTGCCCGAAGAAAAGGCATAAATTTGTTGCTGAACCTAGAAGAAATCTGGGTCACAAGGTCAAGCGATCTATGGCAGCTCTGTTTTTATGATTTCCTTTCTCATTAAATTCAACACTACTCCGCAATAGCAACATTCACATACAGAAGTGTTGAAAAATAGAAATATCCTGGAGTCAGTGGCAGGAATCAGAGCAACCACAATCCCATCTCCTCACTTCAGCTGACCTTTGTTCCCTCATCGATCTCAGCGAGTGTCTTTAGCGCACGTAGCTAGCACTTAAAGAGGTTAATAACTGCTGATCTCTATATCGCCACTGACTGAGCAATCTCATATACACAGAAGCGCACACCAATTTCAGCCTGATGTGCAAAGCTATCCAACATAAGAAATAGTAGTGGGTAGGTTTGTGGGTATTCCCCAGTGTAAACGCTCCTACAGGGGGAAGCTGTCTGTCATAATTCAGTGGGCCATTAAACTGATCCTTGGGGAGCCCCTTCAAATACGAAAAACTATTTGGTTTAGCCTCTGTTCAGCATCATAAGCCAATATTTAGACAGTTAACAACCCAAATATAATATAAAGTAGACAATGTAAATTAATAATAAGATCAATGTTTCTAGGGAAATACACAGAAAAAAAATTAAAAGTGCAACTGTATATAGTAAGTCAATATTATCTGTTACTGGCATTCTGATTTTCCAGAGAGCTTAGGAAGATGAGGCAACTATCAACTGAAAACTGTCCAAACTCTTAAGAAAAGTCAAAGTACAAAATATATATATGGAGAAAACTTAATTAGTCTTAGGTATGTAAGTAATTCAAATGTTTTAATAGCTGTGTTACTAAATGTTATAGGACCAATTTATTAACCAAGAACAGGAATTTGTGCTTTGCGCTTTCATAGTACATTAACCTTGCAGAATGTTTAATGTTACAACCAATTTGTAAAGAAAATAATAAATGCTACTACTGAAAAAATATCAGAGAACAATATGGAAAAAAACAGCATGTGACAATCCAGGTGAGTCATTTTTCTGTCATGGTTCAACATTTGTGTTAGTGGGCGGTAGCTATAATCTCAAACACATTTTAAAACTGAATTAGTAGTAGTAGTAGTTTCTTTAATATTGCTATGTGGTTTTACACTCATTACAGCAGATGCAGACAATTCTAAAACTTTTTCAGAAATGGACCATTTTTGTTGTGTTTATGGCATGAGTTTTTTGTATTAATAGAGGTTCAAAAGAAAATTTACAAGAGTTTTCTTAGTATAGCTTTCCTCTAAGAAATAGTAGAATCCAAATCAATATTCAAATGTAACTGCAACAAATGAATGAATCCAACCGGACAAAAACATAACAAACCAATGGAAAGGATTAAATAACGCACAGCACGTTATGTGTACTTAGAGAGGGCTCATGTGTAGAAAATCCTATTTAAGTATTAGCACATTTCTAAGCATAATGCGCTCCATTTACATGAAGCACTACTCACAGTGTTAACCCTGGGCTTCACACTATTTTTCTTGCCTTTATATTGGATCCTGTATACGCATAAGAAAACATACTTGAGTTATTTCCAATGTTATACTTTAGCAGGCGGCGTGTAATAATGAAAAATATGGCGTACAATGTTGAGAGCTTGAAGGATTTTGTGGAACCCGGGGGGAACAAACAAAAGCGGATTTATTTGTGCGTGTGAAAAACAGCATTTGCTCCCAAGAGGTTAGCACTAAATCAACTGCTCCTATATGTGCAAAAACATCAAATAAAGTACAGAAGCATCAATATAAGAGGATATTTAAAGGACACACATTATTTAAAATTCACTTTTTCGAGCTTTAATCCAATATAACATTATTACCTCATCAAAAACATAGCTGCACTTGTATTTTACATTGTTCAAGCTGGTTTCAGTAATCATCTGTAAAAAGTCATTGTTATTGAACACTTCTCTGATTAAAATTATACCACATCAAACCCATAATCACCAGTTATGCAGGCCAATTATATGGTAGTTTCTGCAGCAAAAACGGTTTGCACAAAATTGGGGACTACTTTATAATAACTATACCATGATTAGTCATAGTAAAGCATGAATAAGTCGAGTCATAATGAACTAAAAAATGAATAAGAGTAATTCAGGCTCTACTTAACTAAGAGGTTTGGAATTGTGATAAGGGTATTTCCTGTTCATGGCCACCATTTTGAACACTTTTCACCATACAAAAATGTAGATTTTGTCCTTTGCCTCAGAGCCTCAGCAAATACACAATTCAAATTTTCCCAAGATTGTTGCGTCACAGGTACTAAGAGACAAGAGCACATAATGCCTGTGCTGTGCAACCTCCACTGGCAAAATGTTACTGACTATGTTTAAATGTCTGAACCTTATGGGTCCACTTTAGTTGAGGGAGTTATTGCAGCCCCAGAGGCCTGAGGTCAGCTGACCAGCTCCTGCTGGCTGTCCCCAAAGCCAGGACTCAGTCTTTAACACAGTTTAAGACTGAGAAAGTTGAAAACTCACCTCTACTCCCTGACATTTAATACTAGCTATACAGGATATCTTGGTGTTTTATTGTATTTTTAGAAAGAAATCCTGCAGAGTTTTTAAGTCCATAAATCATTTGCTAGACTCATTTTAAGCGTTTCTGCCATTAAAGCACATTAATTTCACTTCATGCTTATATTAACATGTCAGAGCAGGTTCCTTAAATAACTAGTTTTTTCTCCATTGTAATTTTCTTTGCTGCGAGTAGATGGCAAGCTGCACCAGATCTCAGTATGGGGAACATTTAAGCTGGGAAATAATGTGTGGTTCTTTAATTGGCCATCATTTTCACTTCTAAAACATGAGATGACAAAGCAAAGATACTCAAGAGTATTTTAAAGGATAATAACTATATAAACAATGTGAAATATATGTTCTTTAAGGAGTATTTGTGTCATCGTTTTGTCTGTATAAAAGAGTGTACAAAATGGATTCTTTTTGGAAGCACATTAATCAAAGGTTTTGGGCCATTAAATACAGGGAGAAGGGCAACCAACGCAGATCGATGGAAACACAGGGGGACAATAATTACCGCTGCTCCAGGAACGGAAGCACAAATGTCTTTAGTAGAATGTCACTGGAGTTGACAAGAGACAGAGGGTGGGAGAAATACATTTTTGAAGATAAGAGGAAGATTGTAAGAATGTATGGGACATAAAATGGTATGTCAAGTTTGCCGAATGTAATGGAAAAACTTATCAAAAATAATGCCATATTGCTGGACCATAGACTGTATAAAGAAGTGGAGTAAGTGAGTGTGATGTCACCCGTAGCGTCTGGCACCATCAAATGAAGCTCATCTAGCTATTCCATATTTGGAATTCTGATCGCAAGTGTCATAGTATCAAAGAGCCAATTCAGAGCGAAGCTCTTGAAGATATTGAAGATGACACCCCTTCCAACCTGCACCGTTCGTTTAGCAGGGAGCAAGTGCTTAGCAACAGAGTCATCGGTGCTGTTGCTAACACTAGCGGGCGTGAACTCAGGGAAAGAAGGTGTCTGTTTTGTCTGTTATTCATGTTCATATCTTAATTTACAGACACAATAGCGAAATAAAAATACCAGGTCACATAGAGCGGGTTAATATGAACATTTTAAGGTCAAAATGAGGAGCCTGACAACAGTACAACCGGGGCCACAGTTTAAGATAAGATATGCCTTTATTAGTCCCACAGTGGGGAAATTCCAGCATTGCACCGCACACATAGAGAACAGAAGGAAAATCGTACATGCACAAAAAAATAAAATAAAACAAGATAATAGATAAATAGCTAGAAATAGTTTCTCAATACTAAGTGAATTGGAGTCGACTGACTCAGAAGTATGCCCATGTCCGCTTCCTATTTGGAACGCAGCTAACAGGTTAGCTAACTAGAACATTTTGCTCTAGTTGCGACTGGAATGGCACGTAAAAGCTAATTGATTGCACTACGTAACTTTTCTGCTCCTCACCATAGAGATGTATAGCTTAGCAGGTCAGATCTGTGGAGAGGTGGCCCCACTCACAGTAAAAATTCATGTTCTACTAATAAAGACTGAACTAAAATAAATGAAATATAGATATGTTTAATGCCATACTGTGCAACATTCTAGTCAAAGCAACAACTTTGTTGCAGGTGGCAGGCCAGAAAAGTTACATAGCTATTAGTTACTAGTGAAATTATAAAGCATTAACAAATAATAATAAACAATCACCTTTATGTAACTATCTGCTGCAGAAATCCTATGTAAATAAAGGAATGTGTTTAGTCATTATATCGTAGAGAAAAAGCTATGTTGTTAATAGTTCAAAATTGTGCAGTTAGTAACCAAGTAAATTATAAAGCATAAACCAATGTATAACAGCAGCGTGCTTATTTGCACATGGGGTACAACACAATTGCTCCTGGTTAGTATTTGAAAAGTGCCTTTGGTGAAGCTGACAGTCACGCTCACGTCTCTGCACTATCACAAGACTTCCAAGATATCCACTGACAGCAGATAAAGACTGGTATTCCCATTCCAGATTTGTACTCTGCCATTATCCCATGTCCCCATACTGCCGGGAATATCGGGAAGTCGACTTCAAAGCGCCTAGCATCCATGCGCATCATTAGCGAACCGAGGAGCGGAGCGAAAAACCAGGATGAAATCATTTAGACGCAAGCTGAGGATAGGAATTACTACGCCTGTCAAGATACGAGGAAGACAAAAAAGGAGGAGAGGGAAAAAACTGGGAAGGGTCTAAGCGAAGAAGAGTGGAAATGTCAACAGTGATGGGGGATGATAACACTTTGAGCAGCTTTGATTGGAACAGCGGGATGTGGCTATTTCCTGGTGGTACTTTTTGTGAAGTGTAGGAAACTCCGTGTGGAATAAGGTCATGTCTTGTCTTTTGGAGATGTCAGGTAGAATGTGCGACAGGAGGTAATTATCGGGAGAGGAGATGAGAGGTTGGCATGTAGGGTGGGTTAAACAGCGGTAGGTGAAAGGTGCAGGGTAGTTAACAACTCAACTCAAGAAAAAAAGAACGAAAAAGAAAAAAAAGTGCACCTCATATCTAATTAGCCTTACCAAAGCATGAACAAAGACAGAAATTCATAAACTAATTGTAAATTAAGAATGACTCAGTCTTAGTAACTACTTAATAAAGTGTTAAGGTTAGGAGTTAGGATATTCATTAAATAGTTACTGCATAATTTATGAAGAATTGTGAAAACTATTTCTTCATTATGAATTAAGTATTTGTTTATGCTTTATTAAGGTCCATGTATTGCCCCAGCACAGATAGTAGGAATGGGCGGTATATCGGTACCAGTATCTGTATTGGGCCGACAAATTCTTCAATATGGTATTGTGCTTGATACCAAGTATTTGATATCAACATTTTTTGGCCCATTCTCTGTGCTCCCTTTTTGAACAGATTAATAAGTCAAAATGGAAATAGGTCCGTATCATATGACTGTATGTTTAGCATGAAACTAATTATTTTAAGTCCCACTGAAATACATTTTGTTATTATTTTTGCAAAAGTGAAAAGTTAACTTGTGATGTTTACTTTAACTTAGATAATTGTATGGGTATGGACTGATATCTGTAAGTATTGTTATTAAGTAAGTTATGAATGTATGTAAGTTATTGGTCAGAGCCGTAGGCCAAATATCGGCTCAAAAAGTCCACAAATTTTAGTTACAAAGTGTTAATACAATTGCGATCACTCCCTAATGTTGCTGGAATGTCTTACGTTATGTTGGGTTTTATGTTATATCAATTTCCAAATAATACTTTTGAATGAGAAATGTGTTAAAAAGTCACGATAATGCTGTTTACATAAATAAACATTACAAAAACTGTTAAATATTTTAAAAAATCTACGGCATTTTTGTTTGAATTTGGTTTATAATATGGGGCTGTGTCAAAATAAAAATAAATGTTGAATACTGGAAATAAAGAGGGGAGTTAAAGAGGCATTTTTTGTTAAGAAAGACAATCCATCTTTGAACAGGAATGGGGAGCTTAGGGATCATTTATCTCCTATAAACTCCATCCTCAGCCCTAAATCAAAATAAGGAAAGCAATAGTGATAGCCAGAATGCTAATAGGTATGAGAGCACCCTTTAGGGGCCTGAACAATTATGCAAAATATGACTCAGGAACAGTTCACGAACAGAAACTATAGAAACAAATAGGTGTGTTAGTTCCAGATAGATATAAGACAGTGTCTGCCAGCAATCTGACCAAAACTGAAGAAGCCACTTGGAGGAGCAGCAAAACATCTTCAGCACTTTTGTCCAGTTGACAGAATAGAATTTTTCTTTTGCTATGGATCATACCTAGATGACTAAAGGATTACAAATACAGTTTTTGTCAAATTCTGGAATATTCTTGAATTCAAATTTTGTGTTTAAACTTTTTTTTTTTTTTTTTGTTATGGGTTTTTTTTTTGGTATTATGATCACGTAAGTCTAATCCTTAAAATCTTCACAATAATAACAACCAACATTCCATGACAATAGCACATTATATTGTCAGTCCATTGTTAAGCCCCACTTTGAGCAGATACTTTTGCCTCTACAATAGGGCTGTGTAATAGCTTTCTTATAAACCAAACTTTCATTCTCTGTACCAAAAATGAGCCCCTGCAGAATTGTTCAAGTATTTTCAGAAACAGCATGTTGTAGCTTAGGTGAAAAGAACAAGAATTTGCTACATGCGTCTTTGTAAAACCAAAGTTGTCAGTGCAAAATGCTGGGATCAAGGCAACACAACATCACAGGTCTTTGTTAGCGCAGGAGAGAATCTAACAATTAGCGTGTTCTTATATCTAGGAGCAGAAGACACAGACATATTTCAACAGATTTTGTGCCAGATTTCCCACCTGGTGCCTTAAAACATGGGAAAACCAAATCAAAACGGTATTATTTCATTTAAATTGAAATCTGAAGTGAACGGTTCAAACACAAAATAAGTATTTAAATGCATTTAGGTACAACACAAAAGTTATTGACACTGCACTTGCACATATAGGCTAGGCTAATACATTAAAATTGGGACCAGAGACTGGATAAAGAAGTGGACTAAGAGAGAGCGACATCACCCATAGTATTCAGCTCCAATCAAATGAAGCTCATCGAGGCTAGCAGTTATAGGCTCAAATTTGGAGCACATATTTAGACTTCCGACCGCGAGTATCATAGCAACCAAACAGCCAATCCGGAGCAAGGCTGTTGAAGGTAAACCCACTTCCCACCCACACTGCTGGTTTAGCAGAGAGCGAGTGCTGTTAATCGTTAGTGGGAGCGACCTTGGGGAAAGAAGATGCCGGATTTATCTGTTATCAATGTTCATATCCTGATTTACTGACACAACAGCAAAAAAAAAATGCCAGGATCACTTAGAGCAGAATAATACAAACATTTTAAGCCCAAAATGACCAGGCTCACTGCAGCAGTTACAGAGAGAGGGGTATCAATTTTTCAATGTACAGTATATTGGAGCTAGACCTTCCTATTTGGAATGCAGCAGCTAGCAAATTTTCTGAATAAAAAGTAAATATATTGTGCTTAACATCTAACTTTACTTTTTTGAGTATAGATAGGATTGAATTTACTTTACTTAGCTTCTAAAATTATAATTATTTTTCAGTTCTTCTGCTAATATTGTAACCTGAATGATCACAATTATTTATTAACTGAACTATCTTGATATCACCACTCGGAATTTAACTTGGACTTGACAAAGACAAACCAGGACTACAACAAAACTTAACTGCGCACAAACAAGGACTAGCAAGAACAGGCATTAAGAAGATTTCATTCTGGGCATTTTTGGACCTCCCAGATGACATTTAAGCAAGTAATAGAGATGGGCTGATACGGGTTGCTTCATGGCCAATGTTGATGCTGATTGTTAAGAATCCATGTATAATATAATATTTAGTAAGTACAGTTTAAACATCAAGACTTAACTTACCGTCATTGCTCCCTTCTCTTTTCAGCATCTGCACAGCCCCCACATATTTCTTCAGCTGGACTTTGAGCACCTCGTTTTCCCTGTGAACACAAACACAACACTTTAAACAATGTAACAAAGACACCCGTGGCATTTTGTGGCATTATTAGAATCAGATTTGCGGAGCCGGAGATGTTTACCGGGTCGCCCTTACAGAGAGCTGCAGACGAGATAGTGAGTGTTTTGAGAGTTTTGACAAAGTGTGGGAAATAAATATTGTGGTCAGATTATAATCAGTGTGTGTCTGAAAATGTTAGATACAAATTGGAAGAGTTGATGCGTGGTTGATCGGACTGTGCTGCAAAATCAGTTTAACTGGGAAAGACTGCAGAGAAACCAAGGGAAATATTAAAAGGTACATTAAATTACATTTAAAAGACAGGCTGCAAGATGAACTAACCAGTCGGATAGTATCACAATTTTATCAAAAATATCAAATTATCATTGAATGCAAATAAAACTATATTTTTCTAAGAAAAAGAAGAAAAAAAAACCTCAATAAGTCATGTGCAAGCTAGAAATCTTTATACACTAAATGGCACATTGATTGTCACCACCTGAGTCATCTATAAGTAGCTTGATAAATCTTTTGAAACGTTTTCTTTAAAATACTCATCTCAGAATTCTGTAATAATTTAAAATGAACCATCATTTCATTATAGAAGCAAATCTTGTATCCCGCTGAATTACAGAAAAGAAATTGCAAAAAGCAACCTTCCTTTCTGTACTAGATTATGGAGGTATGATATATAGAAACCTTTAGATACACTCTTTCACTCAGCCCTTCGTTTCATAACAGGTGATGAATTAAAAACCCATTACTGTGCACTCTATGAAAAAGGTTGACCATCGCTATCTGCGAGAACAAGGCTGTATAAAATGTATTTATAAGGGACAATTTGATATACTGCCTGAATATCTCACTTGCTTGTTGAAACTTGATACAGGAGCTTTTAATAAAAAATCTCATGATTGTATAAGTCTAAAAACTCGCCACACTAGAAGTCAAATATGAAAAATCTGTTGGTTATTTTGCTTCCCAAAGATGAAATCCATTTCAAGGGCATGCAAATCAGGATACACTGGTGCTACTAATGCATTTTAATAATCTGGTGATAGACATTTATAATCACACCTGCACCTGATTTTAATGTTTTATATGGGGCTTTGCAGTTATTATTATTTTGTTTGTATTGTCTAAACAAAGCGCTCATGGAAAAAAGTCTGATTCTCTCATTAGGCTCTGACTTTATAAATACAGATAAATGAAATGAAAAAAATATCCTTGTAATTACTTCTGCATTTGATTTAACATTCCAAATGAATAAATTAATACAGCTTACAATCTTCAAATCTGACAGTACAGTGTTATCATTTGATTAACTTGTATGGCAACAGCATATTGTAAAAATGCTATACAGTATCTCTTGCCTGGGAACCAGAATATGCACTTCTTCAAATTACAAAGATGTGACTATGGTCACCAGTGAATCTCTCTGTTTTCAGATGAGTGTGATTGACAGGTGGATTAGCAAATCAGGGACAACCTATTTTCCCCACGATCACGTTTGACCGGGCTTAAAATGCAGAGGACCTGGGGAACAGACTGATATCATTCTGTATAAAAAATACAAAGAAATATCATTCTGGATTTGCCAGGCAAGTATATCTCTAAAAATGTCTTCAAAGTAATTTTTTAGTCTCATGTATTATTATGTTTATTGGTATATGAGGTGAAGTGTGGCTGTTAATTTGCAGACAACCAACAATAACTGACTTGAACTCCACATTCATACATAAGCAAGGTGGGTGAAGTGTCATGCCCAATGACACAAATATAGTATGGACAGAGCTGGGATAAAACCCCTAAAACATCAAAACATATATTGTTGTGTTGGAGGTATGCAAAATTTAAACATTGCACACATTCTGTGGAAAAAGAGACAATTAAAAATAAAACAAAACTGATATTTCTGCTCTTATTTTCACACTTTTTTGTGCCATACTTAAATCTCAACCACCAATATTGTCATTGGTATTAAGACTGTTTGAAAAAAAAAAATAAAAATAATAATAATAATTGAATTGCGTTTTGCTATGTTTTTTTTTTTTTTTGTTTTTTTTTGTAGGATTCTGTTATGAGTGTACATTGCAAACTAGTCCAGGAGCATAAACATTTGAGAGAAGATTGAAATAACAGCTGAAAAATTCATACAAGAATCCCATGCATTTCAGATTGTGTTTGTAGAGGTCCAAACTACAGGTACAACAAGGTTTTTCTAGAAAGATACAGGATATTTTGTTCTTTGTAGAGGATATTGTATTATCCAAGTCTGTTTCTCAAACTGTGGTATAATGAAAATAATGTTGATTCAATTTTGATATATTGTGCAGCCCTAAACGCATAAAGAAAAAATACAGATATAACACTGACAACGCCTAATGTAGTTGTTTAGAATGGACTTGAAACGACTTCTGTATTCTCAGTCATTCTCTGAACTTTTAAACTCTGACCACACAAATCATGAGCCTATTGTAGCTTTATGCAGCTGCCACTTACATTTAACTCCCATTGTCTCCCTCCATCATCCTCCCGCCCTCGCTTTGAAACAGTCACTTTTCAGCAGTCTGCTTATCTGGCCTTATTCACTGTCAAAACCCCACCATTCCGGCTCGGAAAACTCGCCGATTCCATGCGACCATCCGGACATTCCAGTGCTATCTTTCGGCTGCAGCCAATAACAGAGTGCCATCACATTTGAAGATATCCAGATAAATGGAATAGAAATGAGAATTAGGAAGGTTACCAAAGAGGCACAGTGTGAGCAAGCTGACAGTTTAATGGCTCACTTACTCACCACTGACAAGCGTCCAACGGGCATTTGTATCGCTATGTCAACTCCACTGATGTAAGTAAGGATTAGATGTAATAATAATATAAGATTAAATTAACAAATACATTTATTTTTATTTTCTTATGATTTTTCCCTGACTGTTAAAAGTGCAAAACAATCACTTAAAAGGGCATTTATTATGTATTATTGGTATTGTCATTAAAGAGGGAGTATTACACTTCTATGGGGTATTAACTGCAAACACATAACATTTATATCACCATGTTACCTTTTATTGTTTTGAAAACGCTATATTCACAGAAAACAACCTATTTTCCCCTCCCTTTGCTCCCCTTCAGGGCTCTATCATAACAAAATCAGCTGAATTTTGCTAATGAAACCATTGCACATCGCATCAGGTTTGTGAAGTTGTAGTGTGTTGCTTTGTATCATGCTTTTGTACATTTGTGCAGGAGCGTGGGTTACGTAGACTCGTGGGCTCAGTATTGGAAAGAATCATACAGCACCGTAAGGAAGGTTAGAGTCTGGGAGACATTGCTAGATTACTCTAAACCTCTTTAGGCATGTTTTTGATGAGAGAACAACATTATAACATGGTAGAAAGCTAAAAAAAAAAAAAAGCTAAAAAAAAAAAAAAAAAAAATCAATGTTGCATATAATACCCATCTCTTAAAAGTTAAAAAAATATTGGTATTGTCATTAAATATGTTCTAGAATACCTTTGCTTTGGCATCTCATGTTTTACAACTTAAAATAATGGCCACGTTTCGAAAATACACATTGCTTTGTGTCAGTCTGGGCTGCCTCATCCGGATATGGTGTTAGCAAGCTATTGACAGAAGAGGAAATTCGCATTAAATGACCTCCAACACGTAAGCACACAGCAGTAATGAATCCATTTAACAGCAGAAATACTCATAAGTCTGCCAATGATTTATGGACTTGAAAACAACACAGGAGACCTCCAAATTTCTCTTTTTGCTCAGTGCCACAGAGCAAGAGGTCCTCATAAACCGGGTTTTGATGGGTTTTCAACTTTAGGCGACACTCAATATCAGATTTTGCATAACTTAAAAAAATATATATATAATTCTAACTAAACCCTACACTGCGATATCTGTGTAATCCTTCAGTCGTCCAGGTCTGATCCATAGTAATAGCCAGAAGTAAAATCTGTCAACTGGACAAAAAGTTGTAGGAGTGAAGATGTTTTGCTGCTCATCCAAGCCGCTTCTTCAGTTCAAAGCGGCTTAGATGAGGAGCGAAGCATCTTCACTCCTACAACTTTTTGTCCAGTTGACACACTTTACTCTTGGCTTTTACTTACACTGCGATTGCCAGCTTCTCCTGACATCTTGATCCAGTGACCTTGAAGGATGGGTGAAATGCAGAGGACAAATTTCACTCAGAGAAGAATAAAGTTTACCTTATAGGAATCTGAGACCTGAAGTCAGACCAGTGCTGCTCACATAACGTTTTGAATGCGCCTTGCCTCTGTCTTTATTTTTGTGTAGAAATTTTAACATTCCTTTGTGAACTCTAAACTCCTTGGTATTGAAAATTAGCACTTGGGTTGTAAACACTTAAACCAATACACCTGGTCTCATCTGATGTAATTGCTATGTACATATTAAATAAATAGATCCAAATAAATACTATAACTTGGTTTAACAAGGATAAACTTGTTAAACTTGTTTACTCCAGAAATATTAGTTTGGAAGTTTTCTAAGTACCTGCCGACTACATCAGAATATGAGAATAATTTATTGACTCACAGTTGCTGCAGGTCTGTATAAAATTATTAAGACACAATCAATACAATGCAGAACAAAGCACACAGCTATCACTGATGAAATAAATATTGAGAATAAAAATGGGACAATAAAGTATGTTATTCGAAATAGAATAAGTAATATGTACTTATTTATCTTATCTTTTCTGTACTGCACAGGCATTCATTGAAAGGACAAATGAAAACACTATGTAACTTTTCTGGTGTGCTTGATATTGGCTTTACCTGAAATGTTCCACAGTATAGCATTAAACTAATCTGGCATTTATTTGATTACAGGTGCTGTTATTGCCAAACTAGTGTGTAGCAGTGTTGCCCCTCAACAGATCAACCCTTTAACAATTTGGGAAAAATGTCTAATAGCAATTTTTCTGACAAGCATGACAGTTACATTTGTGCTTTAAGTTGTAATAATAGGATTTGATAATTGCATCTATTCAAATTGGGAATTCGATACTTCAATACTTTACAAAGATGTGAGTCTTGTTACTGTTTAGTCTGTTCCAGTTCACATGGCCATGATTGACAGGTGGATCAGGGACATGTATGGTCCATCTGTATCAAAACAAATATGGCTACTTGCAAGGAAAAAAAGAAAAAAATATCACTTGGGACTGAAAAACGTCAGTGATCAAAGCATTAAGTCTGTTAATCTGAGGTGAGGGAATTTAGATTTTGTTTGTAAATGAAAGGTGACCAATGAGCTCCTTCATTTCACATGTGTCACTGAAAAAAAAAGTATCTGATTGCACAATCATGCTTGGTTCTAGCTTGAGACACGACAGAGGGCATGGTGACCTGACTGAAATCCATCTGTATAAAAAAAAATACAGAGATATCATTCTGGATTTGCCAGGCAATTGAAGCCATACTTGTATAAGACCAAAATCCAAGACCACACACCTCTGTTACAATCTGCATTCCCATAGAACAGAGACCTTCTCAGGGGAAATTTGAGCGAGTGTAAACAGGCTGCTGACGAGTGATATTACGCCTCCTGTCAGCGGGGCCATGTAAATACGCCATTGTCCCCAGCACTTCCTTTTATAGTGCTCAAACAATGCCCTCAGATGCACACTCCATTTTCCAATCCAATTTCCCGGTTTGACGATAAAGCGGGTTGAGAAGGCTTCCCCCGGGTGGTGCCATGGAGCCCCCTCATGCTCAATCAAACATATTTTATACACACATACATTCAACAGGATTTCTTCATAGGCGGGTATTTAGCACGTTGTGGGGACGAACATCTGTATACACACTAAAATTATGGGGACAAAAATTACATTTAAAAATGAATTATGTAACTTTTTTGGAGATGTTATTGCTTTGCCTGCAATATTCCACGGTAATAGCATTAAGCACATCTCATATCTTACACATCGGATCCGTAAATTCCAGATCTGTGGAGTCACAACCCCGCTAACAGTTAGAATATATGTTTTTAAGATATTTTTGTGCAGTAAAAACAACTGAATACATCGAAGACAGTAGAGCTCAAACAATAAGGGTTTTTTTCATGGCCAATTCTCTGAGAATCCAGAGAAACCATTGGCGCATAAGCTCTGCCGATACTTTTGGGCCAATATGTCGGGACGATTTTGATTTTTTTTTTTTTTTTTTTTCCCCTAAATTGTGTATTTTAAATTTACTACAAACTCATTCACAGTCATTTTTTATCACAAGCCTTTAAGAGAGCTGTATACTATATATACTAAGTATACTAGGTATACTAAGTTTTATGCATATTCTTTAGGCACCATGTCGAACCAAACAAAAATATCAGGCTCGGCTGAAGATTTAAGGGCGCTGGTCAATACGATAAAAAGTACCAACCAGTATATCAGTCTATCTTTGGAAGACAGAAGTTTAAAACCCTACTGTGGAACCTTGCAAGCAAAGCAGCAACATACAGATGGCATACCCACTCAACCTTGAAGGTGCACTATGTGACTTTTCTGGTTAAGATCTGGGTTATAATAAGGTAAGGTTGGGGTTTAGGTTAAGGTTAGGCAAGTAGTAACTATAGATCATTTAAGGATCCATTTTTAGGAGATGAATGTAAGTCAATGTAATCCCAAAGCATGGAAACGCAACATGTGTGTGTCATAGTGTTGAACAAATGAACAGACCTATACTCATACTTTGATGCATTACCATAAACCTTTTTAATTTGTTCAGCTTTGGAATAATGAATCCCCTAGCTGCTAAATAATATCTGTGGAGTATTAATTCTACACAAAACAATATGTCAAGATGCAATGATGAAACAGAGAGTTGGGAGCCAGATCTTCACCTTAACATCTGTAAAGCGCAATCTAGGTCTGTCAGATGCAGATTTGTGTTATGGGAGATGTACATGAATACATTTGCATAATTGTTGCTACGCTAATTTGTTATGTACAGAAAAGGAGGTTAGTGCATATGTAATGAATCGTCAAATCATACACGCTTTTTTATGTCTGGTGTATAAACCAGCCGTGCCAACTGAAAAAACTATTCACCCAGACTACATGTTTGATTATTAAATAAAAAATCTATAATAAGGTATTATTCACTCATGGCAGCAATAGCTGCTAGCTGTAGCTTGTGATAAAAGAAACCACAGTCATACATAGCTTACAATCACTTAACTGTACAATGTAGACTCGATATTATTTCAGTTAACTATGTTAAATCAAACATTCATTCAAACATACAAACATACAAACATACAAACATACAAACATACAAATACATACATACATACATACATACATACAAACATACAAACATACAACATATACAAACAATACAAACATACAAACATACAAACATACATATACATACATACATACATACATACATACATACATACATACATACATATATATATATATATATATATATATATACACACACACACACACACACACACATACACATATGCAAACCATTTTAAATTTTAACAAGTTTTTTCATGTTTTTTAGACAGCAAAAATCAGGTATAGAGGCTTTAAATTACACACCAAAATGATACTAAACAAAACTAAAACATAACCTGTTCATTGACAATAGCAGTAAGGCTTACTCAGTTTTTTGCCCCATTAGAACAGAGTAGATAAATTAATAAATGAAACAAATGAAGACATATTAATTAAGTGTTGCATGAATATAACAGATTAACTGATGAATCTAGCAGCACTTTAACAGTCCTCCTCTCTGTTGGAAATTATCAACTGAGCAAACTTTAACTAACTAAAAGTCATCAGAGCAAATAAATGTGAGCAGATCTTTCCTTAATATATATATATATTTTTTTTAATTTCTTATAATTTATGATGATATGGAAATGAGGGCCTTTATAATTTATCTAAAGTTAGCAGTAGCACATTGGATCTGTCTAGAGGCATTAGCAATTTGTCAAAGTCTTAAAGGACGTATATTATACATTGTTGTGGCTTTAATTGTCTTTAAAACATGCTTTTGGTCACCTTGGGATAAATATGTCACGTCTAACTTAAAATGTCTACATTTGGGAAATACACTTGATAAACAACAACAACAAACAACAAAACCGGCAAATGCAAACATTATTTGTGAGTCCTCAGAGAAGACAACTATGGACAAATGTCACAATTCAATTTTATTTATATAGCACATTTAAAAGCAACTTCAGCTGCCCAATAAAAAAAAAACAAAACAAACAAACAACTTGAGTAAAAACAAAGGTTAAAAAGGTACATTTTGCATAACGTGCCTTTTAACTCATTTCCACAATGTTTAAAACTCAACTCCAGACATAGTATTAACATCAAAAATCAATAAGTACAAAATTTAAATTGAAAGATGCTGATACCAAGTAATTCTGATTAACATACCCAGTAACAATAGCTAGATTTTCTTAGATGTAGTTCTTCAGCACATGTCATACACTGCTTTTCAAATCCACTAAAAAACCTCCGGCATGTATTCCCCTGGTTGACACCTCTTCTTTGGCTAACTTAATTTAGCGATTCACAAGTTGAGTGATGGTTACAACTCTACACAGAGCCCGGAGGAAGTAACGCCATATGACAATTTCCCCCAACGCTTTATGGTAATGTTTTAGGAGTAACTGCAATCCTTTATATGCTTTAACATTTAATTCTCTACTATGATAACAGGATAAAAGTGCAACTTGGGAACTTATCTGTCGTCTCTGCCTTCAGGGAGAGGCAAGTTTGGAGGGCGGTTAAAGCTATAGCTACAGCAGTAAGTATAAAATGCATCCAATGAGCTGTATTTTATTAAAGAGGCAAGAAATTATATCGCAGTGGATCCTTGGATTATAGGATGCAACAAAAAATGTGTTGGCACATCTGGGAGGGGAAATGCTGTTTAATAAATAGCTTGACATATTTCACTGTCATGATTATCCCACACATAACCTACTGTTTGTCTTGCTGGTCTCAGGCCAATGAGAGTGCACTCAAATCTCTCCATCTACAATCAAGTATTAAAGGCAGTCAAGATAATAGCACTTCGTTATCACCGCTGTAATAACTTAAGTAAACACAACGTGCTCAGTTTGGACAATTTAATTCTGTGTTAAAATCTAAGAAACCTATTAAAATTATTAATAATGCAGCTTGACCTCCATTGAAAACATTTAGTAAACTCTGTTTCGAACAAACTACTCCACCCAATCGGTCCTTTGTGAAATGAAATTGCATAGTTCCAAACAGATCCTTGGCCTTCTCGTCGTTGTTTTCTTTTCAAACCATCAGACAGTGGAATCAGCTCCAGACAGTCTGAAAATTGTCTATAAATCTTAATAATTCTACTAGAAATTTGAAAAAAGTACATTTTAGACAATCAAGTGTGTCGACATCTGTCTAGTTCATTAGTATTGTTCTGCATTTACTGTAAAAACTACATAATGGTGTTTAATATTTCTGTGGCCTGTAGGAAACATAATGTAATTGTGACAAAATATGTATTTTTAATGTGTATTTGCCTGCCCAGAGACTGCAGATGGAAAGTAGCGGTAGTTAAATCTGGAACAAATCACCTTCTCTTTTGTAAGATTTATAAATCCGTACACGGTCCCTGACAAATAAAGAATAAATAAATAAAAGAGTATACAATGTATGAAAAATACACAGGCTAAACACCAATTACACTCACTCACTAAAAGCCATTTAGATTTCAATCCAAAATTTGCAGATAGGTTACTTTTGCTGTCCAAAGTTACATAGCTTAAGTAATACCCAAGAGTGTGTAGTAGTACACTTGACATGTAGTACACTGACAAAATCTAACCACTCACCCAGTGTAGGCACAAATGTACACTTGCTGTCCAGTACATTCAAAAAACACTTTAGTCAAAACAACCAGAAAGTCCTATATGAAGCAATACTTGATCTAAATATTGATCTTTCTTGGAGAATTCATACAAAATATGTCCTTTTGTGAAACTCAGAGGTGTTATTGCAGAAGTTTGATTACTTCTCTAGCTCGATAATTAAAAACACTTCCACATTTCACTTCACACGGCTTTAACTTGCGAGAAAAAAAAAAAAAAGAAAATGCCTGAATCCCCGGGAAAGAAATCAATTTTTATTTTAGGCTGACTTTGTAGCACCTGCCTTGGAATATGTAACAACTTAGCATCATGGGTAGTTCAATCTGTATTTAGCACCATATTTTAGGGACCCTAAAATTAAATTAAAAATCAGGGTCTAAAGGCGTAGACCCTGATTTTTAATCCTCAGTTATCCAGGTAGGTTCCATAGTGGGCCATGTGCATATATGTGGTTTTATACTTCTTCAGATACAGCTCAAGATCATTCTAAAGTGAGGCTAAAGTGATCATTCTAAAGTGAGGTTAATTTCTCTCCTATGAATGTGATTTTTTAAGTATCGATACTTTCTCAATTAAGTATCTAGTTTCGATACTAGTACTAGTATTGATTAGCATCAGATTACTCAGATCAGATACTTCAATCAGTGACGAGGTAGCACTTCCTGGAGCACTCTATTGGACGCCATCCCAACTACCCACCAAGTAAGGTCTGCTTGTTGCATCCAGCCAAGTGGTGAAGAATAAAAGGGGGAAAAAAGAGTGTAGCCACAATGTGCATATGGGTTAGCTTAAGGGGAGGATAAACTGGGTTGGAATATTTGGGGCAGGAATTTAGAGCAAGTGTTTTGAAATTCAGATGCCATGCGTAACTTTTGGGGGGCACAGAATTAAGTCTCACCCAGCAGCTATGGGCGTTAGGCTGGGTAGAGCTGCCTTAGACGGGTTTGGGAGGGCAAGAATTAGCAAGGCTGACTTTTTTATTGTCAAAATAGCTGATATTCACATACCATTTGCCACTAAAACTAGGCTATTAATCACATTTGAGCAGATATCAAAACTAAATTAATAAAACAATCTTCAATAGGTTTAGAATGGGTTTCTTTATTAAGCGCCGAGTAAGATCACATTGTAAAATTCCAACTTATTTTGTGAAGAAAATTCCATTAGGTCTTTAGTAAAAAATATGGATAAAGGGCTTAAAGGTTTACTATTAGATTAAAACTGAGCAGAAATCAGGTTTTACCTATGACGCAACTAAACAGTCAATATGCAAACGAGAATTTTTGAATGCTTACAGAAGACGACTTTGGGACTTTGGATTAGTGGACTAATGAAACAAAACTGAATGAAACAAAATTTGCCTCATAAGGATTCTTTTAAAGAGGCACATGTTTTTTTTAACCATGGTATAAAAAATAAAAAATAATTTTAAAATAATTTCGTTTTCTTTATTATCAAAATGTGAAGATGTTTAAATTTTCAATATAGTGACACACAATCTGTCAATGTTTGGACAGTGGGAGGAAAACAAAGTACAGCAGGAGAAGCTACACACTCGGGCAGAATAGAATAAAAATGTGAGTTGGCGTGTTTGAAGATTGACCTGTCAGAAAACTGTGACCACCTCTCTCCTGATATTTTTATTATAAATATCATTGTAGAACAAACTAAAAGTTCACTTCCAACTGCTTTTCTTTTGTTGTCAAAGTTTGATCCAATGCTCTTAAAGATCTTAGGTCAAATGACTTGATAACAACTTTGTAACTAATTCATATTCCAGTTTAAGTCTGGCATGACCTCTGGCATGACCTCTGGCATGACGTGGGCGTGAATCATGTTTGAGAAACATAGAAGTAGACATTTAAACAAGTATCATGCTAAAAGATAAATACTCATCATAGTGAATTCAGACTACAGAAATCCTCAAGTGCAAGACAATTAAGTGTTTAAGCCTGTTCCAACCAACATAAAAGTATTAAAAGTTGTTGGTGTTGCTGTAGCCCATCATTTTCTACGTTCGCCCCAAATATTCTGCAGTTAGCCAAAGTTATAGCATTAGTTGATACTAGGGTTGTAGTCGACTAAAGAAATTCTTGGTAAACTAAAGACACGTCCTGCAGATCGATTGGTTGACTAATGACGGGGCGTGGCAAAAGCTCTCAAAATGATTATATATCTTTCTGTATCTGACCTAACTTCACTCACAAGAGTACAACTGCATGTACATGTAAAAAACATCAATGTGTGGAGAAAAAATACTAGACAGATAAACATGTGACTCATGAATTTAATTTGCCTTTTACCAATAAATACCAAAAAATACCAAAGTTTCATTTAACTCACTCACTAACTTCTCCTTTCTGCTGTTGTCCCATATAAACCCTTATAATGTAAATATAATGGTTAGCCACTAAAACATAATTGGCCAATTAATCAACTAAAGAACTAAAGGACTACAGCCAAAGTTGATAGATGTCCAATCCTTTGTTTATCTTCTCTGTTTAACACTGTAGGCAAAACCAACAGATCTGGTTATTTTCAGATTGTCTAAATAACTACAGTCATAGTTTCTAGTGTGAGTAAGTCCCTCTCCAGAGCAGCTCTCCTTTAAGTCCACATGCCGGAGCTATGGGACTACGTCAGCCCAGCCTGTATCATCATTCTGCCCCCGCACACCTCACCTCTCTCTCACTTTAAAGGAGACACTGTAGTATGACTGAGGAGGCACACTAAAAACAGCAGACTGAAACAGCGGGACCATCTGCTACTGCAAAACCAAAATAATCAAATTTGGAAAGTCTCATTAAGGATCATGAATATTTGTTTAACTAACCTTTATTGTCAAGTTCTGGCTAGGTTAAGACACAAATCAAGTAATCTAAATTCAAATATAATGTGATAAAAAGGTGAAGGTTAAGGTATACTTTATTAATCCTACTGCTGCTGCTGTATACTGTCTGCTGACCCATCTCCAAATCTTTAAATAGTCTTGGTCAGGAGGACTACCTTAGCTGGAGGATTTAATGTACTGTGCATGTTTTGGGTTGATGAGGGAAGCTGATTTACCCGAGAAACCCACCCAGACACAGTGAGAAACATGCAAACTTCACACAGAAGGCCACAACCTGCTTGCTTCTTGTAATGTGTGAGTGCTAGCTCTGTCACCTTGTCGATAATAGTGAGTATTATATGGTGTATACCTGTAATATGGAATCAATCAAATCTCTTCAAAAGGTTAATCTTGTGCAGCAAGATGGATTCCTGTGATATTTGTGAGTTCACAAACAGAGAATTTCATCTTGGCAGGCTTGCGCTGGTTCGACAGGGCCAGCCCGCTGGTGGGCTGGAGACTGGACCAATGACAGAGCAGCATTAGAAGCCAAAGGCGAAGTGCCCAAATGAACCAAAACAAACATGGCCATGACAACAGACATACTTCAGCCTATTTTAGCAAAAATACAGACCATTTTATTCATGAAAAATGTGCAGAAGGTTAAGTGCTTTTTGCGTGGACAGGTCTGTGTCTGTGCTTTTCCCTCAATTAGATATAACAAAAGTTCGATTTTTCGGCTTAGTTTTGTGATGCTTTGACCAATCAGCTTGGAATATTTGTTTGAAACATCTCAATCACTTTCAGCGAGTCATCCCAGACTGATAAATTCAATTCAGAATGCTACACATCAATCTGGTGTGAGCAAGATTAGCAAAAGGTTCAGATAAAAAGAAAAAAGAAAGAAACGTGTAGAGTAATAAAAGACCATGGAGTTAAGCTAATTTTTCTACATTTGTATGATTCATTTTTCCAGTCAATTCACTTTTTATGCAATTTTGGAACCTCAACTAAGACATTTACTGGCACATTTTGACACATTTCAGATTGCAAAAATATCCAATTATTGTTATTGAGAGACTCCCAAAAATGATGGGATGTTAATTTTTATCTTTATCATTAAGGTCAATCCAGGCTAACACTTTAACACATCCTCCAGTTGCCTCTTTCTCCTGTCAAGCCTTTCCTGACTCCTAATTCACCCCCAAGTGAATCACAAAGCATCATGGGATACATAGCAACGGTTGCCAGTCGCCACTTTCCCCTGAACAACTCCTCCTGACAGCTTCTAGCCCTCATTCACTGGCCTGCTGTTCACTCCGCGTGGTATTTATAGCCGCCTATTGATCGAGACAAATTTGGCATTGGAGATTTAGCGGCTGTCTATAGAATAACGTTTTGTGCGTCTAGACAGTGTCACCTGCAGGAAGCAAGCACGCGCCCGGTAGTGAAGTCATCTCCTCATCATCGGAGCCCATTTTAGACTCTACAAGTGTCCAGCTGTCTCACACAACTAGCCCATAATAAGACTTAGTGTTTCTCCATCCATCTCGGGTAGCTGGCTCGAATGTTCGAAAGGGAGCCTATTGTTTAGTTAGTGCACTGACGGATGACTAATATGCTATTTAAAGGGGCTTATAGGGCTCGGCATGTCGACTTCTGTTGAATGGCAATTGATGGGTAGTGCTGGGAGTGATGTGGTTGGGCTGTGGGTGGTCACTTATGGGGTATGTGGGTAAAAGAGACAAAATTGTTCTCACGAGTTGTTACGCATTATGCTTTTGTCTGCTACACAGTAGTACTACAGTTGAGACCAGTGGAGTATTAGTTTATACTTGGACATTTTAATTGTAATGTTGCTCTAAAATGACTTAAATCTGCTGAATATTGCGTTGCAGATTTTTGCCGGCCCCATACAGTACGTCATAGTAAACATCATCACAACAAAATGCAGTGATGGTCCCGCCTATAGAGAGCTTCAGTTCATGGGAAAGAGAAGGGTTTGTGTTTTTGTTTTTTCAGAGGATGAAGTAGAGAAGAGAAGAGAGGTGGGCATGTATGGGTGGTGGATTAAAATGGGAATTTTCAGAGCATGGCATCTTGAATGCAGGAGAATAAAGATTACATTCCATATTATTATTACTTATTACATAACATGAATCACTCTAAATACAACTTGCTCAAAAAGAAGATTTTTTCATAATATGTCTCTTTTAAAATAAGTATTACTCATGTGAAGGTAAAAAGTATAGATTATGAGTTTAAAAAGCAAAAAGGAAATTGAGACATTGTCAACAACTTTTGTCACTTTACCCTTGAATTACAGAACCTTAAATTACTATATTCATGTAAGATTACTTTAAAAAAAAAAAAAAAAAAAAGTAGATGTCAGAAAAAACTACTCTGTGAAGTACAATTTGCTAATTAAATCCAGGAAACTCTGTCTACAATCTATAAGTTAATACTGAGCAGTATTGCTCACAAGAGATAGAGGAAGAAGGAGTTTGAGTTTTGTTGTGACAAGATGTGAAGATTCTTTTCCTGGTAATGACTGTTATTAGGTGTGCGCTGGATGCTACAGTAGGTATCAGTCAGGGCAGGGAGCACTATAGCTTTAACATGGTGTTTACTCAGACTTCTCAATGTCTGACCCTTCAGTGTCCTTAAAAAAGACCAATGCAAATGAATGGTGAGTCATAGGTACACAGTGTGTCATGAGAAACGAGTACACTTACAGGGCTGCTAATTACAATTGAACTTCATTGTTAATGAGTAAACGTCATTGATACACGCCCATTTCTGCCATTTAACCAATCACAGGAAGGTGAAGCCTGTCAAAAGAAGCAGATACTTTTTGTTCACTTTTAAAAGCAATAAAGCTACTCCATGTTAAAGAATTGCTATGAAGAAAATTGCATCAAAGGTTTAACAAATATGATATATGATTTTTGCCATTTCTCCATCCCGTACAACTTAGTAGATATTGGTACACTTGGAAGTATATATGGTAGACAATAAGACTACAATAGAAAATATAATTCAGAAACTTGGAAAGGAGATATTCTAAAGTTCCAAGCTGTGGGATGAATCCTCCAGCCTAAACAGGAATCTACTTATTGCTTGTACTATTAACTTGTACGTAAATTGTATCATATGTTTTGCTATATTTTAATTTAAGAAAAACACTAAACTTTTTCCCACACTCATAGAACCTATTAATTCGAGTAATGGTAATTCTTTATCAGTGGACCAGTATATTTTCAGTGATTATCATTACAACTTCATGCTTAATGGGAGTATTGATCCTTTGCAGATGATGTAATCAACATTCCCTGTGGGCGTGATGCTAACTACAGGAACTGCTCTGTCAGAAGTTCTGCTACTTAAGTTAGACTTTTATCCTTGTGCCGGGTTGGAAAAATTTTGCATTTTGGTTTTTAAACTGCCATAAAAGTGTCAAACATTCATATTTTTCAATGATTTTGGGTTGGTTTTTTTTTTCTCTTTAAAATTGCATATTGGGATTATAAATTACCATAAATTATTCAGCCCTTAGATGCCAGTTTTTGTCACATACCATCTACTGCCAATTTGAAAAAAACTGAACTACAACAGGTAAGATGATTTGTGCTGTTAAACAAAGTCCCTTTGAATAACATTAGTCATAAACTAGCTAGCGTTAGCCAGCAGGAACAACTACAGGTATCTACAAATTAACAGATGTCTACAGCGAAAATTGAGTCAAAACCTAATTTAAAATTCACGCTTTTACCCTTTTCACCTCTATAGAAGCTTTTACATCAAAATTCCACCACAACTTTTAAACGGGGAAAACTCACTCACTCTGGGCTGACTCACATCCAGCTCCAGTGACGTGCTAAATACCAGTGCCGCCACAGCACTAATCACCGCCATTTCACTTAATCATGGTTAATTTTATTAGTGACACACGTGGCTCGCCTGTCAAGAGCCCTGTTGCTGCACCCGCCACCGCTCCATACTTCTCCGGTGCACGGGCACATAAATCGGCATTCCATCAGCTGTTTGCATCCTGGAGCATGGAGGAGCCATTAGGGCCCGGTGGGGGGCTGATAGGCAGTGATCAATACTAATGGTAAAACCGTTGAAATGTCAGGCGCTGATTTGTGGTGTGTCAAAAACGTTTCTCTATTCAAACAGCAAATAAATGTGACACTTGATAGGAGGAAATATATCATGTTAGGATTTAGCTACAGGAATAATAAGCTAATGGTTTAGTTTAATAGATTAGAAATTAGGGATGGGTGGTATTGGTATTGGTGATATTGGACGGGACAATCCTGCAACAAATTAATCTATATCAGTTAGTATATCTACAAAAGTGAAAAGTTAATTTGCAAACTTTATAATAGTTTTAAATTTGTGGGTTATCAGTGTCTGCAAATATTGGATATCAGCCACAGCCACAACACCAATATTGGATATTGGTATCGGACCATCCCGATTTGAAATGTCTTTGTTTGAATAAACTGGCATGATTGGATTGTAGAAGCAGGAGCTCAGGACATAAGAGACATTTAAGGTTGGAGATTCAATTCTCATTACCTACAAGTGAATATTGCAGTTGTGTCCTTGGGCAAGATACTTCACCCACTATGATTTTTGTGTTTGTGTGCTAAGGCATATAAATGTGTGATTTTGTAGCTTGATGTAAAGTGTTTTGAGTACCAAGGGGAAAAAACGTAAAAAGTTTGAACAGTGCAACCACCATCTCAAAAAAGGTTTTACAAATTTCAAAAACAGTTTTACAGAGTGTGCACAGCAGGGCCAAACCAGGACAAGATTGGTCTTTTTTTGTCCCCAGCAGCACAATATTTCACAATTGAATCAAAAGCGCAATTTGAGTGGTTGCATTTATCAAATTGCAAAGACTGCAGGCAATGTTTCAGTCTTCTCTCAAAGGTTAACGCTCCTGGACGTGTTTGACATGTACACTCTGAACAGAATCCTAATTTCGTAATTGCAAAATATGCCAGAAAAATGGCAATCAGATTGTACATAAACCCACACTGCATGAGCGTATCTCTGCAAATTAGTGTCATGATACTAAAATTTCAAACTCGATTTTGATACAAAGGAATAGACTCAATAAAAATTCTGATACGCGATGATAATAACAAAAACAATAGAATAGACAATTTTAACGTTCAACATTAAATCATGGTACTTTCTTTTACATTAACATGTGGCCTTATATCTGTGTAATCCTTCAGTCGTTCCAGGTAGGTTCCATAGTGGTCCATGGGCGTATACTAGTCTATGTGTCTTATACTTGTTCTGATAGAGCTCCAGATCATTCTAAAGCTATTCAGGAAAGGTTCATGTGAATGGGACTTCTTTTTAGTATTGATACTTGCTCAAATGAGTATTGAGTTTTTACACTAGTATCAATTAGTATCTGATTTTTGATACTTTTGATATTACAGATGTGTGTGTAGTTCCCACCTGGCTAGAGCCTGAACTTTGACCTCATGTCGCTCCTCAAGTTCAGTCAGCTTCTTCCTCAGCTGCTCGCTCTCCTGTCTGAGGGTGGCCGAGTGCTCCATCTCTCCATCCAGTAAACTGCGGAGAGACCTGTCAAACACAGACAGAGGGAGAGAGAGAGAAAGAGAGAGAGATAAAGCCAACCATCATGTTTGAATAGAGGAGTACAGAATGAATCTTACAGTTGGGAGAAATTGACGCGAAGAGCGATGGCGCAAATGGGGCTGACAAAATTGGATTGGCAAGTTATTCATTATGAAAGTTCATCTTGTTCATTGAGATGTGAGGTGTAGATGTGTATTTAGGAGGATTATAAAAGGTTAATTAGGTTTACAAAATTGAGTTGAATTGATTGAGTGAATGATCAACAAATTGCTCTTTTCTATTGCTCTAGATGAGCCATAGTCACTTAATAGCATTTGGTTAATTCTGTAAAGTTAGTTAGCTATTACATGTATTTATTCATTATTTTACATGGGAGTAATGACAGCTAACAATACAGCAAAAAGCAGATAATATAAATGTGTAAGACAATGATTTGAGGTTCACATTTATAGGTACACTGTGTAACTTTACCGGTGGGGAAAGGGAGGGACCATGTCACCATGGAGATGTTATTTCTTTGCCTAGAATGTTGCACAGTATGGCATTAAACTTATCCATCTAGCATTCATTCAATCATGGGTGTTTTTATTGCTAAAATGTTAAAATGTACCTAGAAAACATTGTTATTGTAAGTGTGGGTCATTACTCCACAGATCTGACCTGTAACTTGGCCTGGTGGTGTCACCTGCTTGTCTCCATGGAGATAGATAAGTTTCAGCCAAGGAAACAACAACTCCATGAAGAAAAGAAGGTAGAGTACTATTTCCTTTCATCAGAGAGATATCAATTTGGAGTTTGTTGATTAACAAACCAAAAACAGAACCCTCCATCTGAAAAAGTTATATAGTGCACCTTCAAAAACGTAAAAATTTCAATACAACAGCATCTATCAACAGTTCAGTATTTGAACTGATAACGCTTTAAAGTGAGACTAAACTCAGCTACATTTCAGATAGAGCTGCCTAACTGGGCAGTACCTGGAGGACTAAAGAAGAGGGAGGGGGCGTCTGAGGAGCAATGTGATTGATCTAAGGCATGCACACTTCAAACTCTGCTCCTGCTGTCACATGTTTGCAATCAGAAACATCTGGGCGTAAGCAGGGCAGTCTTGCGTGATGTCACCAAATACTAGAAATTGTACTGGCCACTGAAAGCAGCACACTGAGAAAGCTGCAAATTTACCTAGTTTGCATTAAAGTCATCAAAAATGCTGTGTGTTTTTAGTTCCACTTCTAACCTTTTCACCCATGTTGTTTTTATATCTAAAATGGTGCATGCTAATCCCACCGTAACATACGTGTCTTCCCCATCGCTGTGTAATCACTTTGTTTATTTAGCCTTATCGGGAGCTCCTATCTCACCCCGTATAAGCTGTGTACTTCCTGTTCCATCAGCGTACATCAGAGCCTCTAGTGGCTTATTAAAAGTTACACCTCAGAACAGCAGCGTGCTCCCTGCCCCCGTCAGCACAAAACACTCTCTCGTCTGAGTCCAAAACAGCCAGCTGACATCATGTGCCCCCACAGGTCAGACAATATCTACTCTCCCTCTTGCTCTGTACCTCCCCCTTTTCTATTTCTTTCTTTTCCCTCTGTCTCTCTTCCTCTCCCTCTCTATCCCCCTCCTTCCCCAAACTTTCTCCTCATTCTATCCTCACCTTCTTTTTCCTGCTCTCTTCCTCTCCCTACCGCTCTCTATATTTGCCTTACTCCCCCACTCTACAGTTTCTTTGTCCCTTACTCTCTCCGTTTGTCTCTCTGTCTCCCTCCCTGTCCCTCTTTCTCTATCTATCCCCCTCTCTCTTTTCTCCCCTCTAATCTTTCGTTTTCTCTCGCTCTCTCTCCCCCGCTCTCGTTTCCCTCTCTTCTCCATCTCTCTTGCCTCTCACGTATCTTCCCTTGCTTTTCCCTCTCTCCATGTCACTCCCCCAGTGTGTAGTGTATGTGTGTGTGTGTGTGTGTGCGTGTGTGAGACGTACATGTTCTGCTCCTCCAGCTCGTCTTTGCGATTCATCATAGCTACGATGGCTTGGCGGAGCTCTACTGCAAAAATACACAGAAGGCACATGTTTGCATACATGGTGCATAGGTTCAAGGAACATTTAGCCTAACACATAAATTCAAATTATAGTTATAGGTTATAGTTAAGTTATAATTCAACTTTCACCAATTTTCTCATGATCACTAATACTGCTCAAAAGCTTAAAATATTTCATACACATACATATGTTGTTATTTACATTTCACTGTACATAAAATATCTTTAGGCGACTCCCAAATCACTCAAGTTGTTATATTGCATTGCTACACTTTTCTAAGACACTTGGTTGAAATCTAGCTTCAGCCAAAGTTCCTAATGTTAATGAACTACAATTACAACTGAACCCAAGTTGCCAGTGACTTAACCTGCAGATAGAGGACTCATCATTCTCATCTCATTTTCTCATTTTCAGTATATTGACAGGTCATGCCTCATGTGAAAGCTCAGAACCTCCACAATTCAATCTCTGAGCTGTAGAGGCCGCACTAGCAGTGATTCAACACAAACAACTTGACCATAATATCAAATATTTTAATAAATAGTATTGTAATTACAATTAAATCACCATTAGAACTGTTATCAGTAAGAGCTATACTTGATTTAAACATGTTTACCTCATATCTAGAAAAACAGTTAGGTTGCGTTTATGGAATTTTATGTCAAAATCTTACATACAGATCCTTTAAAGCAACAAAATTCACAGTCATTGTTTTCTGCTCTAGTAGGTGTAAGACATTTTTTAAAAGTCGGGAATTTTCCATATAAAAGCCAATGTTGAGTGGAGCATAATTACCACTATTATGGCTGTCAGGCTTTACACTGGTCATTCTGCCAGTGACATGGCAACACTAACTGCATCTATTGTGATGTCAATCCAGCTCAAGTACTTTAGAAAGTTTGTTTTTATATAGTTATTACAACAAGTTCATTTTAAAAGACTTTTCATCATTTTCTGCTGTGGTCACGGGTTAGTTTTTAAATTTAGTAAGGTCTAGGTTGGCTCCAATTTCAAAATATGCAATCAGTGGATACAAACAGGGGCTAAAATTATCCAAATGGTTCTAGTGAAGGCATATGAAGTTTAAAAACACAGTGGAGAACTTCCAGTATTACCAGATGACATCACAATCCACAAATCCATTTGAGAGAAGAACTGTAGGGTTTGTGTGTTAAACATGTATGAATGAAACAAAACGCAACTCTGGGTATGTTTTTGATAAGGAAACAACATTATAATAGAACAGAAATTTGCATAATGTGGGCCCTTCAAATTGTATTACTTAACAGTCAAATCACACATCACAATCTTATCCAATTTTCCGTGGGTCTCTTTATAACACAACTGCCCAATTTCAAACCAAATTGTGAATTACAATTACAAAATACCACAACCACTTTTCTATGAATTGATTCAATCTATTACTAATATTTGCAAAGATGAATTTAGACCTTTAGTATAAACAAATTTGTAATTACTTTCCAAATTACATTGAATAGATAATGACAATGGGGGTTGTGGAAAATGTTAAAAAAAAATAAATAAAAAAATTGGGATTTTACAGTACAGGGACCAAAAACTGTCAGAATTTGTCATGTATGATGTAGGAGCAGTTGTCAGGCTGAGGTCTGGGCTGGACACAGAAAATGACAATGGAGGAGATGGTAAGCCTGAGTGTGAATGGAGAGAGTGAATGAGCAGAGGTTTAAAAATGTACAGTATGTGCCCACACTCACATACAGGCTATTACAGTGGTATAGGTAGAAGCTCCCGGTTCAGTACAGTTAAAGAACACCTATTGTGCTTGTGTTTGCAATACCGTTATAATCTATGACACCTGTGGATGATCATGTTATAATTTGCACATTTTAAATTGCAATATTTATCTAAAATGACTTAATAAAAGAAAGAGGTCCACTGACTTTCACTCCTATTTGGGACTGCAGTTTTCTGCAGTCCCAAATAGGAGCCAATGTTGCCGCAAACCACATCACAACAAAGAGTCGGCACCTCAAATGGATAGCTGCAGATCACACTAGCGAGCAGCGGATTTTTTTTTCATCTGTACCAAAAAGACTACGCAGTAATTAAGTAGAGAGTAGGGAATGTAAGGGGTTTATGGGGAATATGGCATCTTGAAAATAAGCGATTAAAGACTGTTTAAACATGCGCAAATTACTCCAAACACAACTTTGGGTGAGTAAATGGTGAGGGGAAACAACTATAACATGGTTAAAAGCTCTAAAATGTCGATTTTGCATAAAAGGTCTGCTTTAAGTGTGTTTAAAAGCTTTAATTTTATACACATGTATTTTGTTGCCAAAAATGTCTTCTATGTATAAATATTGTCTGAGTTTAAAGTATAATAGTATAAATAACATTAAATTCACAGATGTTATGAATATCTTCAACACACCGCTAGGCTCTGTGCAATCCCTCAGTCGTCCACGTCTGATCCACAGCAAAAGAAAAATAAAATCTGTCAACTGGACAAAATAGCTAGACTCTGATGCTATTGTAGGGGTGAGTAATATGCCATAGTTCAAATCTTATTCTTTTTAGATCCTATATTATAATTTGACCAATAGGAACTTTTCACAGAGCCACCCACATAGTTTCAATTCTCTCAAAAAGTGTGGAGCTGCTCTTCCTGCACCATTCAGTCCCTATGAGAAAATACAACTTTTCTAAACACAGAAGCTTCCTCTGGTGAAGTGTTACATCGTAGTATAGGTCTTGACATGCTGTCTGTGATTATGTATTCATAATGTGCTATCCGCTGCCTGGTATTTAAATATGGACTTATTTTAGCATGACTTGGCTCATTTCCAATACACAGTGAATGGAGCGGGAAGCACTGCTTCACACTTTTTGACAGAACCGGAACTAGCCAGCTGGCTCAGTGAAAAAAGCCTATAGGGTATATGTCAATTTTATAAAACTAGCATATTGTCCGAGGAATCAATTCAGTCTGCATTGCCCCGATGTTTGGGTTAGATTGTTCCACAGAATGGCATTAATCTTCTCTATCTCTAAATGCAGGTTAGATAAATTTAATGCAATACTGTGGAACATTCCATGGCATAGCAGTCCCTTAGTGTATCACTCTACCTGCCCACTCTCCTCTCTCTCTCTTCCTCACCTTACCTCCCTCTATCCTTGCCTCACTCCCCTCTCTATCATTTTATTTTTTTACTCTCTCTTTTCCATTTTTTTTTTGTTTTGTTTTCCCACCTACCCCCCCCCCCCCTCTCTCCTGCTCTGTCCCTTACACCCTTTGTCTCCCAAACTCTTTCATTCTCCCTCTCTGCACCTTTATTAAGTTTAATGCCATACAGTAAAACATTCATGGATAGAAAATTGAGCATTACAATTCCTACTTCCTTCCTAAAACAATACTTTGTGTATCCTCTTTCCATTATCGTGATTTTATTCTCTTGTCCACAAGATGTAAAGTACCTATAGATGACTTTACTGTGCATTTTAGCTTTTTATCTTGTTGATCTCTGTAAACAATGAACAAATTTGAAACACAATTCAAAATGGAAGCAGTATCAGCAAACCCAAATCTTTTTTTTTTCCTACTCTGGCTTGCGAGAATACACCTCTGGACCACTGGAGTTATACAATTTCACCTTATTTCTAGACACAAGAAATAAAAATGACCTTTCATTTTTTTCTTCACAGCGGGGTCCATCATCACTTTTCCATTAGGAGACTACAGCCCAACGCCCCCTGTCTACGAGAACCGCGAACAACTCCAATAATAGATGCATTAAAAGCCAGGGCTGTGTAATCAAGGTGCTTTGTGAATTATAGAGCTCCATACTGTCCAATCACATGGAACTCTGCGGTGCACTTCCTGCTCCTGCCCACTCACATTACTGCCTACACATATTCAATATTCCAGGCTTATTCCTGGACAAGAATTCTCAATGAATTTCCACACTGTGTTACTGTAGATAGCAATAGATTAGTAATATATTGGCATATTAACAGGGCCTGTACCGGATTTTTTTTTACATGCATTTGAGCAAAACATGTCTTGCCACAGTACATATATAGTGTGTAAGCAGCTCTTGAAATCAAAATATGTTCACTGTGTGGACTAATTATAAAGCATTTTATTGTTCAATGATCAGGAAGGGCTCAATAGCATGCTGTTTTTGTTTGCATTACCCTGACAGCAAAACTCTGCTCTGTTCTCTGAAAGTTGTGAAACATGCTTATAAAGTTGCAGTGAATAATAAGGATAAGGTAAGTGAGGAATAACTTAGGACCACTGCAAACAAATGAATCTTAAATGTGTCTCTACATTTTGAGTTGTCTCAAGTCTATGTTTTATCATATATAGAATATTAGTAACTGTAAAAGACGAAAATGAAACATGCTTACAGAACCAAATGACAAAAACAGGATCCATCTATTTAGTGTATTTTTATAGTTCCCAAACAACTTTTTAACAGAAATAAGCTTAAGTATGTTTTTGGTACAAGTACATTGTAATTGAGAACGTACGCACTAGTCACAAGAGCTTCTCATTGAGTGAGATGGGATGAGGCTGTTCACATGGGAATATGGACCTACAACAATAGACAATAGCACTTGAAAATGAATAATTTTAGCTTTCATGAATTGTGTTTGAAGAGGCCAGATTGTGGATATAGAGAATAATAGCACTGTAGGGTCATTAGATAGATCCTCTAGCTATATGTTTGTGGTGGTAAAGTAAAAGTTATTGTGACAGTATCATATCAAACATGTGAGTATTTCCATGTGTGTTTATTGTTCTTTTACTGTACTTTTATTGAAAGTAACTACAATATTTAAATTGAAAACGATATGTCTACTAAATAAATTCCTCCTTGATTCTGAAATGGAAAGAACACATTTTCAAATGTACTACTGTTTTGAATACATTTTTTTTTTTCCTTATTTGGTTATAACCTGGCTATTTCCAGATTGATATGTGTAGCCCTCTGAATAGAGGTCTACAAGATTCTAAAACATCTTTAGTTAAATCCAGTTCAGAGAAAAGCACAGCTGTCTTAGCTGTCCACAATTGCACAAAGCACTTCGCTCTCCATGGTTTTAAAAAACAAAATAGTCTGTATTTCCGTTAAATTAGACTAAAGTACTTCTGTCGGCAGTGCCATGTTTGTTTAGGTTTGATCAGAGATGGCTTCCACACAAACCACAGTACCACCCTGTGATTGGTCAGTTCAGACTCATCACATGCAAACCCTTCAGCCAGAACTGAACAAGATGGATTCTCAATAGTGAAATCACAAAAATCAGAAATCTTTTCTTGCTGGCAGGGCTAATTTGGTTACATGACAAAAGAAATTTGTCAAAATGAACAAACAGGTTAAGGTTCACTTATGCGCACATAGGTTAAGGTACACATAGATTACGGTACACTTATGCCACGGGGGCAGTGGATGCTGCAGAGCCACACACGGGGACACATCTTCAGGACTCAGGACTACTGTATCTGGAGGATTTTACCTGTGGTGCATGTTTTGGGTTGATGGGGAAAACTGGAGTGCTTGGAGGAAACCCAACCCAGACCCTTTTTGATGTGGGGTGAGAGTGCTTGTCACTCGGCCAGAGTGCTGTTTAATGAATACCCTAACTCCTAGCACCAAACCCTTAATTAAGTAGTTACTAAGCCACAAGCAATCCTAAACAATTTATAAGCTATGTGTTCATTATGAATTCAATCTTTCTTTACTTCTTCTATTGAGGCTAATTAAGGTGGGTGACTGAACATACTTTCGTGAATGCACAATCCTATCTATTCGTAGCAGTTGTGACAAAATCCACTTTTCTGAAGACCAGAAGTAGCTCTTATTTTTTCCTTGCCCTTATATCTTGAGTTTTACATCTTTTTTGAGTTTCTCTCAACCTTCACGGAACTTTGAAGACTATTTCTATCTCTTTTTGCACTGGTGTTTTTTAGATAGCCACCTCTCTGCGTGACCCCTTGACCTCTCCTCACAAAAGGCTAATAGACTGTGCTTTGTGTCATCCCCAACCCCTTTTCTCACTCTAGTGCTCTGTGTCTATTTCTGCTACCTTCACAACAGAGCCAGATACAACCATGTGTCAGACTGAGTAGAATAAGGCAATTTGGGCATTTCTGAATCTATTATAACGCAAACATTCAGTCCAAACCTCAAATCTATTAGCTGGTATTAATAGGAGTGGAATTGTTCACAGTATAGCTCTTCTATTTTTGCAGAATCCTAGAAGAGAGGGCATTCGGTTTAATAGTTATTTTAAAGGGCAACAGTGCCACCTGGTGAGCATAATAAGTATTTCATCACAAGATACTGGAGGTATGAATGGGATTGATTGGTGAAATGGATTAATATTATAAGCAATACAGAAAAATTGGTTCTTTTTACACTTTATTTACTACATATAAAAAAGGCTAGTACATATACAAAAATGCTGATTCATGTAAACTGTTAAATAAACCAATACATGAATAAAATAAAACATGATCTAATATCTACCCATAATCTCAGGAGAACAGAATTTGTTTAAAGGCAGTTGGGAATAAAACTGCATTTGACTCATCTGGCACTAACAGCCATGCCGTGTGACTGGGTGAGCAGGTTCAGTGGTGGAAGCAGCACTCAATTTTATTACGTAAAAAGTAAAAAGTACAGAGCTTCAAATGTATTGATTTTGATAAAGAATTGTGCTGAATTATTCACTTTAAAATTTACTTTGTAAATTTGTATTTAAGTACAGTACTTAGTAAGTAGTACTACAGTACTACTTTTACTTTGTCACATTCCACCACTGAGCAGGTTTGCTGTGAATGTATGCATAAGTTCCTTGTTGGATATTTAAAGGTTTCATTCACAAATAGGAATAACTACATGAGTCTAAAATCAATTTTTAATATTACCATGATGAACAAAGTCACTGTGACTCTGAAAGTAATTTTTTGTACCGTTTATGTACTTCCATTTAACTTGTGCACAACAACTTGGTGCACTTTATTATCTTCGTACTGTTTGTGATTTTATACTGTTACTGATTTTATACTGTGTCATCCCTATGACCACCAGTTGGATACCCTGGTGCACTGGACATTTTATTAGGGAGTTATTATCTTTGTACTTTGTGATTTTATGCCTGTGTACAATTTATGTTATGTCCCTGTTTTTTAGTTAAATTTGTGGACAAAAGAATTTCCCTGGGTCTGGGGCTGTCAAGTATTTATTTACTACTATTTACACACTTCTATTTGATCCCTACTGACCACCAAGGATTCCCTGCATGGACATGTCAAGCTCTGCCCGAAACCAGTTTAGGAACTTTTGTTTGGAAACCAGCTGTCAAATATTTTACACTTTACACAGAGCTGAGGGAAGAGAAACCTTTCTGACATGTCAAGCAGCGAAACCAGTTTAGGAACAAACAAGAAGGTCCAGAGAGGAGGGAAGACAACACTCACCGACAGACATGGATTCTGGCAGGGCAGATGCAGACAGAGCACTGGAAATAGGAGCATGCTGGGCAGGAGGACTTGACTCCATACTGAAAAATACACAAACATTCAAATATCTAACACTCATATTTAAGAATTGAAATTAAATTATTTTTTATTTCTATTCCATGTCTTACTTGAATGTTAGCTGCACACTTTCACAGTTGTCTACAGGCCCGGTGCTATCACTCTGAGCAGGAAATGCAGCAGTGTCTTCCACAGAGCTTACTGGAAGAACAAGACAAAGTGAACAGCTTTGATCCATGCAGCCAAGCCAGTAATAGTAGAGTAGAAAGAAATAGAATAGTAAATGGCTGAGATACAAGGTAGGTGAAAACATCAATTATCTGAGAAGAGTTACAACTTTGAGTAAGAGGGAGCACTGTTATAACATGGTTAAAAGCTCATTTAAGTCCAGTATGTAACGTTTTACCTGGCTGGGGGTCAGTAGGGTTCACAGGGATGAGGATGTCTGAGCTGCTGTGCTCTACCATTGCCTGTAGGGGACTCCACGTAGACACACTGGATAGGCTGCCCACCACCAGTCTGATAAACACAATAAACACATACATTATTGTAGTAATAGTTATTACACAAGATTTTAATGCATGTCATCAAATCTATTAATAACAAGGTTTCATAAAAGCAAACCTAACTGTGTAAATATGTACTGTCTTTAACTGTCTAAATGCGTACTGTTAATAGTATCTGTATTTTAAGGTACAATTTTAGCTTTAAACAATAATCCTTGTAAATAGCAAGATGTTAATTCCAATACATACACACTTTTCTTGGTATCTGCCCTTTACTGTTCATTGAGAGCTGCCTTAACAAGTCAGTTTCTCCATTGTTACAGAGAAGTGGGGGATATATCAGAAAAATTGTTAATACTGTAATGCTGTTTTGGAGGTATAAGATATTAAGATAAGATGACATAAGAGAACCTTTATTTGAAAATTCTAGTTTTGCAATGCAACGTTCAATAGCAGGAAAATAGAATTATGCCATCAATAGTTTTAAATATAACATTGTGCAAGTAGAATAAAAATACAAGGCTACACTAGACACTATTGTGTACAAGTATCACCATCTTACCTTTTATTGTTTTGAAAAATGCTATATCACAGAAAACAATGTTTATACAAAATACTTTACTTTCGTTTTTTGACGCTCCATCGCATCAGGTTGCTGAAACTACTGCCCATCGCATCAGGTTTGCTAAGTTGTAGTGTATTGTTTTGTATCATGATTGTGTATATTTATGCAGAATTGTCATACAGCTAACCATAAGGAAGGTTCAAATAGTGTCCAGGAGAGATTGCTAAATTACTCAAATGGATGCCTCTTCAGGCACGTAATGTTATCTTCAGGCATGTAATGTTATCACGTGGTAGAAAGCTGCAAAAAGTCGATTTTGTATAATACCACCTCTTTAAGGAAAGTTTGAACTACTACTGTACACATATTTGAGACAATTCCAACTCACTGTTCTGAGCTGGTCCTCTCCTCTTCCTGCTCCTGTGCTCTGGGCTTGTACACCTCCTCTTCTTCCTCCTCCTCTTCATTATCCAGGCTTTTGCTGTTGGGTAGGATAGGGGTGCTCATGGGTGGGGTCCTGGAGGGGTGAGGGGAGCCCACCCAGCTGATTATCCCCATCTCTGCCACCCCATTTTGGGCAGGAGAGGCCGAGTAGCTGTGTTCCAATGGGTCTACCCCTTCCTCCACACTGCTCTGGGCCTGGGCAGGGGTGGTGTTGCTCTTCATCAGGCTCTTGTTATGTGGATCCTCCTCTGCCTCCTCTTCATCCTCCGCTCCTCCATCCAAATCGTCATCGAAGGAAATGATGTTGGTGACTTTCTTCTTCTTGCGTCGCTCTTTTCGAAGGCCCGAGTCTGAAAAGTTAGGGAGAAAAAACACAAAAAAATGCAGAGGAAAGTGAAGTTTCTAGAACAAATTCCCTGGTCATTTGCAGACGTTGGTAGTGCTTAGTTACAGTCACTCAGTTACATTTACTTCAGTAACTTTTTGAACGTTTCAGAGAACTTTTCTATCAGCATACTTTTACTTCTACTTGAGTAATATTTTTATTGAAGCAACAGTCCTTGAGTAAATGCTTTGGTTAGTCTTCCCACTGTGAGTAAGTCAAGGCAGTACAGTAACTGACAATAGCTTTATGCTGACAATATTAAATGATTTTAACATTTGTGTTTCTTGCACTACTCCTTGCATGCCATTTTTCTCATTTTTGTGTCTATCCTCTGAAAATACCAGATTTTGTGCATTATTTAAGTAATAAGTATACAAGTTATTAATTAACTTCAAATTATAAATCAGATTTTTCTTCGAGACAGTTACTCTTATTTGAGTAGTAGCTTACCCAAATACTTTTTTTACTATTGAGTAATTTCTTGGACGCCAACTTGGACGCACTTCTACTTTATTATTACTTTGATGTACCGTTAGTTTTAGTTGAGTGCAGTTTTTGACCACTCTACCTCCCTCTGGTCATATGACTACTCTGCAGTTTGCATACAAATGTATTAGTTCTGTCATATCATAAACAATAAATAATCTAATAAATAAATAAATAATAAATCTGTAAAATGTTCTATATATTTTTTATGGGACTCTGGGACATTTTATGGGATTTGGTTGGCAATTGGTCAACAAAATTGTAAAAATGGCTGCCAGAAAAGAAACATATGCCCAGCAAATGCTATATTAGCCAATGCAGCAAAACAGTGAATGAGGATGCTACTGCTAGCACCTGCTAACTAATGTAATTAGAAAAGTGGTTCAAGTAACACAGAGAGCCTGAAGTACTATACTATGGATAAATAACCATTTTTGGTAATTGTACTTAAAAAAATAGGAAATAGATGTAAATTTTCAACATTGAAGATTCTGGCTGGCCATGATTCTACCATAGAATGTATACATAAATGGACATAGCTAACCTGCGAGCCACAAATGTTCCAAATTTTTTGTATTAATCTGCTCTACATGATCCAATAATATCAGACCAATCAGATGCCCTTATTCACCGAGGTCAGCTCCAGCTAGTGTTAGAAACAGCTTTGATTGACAGCTAGGACACCTTTTTGCTAAGCTCCTGCCCCCTGCCAAGCCAGCGGTAGAATTCAGTTCCAAATTAGGCACTTTAACTGCTAGTCTCAATGGGCTGTTGGGCAATTGGCTGGATCAGAAGAGTATGCCATCTCTAAGTCCACTTCAAAATACAGTCTATGGAAGCCACTCTTAGGCAACCATAGTGAATAAACTAGAAACTGGAACTGACCCTCTCGCTACCTCATTCAGAAAGAATGGCATCTTACCAGCTGAGGTGCTCCGTGGCAGAACTGGCAGTGGGTCGGAGCCTCCGTCGCCTCTAGCGGTGAATCCCGGTACTACAGCGGTGGCCGTGCTGATCTCCCTTAGCAGACTGCTGACTCCCTGAGTGGATTCCTTTAGCAGGCTCCCTATGCCCTGTGTGGACTCCTTCAGCAGATTAGACACAGACGAACCCCCAGCACGAGTCACTCCACCATTCAGGTCTGTGTTGTCGATGTTGATGGCAAACAGGATGGAGTTCAAGCCTGAAAAAATACAACAGCAAAATCCACTTGAGATCAAAATATATTTACACGGGTTATAAAAAATGCTTTGTAGGTACTTTACAGCACAGATGTTAGCATAGCAATGAATGAATATTGTGTAAGAAAGTCTTGTGGATGAACTCTGGTAAGAGATCAATGATACATAACAAATATTTGTTTGTGTTGTGCTCATAAATATTATCATCACTTTGAAGTGTTTATTTGAGAGGATCCTTTCTCTATAACTTGGGGTGACCAGATGTCCCTATTATTATTATTAATAATAATAATAATAATAATAATAATAATAATAATAATAATAATAATGATGCATTAATCTTATAAAGCACTTTGCAAATGTTCAAAATCACTTTACATTATTATTCATTCTCTCCACACTCTGTGGTGGTAAGCTGCTATTCTAGCCACAGCTGCCCTAGGGCAGACTGACGGACGTGACGCCCTGTATCCCCTGTCAGAACATAAAGCAGATTTATCCAAAACCAGTGATTTCCAGTTTTATACAAGAAATGTCCCAGGTGTCCCCATTTTTGCCCAATTTGATACCCGGGACATAAATTGTCATTTGTTTAGTTAAAGTAGAGAAAACTGTGCTCCAAAAGTCCTTCAGATTATGTCTGACCCACAAGTGTGTCAAGAATGGACAATGTTACACTCTCTTTTCACAGTTTTATTTATACAAACCATCCCAACCCGGGTGTGTCCCTGTTTTTAATTTTCGAAATCTGGTCACCCTAGTTTAACTAAGCCATGAAAAGTGCAGTGTCTGGAGTCCAACGAGTAACTCCACAAGAGCGACAAATGGAGCAAGAAAAGAACCACTTGAAGGGACTTTTTGTGCTAATATTAGCTAAACTGGAATGGTGGAAAATCTTAGCAAGCTGCCTACAATGCAATTTAAGCTATATTGGCATGCTAAACTATAAAGTGTACCCCATTATAACTCTTTATTAAGTGGTAAAAAGGGATATCTGCATGAAAACATAGTTTAATTTATTGACCACTTTTAATGATGCACTATGTATCTTTTCAGATGAGGGGTCTGCCACATGCTTGTCACCTTAGCAATGTTATGTCCCAGCATATGACATTAAGGGTATCTCTTGTATCTGTTGTTACTCTGTTGATTGAAGCTTGCCTCTGCACAGATCTGACTTGTAAACTAAGCCTGGTGGCATCATGTGCTTGTCTTCGTGTAGCTAGACATTTATTATGAAGCAAAGCATCATCCATGTCTCCATGGAGACAAACAGGTGGCAGACCTTCCATTAGAAAAGTGACATAGTTCGCCTTTAAATTAGAATAATAATCTAACTGGACTGCTGGAATAAAGGAAATTAAGTTAACTGACCTGCAGCCATAGTGGGGAGCATACTGGCTCGTTCTTCATCTAGAATAAAGGCCCAGTCTTCATAAAATGTGCTGCAAAAAACAACACAACACACAGAATAACATTAATCATTGTAACTAATTGAATGTGCAGCTGTGTCTAATAGAAGTATGAGGTGACTTTGGAGTGTGGCATGTTTTTTTTTTTTGTGCCAGAAAAGTTTGTTGCACAACAGTTTATCCATTTGAAGTTGTTTTTCCTATCCAGAGAGAGCTGGCAATGAAAGGGCTTTATATTTATGACAGGGAGCCAAGGTAATGTAAACAATATACTTATTCTATACAAGCACATAAAAAGGATAAACATTTCTCCAATCTTCTAAAGTGGCTCTATGTGGCGGTAAACAGACCTGAGGCGTGCACGGTCGGCCACTAATGCGTGCAGGTAGCGTTCCAGCGAGTGTTCATTGAGGGCACAGCGCAGCCAGGCCCGCCCCCTCCCCAGCTCTGAGGAGATCTGACGCAGAGAGTAAAACCGCTGTAGCTCGTGGCGATTCAAGTGCTCTTTTACGTAGAACCAGAACGTCAAGTCTGCAAACATACAAATAAATTAAAGAAGCCAGCGCAAAAAAATGTAAAGGCCCTGTTTGTGTTTTATCATCCGATAATCAGGAAGTGCGCACTAGTATTTTAGATGTGGTTAACATTTGTGTGACAGCAAAAGTCTGCAATCAACTCTAAAAGATGTGAAAATCACTTCTAAACTCATCACGGTGAATAATTGGATGCTCGAATGCATAAGATAAATGGATAAGGAATAATTTTACAGTAGTGCAAAACATTATAATTTTCACATTTTTAAGACAGTAAACAGGTACAACACCTTTGATGTTCATTAAACGTTTTTCATGTTTTTCTAATTATTAGCTAGTTTGGTGAGATACTACCTCAGGTAAATATTTATCATAGATTTACATCAGTTTGTGGAAAAAAGTTTAAAGAAATCTTCAAAAATATAGGAAGTAGCAGAAGTAGTAGAAGTAGAAGTTCTAAAACAGAACACCAAAAAAACTCCAAAATGGAGGGACAATTTACAAACAGGGAAGACATTTCTCTGACACTTTAAATCCTCATTTAAACAAATAAAGTGGGTTGTCATTTATTTTTATTAGTCTAATCATAACTATTATGCAATTTAAACAAGTTTTAACATCATGGTTGCTAGTTAACAGTTATGGGATTACCTCTAAGTATGTCACATTTCCTGCCGGTATCCAACGAGGAAGTAAAATTATGACCTTTACCAAAACAAAAAAAAAAAAAAAAACAAAAAAAAAACTAGGCAAGTTTTTTAGTAAAATCTTGAATATCAATTTTCTTAACTAAGTTTTAGTGAAATAAGTAGTTGAACTTGTCAAGCAGTATATACTCATTACCAAAGCTACTGGAAGTTACTGTTATAGTCAAAAAGGGCCTAAACTAACTTAAAAGCATCTTTTTAATGTAAAGTTTTAATTAGAAGGAATTGACAATGAATGTATGACCTTAACGCAAAACAGATCTGCTCTTTTAGGCTTGTTCATTGAGGCTAGCTTCATTAGGGAGTGCAAAAAATCTGTCTTCCTTCAGCTGGTATGAAGAACAGAAAAATGTCAGATATGGTAATGATTATGAGCTGGGGGGCCATTACAAAAGTCATGCCTGGCTCGAATGAGTGAAATTAATAGCTGCTATATTATTGTAATTTAGACAGAGAGAAATATGGACCATGAGACAGCTAAATGGTCATGGTGATTTGAAATGGCTGCAAATGATGTTAAAGCTTTGCATATTGTAAAGTGGGGTGTGCACATTTAGAATAGTGAAATAATTTGCATAATGCCTGTAAGCCTTTAAACATGCAAGTAGAAAATGTTCAAAGTGATGTATCTGAAATATGTTTAACAAGGTCAAAGAGGGATTAAGATTTATCAGGTGCACTCTATAACTTTTCTTGTGATTGGTCTGCACTTTCTTGTCGCCATGGAGATTGCTTTGGAATGTTCCACAGTATAGCATAAAATGTTTATATCTCCACGGAGACAAAGAGGCAACACCACCAGACTCTGAAATTAAATTCATGAAACATAGATCAGTTTAACAAAGTTTAATAGTGTGAAACATTTCAGGCAAAGCAACAAGTGCCACTTAGGCCTGTCACGATAAATACAATATGGATTTATCATTCAATACATAAGAGATGGAAAAATAATTTTTGGGGGTTTAGTATTTTTCTTTGCACTAGTAGTAGGGAGACTGAGTGACCACAATGAGACTTATTTATGAACTTCTATGACTGTGATTATAGACACAAACTAATTACTTAAGTTTTACATTTTATTATTTATTGCAGTTCATATTTTTTAGCAATTTTGTACATTGAGAATATTTTTGGGGGGATAATTCTGCTTTATGGATTGATTTCAATATTGCCATTTATCATCTATGTTTACTGCAGCAAAACATCCCACAAAATGTATTATCGTGACAGGCCTAGCGCCACCGCTTACTCTCCTGAGTGGATCGCCAGTTTACTTTCACTGAGAAAGTAAATGTATCAGCCATGCAACTGAAACTGTGTAATAGCTTTTGACCACCAACTTCTATGACAAAAAGTCCAGCTATAGGGATACTAAAATTATAGACAAATATGAAACACATATAGCAGTTTACTAGAGTGATTTGTTGCAGAAATATCAGAGAGGAAAATAAGAAAAAAAAAATTATGCTGAAGATGTATAACTAACTATGCAAAGAAAACCCCAGAATGTATTGGTTTAATCACCTTTGTTAGCACACTGATTTTATATTTCTTGATACAAAAACCAGTCTTGTGTTACCATTTCACCAGGCTCTCCTCACAATCCCGTACCTCCTTCAGTCTTGCTGCTGAATCCTGCGGCCTGTTTAAGCGCTGCTGCTGTGAGGGCCAGTCCTCTGCTCTTCCTCAGACCGTGCTGTAATACCGCTTCAAACTGAGCGCACAGACAAATCACCCTAACAAAAAAAAAACAGACAACTGTTAACGTTTTACTGGGAACAACACCAATGACATAAAAAGGAAATACTTCACTTCTATGGTGTATTGCTAACACATAACATATTTAGATGCAGTGATGGAAGTACTCAATTTTGTTTCTTAAGTAAAAGTACAGATACTAGAGCAAAAACAATACTCAAATAAAAGTAAAAGTATCACATGGCCTTTTGAAGAGCTAAAATCCAGACAGAACAATAACTTTTCTTTCTTTCCAAACAAAAACAGCTTGTCAATCCCTCCTCTATCCACTCTTGAAGAATACACTTTAAAGTTTTTAGATTCACAGGACAGATTTATTAATATACTCCTTTTGTGAGTAAATGTAAAGAACCATCTCTACGTTATTGCAGAGCTTGGAAAGCAGATTGACAAGAGAATATAACAGATGAGGAATGATTAAAAGCATGTCAATTAGCTCAGACTCAGTAGATAAATATAAATTCAAAGCTGTTGCAATATAAATGGATAAGTAGACGGTACGTAACACCTGTTAAACTAAACTGATGTAATCATAGTACTGTACACCGGATGCATGCTTGAAATGTAAAGACCAAAAAGGTCCCCTACTGTCATTTTGGGGTAACATTGTTAGCAAAATTGTGGGTAAGCATGTTCCTAATACTAAAATGTCATTAGAAAATCTGGCATTAGAAAAGATAAGCTACTCTACTAAAAACAAACTTGGAAAGTTTTAGGAAATATGAACACAATTTTACAATCTTCTTGTGAATAACAACGTATCTATTGATGGATTGATAAATTATACTGTTTAATTATTTGTTATTATTTATATATATATATATTTTTTTTTGTCTGACCCCTTCTTCCTTGTTGTCTTTATTTTTTTTTTTATATTATTATGATTATCTTAATTACTATTACCACTATTTTTTCTTTTATACCACCATCATTATTACGTTTATGTGCCTTGCTTAAAGAAAAATAAATTCAAAAAATACAAACACAAAAAAAAAATCGACATGAAAAATTAAAACTTAGTAAAGTACCTAAAGTAAAAAATGTACTTAAAGAGTAAAAAGTAAAGTAAAAAGTATTTCACGCATATTTTTAGGTTTTGCAAGGCTTCAAATGTATTGATTTTGATAAACATTTGTGCTGAATTCTGCTCACCAGAAACACTTGAATCAATAGTCAATAGTCTTTCTAGCTGTTTTTATTTGTGTATTTTAGTTTGCTTAAACTATGAACGCGCTAAAAATAAACCCCTGTGTATTTTCAGCACGTCTCAAACAATAATAAAAAATACTTTTGCTTTTCAGTCCAGTTAAAAATGTAGTGGAAAGCACAGACACCTGGTCTCAAATGTAGTGAAGTGAAAGCACAGCATTTTACTTCTTTTATCGCCTTTTACCTTTATTGTTTTGAAAATGTGGTATTTGCTGAAAACAATGTATTAACACTAACAAGTTTCACTTTCATTTTTAGCGCTCCGAGTCTCCCCTCCCATTGTTCCCTGCACTAAGTCTTCTCTCTTCAGAGCACTATCACAACACAATCAGCTTCTACACATAGCATCATGTTTGTTGCAGTGTATTGTTTTGTATCACGCTTTTGTATATTTATGTTAAATTGTTGTGTGAGAGAATAGGTGATGTAGGCTTTTGGGCTGAGCACTGGACAGAACCTTACAGATATTTGTAAGGATGGTTCATGGTTCATATAGAGCCCGGGAGAGATCTCTAGTCATGCATGGATGACGTCTAAAACCTCTTCAGGCTGTTTTTATTGAGGGAACAATGCTATAACATGGCACAGAGCTCCAAAAAGTCGACTTTGCATAATACCCCGTTTAAGGTTTTTAGGCTATAAATAAGTAATGACTACAGAAAAGCATAATGTACAAGATGGATTATTTCAGTGGTTTGTAAGGGCTTGCAGCCAATCCACTCAATTCTTGGGGTTTTGTGGGTTTTCCATCATTCTGAAAGCCATGGATAGGTTGTGTTCACGTGAAATCCCCATCATTCAACAATCCTTACAGTTTAAAACTGAGCTGGAGGACAGATTAGAATTCTATGGTGGAATTTGCTATTTAATTGGAGATTTGTTGACCTTGTTTATGGTTAATACATCTGTAATTGCTGGGCACTGTATACCCTATCAGCATAGAAATAAAAAGTGAAAGTATAATCTTGTTTTTGTTTTTTTGTTTTTTTTACAATAGCTGCAAAAAGTGGGGCCATTATTCAACACTAAAGGTGTGATTGTTGTCAATTGAAAGGCCTTATAGACTTAATTACATGGTAAGTTTGTGGAGCCAGTGCCTGACAAATAATGACAAAAATGTAGGACTGCTGTCATAGCGATTAACTATTTAAAACAAACTAAAGCCCCTAAAATGTTGCATATAACCCAAGAATATAAAAAAGCGGTTAAGAAAGTAGACAGATAGACATAAGTGAATTGCAGCATGAAGTCAAATACTGAACACAAGTGGGTATTTTATGACAATGTTGACTTACCTGCTATCAGAGTCTGTGGCAATCTCTTTTCTTCCTCCAAAACGAATTTGGCACTGAAAGAAAAAAGAAAAAAAGAAAATTATGCCTTTTGCCTTTGCATTAGATACAATGGGTGTTTTTTTTTTTTTACAATTTGGTCTGACACCTATATGTTATAGATAGTCAAGTTAGTATGTTTGTATAAGCTTCAAAAAACATTAAAGAGAAATATAAATGCATAAAACACTTTTTTTTCTTTAATTGTGAGTTTTGGTAAAATTAGTTGTGATCCTAACCTGTTTAACAGCATCCAGCAGCCTCTCTAGGAGGTGCTGTCTCTTTGTATCAGTCTGCTGAGTGCCTGCAAAGAAAACACACAATACAAGATTACACTAGTTTAGTAAAGGATTAACAGCACAAGCATCATGTTATAAGAGCTCTCTTATACAAGCTGAGAAGTGAAAACAAAAGTGGATGTTCAGTCTTTTGTAATAATAAAAGGTCAGAGGTGCCTGGGAAGTGCAATGTTAGAAATGTAACTAATAATGTATTTTTCATTAATAATTCTACAGATTCTATTTATTTATTCTATTCTATTTGAAGACATATTGATTATATCTTGAATTCCTGAACAACATTGTAAATAAGAACTTGTTCTGTTTTGCCTGGTAAATAAAGGTTAAATAAATGAAACAAAATCCTAATGCCCTAAGACCACGTAGCCAACTTCAGTAATATTTTCACCACATAGTTTCAGTACTTTTATATAAGCAGTTATGTAGATGCCTACTTTTTACTTCCTTTCTTTATGGCCAAACCATTTTGAGATCTTGGAAGCTAAGCGAGGCCAGGCCTGGTTAATACTTGGATGCGAGTCCTCTGCAGCATTTATTGCATAATGTTGTTGTGTCCTTTGGTAAGACTTCACTTCACTCACTTTGCCTAGAACAGACATGGGCAAACTATGGCTCGGTGGCCACACACAGCCCTTTGGGTATATTAATCCGGCCTACGAACGTGACCAAAGATAATACGTAAAATAGGTAATGGTAAAACTTGTTCACTGTTTTTCTGCTGTGTTTATTTAACTGAAATTTAACAAATTATTAATTTAATTAATGCATTTCAAAAACAATTTGTACAATGAGCCTTGCATATTCATGCTTTCAGGCCAAATCTTTAATGTAATATATACATATACACATATCCTGGCCCGGCCCCTCTGTCAAATTTTAGAACCCATTGTGGCCCATGTGTCAAAAAGTTTGCCCACCCCTGGCCTAGAATGAAAGTGTGTATATTTGTGTGTGTGTTTGAGTAAGTGATTGTTGATGATTGGAGGGGCTGATGGCACAGATTGGCAATCTACCCCAAGGCAACTGTGGCTACAATAGTAACTTACGACAACCAAGTGTGGAGAGAATAAATAATGCATGGCGAAGCACTTTGGGTGTCTTGAAAGGCGTACTATAAATCCAATGTATTGTTATTATATTCTCATTAATCCTACTAGTCACTTTTTTGTTGCTCTAGGCCTATATACCATTACTTTGGTACACATCTTGTCCTGTTATAAAGAACCAGTTGTTCACTGATCAATACAGGCTACATTTATGTACACCTTGGGAGCATTTACTCACTAAGAGGCTCCCCTAAATAAGAACCACTGACTCCACGTTATGTTTAACAGTGAAAATTAGTGCTGTCACATGAGTACCCTAAAGATTCACGAGATATATCCAAAACAATGGAGCTGCAATAGTTTTGGTTTGGACAATCATATATGCATTACAGATACATGCAACTATTATTTTCTAATAGTTTTCCATTTCTTGGTGAGTTAATAGCTTGCTTCAACCTTTTAACAAGTATCTGCAAGATCAGGGAAGTCCTTGCTTTTTTCTCACTCAGCAGAAATACCTAACTAACTGTCTGATCACTCACCCATGGAAATCCAATCATGCAGTGCACTGGAGAAGCGGTTTACACGCACTGTTAGAAGCTAAGTAGCTAACAAAAACAAATGAAAGTACTTACCGTTCATGTTGACAGCCCCCCGCCGTTAGCAATAGCATCCAAGCTTCGCACAAACCTCCTTAAAAAAAAAAAAAAAAAAAAAGACGGGAAACGAAACTAGCGGCAGATCGAGTCCATGCTGGTCTCCTGGCCGGTCTGCGTGCGCCTAAACGCGGCTCGAGCGCTGATGGAGAGTCGGTAAACACACAGGCCTTCTGAGGAAGCCGCCGGAGCTGTCAGTCTAAAAGTGAGCTCATTTAGACGTGACCGTACAAAATAAAGATGCTAAACTGCAGAGAGTGTAGAGTAGAAGCCGTATATGAAGTTGTCTGATGCGTGGTGTGCGTGTCAAAGCGAAAAGCGAGGCGTTTTGGAGCCGGTGATATGGTGAAAAGCAGACAAAACTGAAAGAGCCCGTGCTGGGATCACGTGACACAACACGCTGATGTCATATGACGCCCGATGCTTGCTGGGAGTTGTAGTCTATGGTAATAATCAGCCAGGACTACTTTATAATCACAGGTTTATGAGACTTCTATGGTGGCACAAGTAATCCATATTTTAATAATTTAATTTAATACAAACAGAACAAATTTCACATTAAATAGTTACTACTCTTTTTGACATTACCACATGTTTTTTTGTTTGGCTTGATTTTAGACTATGGGGGGCACCATGGTCTCCTCTATTATTGGGAAACACTGCAATATGCAAATGCATATTGCACATATTTGCATGATACATACAGTGACTTAAATATTTAAACTAACCATTATGAACTGGACAAAAGTAAATTATTGTATTGTAAGTAGTTAATTTGATGCTTAGATAATAACTTAATCATTGTGGTGGCAAGTTTCCAATTGCCTAATTATAATTATGTATGTCTTATGTATGCCTGCCTCTGATAAGATTATTATCAGTAAGTATTCAGGTTTAAGTTAGACTTTATTGATCCAAAAGGGAAATGACTTGGACACAGTAGCTTACGCATCACAATATAATGAAATAATAAATATAGTTGTTGTGGTGTTGTGTTTTATTCAAAACAAAAAAAATCATATTAATGTTAATAAAAACTTCAGTTTATCTGCCTCAGTTCACCATGCGTATTACTTTAGTGGAACATATCTAACATACTCAAAAATGATTAAGTTCAATGGAGTGTAAAACAGAGCAGACTGATGTTATATATAGTTTATGCATATAGCCTGCATTAAGTATACAAGTGCATATAATATACAAGTGAGTTCTGGTCATTTGAAAACATCTTTGCAGTAGTAAACCAGGATAAATACAGGTTACATCAGGAAAGGCATCTGACTTAAAAACTCAAATCAACATGCAAATTTCTGCACTCCAACATATGTTTTGTACATTTCATCAGCAAAAACCTAAATACCAACACTCACACAACATTTATCAAACAAGTCATGTATTTTAAGTTACATATATCACACCATACATCACACCATTATTGCATTCTGTGAATCAGTGAATTATCACCAAAAACAAAGGGTTTATTTATCATCTCCACGTGTGACACTGAGTGGAGGTTGTATGTTATCAGCGAGATATGGACACAACCCTCTTATCTCTTCAGTGCTGTCTAATCATTACAGTAAGTGCATGTTTGAAACGCAAAACCCTCTTAGAAGCAAAAGAGATAAACATTTAAACCTATACTTTGCAGTCTTTAAATCACTAATGAGTTCCTTGTCAGTTCTGTAGAAGGCGACGAGACAATATTAGTGTCAAAAATAGTTGCAAGCGTGACATCTTGATCCACTGGTTGTCCTGATGTAGAACCACGGATACTACTTTTCCCATTTTTCCTGATAGAATTCCTGATCCCAGTAGAGAGCCGATCGGACACCCTCCTCACCACTTTAGTGAGTCCACGGTTTCTGACTTTCTGAAAGCCCACGTCATCCTGCAAGTCTTCTGGAGGTACGTCAATGTTCCCAGAATACCAGAAGATCCACCAAATCAGACTCAAGAAGATGATGATAGCCCCGGCATAGACAAACAAATCATGAACAGCCAGGCCTCCAAAAACTCCGATCATAATGATAAAAACTCCCAAGATATCGTGAGCAATTGCAAACCAAAAGGAGCACTTGCAACGTCCCACTCCTCCGTAGATCTTCTCCGCAACGGGCTCGACTTGGACAGATGTCGACATAGTGCATTTGAAATGACAAAATATATAAATACAATTCTTAAATGAGTATCCAAAGTTGGCCAAGTTGAAAGAACATTGGGAAGAATGACAGAAATATAAAGTTAACTGCACAGATCAAAGTCTAAAGTGGTTATCAGCAGAAGGCCACACCAGCTTGTGTCAGTATTGGATTTTTTTTTAAAGGAAAACACCAATCAGAATAGTGTCATTCCAATAGGCTGAGTCAGCTTATAATTTTTACAGTGAAGTAACGACAGATCAAACAGAATCAATATTAGGCTAAAAGGACAAATTTAATATAGTTAAAGGTCCACTGTGTAACTTTTCTGGTGCAGGTAAGTTATTTCTTTGTCATGTTTCACAATATGGCATTATTACACTATTTCCCACATTATAATGTTGTTTCCTCATCACAAACATACACGGATATGTTTTGTTTTATTCACCCATGTTTAACAGACAAATCCTGCATAATTAGGCTGAGTTCTTCTCTCAAACAGAAAACACTCTGTTCCACCTCGTGATGTCACGTGGTGAGTGTTCTACTGTGTTTTTAAACTCCATACACCTTTATTTACACAGAATTTGGATCTTTTCAGCTCGACTTTCCAATCTCTACTGAGCAAAAGGTAAAAGGTAGCTGTAAACGTGAAAACATACCACTTCATGACATCATAAGATGGAACAGAGCATTTTGAGCTTTGGAGATGCTGACAGACTAATAATATAGGATTACTCAAAGATGTGTGAATGAAACAAAACACAACTCCGGGTATGTTTTTGAGGAGGTAACAGTATTCTCACTTGCCTTAAAGCTTACAAGAGTCCATTTGTGTAATACAGGACCTTTAATAGTATCTGTCGCCATGGAGACAAGCAAGTAACGACACCTGGCCAAGTTACCGGTCAACTCTGTTCACTGTAACGAGTCACTAAAAAACTATTTAATTAATACAAGATAGATAAGGTTAATACTGTGGAAGATTCCAGCCAAAGAAGCAGGTGACGGACACAGAAGATATATAGTGCGCCTTTAAGTTTGAATGGGAAACTTAGGAAACACTATTTTAGAGGCAAATGGTAATCAAAATTAGCAGACAGTAAATAAGACTTGTGTATTTTGTTGTAAATTTTAAAATACCTTTAGATACATAGTGGCGATTTCACACATTTTACGCCCTTTGCTGGTAATGTATCTATAAAATAGATTTTGTGAAATCATTTGCACTTAATTTCCAATTGGAATGGTTTGATTACTTTGTCCAAATGTGATGAAATAGAGCTTGTGAAAAAAAAAAACCTTTGGTAGGAATGGTTTAAATTACTTTGTCCATAGTTGTGAACAAATATGTGTGTGTTCACTCTCATCATTGGATTACTCCGTACAAATTAGCTACTTCTCCAAAAATGATGAGACATGTAGGGCTTAAAAATGTTACTCAGCTATTTTCAACAATAAAACTGTTTTTTAAACAGTAAATTAAAATGTGCTGCTTGCTACAGTGACTCAGTGGTCCTATATCTATGAGTTCTTCTAGATCAATATGGCGGTTTACTATGAACAAAATGTCAAATAATGATCTGACTATAGTTTACCAGTTCCCAGAAATATGCATGTATAATACACATAGAAGCATAGAAAATAAACAAAACTTCATTTGTTCTTGCGACAGTGCCCCTGTGTCATTCCCCCAGTGCACATCTCTTCCTCCGGTGCTTCTCCTTGAGTACAGGGACCCACACTAGCCCCACCATCACAAACATGAGGCCAACGGACAGACAGGCCGAGCCCACCTGGGACACGTGCAGGAGGAGCAGGAGGACGCCCGCTGCTGACATCAGGGACCCCATCACCATGGCAATCACCGGTTTGTGCAGGTAAGCGCAGCCCGGAGAGTCTATGGCACAGCAAGCATAGCGCATAGGTGGAAAATAGTTATGGTATTGTTGCAGTAGCCCATTAGACACTTAATTGGGCACTATGGAACTTTTTTGGACACCTGCTTTTCTTGATGGATGATACTGATCTGCCTTGACCCTAGAATGTTCCACTGTATTGCATTAAATGCATCCATCAAACATTTATTCAATTAGAGCTGTTTATTGTTTAAAAAAAAAAAAAGGGTTCCCTCTCCATAGATCTGACCTTTAAGTTGGCCTGATGATGTCACCTGTCTCTGTAGATAGATAGGTGTAATGCTGTACTGTGGACTATTGTAGGCAAAGCAATAATGTCTCCATGGAGACCAGAAGGCGATCCCTACACCAGAAAGTTACATATTGCACCTTTAATAATAAAATTGTACAGCAGAAATGCCATGACAAGAATTTAAGACAATTGTAATTGAAATAGTTAAAAAAAAAATGTAAACTTATAATTTGTTAGTAGCCCTTTGTTCTTCATTTTGAGTATTTTCAAACTACATAATGAGTGAAAGCATGATTTTTTGCTTCATTACTTTATTGTTGAACCTTGTGTTGCATAGTGTGTATTACAATATGAAGGTGTTGTTTCTCAGTTAGAATGTCACACATGCTTATTTTAAGATGTCTACACTTGAATCTGCTACTTCAGGTATATGATACGGATTTGCATCTTTGGGTTGACAAGAGGTTTTGTAATACATCTTTTTAGTGACTGCAAACATCTTTCAAGTGACGTATTCTACCTTCTTGTAAACAGCTAACGGTATATCTCTTTACGACCTTGTACAAACAGTATGTAAATATAGTTTAAGTCCTTATAGGACCAGCCTTCTATAGATAGTACCTTTCTTGGGGTATAAGTACTGGATGGCTCGGGCTGGGACACTCACAAGGGGACACACACCAGAACTTACACACACAAACTAACATAAAAGAACTTACACACAAGAACTGGCACACAACACACACACTCAACATGACACACAACTCAACAACAACACACAGTCATTCACACACAAACATACGCATGTGCCTGCTGTCTGTAACTTCATTCATCTCATGAGATAAACTTTACCTGGTCTGGAATCTCTTCCTTCATGATTACAATGAGTTACAATGGGGGTCTATACTTGTCTTTTTAAAAACGCCCATACTAAAAACTAATTTCCATGAAAATAAATAACTTTATGCTTGCTAAATGGTTCATACTACTATATACTAAAATATCAAACTCAGGAGAATGCTTCAGATTTCAATACAGCTTTTGATGCCACACAAAATAAAAATAAAATATAATTTTCAACACAATAAATGCATTTTTAAATATTTTGTGGTCCCTTAATAGTTCTGTTCTAGATCAAGACCATTCTAAAACTACTCAGGAAAAGTCCTATTTTGACATAGTTTTGTGATTTTTTTTTTTTTTTTTTTTTGTATTAGTACCAATCTAAATATCTAGTTCCAATACTAGGAGTTAGTGTCTGGGTATTTGGTAAATGGTCACACATACGTATAGCGCTTTTCCAACTTTAAGTGGTTTACATCAAGGAACCACTTATTCATTCACACACAGACACTGGGGGTCAGGTGAGTTAAGTGTCTTGCCCAAGAACACAATGACAGTATTCATCTGTGGGAGCTGAAACCGCACTGCCAACCTGTGTGTCAGTGGATGTGACCTCTCTACCAATGATATTTATATAGAGAGAAAAATTTGAACCTACAGATCAGAACAGTCAACTGAGCCACTGTCGCCCCACATATTAATACTTTTGACGACTCTATTGTTGTACTAAATGTAAGAGAAAAATCTGTCATGGAGAAAACGTTATAACTTGATTTTGATAGAACTGTAGCTATATTGCATTGTTTTGAAATGGGTAAACATGTAAAAAAAAAAATAAAATCCCAAATTATCATACATCTAAAATAATTACAATTCAGCAAAAGGTCTACCCGTACCTCCATAATGTTCGTCATGTAGGACCAAACTCTGTCTCCCATCTTCAAAAGAATCTCCAATGTCCTCCATGTCCTGAGTTAACTTTCCCCTTTAAAACATGAATAATGGAGAGTGAAGCCGCAGGACACCCCTCACTGTCTGCCTAACTCCTATTAAGTCTATTGCACAATTTATCATCAGAAATATCCAGTGTGCATTAAGACTACTTACTATCTGTAATTCTAGTATATGTATTTGTATAAGCCAATGTAATTCTGCCTTACCTCACCGCAGGCTTGGACAAACCACAGACCCATCCCACCTGTTGATATGACACCTCTCATTGGCTGACCACTTGAACCATATTGTGCATGCAAACAAAATACAGCATAGTAAAGTTTCAAATATAAAATATGATGGCCAAACAGCTTTTATTGACTTATATAGCCTTCAAGGTATTGTTATATTGATCTGCATAATTTGAATGGGAGTAGCAGCTGCACGATAAAGCCATTGACAATAACAATAGACGTGTCATCTGACCCAGCTGGCAGCCATGCACGGGGAGTTTTGATGGATGGGTTCCCCATGTGCAAACAAGGTCTCAAGGCTAATGCACTGGACATATCGCATGTCCCATAAACTGGGTTTAAATGACATAGAATAACATGGTGAGAGAGCATAAGAGACTGAAGAGATTGAAGATAGCACTGTTGGTTTTACAAGTTATTGCAGCCAGACAATGTAAATGAAGTATTGTATTTAACTTGATCAATTGAACTGAAAGAATAGGAATATTTGGAAGATTTTTGGCATTGTGTGACAAGTACCATAAAATGCAATTTTTGCTGATGTGATGCAAAGTTGTGACTTTGTACTATGCAAATGTGGGCACTATTGAGTTTGATTTTAAACTCATACATACATTAACCTGAGTAACTTTGTTTCTGAAAGTAACTTTATACAAGATTGTACAAGTACCAGAAAACAGAAACTAGATACTCACTTTCACAAATATCTATGCTAAAAAAATGTAACAGTTCTATCTATCTGTCTGTCTGTCGTCCGGTCCGTCCCTCTCTCTCTCTCTCTCTCTCTCTCTCTCTCCCATATATATATATATATATATATATATATATATATATATATATATATATATATATATATATATATATAGTTTTTGTTTTCTTTTTTATTATTTTTATTATAATTATTATTTTCAGTATTGTAAGAAAGTTTGTTTCTGGTGTAAGCATCAAAGAGGACCAAGAGTCTGAAACATAAAGTCAAAAGGGTTTTAATGAGTTCTACACAGGGAAAGTGAACAATGAAGCAGCCCTGAGATGGTTTCATAACCTTCTCAGAGTGAGGATCACACATCCTTTAGTGACTGGGGCTACAGATAAGAAATGTGGCTTTTTTTTAAAGGCAAGGTAAGTTTATTTGTATAGCACAATTTGTACACAAAGTGCTTTACAGAATAAGAAAGACACTACACAATACAAAAAAATCAAATCATAAAAAAATCACAAATAATCATCATAAAATTAACATTAAAAGAGAAGTGTGCAGAATAAAAACCTTTCAGTCATATGTACAGTTAAACAGAATCTGCTTAACATAGGTTAAAATACCTTAATAAACATTAACATACTTTCTTACATTAAGCAGGGTCACCTGTGCACAGATCTGACTTATAACCTGGCCTAGTGGTGTCATCTGCCTGTCTACATGGGGATAGATTTTAAAATACACATGGTTGAATAATCTAGACAAAGCAATATCATCTCCATGGGGACAAGCAGATGGGAGACCCTATTAGAAAAGTTACATTTAAGGCACCTTTAAGAATGCCTTCATTTTTATAACATTTTAAGGATATATTATTTGGAAATAGTTGCTCATTTTTACTTTTACATGAGTAATAATTCCGATAACTACATCACATTTACCTTAGTACATCTATCAACCTCTATGCATATGTCCACACATCATCGCCATATTATTTATTTTGGACAGCCCCTTGAGATGTGACATGCTGTGAGGAAACTGTTGGCTTTGTCATTTATTCTACAGTATGTAAGCCTGTCATAATCTTGCTAAAGTTGCAGGCACCAGAGACTGGCAGCAGGGGGCGCAAATCTACTTCATGTTTGGTGGGCATGTGGCACTGCTCTGGTACACAGCTGTAGAGGGCAGATGGTTCCAACAGCTGGCACAGAAAATGGTAAAACACTAAATAGGCTGGACAGTACTGGACTAATCTACTCTTTTAAATAATTTATACTCATCTACATTTGTGAACTGGACTGATACACAAAATTCATAAGCAAAATGTGATGTCTCATTTTTAAAGTCAATATCACTAGATTTAAGACTTTAACAAATGAACAACACTTGTGTGAAATACTTTTACTGTTTACTCTTAAAGAACATTTTTAAACACTTAAATACTTTTGCTTAAGTAAATTTTTTCAATGACTTTTTACCTCAACAAAACTGAGCACTTCATCCACCACTGCTGTATATAGGTTTACATAATACAAGCAGGAAGTAAAGATGCACTGTGTAACTTTTTTGGAATGATCCCTGTGTGGACTTGAACACTTGTCACAATGGAGGGTTCGCTACCCGCTTGTCTCCGTGGAGATGGTATTGCTTTGCCTGGAAGGTTCCAAACTTTATCTTTATGGAGACAAGTAGCTGAAAGCACCAGGCCAAGGTCCACAGGTCAGATCTATGGAGAGGCAATCCTGCTCACTAACAGTAGGCTGATATTTCAAGTTATTTAGCAATGAAAAATAAGTAAATGCCAGATAGTTTAGTACCATACCGTGGAACATTGTGATCAAAGCACTAACGTCTCGTACAGTTGAAACCAGACACATACACTTTTTATTCTCACTGTCTGACATGAAATCTAAACTAAACGTGTCCAGTTTTAGATTAATTAGGAATACCAAAATTATTTTTAATTGCCAAGTGCTAGAATAAAAAGAGAAGGATTTTTTTAAAAACTATTTTTTCATTACTTTCTTTAAAGTCAGACATTTACATACATTTCATTAGTATTTGGTATCATTGCCTTGAAACCAGACTCGGGCCACACACTTATTAATCCGGCCACTAAACGTGACTAAATTATATTAAAATAAGTAAGGGTAAACTGTGGTCAAAGTTTTTTTTTGCTCTGTTTATTTAACTGAAATTTAATAAATTAATAATTAATTAAATTAATGCGTTTGGAAAACAATTTGTATACATATATATATATATATATACACACACACATATATATATATATATATGTGTATATATATATATGTATATATATACACATATATATATATATGTGTGTGTGTGTGTGTGTATATATATATATATATATATATATATATATATATATATATATATATATATATATATATATATATATATATATATATATATATATATATATATATATATATATATTTATATATATATATATCCTGGCCTGGCTCCTTTGTCAAATTTTAGAACCAATTGTGGCTCATGTGTCAAAACGTTGCCCACCCCTGTTTAAAAACTATATGGGGTCAAATGTTGTGGATATCCTTCCACAAGCTTCTCTCAATAGTTGTCAGGAACTTTGTCCAATTCGTCCTAATAGAACTGGTGTAACTCAACCAAGTTTGTAGACCGCCTTGCTCACACATGCCTTTTCACATCTGCACATACATTTTCAATAGGATTGAGATCAGGGTTTTGTGATGGCCACTCCAAAACATGACTTTTGTTATCCTTAAGTCACTTAGTAACCAATTTGGCAATATGCTTTGGATTATTTGGAAGACCCATTTGTGCCCTTAACTTCCTGGCTGATGTCTTGAGATGTTGCTTCAGTATTTCAACATAATGTTCTTTCCTCATGATGCCATAGATGGCATCATGAGGAAAGAACATTATGTGCTGCCACCCCCGTAAATCACAATTGGGATGGTGTTCTCAGGCTTGCAAGTTTAATACTAACTGACCTAAAATTTCATGTCAGAAAGTGAGAAAAAAGTGTATGTGTCTTTTAAAATAATGTATGTAAACTTCTGGTTTCAACTGTATCTGTATGATTTAGGAAGTTAAAATGCACCAGCTTCAGTGTCTGTTATAGAGGTCCACCGATATGGAATGAATTAAGCAGTGATATTAAACAGTCTGCCACATTACATATATTTAAAAGAAATCTAAAATGCAAACTACTGGAAAACTATAGTGCCTGACGGAACTTAGTGCGGCTCAAGCTCTCCTTGCAATGGGTTTTTCTCTTTGCTCATAGGTCTGTGTGTATGCGCATGTATGTATGTATGTTATACATATGGGTGTGTATGTGTGTGCGTACATGGATATATGTAGGCTATGCGTATGTCATATAAAGATATTATATATGTTTGGGTATGTTATGTATATGCTGTATATTTGTACGTGTGTATGTATCTGTAGATATGTATAATGTGTACATATGTATGTGTGTGTGTGTGTGTGTGTGTGTGTGTGTGTGTGTGTGTATATATATATATATAAAATCAATCTATAGTGACCAAGAAATGCAAAGAAAGAACCCTGTATTTAAACTTATTTAAATCCTATTTGCTTTATTTAATTTTACTTCATTATATTACTACCGGTATCTTATTTCATTCATATTATTATTATCATTATGATTATTCTATTAATATTACTTTCCTTCTCTTTCAGTTAATCATCAGTAAATATATGTCTTATGTTTGTCCCTATTTTTTGCACAGGGTGACGGACCCCATTTCAAAAGCTTTACAGCTTCTTGGGGCTCCATGGTTTTCACAGGGTCATTGATATATCACATGCATATGTATACTGAAATATGTGTACATTGTGAAAAATAAAATTGAACTGAAATTGAACTGATTTGGGAAATATATCTAATTTGATTTTTCTGCACTGTGATTACATTTGTGATTTATGTTTTAATAATAGGATTCTGTTCAAAGTTCACATTTCAAACATGTCCAGAAGAATTGACAAAAAGACTGAGTTATTAACTGACAAATTGATACAAGAATCACATTTTGTACAGATCTAAAGTACAGAGTTAGCCACTTATGCAGAATGAGACAGGATATTTTGTTGTGAAAAAAATTATGGTACTTCAGAAATTGCAGCCTTTATGATTTGCTAATCACATCCATTCAAACTTTGAGCTTAGGCCTATAACATCATTAATAAAACATGCACACATTTTTGTTTCTCTTACAGCTGAGCTCACCAGATAAAAATGCAAAACTATCTTGTCGTACAGATGTTATTTTTATTACAATAATATAGAGCAGATTTTTCATATAACAACAGATTTGAATCGTTGATGGAATTCCAGAGCATTCAAACCATTTAATATAATTATGTAGTCAAAGCCTATAAAGTTGCTGTTTTGTGTATACATCACTTCACTTTAGGCACTTTCCTCTTCACCATGGCATCACTCTTTTTGCCAAGTCTGTTTGCAGTTTTAGTTTTTGGTGCTACAGGAGGCTTGGGGGCCTTTTCCAATGTTTTCTTTTTATCCATTTTCTGCAAGACAATTGAAAAGGATGTTTTTGGCTGAAATAAACATAGTCTTAAGTAGCAGCTGTTGAGCACTAACCTCCAGTTTAGGCTTTTTGGTTGGGGTTTCCATGGGAACCAGCTGTGGGATTTCCTCCTCCTCATCTTCCTCCTCTTCGCCGTCTCGAGGCACTGCTTTATTTTTCTCGTTGTTCGGCTTCTCTGGATCAGCTTGTTTGTCTTCTGTCTTGTTTTTCTTCACAGCTTTCTATAAAGATTTTTGTTTATAGAAAGTATAGTATATTTAGTATACTTTGGCACATTAAAAGCAACTTTTCATATGGAGAATTTGCCACCTGCTTATCTGATAGAGATGTTATTATTTTGCCAAGAATGTTCCACAGTATAGCATTAAACTTAACCATCTTTATTGAATTATAGATTTTTACAATATGAATAATATTTTGAAAATTATGCACTACTGCATCTCCACAGATCTGACCTGTGATTTATGTTTGGTGGAATCCCCTGTTTGTCTCCATGGAAAGAGATACATTTAATGCCATTATGTGAAACATTAAGAAGGTACAGTATGTAATTTCTGGAGGTGGCACATCACCTGTATGATTCCATGGAAATAAAAAGTTAAAACCATACACCAGAACATTCTCAATGGAGCTAGAGAAGTTTTAAGCCATACTGTGGTTTATAGCAAAAGGAATAACGTTTCCATGGAGGCAAGCACAAAAAATAATCAGGTATGTGGAGATGCAATCCCATTTCCACTGGTAAGGATGCATGTTTTTCAGTGCAATAAACACACATACAAAAAAAACCTTTTATATGTTAGGACAATTTTTGTATTACATACTATGCCTGTAATGACATTTCTATACAGACAAGTAGCATACAATCCACCAGAAAAGTTACACAGTACAATTTTATTTTTGCCCACAAAGCAGCAGCCAAAAAAAAAAAAAAAAAAAAAATCACATTAAACCCACCTCTTTTTTTGTCCTTTCTTAGTCTTTTGTTTCACTTCTTCTATCAAAGTAAGATGACTCAGGTCTGAGGTGTAAATGGGCAGTGCCACAGAATTCTGACTCTTCAAATGGATGATTTGATCATTGGTCCTTTCTGTAAGCACAAACAACACAAATGGTTGTTTTTGTAACACAATGCAAATCACATTTGATAAACACACACTGTAAAACAATGCTAATGTTAAATTATAATTTGCTAATTTATCATCTGTAATATCACCATGGGTCTTACAATTCTGATATAGATCAAGACCATATAAGACTATATATATATATATATATATATATATATATATATATATATATATATATATATATATATATATATATATATATATATATATATATATATATGTATATGTATATGTATATATATATATATAAATATAAAAGACTGCCATAACCTTATTTAGTTAACCAAGCAATGTAGTCCAGTAAGTGCCATTTCATCAGAAAATAAAACTGGCACTAGCCCCTTGCCATAAGCATGCAAATAATCAAGCCAATTGTGGTCAATATAAACATTTCTGACAAAACACAAAAAAACAAAGTTTTTTAATCTCACCGTTCGCATTTTTTTCCATTACAATCTGGACTGTGGCCTCAATGTTGTCCGTCACCCTCATCTGCCGTCATACCAGAGTGTGCCACACGAGCCATACTGCACAGGGGAAGATTTGGTTTTATACATGTGACATGTGCTTTTCATGAATTATATTTTATTCATTTTGTATCCAACAATATAGGATATAGTATTTACCAGCAGCTGCCTTTGTTGGTGATTTTCAAAGTTGTGCCTTGGACTAGCCTCTGGATGTCTCTGGCCAGATTCTTGCTCTGTAAGTCCACAGACAATGGTTCTCTGAAGAAAAACATTTAACGTTTATAATTTGTCATGATTTCTTGATTTATATTTAGTAATTTTCATAAAATAAAGTGAAGTTCTTACTTTTTCCTCTCGTAGAAGTGTTTTCCAATGTGGGATGGCAGCAGACGGCGAATGCGGTCATCAGACAGAAACAGGTTGAAGTTTCCCAAAAGACGGCGTTTGGCCTCATAAGGCTTGTACTCCTTCTTTAGTGTCTTGAACGGGATGACCTGAACAATAGAGGGATAACAATTTAATAGGAGATAACGCAAGCATGTACTGTTGACTGACAGACTGACCAATGGCAATTGGAAGGCAAAAGACAAATACCTCAGAGATACAGGTGACCCCTCTCTGCTCCAACAGCTTCTTGTAGAACCTCTGTGTCTGGTCTGGGGTCATGTTGGGCTCATCTCGAGTGAAGAGGCACACTTCATCTGTGTCAGACCTCTGGCCGTGGGGCAAGGGGCTGCAAACCAATATACATATACATTTTGTTTAAAACAGAAGCGGGTGATTGTAAAATACCAGTAATTGACTAATGGCTCCTCACATGCGGATAGTCTGTTCAGTTTTGGGAATCTTCCACAGAGTGAAGAGCAGGCTGATCTGTTGGGCTTCATCCAGTAGCAGGGAATCTTTTGTGGACTTGGTTTTGAGGAACGCTTGTAAGGCCTGAACTGCCTTTTTCACCTGACATACAGCGTTATTTTAGAAAGAGAAGTGATCAAACAAAACCCAGAGCCTGTATAATAGCAACGAAGCTAATGCTAGCTGTTGTATCATCACAAGTTATACCCTTATAACAATAGGTGTTATGGAACAGAAAGGGGTGAGTATATTACAATGATTCTCTAGAGCTGTTAAAGCAAAAATAAAAACGTACCTGAGCCCGATCTAGAACAACTTCTTTATTTTCCATATTTACAGCCATGCTGTCCGCTTCACGTGTGGCTCAGTGGCGCATGCGCAATCGTGGTATGCTTGCCACTACCACGTGACACACAAACAAAATTCTATTGGACCTTTTTTCAGTAACAATCATAGACCGTATATAATTCCATCTATATAAATTTTGATTTACTATAGCAAAGTCCTGCTACAAGAACATTGAATGGACTAGTCTGGACTTAGCAAAGTTTTCCAACACAAAATTAATATTTCCCAGTGTTGTAGTTTAGTGTGCTGTATATAATCGAGGGCAATTCTAGAAATAAAACATTTATAAAAATAAATATATATATATATATATATATATATATATTAAAAAAAAACACTTTTTGCAGCTTGATCATTTATTTTCAGTTCTGATTATGTAACAGCCACGTCTGTTTATCCAAGGGTCATCAGTGTAGTATGTGAGCTCAAACTATTTCCGATAGAGAGAGACCAAACTAAACATTTTGTGTTGCATTCCCGCACTTCTTAAACACAAATCAAACCCCACTCATTCTAAAGGGAGGTGTAGTTGGTGACTATCATTAATATAGGCTAACCCTGCTCTGTTGCAGAATATGAGATCCATGTGTTCTTTTCGATAGCTTTTCTTCCCCTGACTCAGGACCACAGCATCCATCTCCATTCTAAAAACAAATGGCATGGCTAGCCAACAGCGCTGTTAGCTGTGGGAGTACTGAAGGGGGCGCTACATTAGTGGCATAGCTGAGCTCTCAATATGAGAAAGCTGACACACTGGAATTGGTCTCTGCTTTATATTGTTCATAATAAAAACTGATTCAGTCTTGTTTTCTTCATATGACGTGATGCGTTCTCCTCCACACAGGTCCTCTCCTCTCAGCATAGTTGTGTGTGAGGAGAGCAGCAGGTTGGGTGGGCTCCAGCAGCATCTCTCCTCTGATAATGAGTGGAAGATCTCCATGCATGCTGCCACTCGCTTTAGTCCTTTTCTGCCACCAGCTTCAGCACTTTACCAATGGCGATGGTCTTGCCTACAAACATAGAAAATAGTAAGGTGTTGTTGATATGACTCAGGATGAATAAACGTACAAACCACCCATGTTTTTACCCTCGTCTCGCAGTGTGAAGCGCCCCATCTGAGGGAAGTCCTTAAAGGTCTCTAAGCAAATGACTCCTGACGCCCGCAGCCTGGCAATGCACACCTGGTCCTGTTTCACAAAGCGGGGGCGCTGTTTGCTTTTCTCTCCCGTTTTCTTGTCCACCAGACAAATTAAGGCCTGAAGGAAACACAGTATATAATCAACAAACCCCAGTTCTGCAGTTAAACCAGTGACAGAGGACAAAGCAGGTTTGTGACTTACTGCGATTTGCACTTCTTCAATACAGGTGTGAATGTGAAGCACTGCATTGTATCCAGGACAAATGATTGACTTGTGCTCAATAATGACGATCTGAGGAATAAAATATAGTTTAAATCTGTAATTATGATATTATGTTCAATTCACATATTATATTTATAAATGTCTCTTTAATTGGTATAATTTATTAGACAAGAAAGTAGGGGGTGAAAAGTATGGAGGGACATTCAGCAAACTGAAATATTAAACTTTGGTCTAGCAAATGAACGCATGCAATCCCAGTCTGCTGGTATATTATTTTCTTAGAAAAAAAAGTCAATTTTATCCATATTGTTGTCCTCCTTTGAAGAGGGCAACCAAGGTAGTAGTACTAAGTTACATTTAATACACAGTTACATTTATTCATTTCTTCAGTATCTTTTTAAGGAAATTGTATCATACTTTTACCCCTACTTGAATAATATTTTGTATGAAGTAAAAGTACTCTCATTGGTTACTTTTGGTTGCTCTATCCTAGATTTTGTGCATAATTTGTTTTGACCATCCAATTAACTTCTTTTTTTTTTTTTTTTGTAAGATATACAGTGGTCCCCCATTTATTACGTTCCAAAAATAACCTGCGATAAATGCAAAAGTAGAAAGCATTATTTCTTTTTACAATTATTATATATGTTTTGGGGCTGCAGGTGTATTTCTCAGTTCCTCTGTCCCCGCCTCTTCGTTCTGGCGCCGCTCCGCTGTAATGTCTCGTAATGTTCTTTTTCCTGCAGTCAGTGATCCACAAACTAAAGCAGACTCCATCCGCAGGTTACAGCCCTTTTTGCTCCTTGTTAAAACTTATTCTGCTGTCGTCCTTATGTTATTTTCCTCCTTCTTTATGTTTTTTCACATGTAAAGTCTCTTGTGGACGCGTGTCTTGGCTGCGCTGCGTTTCTGCGGCGCATTTTCAAGCGCCAGAGACGCCGCAGAGCCGATCACTTCCATTGATGAGTTTTATGTAATAAATACACTAAAGTCACACCTGGACTGCAGCGTTCACAAAGACACAGGGAAAACTAAACATCTAAAGGCACTCGCAGACCGCAACGGACGATCTGGACGCGCGTCGGAGGCGTTTGTCCTCAAATGCAAAGGTGTCCATCACGATCTTGACGTGTTTCAGAGTCACGCAGCAGCATTGAACATTTTGGTAAATTTGGCTGAACGCATTCTATCCTGTACAGGAGACATGGCACCCGCTTTAGTCAATTAGGACGCAGAACACGCGCCTGCATACACTGTAAAAAAAGTGTGAAATGTGAAGAGCGCTATGGCGAGGGACCACTGTAATGAACATTTTTGAGCTAATTTTTCATATTACTACGTGGGATACCTGCGGCTTAAAATCCGGTGCGGTTTGTACAAGTGCAAAATTGATTTTCTTTCTAAAATTAAAGCATGTGGCATTTAATCAGGTGCGCTCTGTAGTCCGGAATTTACGGTAATTTCAAATTATAAATAAGATGTTTCGTTCTGTAATCCTATTCTAGACCTCTTTTGGGTCTAGTTCAGACCTGAAATAGAGCTGTGAGAAAAGTTTGAGAACCACTGATCCACTGTTATCCTGTTCGAGACTGAGCAGCAGATGGCGCTGTGCTGACCTGTGCGTCAAAGGTGCGCCCTGAGTGGCAGAGGTTGTCGGGGCTACAGAGGATGAAGCCCGGCAGGATCTCCTCTTCCTCGATGCCCTTCAGACGCAGTTTCAGGTTCTCTCCTGGAGCCGCATCATCCGTCTCCACATCATCGCTCAGCAGGCTCAGCACCTCCACTGTGTGCTAAGGGACATGAGGATACAGACATGAGAAAACAGATGGATTAGTTCAAATGCATATGAAGAGCAGTTGTTGTGACTGATCAAAGATTACAAGATGCTTGCTCATAGTTTTGCAGCATTTACATAAGGATAGCTTTTGCAAAGAAGAGCTCTTTCATTTCTATTTTTTTTCAGTCCCCTAGGCCACGTGTCAAACTCAAGGCCTCTACATCATTTTATGTGGCCCTCGACAGGGTAAATTAAAGGATATTATGGTCTTAAAATGTCATTTTATTAGGAGATACGCAGTTATACAACCATATTTTTACATCTAGGCAAATGCATATGCAATATTTGTAACTTGAATAAGTAATAAACAAAGAAACAGTTAACAAGTTAAAAAAGTAGATTTATTTTACATTTGGCCCTTTGAGGGCAGCCATTTTGCTGATGTGGCCCTCAGTGAAAAAGTGTTTGACACCCCTGCCCTAGGTTTTAGTGAAAAATTGGGCATTCAGCAAATTGTCAAAGTCGACACAAAGTCCAACATAATACAACATGGTTTAATTGAATTTATTTTAATAGGTTAATGTGTGATTTGACCTAATTATAAAAAAAACGTAAAATTTACTTTTAAACTTATCTACGCTATGTTTAAAGTATATCTTTAAAGTGGGTGATTCCAAATGTTTACCTCATTATAACTGATGTGTATTGTTATAGTAATGCCCTTGTTTTTTTTGTTTTGTTTTGTGGACTGGTTCATTTGATGTGATTTTTTTTTTTCATATACATCTCCACTTTGACAGGTACATTTTTTTCTGGACCACTAGAAGTGTAACAAGAGTTGTGTCTTTGGTCTAAATCTTCCTCCTTAAAGAAACACGAGCCTTTGCTGAAACTCAAACTGGTATGGTAACAGAATCCTCTTTTTTCCACCTGAGACTCTTTGTTCCACCTGAGGAGAAGAGCTGGTTTGGTTTGGTCTATAGGAGCCTTACCCTGTTTGGCATCATGACCAGCTGCTGGGCTTTGCTGATGCACCCTGACTCCAGTTTCCCAAGGACCACTGTGCCCATGTCCTGTAAACACATAAACACACACAATGTAAAGAGTGTACACATGCCTTCTGCTCCAGTAATCTGGGAATGTGTCACTTGTCTAAGGAAACAAGTTAATAAATAAAGAGGGGTTTGTTGTGTGTGCAAAACAATTAGCATGCAAAAGTCTGATATGGACACTGGACTAGAGTTTGTAAACTAAACACATCGTGTAGAAAGAGGAAATTGTTCATCTAATGAAGTGTTTTGGTGATAAAGGCACGGTTACATGTTTTAACATCAAATACACTTAAGAGGGAGTTACACTTATTACTCTTTCATGGACATAGACTTGTAGGCATGTGTAATGAGAGAACGACGTTCAATTTTGCACAATACTCCCTCTATAAGGTACCCAGCTTGTATCTATATTGGCATGATAATATTAAGATAATGAAATAGCAAAATATACTGATAATTACCATTTTTGGAATTTCATAGGGCTGTCATTAGATGGATTTGTTGAGGTTTAAGTATCAGTCAAATGTAAAAGTATAGTAAATTTACTCACATAAGAGCAGAAATATCACATTTTACTTTTATTTCAAAGACTGCAATACAAGTTTGTTGCGTTTTTGTTTTGAATTTGCTATTTTGCATCATTTTTGGATAGTTAATGTATGTATTTCTTTTACAATATACCCAATGTCCAAATTCCACATATCTTCAAAAAATGATTCATAATACTGAGAATTCAATATATTGCCTTCTAATTAATATGAGTTAAGCATGTCAAATGGTGGCCAGTCACAATTCAAATCAGTTATTCAGCTATTAGTACACTACCTTAACAACTGACAATACTGACTAAGACAATTGTATGTTTACATTAAAAAAAAAACAAACAAAAAAAGATAATCCACTTTCAAGTCTGAGTACAGCTGTGTATAGGTGCTTCTCATGGATACTATGTAGTATGGATAGAAATTAGCATAGCATCCAGTTAGCCATAATCCTGTTACATCAGGCCAACACCAGTGGGGGCTTCTTAGTCATATAACACTACATAAGGCTCTTATGCAACCGCAAGACATGAGCATATCAAACAAGACCATGAAGGAGACATTTGACAAAAAGTGAAAGAACCAAAGCAGCTTCTTGGATAACAAAAAAAAATGCATACAACTCACCTTGTACTTATCTACAATTGGCAGTCTGACAGGCCCATCGCTGGATCTGGTGAAATTTGGCAAACTGTCCAGGTGGGGTATAAATGGCAATCCCCTGATAACAGAACACAACATAATTATATCTCCATTAACAGAAGTTGTTACATATTGCATGTTACAGGTTTTCATTTTTATCTCATGGTATAGTACCTGTGGTAAATATTAATCATGTTTGTACACCAGTTAAAGCTACCATTGTAGTGAGATTGGTCAACCTAGCCATCACAAATCACCACCAGATGCTATCTAAATTACTTCTGTCTGATAGAGCTCAGGTGAGCCTGAACAAAGGTCAGGTGAGGGGAGATGGGAAGAGGTTTCACAGCTGCCATCAACTGATAAAAGAAATAAATGCAATAAACATATAAATGGTAGCTTTAAGTGGCAGTTTGTGAACAAAAATAGGGAAAAAATTGTTCAAAATACTGGAAGTTGTGCTGAGGAATCCTTCTAGCTATGTAATCAATACACAAAATTCCATCCAAATGCAGAACAATCTGCACACAAGGAAAAAAAATTCAAACCATTTAAACCTTCATTTAACAAAATATGGATGGTGTTATTTTATGTCAAATAATAACTACTGTGTAAATTTGGCCCTTGTTTACAGTATGGTTGCTAGGTAACAGTTATGGAATTACCACTACATAAAGCGCATCTGCTGTCCATATCCAACTAGGGAGTAAAATTATATAAAAAGTGTAAAACTAGTAAAGATATCTAATCATACTTTAGTCATATTGACACAAGACACAAAATGGCTGACTTTCTGTTGGTTTAAAGGTAGACTTACGTGTACCAGGAGCATTCTGGCACTGGGTCTTTGAGGTTGGCACCAGTGAGTCCAGAGCAAGGCATAAAGTGGATGTCTTTCTTGGGATTGAAACCCACTTTTTTCAAAAATGGCACCAGCTTTTCCTTACATTCCTCGTATCTTTAAGGCAGAAAAATATTTTTTATTATTACATTTCTGGAGTTGTCTGATTATTAAAATTAGGGATGCACCAATCTGATACTGGTTCCAGATATCGGCGCCGATACTGAAAAATTTGCTGGATCAGATATCGCCTAAACATTGGTTCAACTGATATCCTGGTTGGACACATACAATGATGTAATAAGACAATTTACAGGTCATAGTCGGACCAGAAAGTCTTAATGTTTGAATTTGTATTTATACAAAGCTATTGTGTAATTATTTGAGGGATAAATAACAGCTACATAATAAGCACATAAGCTACATACACATTTTTTGTCTTATTTTATTTTTGTTTAAAGGAAATAAATTCTGTTTTCTTTTTTTCTCTGCACTGGTATCGGTTAATATCAGGTATCAGCAGATACTTCAGCTATAGTATCGAAATCGGTATTGGGACTGAAAAAAAATGGATAAGTGCATCCCTAATTAAAGTCAAAGTGTGAGTAATCTGCAGTACCATGAAGAGGAAGAAATTTAATTACTCTACTAATTATTTTATGGTAATAATAGTCAGATTTTTATGCATGTAAACAAAGCTAAGGATGTAAGTAATCTGATTTCTTGTGAACCCACCAGTGTGGGTTTTTAACAAGGAAAATAATGCAAAAATGAAAGAGAAAATGTAAAAGACTGAAAGATTAAAAAAAACAAAAAACAAACTCATTGTACTTCATCTTCTAAATACAACAGTTACTCTAAAAATCCATTGATTAATTGTCACATGTCACCAGCTGTGTTCAGATTTATTTTGTGCATGTAAAAAACACACCAAGAATCTGATCTAGATTAGGGCATCTGATTAGTAATCTGATTTTTACTGGTCATGACATTGGACCTGTGCTTTCTGCCAACCACCAAAGTTGTTTTTTTTTTTTGTATCATCAGTAAACTAGTAATACTAGTCTGTGCACCTCTCCAGACTCCAGTTGACAGTGGGGTCATCCATCTTGTTGACGAGGACAATGAGATGTTTGACTCCAGCGGTTTTAGCCAGCATGGCGTGTTCCCGTGTCTGTCCCCCCTTCTCAAAGCCTGTCTCAAACTCGCCCTTTCTGGCTGAGATCACCTGAAAAAATAAACACAAAAAATAAATACTCAAATAGAGCCAAAGGGGGGTTTACATGACATCACAGCCTTTCTATGGTAGAATTTGTCTTTGAAATGTGGATGTTTAGTGTATGGTTTATGGTTCATAGTTCTCTTTAGGTGGGCCTATTCCCATTAAACAAAAACTGACATAAAGTTCACTGCATTCTCTGTGAATAATGAACTATGGTAAATGTTTTGATGGCATTATTCAAACACACAGTAACAGTTAAAGATGCACTCTGTAACGTTTCTGATGGACGGTAAATCACCCGTTTGTCTTCATGGAGATGTTATTGGTCTGCCTGGCATGTTGCATAGTATGAAATTAAACTCTATCTTCACGGAGAGAAGCAGGTGTAGCCAACAGACCAAGTTACAAATCATGTGGGGGGGGCCTTTGACGCTGTTGATCATGGGATTCTCTTGCAGAGACTACAGGACTGGGTGGGCATCTCTGGTATTGCACTAAACTGGTTCAAGTCCTGTCTACAAGACAGGGAGTACATTGTTGAAATTGGAAAATGAGTCTCAGATAAAATGATCCTGATCTGTGGGGTGCGCCAGGGGTCAATCCTGGAACCCCTGTTGTTTACTCTGCCATTAGGCCAGTTAATATGCAGCAATACTGTGTCCGACCACAACTCTGCAGATGACACTCAGATCTATGTCTCACTGGCAGCAGGTGAATATGGACCAGTGGATTCACTCTGCCACTGCACCCAACAAATCAAGTGTATGGATGTAAAACAGCTTTCTCCATCTAAACTCAGAGAAGAATAAAGTCATAGTCTTTGGCCCACAGAAACATAGAGAAAGTGTCAGAAGTCACCTCCAGTGTTTCTCTCTAAAACTTTCAAATCAGGCTAGAAATCTAGGGGTAATAATGGACTCACTTGAACAGCCACATCAAATGAATAACACCTGCAGCTTCATCACATCAAAAAAATATTGCAAAAATTGAAGGTATACTGTCAAAACCAGACTTGGAGAGACTTATCCATGCATTTGCCTCCAGTGGATTAGACTATTGTAACGGTCTCTCCTGAGCGTTGAGACAGCTGCAGTACATCCAAAATGCTGCTACTTGGGTCCTGACTAGAACTAGGAAGGACGAGCGCATAAGTCTCTGCACTGGCTTCCTGTGGCTCAGAAAATAGACTTTAAAGCAGCTCTGCTTGGGTATAAGTCTCTCCATGGCCTAGCACCAAAGTACGTCTCTGACATGTTAGTGCCATATGAACCATCTCGCACTCTGAGGACTTCAGGGACCGGCCTCCTGTTGATACCCAGCACCCACCTGGAACAGTCTTCCTGAAACAAGCCTCTACTTTGAGTATGTTTAAATCCAGGCTCAAAACAGTTCTGTTAAATTGTGCATATGACTGAAAGGTTTTTATTCTGTACTCTTCTTTTTTAATGTTAATTTTATGATAATTATTTATAATTCCTTATGTTTTGAATTGTTGTATTGTGATTTTAATGCCTTTCTTATTCTGTACAGCACTTTGAATTACATTGTGTATGAATTGTGCTATACAAATAAACCTGCCTTGCCTAAACACTCCACCAGAAAATTTACATAGTGCACCTTTAAATACCCATCTTTGTTCCATCTGAAATGATCTATCTCCCACTTCTCCCATTCTTGAACATTGTGAATGCATGCTATTAGATGTTGCCATATTTGTACCAGCACGGCCAGATCAGCCTGTGACGCCCCTCCAATCATGTTTGGTACGAAGCTCTTGTGTCCGGGTGCATCCAGGATGGTGAAGTGCTTCTTCTCTGTCTCAAAGTAAGCCCGTCCCACCTCCACTGTCTTCCCCTTGTCCCTCTCCTCCTGGTTTGTGTCCAGGGCCCACGACAAATACCTGAATAAAAAAAAAACAAAAAAAACAAAACGTGAGCACTCTAAATAAAAGGGTGTGTGGGCGTGCAGTCTTTTAGAACATGAAGCATATCAATGGTTATTTACTGTCAAACAAAAGAGAGGCACGCTCACCAGGTCTCTCTGTTCTTCTCTTTAGCTTCTCTTTCATATTTTTCCAATGTTCGCTTGTCCACCATTCCAGTCAAGTACCTACAGAAGATACAAACTTCAACTAATGCATAATTTACAAGTGAATTAATAAGTGATCATGTTAATTTTCTATCACAGCTAACAGGTCAAGGTTAAATCTACAATTAGAATCTGAATGAACCAGTTTGTCTGCTAGGTTTGTGCAACAGGTGACTCAACGCTATTACAACTACGTACCTATATATAGAGTATGAATGTGGCAATAATTAGACAGTCGAACTTAGAACTTACATGATCTGTCCTCCAATAGTTGATTTACCAGCATCTAAAAAAGAGAAACTTGATTAAATACATAATTAACACATATATAAATAAGTAAGTCTTGTATGTTGAGACTACACTCCTCAAAATCCTACTTTATGTTATTTAAGATGCTGTAGACTACAGTGTTCATTTTGTTGACTAAATATTTCTTCATATTTTTCATCTGTGTCAAGGTTTTACAGGCTAAACAAAATAATGAGTACAATTACACATATTTTTTTTTGACTAAAAGTACTCACATTCTTTGTTGACTAATAAAATTAACATAAATGAATGAAGGAAAAAGCAGAGACTAGATCCAAGTACCAGTTCAATCTCAGAGCCCTAAATCAGAGAATTTACAAACAACCATGGAACAAGATGCCAGATAACTGATCATACTGAAAATACAATTAAAAATTAAAATTTTTTCTGGTTATATGTACTAAAGTATAGTATAGTATTATTTGACAAACCTTGACTAAAACTAAAATTATTTTCTGCCAAAAGACTAAAACTAAGTTAAAAATTTCAAAATGAACACTAGATCACAGTAGATTGTTGTTGAGACTCTTCAGGATTTTTTTTCCTATTTAACTTTGTAGAGCAAGAGGTAAGAAAACAGCCATTGTTGGATTTGCAAGGCTTGTTGATACAAGCTCAGAGCTGACATCCATTTTGAATTCCTTATGCTAAATTAAATGTACAAGTCTCTGTATTATTATAACAAATCCCAATTCTCTGTGTACACTACATTCTAGGGTTGTCAAAAGTATCAAAAGCCAGATACCAATCGATACTAAAACTAATATTGTAACTAGATACTCATTTGAGCAGGTATTGATACCAAAAAAGTCACATTCAAAGAACAGGAAATAACCTGTCCTGAAAAGATTTAGAATGATCTTGATATGTATCAGAACAAATCTAAGACCACATAAACTAGTACACACCCTTTGTCCACTATGGAACCTACTTGGACAACTGAGGAATTAGACAGATATAACACCACATGGTAATATAACAGAAAGTACTATTGTTGAAAACCACATTCTATTGTCTAAATGAAGCAATTTCTATTATCAACGTGGTATCGGAACTGATATTGAGGATCAAGTCTATTCCTTCGATATCGCGTATGAAATTTTAGTACTGTGACAACACTACAACACATAGTAGAGCCACATACCGACATGTCCAATGAAGACCACATTGACGTGCTCCTTCTTGGGGGCGTCTGGCGGAGGGGGGGCCACTTTGGGCACAGGGATCTCCTCCTCTTCCTCCTCCATCATCTCCTCATCCTCCTTCTCCGCAGCATCCCCCTGCCCCCCGCCTCCGCCCCCTCCGCCAGGCTCCTCCTTCTGCTCCCATGTCTCCTCCTCTGTGGTCATGTCTGCCTCGGTGCCTCCATTCTCCACAGGGGCTACAAAAAAAATGCGGGAGTCATATTGTGAAAACAGTTACAATTGGGACTTGATTCGTGAAAACCCTCCTTTTGCTCCCCACGCTGAGTGATTCTCACTTCAGAGCCCTTTCACAACACAACTAGTGTGCATTTTGCTAATGAAATTACAGCACATCACATCAGGATTGTAAAGTTGTAGTGTATTGTTTTGTAACATGCTGTGGTATATTTATGGAAAATTGTTGTGTGGGAGTATGGGTGACGTAGGGCTATGGGCTGAGCATTGGACAGAATCTTACAGATATTAGTAAGGAGGGTTCCAAAAAGGCCCGGGAGATCGTTAGATTACTCAAACGTTCATGGATTACATATAAAACCTCTTCAGGCATATTTTCATAAGGGAACAACATCGTAACATGGTAGAGAAAGACCCCCTCTTTAATAAAAGCAAATCTAGTTGTAATTACAAATTTGTCATCTCAGGAAGCCCAGGATTGCTGATGTTTATGAATACTGCTTTAAATATAAAGCTGGTATAAAACATTTGTGGCACTGTCAACTCCGGATGGATAGTATGGCGGTGCTAATAGGTTGCGCTCATGTTCTAGAATTTGATTAACTTCAGATTGAGGGTGGGGGCCTGTATAACTCTAATGGAGATTCAGTTTTTGAAAGAAATATCTAAACTCATGGGCCATAAAACCTTGTCATTATTTGTTTAGAATTGGCTCCACAAACTTGCTGTATTAATCTTAAGTGTTAAAGGCCTTACAATTAACAACTATCACATCTTTGGAGATGAATAATGGCACCACTCTCTACAGCTATTGTGGGGAAAAAATCACTTAATAACAATAATTGTTCATTTGTGCTCACAGAGAAGACTGAAGTTTATGTCAGTTTTTGTTTCATGTAGATAGGTCCAGTAATTACAGAGATATTAAAAATAAACCATGTCAACAAATCCTTAATGTGACATATAAACAGCAAATCACACTATTGAATTCTGACCTGTACTCCAGCTCATATTTAAACTATAGAGTTTTTAGAATGTTGGGATTTCACGTGAATGCTTTCTATTTTGATATCCGGAGATGTTTTCATATATCGCACTGATACAATATTGAGAAATTCACTAATGTTTAGCTACAATATTTTTTTTCTGGACTGCTGCAGTCTCTGTATATCAATGAGTCATTCTCAGTTAGTTAGTTCTCAGAAGTGTTTGTTGTTTTTTTTTTACAGGCTAGACAGACTTATAAGACAAACTGAATGACTTGATATAGATTCAGTTCATTCAGTGTTGTAAAGCAGCTGACAAAACTTAGAACAGGCAGTTCCTGACTAAAACCACATGCATAAAGAAACTAGGTAATTATGCATTCAAGCTATCAAGTCCAATGGTGTTTTACTTTGTACATGCATTACTCCTCATTTAAAACTAGGACAGATTACACCTATCAACTTGGTCATTTACTTATTTGTTTGGACCTGTAACAAACCACCACCTCATTCTTATGCTCACATGGCATTGTAAATGATTAAAAAAAAGATCATACTAGATGGTTATTAGATGGATGAGACACAATTTCCAGAAGACAAAATGAAACATGAGATTGGGTTAATGAGAACTAAACAAAACAAGATTTTGATATATTTTATATTAAATATATGTTAATGTTGCATTATGGCAACAATAATGCTTTTTAAAAATATTATTTCATATTTTATTTTTGTTGTAATTGTAGACCTGTTTTGAAACTACAGCTTCTCAAGAGATGTAACCATTTTTGTCCAATCTAAATATAAAAAATCTTAAAAGATCATTTTCCTCATGTATGCACAATCTTGTAGCAATGTTATCTTAGAAGATCTTGTGGCATGAGATCTTGTCCCATCCCTAATGATTATCAATAACATGTCATAAAGTAACAACTAGCTCTATGGAAGGTAAACATGCCACCAGATTTATAACTTTAAGAAGAAGACAGCATTTTTTTCAATGACTGAAATTCGTGAAAGCCACAGCCTACTAAACTGGGAATGCTCCGGAGAAACCAAACCCTCTGGATGTCTTTGGAAACACAGTGGTGTGCATATCTGAGGCAGGACCTTGGAAATGCACTGTGACAGTACACTCGTCTGCCAATGGGAGGTCTATTTTGAGCTGTGGAGCAGAGTGGCGGTTGCATCATGTTAAATGAAGGCCCACGAGTGCACATGAGTTTACAAATGCCGGGCTCTGAATATGGCTTAAGTGTTACAAATCATATCAAGTCCTTTAGATCACGTCCTCTTGTGTTTTCCAAGGCTTCACCTGCTGTGTTATAACCCCGCGTATAATCAGGCTGACTTAATGAAAAGCACATGTGAGAAGTGGAGGCATACCGGCTGTGTCTGCCACCTCCATGCTGGCCACTGGCTCTGCGTTACCTTTGGAAGAGACACAAAGCACATCAAACTTTCAGCACTATTAATACACAATGATGATGCGGCTTATCTGACAGTCGTAGCAGTTAATGTGTCGTAAATATGTTTATTACACGATGATAATACGTCTCAAACAGCTACGATGACTTGTTGATTAGTGAAAAGGCGATAAAATCATGGACTGCTAGTACTGAACAGCGAGTTGGCACTGAGCAGGCTAACTTAGCTTCTTTAGCAGAAGAGCTAGCAAGTTAAGCTAACTTCCACCCAGCTGTCGGGTAACGGTATTCACCCACCCTCTGAAGCCGGCATGTCCACGGTACTGGTCTGGAGGAAGCTGGGCACGAACACCGGGGCGTTCACGTTGGGGACAAAAGGTTTAGCGTTGACGTTCAGAGAGGCGAAGGCGGCCGGGAGCTCCGCCGCGGCAGCCGGGGCCTCGGCATCCTCCTCCAGCTCCCACGAATCCGGGGCGTCTGTCGGATCCATCGCTCCTGCTCGAGTGTAGAGTTTACCGCAGTAGAAGAGACTAGTGCCCGAGTGAGTCCGGAGAGGTGCGTGTATTTGCTGGTGTGTTGGTTCAGACTCTTAGCAGCACGTTTGAACAAGTTCCCATTGCTTTGTTAAGCCTGGCTTTGGTGAAGCATATGGATCTCGCAGCGGACGAGAAGTGCTCTACAGCCGCTGCATCCCGTTTCCACCGCTAGAAGCCACCACTGTACCACCACCGTATAAGGAGAGGAGTAATAAAACTGGTTTAAATGTTTATAAATGTGAACGACACCAACCACAAACATGCAGCTAAACCGTGTTGATAAATTACTATTTAAACATAACAAATTCTTAACTACATTTATGTGAATGAATAAAATGAGTACAGAAAATATTATAATAATGAAAATATTGGACCTCTGTCAATGACACAACAACTCTCAAGCAGGATAACGACCTTTTTTTAACTTTACAACATGATTAGAAAGTATGAGTTTAAATAAATAAACAGCACAATCAAAGACACAAGTATTTACCTACAGTCAATAATGGCTTACTGACTTATTTGGCACTCAACAGATCAAATCTTACTACAAAACTTCAGAAAAAGATTACGAGCGCAAAGTAACAGTACACACAATATGCCCCTAAAAATATGCAGCTTTCATATATTGAACAATTAGTAGATATATTAATTATATGACAGGCCAACATACAAAGACAGAACGCTGATTGAAAATGCATAAAATGTATTTTATAACAGTTAAATAACATGAACAAATAAATAGTCAAAAATGACAATAAATAATGTTATAATAAATACAAGATAATTGTTTTAAGATTGGATTATTTCTTCTTCACTCCTTGGCATCAGCAACACCTCCAGCAGTGATGGCAAATGTAGCCTCGTTCTCTGGCATCTCAGGGCTACGGGAAATGGGAAAGAAATATTATAACTTTAAGTTTCACAGCTATTGGGCTTTTCCAAATGTCCTACATAAGCTCTTTAATTACCTGTCAAATATCTTCGCAATTCTCATTTCACCTCGACCTTTCCTCAGGCTCAAACGAGTGGTCGAAGCATGAGCCAAAATGTGTCCTCCAATCGGCTTCTTCGGATCAGCCTGGAATCTGAAACAAACATATACAGAAACATAAACAAATTTTCCAATAAAACTTATAGTTTTTGATCTAACACTATGCATACGTCATTCCAGCTCCAGGATCGGCGGTCATTTGGTTGGTGACAAAGACGGCCACGTTGTACTCTGAAGGGAAATGAGAACAATAAACTCAACAAACACCATATAATTATGATATCGTATGACACTACCCTCGTTATAATTACCCTCTGAAATCTTCTGCAGTCTGGAGAGCATCTGAGCTAGTTTCTGCTGCCTCTCTGCCAGTTCCCCTCTGCCAGAGAAGTCCACACGGAACAAGGCCATGATTGAGTCTATTATCTATTAGAGAAAAAATATTGGAAATAGGGTTACCAAAAGTATAAAAAATTACATTCTAATCAATATTAAAACTAGTATTGAAACTAGATACTCAGTTGAGTAGGTATGGATACAAAATAAGTTACATTCACAGGAGAGAAATGAACTTTTCCTGAATAGTTTTGAAATGATTTTGAGCTGGATCAGAACAAGCATAAGATCACACAGACTAGTGTATGCACATGGACAACCATGGAACCTACATGTACAACTGAGGGATTACACAGATATGCCCCATGGTAATATAATAGAAAGTAGTATTATTTAATGCTGATATTTTGACACATAATTTAACTGGTATCCAATAAACCATTTGATAATATAAAACCTGATTATAGGGAGTTATAGGGGGTACTTTTTTTCTAGTATCCTTAATAGTCTGTGTTGGAGCCATATTAGTACTATATTTTATGTTTATTCCTTCTGCCAGGGTGTGGCGCTGCATGTATATGTTGCGGCTGCCCTATAAAAGTGAAGGAAAAGGTGCACTCAGGTGTTGCACTGTGGAGGTAAACAGTCTTTTGACTGGCTAAAAGGTATGGCTAAAAAGGTATGCCAATAAATATTGTAGAACACAGTATTTTCTGGATTCTTTTATGGAAAACACAAGTTCCAGATGGCATACACACTGTAACCAAGTGGACCTTGGACCTTGCACCGGGGAAGGTTTGGCCGCTGAAGTCTGTGCTTTCTGTTCCATTCAAAAGATATAATATAGAAGTGTACATTTGCACATTTACCACCTTAATTTGTGCTGCCTGTTTTTGTTTTATACTTCCATGCCATCACTCGATCTTATAGTAAATATATATACTCCATTTAAACTACATGTTCCTATGCTATTACACCACATATACTCATTATTATGAATATGTTATAACTATAAAAGAAGTTTCTGTAATATGTATTTATGCATTTACCAGCAACTTGAACACTCCACCCTCCTCATGAAATTTTGCCGCTACAAAGTCCAATAGCTCCATCTGGTGTTCACCTAAAGACAAAACCTGAACTCTGAGTAACTTTATCCCAAATTAAATACATAATACAGTATAAGCTCTGACGCACTTGTATAAGCGCGGGCATACAGTACATTGTCCAGAACTGCATCATGGTCTACATTGAACCTGTCAGCAATATCCCTCAGTCTGTCAGGACGACTGGACACAGGCTAAGTCAAGGATACAAACAACTATTTGACAAAGCATTATCACGTAAAACCTACTTGTGCCTATTCATTATCAGAGGTGGCTAGTACTCGGTTACATTTACTTCAGTAAGTTTTTAATAAAATTTTACTTTTCAGAGTACTTTTCAACAGCATACTTTTACCCTTACGTGAGCAAATTTTGGTTAATCTTCCCATTGCGTGGAACTATACAATTAACAAAACCTTTACATTGACCATATGATTACCTGATTTTGTGCATTATTTAAGGTTTTGTCCTTCCAATTACATTCACTCTAAATTATAAATCAGATGTTACATGACCTGATTTATATCAGGTCATGTAACATCTGATATGAATCAGATGTTACATGACCTACTACTCATGTAAGAGTTACTTACATGAGTTACTACTCATGTAAGTAACTCTTTAAGTCACTTACATGAGTAGTACTTTTTCCAGTAATTTCTTGAACCACTACTTTGTACTTACACTTAGTAGTGTTATTTTGAAGTACCGTATCTTACTTTAGTACAATTTTGTCTACTCTACCCATCTCTGTTCAATAATCGTGAAATATGACTGGATACAAAGTGTTCTCTGTATCAATAAAAATGATTTTCCCGCCTGTATAGCCATCCTCTCCAGGCAGCTGTGCGGTGACTGTAAGACAAAATACATTATCAACAAATTTTAATACTGACTAGTAAACATATATGCAATACCTATGAGGGCCGCTACGCACCGCAAAGTGTGTGAGATAGCTGGGTTTTTCCTGTGCGGAACTCTACAATAAAAAATAAAAAAAAATCACAAAGTATAATACACAGGGTGCATTACATAGATTTGTGTCCATAGATAAGCTATTGCTTTGACTAGAATGTTAGACAGTATGGCATCAAACTGATCTAACTTGCATTAAATTAATTACCGGTGATTTTATTGTTTAACAGTACCTTGAAAAACAAATATTCTCACCACGGGCGGAGTAGGGCTCTGAAATCTACCGGAGGCGTTTACAATGCAGCAAACCATCTCTAATCCACCAGCCCTCTTTTTCAGCCTGGTTGTTTTAAAAATAATAATAATAATAATAAAATAAAATTGCCTACACAAATCACCCTAATGTGTAGCAGGGTTGAAGGAGTTTCTCCCAAGGAGAATTTTGAAAAAATAAAAATCACGTAGAATTGGTGCATTGTCATTTTAAAACCATTTCACAATAAGGCCCATTCTACAGTTTGCCAGTGTAGAAAGTTTATTTTGAAGGGTCACAGCTAACAGTGCATTAACGCAGCAGTATGTGCTAGAGTAACTTTTCTGAGGTTTTGGGTTATGTGGGATGAAATAAAAAAAGAAACGATGCACAAGAACTTTTGGCCACTGACAGCTCCTCACAGATCTGCAACAGAGTCAGTCTGTGCTGACGAGAGAGATGCGAGAAGAGTGCACTTTCCAGCAGCCGCATACACCTGTCACATCTCTCCCCTCTGGCATCAAACAAGCCCGGCACTGGGAAATCTCCCGTGTTTCCAGATTGCCACTCCACCACCGATTCTTACAGTGAGAAGGGTGTCCCCTCCACAGATCTGACATGCACTTTGATCTGGTAGAGTCATCTGCTTGTCTCTATGGGAATATAATATGTAAGTTTAATGCCATACTCAGGAAAATCACAGGCAGAGCAACATCTCCATGGAGGCAAGCCCCAGTGCATTGGCAGCCCATTCACTACAAAATTAACAAAGTGCACCTTTAACATGGGACACTTACAAAAATTAAAATAGTATTTCCTCACCTCCAAATGCCTCTGTAATGGCCATGCTTTCAATTCCTCCACCCAAAAGTTTACTGCAGAAATTTACAGATGTTAAAACAACTAGTCCTCACCATGAAAACAAATATGTCACAGTTGGTGATTTGCAGATTCTCGAATGGGATGATGTCATACTGGCAAAAGCCAGATTTCTCTATTGAACAATGTACTTTGACATGAAACATCAAAAGGTGAACTCAGAAATGTTGAACATGATCATTTTCTTTTAGTGACTAGACTGTATTACAACAAAAATCTGCATTTCAACAATATTCATTTTTGCTGCACCCCATCTGTATTAAATATTATTGGCCTATATGAAACAAAACCTGGCACTAACATTTCTCATAAATCCCTCACAGAGTTACATAGGCCCCTGCTCTCTATCTGGACTTATGAAATCATCCAGTTCTAGAAAATGAACACAACCTATAATATTATATGTTAAAAATCTTTACTCAAACTCTTGGCTTCCAGTTGTGATGTGGAACACTTGCTTTCTCTTCGCGCTGTACTCAAAAGCAGTCTGGAAACCAACAGTCTAGGTATAGTAAAGATGGTCAATCATTTAACATATAGCACCAGAATTAACATATTAGCCAAATACAATTCAAAATAAATGTTGTACCAGCATTTTCCCAGCAGCTTCCTTGATTTTTTCTACCTTGGCCTCTGATAGACCTTTGATATTACACAAAGCTTTTCGTGTGGTCATCTGGATACCTTTGACAGTGCAGATGCCCACTGATTTAAGCTTTTTGATATCGGCCATATTCTGAAAGAAAGAGAAGGAACAGTAGTTTTAGACAAGCTGGAGTGATTTACAAATAATATTAACATATTTAGAGCAACTTACAATCCCATGTTTTTGTAGCTGATCAATATCTTGGAAAAATGACTCCTGGTAGATGCAGATAGTGTTTTACTTATATTGTTATAATTAGCCTTAAAATACATTAATCATGCTAAAATATTTTACCCATGGAAGTATAATAAGTTTCTTGTTTTAGATCTATGATTTTACCTCATCATCATTGTAGCCAGAGTCATCCTCAACGACTTGATCTTCCGTTGTCTTCATTATGGTTGGTTCACTAGCCTTCTCTTACCTCTTAGGTGCTAGCTTTTTATTTACTTTAAGCCAATGCCCACCTAGAAATTATAACTTTTTACGAAAAGGCACATAAACAGCTATCAAATCTCTCATAAATACCTAAAGGTGACGAAGGTTAGCATAAAGATTGTACCAGATTATGGAAATGACGCTGGTGAAATAACCTTTCGCGGGTCGTTTTACTGGCGGGAGATGCATTTGTTTACTGGTAAACTGAAATAACAAACCCTTAACCAATAAAATAACAATAACAAATTCTAAAGCAATAAATTGGCAAAAACATAAAGGCTAATATCGCCCTTTTCTTCTCATCGTATTCAAAAAACGTATTTGTATCAATACGGTTTTTTTTTTTTGTTTCAACAGAACACTTTTAGTGATTCAACTTCTAATCAACGTCAATTTCGTGTTGCCATTGAAAGCCGCTAGTCTTTCAACCCTACTGCATCTGTGTACAACTGTCCCTGCGTGGGAATTTGCTCCTACTATACTACAGGCATGTAAAATTCAATGTTTTATTGGACTTATGCTGTAGGAATTACTCATTCTGAATAAAGATGCCAATTTCAAATAAGCATTTCTATTCAATCTGATGGGCAATGTTCCCATCCTGACTGATTGTCATTATTTATATCTATGCATTGATATTTAATGTAAAATTCTTCTATGGATATTACATTTTAAACTATCTTATTCAAAACTATTTTGAGCAGAAGATCCAATTTTTCTATTCCCCAAACAAAATTACCATCATAAACAAACGTACAAATGATTACTTTTTGAATTTGTGTTTTATTTGACAAATAATTGCAAAATGCACAAAAGACATGGTCCTGTTTCATCAGTAAACCGGAACTCTTGAGGAGAATTGTAATTACCTACAGCAAATCATTTATTTCAAGCACTGGATGATTGGACCAGAATAATGGCATGTTCTATTTGGAAATGCAGTGTTCTGACTTTTAACTTCAAAACATTCAGCATTTTTCGGTTTCATTGCATTCACATTTTATACTTTATCTGATGACAGAGACATTGAACAGCTTTAATAACAGTAGAGTTTTTAAAGTCCTTGGACAAAAACACCAAAACATAAAACATCCATACCATAGTTTGTCTCATCCATTTGACTTTGCTACCACCTAAACATATTTATGATATTTAAAAAAAAAGACAAAACCGTGAAGCAGTGTTCCTTGAAATCAGTCTCTGCATAATGTTGACTTGAGGAGAGACAGTGAGATATGGAAGAACACGTTCTTTCTCCTTCAGATTAAATTAGAAATTAGCCCAAAAGATTCACTTCATCTTGATCCTATGTAGTGCAGCTCTTCCGTTCTCCCTGGTCTCCCTGTCTCTCCTTGTGACCAGCTCCGTGGCCCAGGGTTAGCAGCAGATCTCAGGTCCGTGTAGGGCTCAGGCCGCACTCAGATTTTGCCCGGAGCTGCAGGCATCATCCCGGGCATTCCTCCAGACATCCCTGTGTTGGGTCCCAGTAAAATCTAAATACAAAATGGAAAAGAAAAATGGACAAACACATTTGTCGGTGATTCTGTAAGATAACTAAGTAAAGTGAAATGTTTTTGAAATGACATGTGCACCTGTCTCTGCTGCTGAAGCTGCTGCTGCTCTAGTTGTAGTCGTTCTGTCTCAAACACAACCGGCAGCACCAGGATCATGAAGGATGTGGTGCCCACCCACAGAGCAGCACGGGAAAAACTGGAGAAATTTAACAGATCATTGAAATGTCACAGGATATCAGTTGCACAGATATTTACACTTGCTGCACTTTCTTGTCCCACATATTGTGACAGGAGCAGGTGCCTGATTAAAAGATAAAACAACAATCCAGTAGCCTCTGGTTATTTGGCGAGCAGGACTGTGCCATTGTGCCATTGTTGCTTTACTTTTGCACATTTAATATTAAGAATATTAAATGGACAAATGGGATATTAAGATGATTGCTGGATGAATTATTTCAAACTTATGACAGAAGTTATGATATTCACCTTTTGTTTACAAAACGATATAAGGTGTTTACATCTAGTAAAACGAGATAAAGGGGGTTCAATATAATTCTGCGATTTTAGCTCAAAAAGGAAGGGAAGAAGACAAACTTTTAAACTCCCATCACGCGTAATATTAAAGATTATAACATTACAACATAACACTTTTATGTGAGGATACAATCATCACAAACATACCTATAAAGCTTCTTGGCCAGGGAGACGGAGCAATGCGCAGACACCTCAGCTGCAGTCCGCACTGTGTCTGGGAACATCTCTGTAAGGCCCCACAACCTCTCTGCCAAAGTCTCATCCAACTGTAAGGACAAGCCATTATGCATAACAGAGATACTAACTACATGATGAAACTTGGAGAGACTGTATCAATAAACCATCCATTGAAAATGGGTTTTCCTTGTAATTATCTATTGGCACTACTTCAAATATGCCCTGCAAGGTCTGAAGGAGCTCCCATTAGCTTGCCTACAGTTTTAGCCTAAGCTTAGCCGTAATAAATGAATAGAATATGCAAAAAAACAAACAAAAAAAATGTCCAAAATGCGTTTTGGGGGAACTACACTCCATCACTCACATCTTCATCTTCGTCGTCATCAATCTCGTCCTCCGGGGGCCGAGTAGACACCGGGCCCGCAGCCGGGGACAGCTCCTCGATCCCGGACATGTTCTTACTCTGTGCTCCTCTGCGGTACCCTCTGTGTGCCCGGATAAAGACCGACAAAAGTCCGGGAAGAGAGCAACCACAAACTGGATTTCGGTGTACAATATTATTATTTTGGGGGAAATTAAATAAATTCTAAGTAAAATCGGAGGTCACGGAGCGAAAACGTGAGGCTCTTCAGGGTCGATGACGGAGAAGGGCAGAGGTCATTTTGTATAGGGTTTAGAAAAAACAGCGCCACCATGCAGAGCGGCAGTGTAATAGCAGTTTGTAGCAAGTACATAATATAAAACAAATTTTAAAATTTGGTGGCTTTCGATTTCTAGATTTTTTTTATAATTTACCTCTTGAGATCTTAAGAGCGTTTTGATGCCAGTTATTCATGCATAATCATGGGATATAAAGGCTTTTTTTTTTTTTTTCAATCAAAATGAATTACAGTTCAAATAGAATATAAATAAATGATATATTAAAAAAGCCTTTATTTGTATAATAAACACATGTAGATAGGTTAGAACTGTCATTAGTTACCCAAAAATCACTGTCACTACCTCCACTGCTACTACTGCTACTGCGTTTGCTGTAAATGCAGTGTAAAAGCATTCAATATTTCATTTCAGTTGCATCACGTCAACCTTTTGGTGAGAGCAGTGAAAGCACAGACAGTGGAAAAGTTGGACCTAGGGAACCCTTGTTTACATCCTCAGAGTACGCCGCGGGGGCGGGGTTAGCTCCGCCCTCATTCTTTAGACCTGACGTCATTGTAGCTTGTGTTTTTTATGAATGAAAGAATCCAACCTCAGAAAGCAGCGGAGTAATTCCGGGAAAAGGCGGACTGACATTTTGTCGCCAGCTTCGCTTCGGCTCGGCAGGTAAATATACACGTTATCATTATGATACTAACAACGCGCTGTTCTGTAGCTTTGAGATCGCGATAACCATCGAGCCTGTGCGTGCTTCGGCGCTGGCCAAGGACAAATAAGCAGGCAGCTGTTTGCGTTAATCTCCTTAGCAAGTCACAAACCGCTGATGCTAAAGGTGCTAATGTTACTAGCATGTATGGATTCTGCTGGATATGTGGTCTCTAAACGCTCACATTTATGCTTAAAATGCTTTCAGACTAATACGCAGTTGCCCTCTCCCGTATGAGTGTTTACTGACATTTAAAGGTTAAGTAAAATGTTATGGTTAGCACATGATGATCGGTGTTTACTACAGAGGAGGCGTTTAGCCCCTCTACTCATCTAGACACAGCGCTGGATACACCGTGGGAATAACCAGGCGATGTATTCCTTGTTTTATCTAAACGTTTTCGTTAAATACATTCCTTTATTACTCTCAAGATCTAATTTATCTGTGCTGTGCTCACTTTAAGTGTGTTTTAAGGCGTTCGGTTTCTTATTTTACTGCATTGTAGAGTGATATTTCTGGTATATTAGAAACGTGGAAGTGGCGAGACGTTTAGAGAAATGCCCTCGTCATGGCGGCGGGTGTTTTTCTTGGATCATGGGGTAGACTGGGCTGAGGTTGGCGGAGCATGGCTGAGCGTTTCTTGCTGAATCACCCTGACTTTACGAAACGGGAGGCGGCGGTGTCGGCAGTTTACGGCGGCTGCTCCTGCTTGGACAACCTCTTCCCACGCGTTTCGGGAAATGCTGTGCAGGGGTCATCAAACTGGAGGGCACTATGGACAGGTGTTTTGAACTAGGCCTACACAATATCTGGGGCTTTTATCTCTTATCTCTCTATTACGTATTATAGATATTTCTTATGACTGACGATGGGTGACCAATAACGTTAATGTAGGAGTCTTTGTGCAAAATTGAATAAAATACGGCTCGACTATTCAATTATTAATACTTTGCAGTGACATAGTGCTGGGGGTGTTCTACATGTATATTTAGGATGGCATGTTCAGCAGTTACTATGGTCAACAAAGTCATCAAAGTTTTAAGATTGTCTGAAAACTCAAGAAAAGATACTAAATTGATTTAAACAACTAATTTTCAGGAGCCTGTGATCACTAAGATTACTCATGATACTGTTTAGGTGATTGATTTTCAACAAAAAAAGATGAGAGTGACTAAGAGAAAAACTGTTGGCTAATGCTAGCTATCTTGTGACTAATTTCATGTGAGAGAGACTTGTTTAGCAGCACAAGTCATCTCACCAACTAAACCAGTTCTTTTTGGTCAGAATGTGTTAAAATAAAGTTCAGATTAAAGTTTAACAACCCTCAGATAGAGCAGTCCTCACAGTTACAAAAATAATTCTTACACCTACAAACTTGAGCATACTGACATGATGTCCACAAGCAAGACACTCAACCCAAATGGCTAACTTCAGAGTATGGCAGGACTGCAACTATTAATCGAATAATCATGACTAGTGGACTATTAAAATAATTGTAATCATATTTTGATTATCGTTACCTGGACTATACAGACTTTAATAAAAAACCTGCAAAATAAAATCTATGAAGAATAAACGGTTTCTGAAATACTTCTTCTAAAAGTGTATTTCTACCTTTTTAGGATGTATTTAAATAAAAACTCAGTGTACAATAGAAATGACTATTTGTGACTAGTCGACTAAGCAAGAAATAATTGCTGACTACTAAAATAATCATAAGCTGCAGACTCTGTGCAGCTTAAAACTTTGTCAGTCAAAATGCCATAGAACTAATTTCTTTTCTATTCTTGTAACATTTTGTCTTAACTGGGTAAACTTTGCAGAATAATGATAAAAAAGAAGCAAATGGACTTGAAAGACATGTATTGTCTAACTTTTGCTTTCTATATTTTTTAAATCACCCTCTTTGAAGGTGCACTCTATACATTTTATGGTTGCGGATCCAACACATGATTTTTCCATAGAGATGCTGTTGCTTTGCCTGGAAAGTTCCACTATCAAATCAATTACCGATGTTTTTATTGCTCAAAAAATGCCTCGAAAAACTTAACACATCTGACTTGCTTGTCTGAATGAAGATGGGGAGGTTTAATAAGATACTTTGAAACATTTTAGACAAAGCAAGAACTTCTTCATGGAGGGAAGCGGATGCTCCTTAAGACGTTGATTTTTAAAAAAGTAGACAATACCTGCCTTTCAGCCCTCAAATGGTTAATTTTCCTGACAATTACCAAACTCCTCTTTATATATTGTGCCACTATATATCCACCAGAAAGGTTCCGTAGTATGCCTTTAATTAAACCCTACCAAACCTCACATATCCTTTCTCTGAATTGCACCAGCTAAGAAAACAGACCCTCTTTGGACGACTGTGGTCTGGACATTTACACAAGGAAAGAGTCTGAAATGATGGGAAACAAAAATAAACTTCTAGACCCAACACTAGACTGCAGTGGAGAAGTGTGGACATATTTGTGTGAAGTTAGCTCATCAAAAGGCCAGCCAGCCGTTACCTCAGAGTAGACATGGGACTGTGGGGGGACACCAATCGTGTTAGTCCATTTAACAGCTATGGGCGATTAAGTTGTCTATTTGGGCAGTTGAGAAAGTCCAACGTTGCAAAATAAAGAAAGTTGCCACAATAGCTAAGAATAAGTAAGCTGGGAAAGCACCTCTGGTCTGGTGACTGTGTGTGACTAGGGGAAGAAGGTAGTGAATTATGTCTTGTTAAGGCTTTTGTAGTAACAACTTAACTGTGTATAATGCTTTAAGTAAACAAGGAGAAAGATGCCAATTTTCCAGCTGAGATTTGGATTGAATTTTTACCAACAAGATTTTTCAGTGTAATTCTTGGCATTTTTTCATTGGTTTCAGAATGATGAAGAATTAAGGCCATTGCTATAGTGACTTAAAACACTTGACTTGTTTCTGTTTCATTGTTGATTTTCTAATTCTATTGGTTAATCAACTCCATGTCCAAAGAGGCGACTGCTCTTGTGATTTTGGGCTTTACAAAAATAAATTGAATTGAATTGAATTGAAAATATTAAATATTTTAGAATGGTTAAAAGCCCTCAAAATGTCATCTATAACAGGAAGCTTAATCTCATGCATAACGGGTGATATTTTTAGGCTTGTGGAACATCACCTGACAACTAAAAATGATCTTTTGAATGGGCAAACAAGTTTCTATTTAGTATATTTAGATAGGAAATAATCTATAAACAGCATAGATTTTTTTAAAGCCACAGTATGTAACTTTTTTTTAATGTTAAAATAGACATGTATAAATAAAAGCATGTTTTTTCATAATGGATGTTTTTATTGGGGAGTCTCCACCTGCTTGTTTTCATGGAGAACATTTCGAAGTGTGATTATTATTATTATTTTTTTTTTTAACTTTCTCTTTCCAATGAAATCATGTAGTTGACGTTCTACCTCCAGAAAGTTACATACTATTACTTTAAATCAAAGAATGTACAAAATTCTGAATAATAAGAATGTAATGGAACACAACAAAGCTTCATGTTAAAATTAGCATTTTTATCATCTCAACTCCTGCAATTAGTTTCAAGTTACCCAACCTAATTTTACTTTAGCACACGAGCTTCCCATGTATGTATTTACAATAAAAGTTGAAAACGATCCACCTGGCCCCGTTTTCAGTCTATAAAGCCCTGAACCGTTAGTGTGGTGTCGACAAGAGGAAGTGTAGAGGGGATTGGTTGGGACACCTGCTTTTAAGTAACCAGGAGGCAGACACATGATAACTTCCTCCTCTCTGTTCCAGAGAACGCACAAAAGGCCTGGCTCCTCTTTTCTATCGCATCATACCACAGAGTCTAATGAACATGCACTTTTTTAGAGAAGCATGAATGTGCTGTTACTTCTGCTTTTGATGTGTACAGTAAGGTGTCTTTACACGTGTCTTGCACGCAATATTTACTGGATCTGATGAAGTTACCTGGTGAAAATGTTAAAGATTAATTAATTCCAAAAGCTATTCTTCTGTTTGTGTTTTTTAGAGTGTCTGTTTGTTCGAATTGTGACGTGTGAACCCAAGACTCAAGATCATGACGACAGAGAGAAATAGCAAAGCCCTAAAGGTAACATGGTATTCTCAAATGGTAACTCACCTGTGTTTGCTAAAATACATTATGTTGTTATTCATAGATTACATTTCATAACAAACATTACATATACAATCTATTCAAAGGAGTAAATGCATAGTATAGTGACATCAAGTTGATGGTTAACAGTTAATCAATATAATTATTTGATAAAACGGACTAGTCAATAACAACATGTCTTTATTAATCAGTCTTTTTAATACATTGCATTGAAGACATGTAGTCTCTCTGCCCAGTCGCAACAGTGCACTACATAATAACTTTTTTGGTGGAGGGTCTGCTACCTGTATCTCCATAGAGATGTTACTTCTTTCCCGGAAATGTTCCACAGCATTACATGTCTCCATAGGCACAAGCAGGTAGCACCACCAGGTCAGATTAGAGGTCTGATCTGTGGAGAGATGACCCCTCACAGTAAAAATGCATGTTTTTCCAAGTTTTTTTCTTTTGCTATTAAAACAGCTGTAACTGAATTAATTCAAGATGGACAAGACAATGGCATACAGTGGAAAATTCCAGGCAATAACCTCTCCATGGAAACAAGCGGAGGACATTTCCTCCACCAGAAAAGTTTCATACAGCACCTTTAATCATTAGTATACCTGTATAAGGTTTACTATATGCATAAATCAATCTGCAGTAGAGACCATTTGTAAAAAATGTTATAAATTGTATGGCTCTGATAAACCAAAGTCTCATGATGTTGTTGTTGTTGTCATCCCAGGTGAAGCAGGAGTGCGGTGAGAACGTGCCCTTTCTGTCAGACAGCGAGCTCATGTCCCTGTCAGTGCGCGATCTCAACATGCACCTGCGAGGCCTGTCCCGTGACGAGATCCAGAAGCTCAAGCAGCGCCGCAGAACCCTCAAGAACAGGGGCTACGCGGCCAGCTGCCGGGTTAAGCGTGTGTCCCAGCGTGAGGCCCTGGAGCAGCAGAAGCAGGAGCTGCAGAGGGAGGTGGACCGGCTCGGGGCGGAGAATGCGGGCATGAGGAAGGAGCTAGAGGGCCTGGGGGCGCGCCTGGCAGCACTGCAGAGGTTCGCCCGTGGCCTGGAGGCAGGTGGGGGCAACCTACTAGCCACTGCACCGCGACTCAACACTGCCTCCGTCATAACCATCGTCAAGAGTCCCGCCCAACAGCAGCAGCAGCAGACGCACAGGGAGCATGAGCCATCCTAGAACCGCCTCAGGGAGAGGGGGGACGAGAGGAGGAGACAACCTACAATGCAAAATCTGACATCCTGTTCAGAGAGGATGTGATCTATAGACTGTAGTGGGATTTGGAGGCTACAAGAACTGCATGCACATTTTGGACACCCACGAATACTAGAATACTATCGAGTTACAAAGTTGATGTTGGCATTACCACCAAAAATGGGTCATTGTCCTTTTCTTAAAACTGCAACTAACAAAAAATTGTGTTTAGTCAGTTATTGAGTAGAATTTACAGACATTAGTATTATTTAGTCAGTTTTTTACCTACCTGGATTTAATATGGTCAGTGTTTCTCAAATTGTGATGCGTGTTCGGCCTCTGGTGATACACGGTTCTGCAGTTTTGAGTATTGGCTTGATTTAAAGACAAATGTATTCATGTTTTTGTCTCCTTTGGGTAAATTATCATCTAGAAAACCTTATCCACTGTTAAGAGTCGTTTTAGCCGTGATTTTAGGTCTGATACAGTTTAGATTTGGTGATCCTAAGAGAAACAAATATTGTCTTAGGTGGTACTAGGTGGAAAAAGTTTGAGGACAACCAGTCTAGCTAACAAAATGCGCATGCAGATTTTGTAGAAAGCAGACATGGATGTGTTGGAAATAGCATTAGGACAAAGGCTTGCATTACACATATCTTCAATGTGGAACTATTCTAACTACAAATACAGACGATAAAGATGCATTACTTTGTCCAATGCCATTTCCAGTGCTAACACAATTGGACAGAGTAGAATTTTGTTTCAATTTTGTCGACTCTTCAGTTTTTCTGACTGAACTCAGAAATATATGTTGGACTAGAGACTACACGCAATGCACTTCGACTGGTTCATGACAAACGCCTGCAAAAAAAAAAACAAGTTACTGTCCGCGTTCACTGTGATGTCACCGGGCCACAGCATCCTCACGGCTTCTCACAGCGCTGCGTTCAAGTTCCTCAGACATTTTATTATGCCGTGCCTTCAGTCTACGTCGGTGTATGCAAACGTAAGGGGAGCCAGTTCTCATGGACTCCCCCTGAACACATCCTTCCATTTTGCGAGTGGGCTCCTCACGCGATGTGCAGTAACCTCGCGGCTGCTTGTTGGTTTTTCTATGATAATGTACGTACGTGTTATAATGGTGGACACCCAAATGCAGATGTTGGTTGTTTTAGCTCAATCTGTGTGCATCTGGTAGGAATCACCAAAGTAGATGCAAGTGTATGGAAAATGATTTTTTTCATCAGGTTTTGAATTTTAAATGCTGCTGAATTTCTCACTTTGAATATTTTTAACTGTAAAAAATGATTATTTTCATTCTGAATTTAGTTTGCTGAATTTTTACCTTTTTAAAAAATGTATAACACAAATATTTTCAAGCCCTTTTTTTCAAAATTCACAGGGTAAAATTTGCAGTGAATAAATTTGCAGCAACGATCCACATTGCCAAGGCATAACCAATTGATTGTGTGTGACTTAGGCTAGAGGCAGACGGTTTCCTATTGGCCTTTTCTCTTCTCACAATCTGTGGGGCTTGTAGTTAAGGAAGAGATGAGGTTTTGATTAGGCTAATTTTGTTCAATCAGATTGGTTCCCTACAGTATTTCCTGGTTGTTACTAAGTGGGATTTACTCATGATTTATTGCTTATGCCTTAGTATCTTGGATCTTTGCTGCAAATTTGACAGTTTACGTTTTGACTTGAATTTGAAGGCTTGAAAATATAAGTGCTGAATATGTAAAAGGTGAAAACGTATACTTCAAATTTCAGCAACTGAAATTCAGAATAAAAACGATTCAAGTACAAAAGATTCAAAGTGTAATTCAACAGCATTTAAAATTTCATAATCTCTAATGAAACACATTATCCTCCATACAAGTCCTCTGCATACATTCCTGTTTTTTGCTCTTATTTGTACTGTTTGTATGTGCCGTTAAGAGACGAAAATGTTCGGTGACATTTATCAGAGATATATTCTATATTTTATTTGTATTTAAAGGTAGATATTATGAGAAGACAAGCTAACGAGTGCTGTGACGTTTCCTATGTTCCAAAAGTACTTACCTATATGACTAGTCTGGGGGTATCTCCTCTGTCTAATTAATTATTGTATTGTGAGACGATGATTACAAATGTTAATTATTAGCTAAAACAAAGTAGGAATATATGCTCAAAGCCAATGGCCATAATGCTGTAATATGACTTGTGTGTTTGTAAACGGCTTGTTGTAGTGGATCCTTGGAGGGATATTATTTTTCTATGCTGATTTGTATGTTAAATGTCTGAATTGTCAGGGGAGGAATGAGGGGGAGAGGAGGGAGATGAAGAGACTAAAGAAAGTGCGGCAGAGACTTATGCGTCAGGGTTTTGTTTGAGGGAGACAGGAAGTAGAAGTTGGATGTGGAAAGAAGGGGGCGGAGCTTTATTCACTTGAACCTCCAGCGGTCGTAGGCCTGTTTATAGACGAACAGCCTTAAATTGGTGGAGTCTAGGCCACTGACAATGCTAGCAATACAATATGATGTGTGTGTATAAGCAGGCATTGTGACAGAACTCCTACAGATATGATGAGGCATATATTTAGCTATATGAATATATGTGTGTCCAAGCATTTATCCTCAATATTGTATGTCTGTCTGATTGTGCTGGATGTTTTGTAACACTTGCAAAACAAAATGGTCTTTGTATTTATTACTTGTATTTTTTCTATTGTGAAAATTTAAGTACATTGTCTATTTTATATATTAATTATAATAAATGTTGTACATATTGTACATACAACAGTGTGATGTGGTTTCCAGTAGACTAGTTTCAGTTCAGGTTTAGTGTTCTTAAAAGAAATACCCAAACTTATGATCCACAAATGTTGACATTAACATCTGTAGGCCAACATTAAAATCTGACACCAGACTACGGGTGAAAAATGGCCTTCTTGTCCTTGAAACAAATGATTATCATTATTTTTTTTAGGGACTGGCTCCAGTAAGTCGCCAAAGTATTAAACGTATTAAGTTTAACACTTTTGTTTATTTAAGACATTGAACTTGTGAAAATGTTTGTTTCATGTACATAGACCCAGTAATGGCAAAGGTTTAACATCTGCAACAGTTACAGGTGCAACTTTTCTGGTGGATGTTATTACTTTCCCTGGCGTGTTCCACAGTATGGCATTAAATATTTTTCTTCCATGGAAACAAACAAGTAACACTGCCAGGCCAAGTTACAGGTACAGATCTGTGGAAAGGCAATCCTGATCACAGTGAAAATGCATGTTTTCTGTGGTACTATTGAGCAATAACACCTATAATTGAATAAATGCAAATTAGATGTGATCAATGCCATACTGTGGAACATTCAAAGCAAAGCAATATAATCTCCACAAAGACAAACAGGACAGACCCTCTACCAGAAAAGTTCCACAGTGCATCTTTAAACTGCAAATTGTACAGTAGAAGACAATACAGTTTTAAACTAGTATGCACACAAAATCCAAGTAATGTTCTAGAATGATGTATGAATGCAATCTATTGAATGTGGCTGAATTTGAGACAACCATAAGATTGTTGGCAATACAAAACTTTCCTTTCATTTTCCTATTATCCAAAACTAGGTTAGTAACGCCAAACATTGTTCAGTAAATCATTTTGACACGAAATGCATATGCTATGTTCATTATTGCCTAATTTAGTAACTACACACCACAGACAGTGAGGTCAGCATTTTTCACAACCCAAGGTTCAGACGAAATACATTTTATTTTTTCTTCTTCATACAGCGACAAATGGAAATTAAAAAAATACAAAACTATTTTCCTGCTTAAACCTTTTAACATACATATATTTTACTATAGCTGTCGTCATCTGCATTTATTTACACATCGGTACATTTACAGTATACTGAGCAACAGTGCAAGACAAGATGGAAAAAAACATTGAATTATGTCATTAAAGTGCAGAACAAAATGTACCATCTAATTGTACAGTTATTAAGGCAAATTAAGAAACATGCCTTGAAATGTAACAGGTAACAGTATGAGCGACTCTGCATTAAGAGAATATATTAAAAACTAGATCGGTGGAGCGACGATAAGCATTTGCATTGTTTTGAAATAAAAATTGTACACCATATTTTTACACTGGGCAGTAAGAGAAGTAAGTTTGATTCACGTCTGTCAATGTATTAAAAATGTTTAAAACCAGTGGTGGAAAGTAACAAAGCATTGGCATTTGCAAATAAGACTTTTAAACATTGTTCATTTTAATCTTTGAAGGTACATAAGACAGGCCAAACTGACAAAACCTCTACTCCACAATCACTCATGTCTGTCTGCGTTAAGATAAGACTGTTTTAAAAAAAAAAAAAACAGACTGTAGAATTAGTTTTCTGTCCCGTCTCTGTAGCACCCCCTGCTGTCAGTACCTAGTTACACTACAGAGGAGAAAGTGGCCCCATAAACACGTCAGCACATTGGGCATGAGTCACTCCTGAGTCAGGAACAAGCAATTATTTGAAACCACAGCAAAACACAGACTTGCATGAAAATAAAATATTGACTGGAAGGACTTAAAAATGTTCCAAGTCAAGCCAGTCTAATTTTGAATAAGTTGAGGCATTGTGTAAAAATGGAAATAAAAACTAAATGTACCAATCTAAGAATAGAAACAGTCATGACAACAAACCTGGTGTTGAAATCGAGCTGCAAATATTTCACAATTTTATAAAAGTAATCACAAACTTTTATGGTGCTCATTTTGGAGATATATTTAAAAAACAAACAACATTTACAGAAACTAATTTGGCAGTTAGTATTGTTACTTTTTTTTTCTTTTATCAACATTTTTTAAAACTACCACAGTTTTTTAAAATACATTTTAAAAAGCCAATTATTATATACTTTACTTTTGTGAATCAAATCTTAAAAATACATTTAAAAATACAAAATAAATAAAATTTAGTACAATAGTTTCTTGGATGACACTGGATGATTCTAAATATAACTGTAACCTATATTCCAATTCTGTTGTCTCTCTATCCTGATAACCTACATTGTGAGCAACCAGACTGGTGGAGAGCTGGACTTTATAATCCCACTCTGCTTACGTCCCATTTACAACCACATAATCCCACTGCCCCTGCTCCTGCCCCTGCCTCCTGCACTGCTACACCAGATGTGGCAGAGCTAATCTATAATCTATCACGTTTTCATCTCCCCTGGCCATATTGAAAACAGAACTGAGCCAGCATTGAACCATGTTAGTCTAGTTGCTTTGAAATATTATGGCTAAGACAATGAAAGCAAAAAAGCAAAGCAAAAATTGGGCATGAATTGAATAGACAGTTTTGTAAATGTGTAAACAAAGCATGTAAAAGGCTGTAGGCTGACACTAGCCTGGCCATCTTAATACTTATACCATATATAAGTTAGTTGGTTCCTTGGTTACAGTTGTGTTTCCAGGCACAGAGAAAGCAATTATTGAACTACTTCTGAATGCACGTTAATAAACCTAACACAGTTCTGAATATATGATAGACGTAGTAACAAAAGTAAAAATTTACTTTTTGGACTTTTTGAACGTTTTAAATAATACAAAATGCATAAATGGCAGCCTTAGTGTAGCTAACATAAAATTAATAAGAGCAAAAATAGAACTCCTATCCCAAAATATAGGTCAATAATTAACATATAAAAATATGGTACAAAACTAATCCAGTCATATTTTTGTTGCCCCTCTTTACATTTTTAGGTGTGTTGCTGCCACAATTGTATATAAACTACTACTTTAATTGCCATAAAATACAAAAATGTTATATATTAAAGTAAGATTAGCATCTCCCTGCATTTTGTGGCAGTAGCATTCCCTTCTCTACCCAGTTGAATCCTATTTATTCCTGATTTGAAGGACTTTGTGAAGACCTTTCCCCATTCAAAAGATACAATATTTTGATTTGAACTGCTTAATTGCTATGACCACAGAGGAGGATTACCTATAGCTTGAAGCCCATGAATAAAGAAAAAACTGACCAAGACCTGTGAACTGACTATTCTCTAGCTAAAAAACAGAACTAGTTAATTTTAACGTATTGCAAAGTTAAGTCCAAAGTTATTCTGTACTACCTAAGGCATTTAATTATTATCCACGATGAGTTTATAAGCACTTTTCCCAACTTTCAGAGGGTGGTGTGTTGCTGTTGATGTAAAGCTAATGCTAACAACAACTAGCATTCTAACACAGTCTCATTTTGACCCTAAGAGCTGCTTTTACAACATCCCTGTTATGGGGCAAGACATATTGCTTACATGAAAAAAATTGGGTGCATCCCCTTTAATTAATTTAGTCTTCAAAATTCATCATCGGAGCTCAGTAGCAGAGTCTTTTCGGTGTCCCCGCGGGTGCTTAGGGTGTTCAAGGTGCGAGACACGGGTTTGGGGGCACCTTGCTCCAGCGTGGACTGCTGGGTATACTGCTGGTAGGCGGGAGAGAAGTTGTGGATGGCGTCCTGGACCATGTCTCCGGGGCTCATGGTCTCCTTTAGGCTGCTGGAGATGCTCTTCATGGGGGCACAGCGGCCTGCGCAGAGAAGTTAAGAAAAGGGGGATACAAAGAGATACATGGTAAATGAGAGAACAAGACAGAAGGAAAGAGAGCGAAAGAATGAGGGAACGAAAGAGGGAGAGAGAATGAGAGAGAGTAATGGAGGATGGAGATGAGAAGAATAGAGTAAAATGAAAGACAAAAAGGCAAGAACTGCCACTGGGGATTTATAGGTTTAGCTTCACAAATGGGAGGGAGATTTAGAGAGGACCAAAAAGTAAGGAGCTTACAAAATAAATTGTAAAAAAAATATATATATATATTAAATTGGGCAAAAAGGCTTCAATTGCAAAAACAGATATCTCCATTTTGGAGGATTTCCATTATCCTCCAACAGTATTATCAAGGAAGGATGAAATTATATTTTGGCTGCAGTAAAAAAAAATACTTTTAAAACATTGCTAAACAGGGTAAACTGCCAATCGTTACTTTTTAAAATTACATTTTACAGTATCTGTTTTTGCAAATGAGTCTTTTCAATATATTTAAGAAAGACTGTGGTGTTTTTTTAAAGCTTTTTCAGGAATGAATTACATTAGCAATGAACCTACCAAACTCTCCATATGTAAGAGTAGGTCCTTTAGAGCGCAGCAGAAAGAAGACAGAAATGCAGATGGGTGTACAGTAATAGTGACCACAATGTCATGGATTGTAAACGCAATAGTAGGGACAATATTAATAATGTTGATATTTGTTGAGTTGAGTAACCCATTAACATAAATATGTCAATACAACAGAAATGTGCTGTCTTTAGAGGTACTAGCTGAGCTTTAGGTACCAGATGATGCAGAAATGTCACTTTATAACCTTACTTTGAAGTTTACAACATCATTTGTCCTCCATTTTATTTTTTAATCAGCTCTTTTGGCAGCATATTTTAATTATAATTATAACATTTTGCATATCTTCAAAACAACATTTACAATACTATCCATATTTTGATAATCTGCCCACCTCTGCTCAACAGGTAACAGGTGTTCTAAATATGCATAATATCTAGATTTCTATGATTTTACCTAGTTATTTAAGATTAAGATGAAAAATAAAAATTAAGACCTAAACATTGACATAACATTTAAACAAGCCCATTTCTATTCATAACATACACATATTTAGCTTATCTTACCTTGCAGATCTAAACTTTTGTCCATGTAGACCCTGTAGGTGAATGCGTGCCTTAAGGCCAGTGCTGCGAAGAACATCTCTATGCAGATAATAAAGTTCTGGTAACCGGCAGCAACAGTCCCCTCCCCCACCGACACTTCCACGGAATTTATCTGGGGAATGGCTCCATACTTCTCCAAGATGGCCAGCAGCATACCTAACCAGAAATAACAACATCAATACAGCCAAAATCTTGCTTTAAATGTGTAAAACTGTAAATAAATTGGTCATACCTTGCCAGAAGGACAGGAAAATTACGGATTTGACCATGAAAAACTTGAGCATGGGGCTGTAGGGGCTAAGCTTTTCTCTCATGGCGAAATAAAACAGGAACAAAGCATAGAGAGAGAGGCTGACTGAGATGTTGTAGATGATGGTCACGTACAGGTAACCGCTGGCAACACTGTAATAAAGAATAAAGGCCAGTTAGCATTCAGGAGGCCAGGGAGGCAATGGCGGTTTGGGTTTGATGATGCAATGTTACAGGTCAATGACTAATAAATCTATATTTGGAGTTAGGATTAAAATGTGAGCAGTTATGTAAGGTGATGATTAGAGGATAAGTAATTAATAACCAAATTGAATCAAATAAGTAATTATTTCAAAAATAGGTGTCAACTATACTCGAAATAAGTGATTTTAAAAATATTTTAACATGTATTTTCAAATGGGACTTTTGTTGGCCAAAGTAACTGTGTAGGGACTATAATGTAGTAAATGAATCTCTTCAATGAATGCACACTACATAACTTTTGTGGTGGAGGTGTCCACCAACAGCTTGTCTCCAGGAAGATACATTTTGCCTGGAATGTACCAAAATATGGCAATAAAATTAAATTACAGGTATACTATCTTGAAAAACATCTTATTCTGGCATCACGTGCTCACCTCCATGGGGATAACTTTGCTGTGGCAGCCACCCATTTGGCTGACCCTCCAGCAGCAAAGTTACATAGTACACGCCTTTAACTCTGAGTTGCTCCCTTCTCCAGTTTATCATTTTAAAGCTAAATATTCAAAGTAAGCTCCAAATGTTAGTGTACAATTCTAATATGAAGTAGTGGCATCATGTTTATAGTGGGGGTTGGAAAGGTGGACAGATTATCTAAAATATGGATAAAATGAGTATGACTCAAGTAAAGTATTTCAGTTTTTGTCAGTAACCACAGTCCTAAAACCAAGACATATAGATCAGTAGAAGTGCGTACTTGAAGTCCCCGTCCTTGTATTTGCCGAAGGCCTGCAGGATAACAGTGATGATAGCCATAAAGGGTTTGACCAAACAGAACTGTAGAGTGGCCTGTTTGCAGAAGCGCAGGAACCCGATGGAGTAGGCCTTCCCTCGCAGACAACATGTACCATACATACAGCTGGACCTGAGTGAAATACCACGATGTAAAAGGTGTTAATTTAGAGGAGAGACAAACAAACTGGATAGGAGATAAATACTAGAAGACCTACTCAATGGATTTGCCCCTGATCTCTGACATGATGATGCTCTCTCCTCCCAGATATTCGTAACACAGGCTCAGGAAGTTGTAGATTACAAACGCTGGAAGAAAGAAAAATGTAGACCTTTATTTACTTATTCTACACTTTTATACTATATTTAGAAAACATGAGTGACACATCATGCATCAGTAAATGTATTTTATTTTTGTCTCCACTAACAAACTGTGTAACATTAAGATGTGTTAGCCTTAACTACCAGCTGAGCTATGAAATAAATTTGAATTAATTATGAATGAAGATTTCAATTTATATTATAATATGATCTGAACATTTATCGGCGGTAAGTGATAAATGTGATTACCGGGATATAATTGTATGAATTATTATCAAGACCGGGATATTTATTTTTTTTATACTTTATTTCATTATCAAGACCATTTTAGAAGCAAAAGCATGTCTCCTCAAATCAATTTATGCTGAAAAAACAAACCTATGTGCTTCTAGCTGTTTATGCTACATCAGCAGTGCTTTATCGTTCCAAAAGTTGATTTCATAAACCAAGTCATACATGTAATATGGATTTCACTATTGGTCATGACACCGTGAATTAACAATAAATATATGCTGATATGTTACTAAAACAAATATTCCAAATTTATTACATTTTATGTTAAACAAAGTATAAATTATAAACATCACAAACACACGATGCATAAATAGCATTACTGCTTCTTAACTCCAACTACAATTGTCAATTCATATTCCAACCAATTTCTACAGCCCTATAAATTTGATTTGACATGGATACAATCTGCTCTTGCTAGTATGAGATCATTAAAAGTAACATTAAAACTCTACAGGCCAGTTTTAATACGTGAAATTTATGTAATTCGTGTAGTTGCAAGAATATCCCAACAATACTACACTGGTTTGATTTTGCCTGCCAGAAATAGACAATATGACTTTGATGTGTGCTGCATTGATGTGGCCAGGGTTTGTTTAACAGGACATTTCCCGTGGGACCTCTCCTGAGCGGTCTTTGGCGCACAGGTGGATTATGGGTTGTCTTTGGTTTGAGCTCATCAAAACAACAGTGGGATAATCCTGTTAGTCTCGAAGGAGCTAGCTAACCTGGTGTTGGAAGTCCTCGTTTACATGTAGAGTGAATGAGCTTGTGTAATGGTGAGGTTGAGGTAGACTGAGGTGACGACATGGGCGTGTTGTGAGCTGTATTATGGTGCTGTACAAGTTTTGTGTGTGTCTGTGTGAGTGTGTTTATCTGTGTGTGTGAGGAGCGAGAAAAGGGTGCAGACAGTAGGGGAGTAAATGTGTGTGTGAAAGGGAGAGGTGCTGGAATCTAAACTCTAGTGTCTTCCAAGCATTTTTAGCTTGTTGCAACTGCACATGTGTCAGCAGGTTTTGCAAATAGTTGTATTTTTGCCAAATACTTTCTTGGTCTATAAAACGTCTTGGAAATGATCAGGATTAGAAACCAACCAATAAGGGTTTTTCCATGTCAGATGCTGATACAGATATTTTAGAATACAGACTAGCAGATGGTCAATAAACTTTTATTTACCGATAAGAGCATTCGACAAGATCATTTTCTCAAAAATACAAACTCAATTACTGTCTATACCAGGGTTTAGTAACCTTTTTAGACCTGAGGGTAGACCTTCAGGAGCTTTAAGTTGTTCAAGGGCTATCAGTTCAAAAACTTAACCAAAAGATTCAAAGTGATTCTATTTAGTTGTAGGACATTAACCACTATCACTTTACAAATGTATGATTTTAAACTAACAGTGAGTTACAAGAACAGAAACTACTGTGTTTTCAAAAATTTAACTAAAAAAACCCAAAAACTTCTCTATTTTTAGAAATAGTCTAAAAGACTACTGGGGCAGCCCCAAACTGCACCTGGGTGCCTGCACTGCATTGCTCTAGACAGTAAAAGTATGGCAAGGAAAATAATATCAAAAGAATGATTTTTACACATCCACAATCCTGTTGTACTACTTACTACTAACACCTAACATGCACAGAGCCCTATTCTCACTTAAGCATAAAGGTTTACTGCTTTATTTTGAGGTGTAAAAAGCTATAGTTTATCCATTAACTGCACTGATATATTTCACTTCCACAGAGCCTCAGCTGTTTACCACTTCATCTCTCTAAGGAGCCCCAATGGCTGCAGTGGTTGCCACGGTGATACAGTAGGCCTACACACAATGAGACCAGAGCTAGTTTGTATCAAGGAAGCCTGAGTGATGCCTTTAGTGTCAGAGATGGGCAAGATTTGTGAACGCTGTTGCCATGAGACAGGTTGGTCATCTATGCTAGCTAAGAAAGCACTTGGAAGCAACAAGAATGGGAAAAATAATATAAGGATTCAAGTCAGCAAGGGGAAGTGACAGGAAGTAAACTCGTAGGAGCAGTTTGAAGGCATTTGTCTGTGGGAGGGAGTTCCTGCTTCAGAAGCATCTCTCCATATCAGTCCATATCTGAGGGAGGACCAGTTTATCTGACGCACACACGCAGGAGTGTCGCCATCATCTATTTCTGTCACAGCGTCACATACAGGAAAAGAGATAGGACCTCAAAACTGTAATTGTGAGAATTTAAAATAGCTTTTCCAAATCAATCTCAAAATAGATACTAAAAAACTGATAGAAATCCCAAGTTTCAATGGCTGCTCACATTTCCATAATCCAACTGATGAGCGTAGCATACTATAAGAATTTACAACAAAATTTGTATTAGTCTATTAATCCTTTTATTTAGATTATAAGGATTTATATGGGACAACTGCAGAAAGGAGAAGTGAGTGGATGAGTGAGTTAATTGAATATTTTGTATTTTTTGGTATTTATATGTAAAAAGGCAGATTAAACTCATGATTCACAAGTTTAATCTTTAGATAAATATATTGTTTCCTATACTTTTTTCTGAATACATTGTTTTTTGCATGAACTCCTGTGTAGGTGTAGTCTTGTGAGTGCAATTTCAGTCAGATACATAGAGATATGTAATAGTTTTTAAGAGCTTTTGCCATGGCCACTTTTTAGTCGACTAATCGATCAGCTGGACATGTCTTTAGTCGACTACCGTGTTATAGATATGGTCACATGATAGATCCACAGGTTGGTGTTATGGTTCTGGCATTAAATTGCCCTTGTATCCTTGGGCAAGGTACTTAAAGGAACATACCATATTTAAAGTGTAACTGTTACTGGTAGTGGTTGGAGTGGTTGTGACTTCTGAAGAATACCTTAACATCTATGAGACTGAGGAGTGAAGCTACAAGATTTTGGGGGAAAAAAATGTAATTGCAATTTGTAATTGCAAAGTATTGTGATTTAATTTGCAATTTATGTTCCAAAATTGTTCACTGATAGATCATTCTCATTACTTTTCACACAAACACACATCTTAAAAAGGACCTCACCCTCGTAGCAGTCGCGCACTGTGTCGAAGTAGACGTAGTACTGATCGTTGGTGAAGAAGAGGAGGCTGAGCCAGGAGTCAAAGGCATAGATGGGGACAATGAAGAGGATGCGTACAATGTGTCTCTGCTCGTGCGGGGAGGTATAAAAACGTAGGTGCATGTAGATCTGCAACAAAATATATAGTAATGGTCAATATTTATTATTTGCAATCTAATAAGTGAGTTCTAAACCAAAAACATAAAGAGGAGAGGTGGGTGATATATTGTGAGAGAATGTAATTTTTGTCAGTATCACCCACCCATATCTGCTGATGGCATTTAACTGTAGATACCTAGGTTTCATGCTATTTTGTGGAACATTCCAGCCAAAACAACAATATCTCCAAGGAAAATGAAAGATTTACAACCTTCCAACTAAAAACCTTACATAGTGGCCCTTTAATTTCAAATGTAGTTAGTATCATAGTGACTCAAAATAAACTTGTTCTTATCTTGTTTATGTGACACTGTGAGGGTCACTGACTGTATAATCAATATGTAACATCTTTTTACTGGACTTGGTGAGAAAAATCACGCCTTTGCTCTTGTTTATTGCCTATAGCTTTGTCATTGGTGAGATCAGATTTCGCCTTTGTGTTTGTGTGTGGGCTAATAGTGCTGTGTTAGAGACACCTGGTGAGGGAGGGTTACCAAGCAACCACTGTGCCTCCCCAAAACTTAGCCCAAATGTACGTCATATGTATCTCTAAATAAGGCCGCCTCAGCTGTTTCCAGCCACCTGTGGGCCTATATATTCACAGAACTATAGATAGACAATCCTGACTAGCATTTTTCATATTGAAGAATGCACTGTATTGTATTACTTGATAATAGGGTTGTCAAAAAATCAATACCCAGGCAGATACTAATCGATACTGGAGTGATTATTAAAACTAAATACTCATTTGAACAAGTAACAATATTGAAAGAAATCTCATACGTAGGTACGAAAACACAATTTATTTCTGAAAATGAATATTTCATTCAACTGAATTGTCAAATTCATACTATTTATTTGATTTTCATACCACAATGATGACAAAAATAACTTTTTTTTGACAATTCAATAGAATGCAATTTTCAGAAATAAATAAAAGTATTGTCATACAGATTACTGAGTGGTCTTGTAGTTCAGGAAATGTATCAAGTATCGGTATCAAGTATCAAGGCTTTTCCTTAGTAACAAAATCAAGTTTGTAACTTAAGTATAGTGACACACTACTTACTAACAACATATTGGATAGATTTTAGGTCAGTAATGACAAAAAGTATGAAACCTGAAACCTACCACAGTAATGCTTTCAGACACAATTGGTACTGTTGTAGTTAGCACAGGCATAATATACTGTACAGAATTATAATTGTGTAGTAACATCCATCAGTATACTTCAATAAATCAAGTCGACTGCCATAATTAATGTGAACAACTAAAGTTTAAGGCTAGATGTGTTGGGAAGAATACTTTGAAAATGTATAAAATTGAATACTTCCATTAAAATGCATATTGCAACGTATTCCGTTACATGATCTTTTTCAGAGTACCGTCTTCAGAATAATAATAAACAATAAACAATACTTTCAAGTTGCGTTGCCTTATATTACAGTGTTACAATGCAACGTTTTTTTTTATTTTTTCAAACCCAAACCACACATATTGAAGCCTAAATTGCACGATCTAATACAGTGATGTGGTCCTTTAACTGCAATAAAAAATTTTATGTATTTACTTACTTACTTCCCAACACTGACTATGATCGATACTGTACTGAATATCTCTCCCTATTCTTCATCTCAAATTAATGCTACTTACTGTCCTATTTATTACACTATTTTCTGATCTATGTTATAATGTTGTTTCCTTATAAAATACCTGGAGTTGTGTTTAACACACAAACCCTGCATATTTAGGCGTTCTCTCAAATGTAAAACACTCCACCTTATGATGTCATACAGGAAGTCTATACGCCTTCACAAGAATCATTTGGATAATTTCAGCCAATTGCCTATCTCTACTGAACAAAAGGCATAAAGGTAGCTTTTAACTTGAAAATTACCGCTTCATGAGATTGCAAGGTGGAAAAAAGCATTTTGAGCTTTGAAGAATAATAATCAAGGGTTACTCAAACACGCGTGAATGAAACAAACACGACACCAGGTATGTTTTTGAAGACGTAACAACATTCTAACATGGCTTAAAGCTCACAAGAGTAAATTTTGTATATTATAGGATCTATAAGTACCATGAATTTTGTCTGGACAGAACAAAATTGAAAGTATTATAAAAATATCTAAAAATTACCTGATGGCACGTGAGAATGAGCGCCGTCCAGACAAAAAACCCTGACACGCCCTGGGCAGCAGGGGTCATGAGGAAGATGGGAGGGTCCTGGCTCAGTAGAGGGGCTTCTGGGAACCATGAGATGTTGGGGCCAGTGGGAGGAGCTGTGGGAGGGGGTCCAGGGGCCACCTCCATAGGGGCGGCCTCTCCCAGACGCTCAGCAAAGGGCACGTCTCGCTGGGCCAGTTTCAGCATCTGAGCAAAGAGATAATGCAGCTGAGATAAAGATGGCATTCAGATACTGTTTCTGTTTACACAGAACATTCTGAAAATCAAGCAGTGATTAATTGACAGTAGTAGTGGAAAACGTGTATTGATGTCCATAAGAAATAATTAACTCAGTATATACAGCAGTTTTGCTTGTTATCTGGTTAACGTATATATAAGCAAATAGTTCAGAGTTTGAGTCAGGTATGGTATTTTATTGATTGGAGTAAAATTACAGTAGATATCGGGGAAACGTGCGTTAACTTGTCATGGGCAGTCTGTGTTAAAGAGGCACTGTGTAACTTTTCTAGTGGAGGTTATGGCGCCTATCTCTTTCCATGGAGGTGTTATTGCTTTGCCGAGAATCTTCCACAGAATGGCATTAAACTTAGCTCTCTTTATGGAGAACAACAGGTGGTACCAACAAGAAGGTTATAGGTCAGAAATGTGGAGAAGCATGTTTTTCAGTTCATTTTTGAGCAATAAAAACACCCATAAAATAACTGTTAGCGGCTAGACAGATATGACATAACATTCCTGGGAAATCAATAGTATCTCCACGTAGGCAAGCATAAAGCATACCCTCTCAAACAGAGAAACCTTTAACTGATGAGGTCTAGCTGTTACCATAAACAATATTGCAATTTAAAGATAATACTGTATAGGGAAAGTAAAATAAAGAAACACCATTTACATTCATGCACCATTTAAGAGCATTTAAGATATATGTTTACTTTATTCTAATTACATAACCATTATTTCCTGAGTTTGAAGATACATCAAGAAAATTCTTTGATAAAGAAGTATACTATTCATACCCACTTCAATGATAACTGCACAATCAGAATCAGAAGAGTTTTAGTTAGTTTTCAGTGAACACAGCTCACAGACTAGGAACTTACTTCGGTGATAAAGTGCAACATAAAAACACATTGAATAAATACAAATAAGAGCATTTGCAAAGTTAAAAAAGATATGCTAAACTAAAGATATATTAAACTGGCAAACCAAATACCATATAAGCAGATTTTACAAACCAACTACCAATAACGATTCCAATCTTTTATTTCTGCCCCGTGACTGAAATTAGAGTCAGTGGCCCGCAACGGGGACAATGTTGGGCGGATGACATCAGAAGATGACATATTCAGAGCTTCTTACACTGGGAGGCAGCTACTGGGGCAGAACTGAACTCAAAATGGCCAGGAGACGTGTTACATAAGGAGCACTGGCCACTGTCTCAGGCTATGATTGTTCTTTTAACCTGACTGACAGATAGACATCAACCACATGGCTCAGCTTGGGGTGCATGGAAACCTTCATGTTTTATGTCAACAACAATGGAAGGATGTAAAAATAAACAAGACTGGATTAGAATTACGGTTGCTTTATAAAAAATAAAAAAAAAAGAATAGTTCACAGTAAACACATCCAGGGCATTTGGGAAAAGACATTTGGCCTAATGTTCCAAAAACAGCTCAAATAAAACATTTTGGAACATGCATGTAGAGGGTTTCACAGAGACTGCGTTGTTTTTTTCTTTCTATAAATTATACAAAAAATCACATGATATTTTGTTTGCCAAAAAGGGCTGCAAAAATTAACTGGAATAATTGTGACTAGACAACATTTAAACTTAACATAATTGTATTTTTAGAATTGTAAATTGTTTACTGGACTATAATACAGGACAAGTGCATTAAACACACACCAAAAACAGATTTAAGTATTGGGTTATCTGATTATTCTAGCTATCTGATGTTTACTGGCAAAACATCTGACTGAACACATACCCAGAACAACAAAAGCTCCATTAATTCTACTAAAGCAATTACTTACATTCACTTAAGTTTTGTGTTCTCATTTATATTAGTTTGAAAGCCATCAGCACATTTAAGGAGGACAAGTGAACGCACCACGCAGACAAAAAGGCATACAAACAATGCCAGTGACAGTGAAGTGTGCAAAGGACATCTGTGAAATGGCTTCTTTTAAGGGGTCGGGAATAAAGCATCAGATGGATAGGGCGAGAGAGCAGGCAGGGGTGTTAGTTGATTATTTAAAATGGGTATTATATAGGTATCACATCAAGAGGGATTATCTCATGGGTGAAAGCAACAACAACAACAACAGCGGAGGGTCTTGTTACCTAGAGGCACTGGTTCAAAACAGTGTGTTTGAATCTGATTAAATCTAGGAGAGATAACGTATTGAACTAAATTACATTAAACTAAAAAATATGAATAACTAGGGCTGCGACTAACAATTATTTTAGTATTTGACTAGTCACACAGTTATTCCTATTCCGCATTTCTTACACATTTTTGACGAATTAAAGGTTGAAAGATGTGACTGAAGGAGTTGATAATTCTGCTGAATCGCTCTAGCCCTAAAAATAAGATTATAAAAACAAACAAAGCGCACAACTCACCTTTTGTATAGAAGATCAACAACGATCCGCAGGCGAACTTGAATATCCAGTCTGCAGTTCAAATACACTTTTATTAGACAAAAATATGGTTGTAACAAAAATAAATTTAGGTTGAAGTCTATTTAGAGGGTTTACTCACCGGTGTAAATGCTCTTGGGGCGTTAAAGAACAGGAGATAACCGAAAATAACCCAGAAATGGCCTTAATTCCTGCTCAAAGACGCACCGCTGCTCCCCGAACATCCATGTTGAATAAGTGCTTTGGGCAATCTTTCTGTCTGTCTCCCCAAAAACTTACCTTAAAAGTTTGCTTCTCATGATTAAGAAGAAATGTTGTAATCTATTTGTTGTAATCTAACACTTTTGAATCGATAGAATTAACGGTAGTGTTGAAAAGATAATAATAATACACCTCGTACCTCCACTCAAACCCCTCGCTCCACTCACTCCTCAGAGTTAACAGTTGGATCCCCGTCGGATTACTGTAGATCAGACAAACCCCGCCCACTCTGAGCTACACACCAATCACAGAGGAGAAAAACGCGTAAATTCCCGCCTACGTGGAGAAAACAACCAATCACGTGAGATCTGAGCGATAACCAGGGAAAAGAAAAGGTGGAGCGTGTGCGCGTGCGTAAAGGGATCTATTCTGGGATGCAGCAGCGTGTGCAGCGCTAGAGTGGGTGATGTTCTAAACAAGGTTAACACGACTCCTACTGTGATTTTTGTGTCGTACTTGGCTTCCTGTCCCAAATACGGAGTGAGAGCATACATAAATTTGCTGTTATATGATTTTATATAAGTTTACATAGATATTATAAGGCTACTCTTGTACAAATAATTAGATAAAATATAGCAAAAGCATAAATGAAAGGCTAAGCTAAAGGCTAAATGGAAGGCTAAGCGTCAATAAACTGCATAATATTAAATAGTATTATAAATGATTAATTTAATGTAGTTGTTACGTAATTACGCGTTAATTGTTTTCACTATTATTAGGACTATTCTTATTGCAATACCACTAAATCTGGATTGGAATTTGATACAAAATAGTTACCAGCTACAACTTTTTTGAAGGAGAGCCCTTGCCACCTGCTTGTGTCAATGGAGATGACATTCTTGACCTAATGTTCCACAGTATGGCATTTAACTTTACCTCTATTTTGTATGTATTCACTGTTTTTATTGCTCAAAATTTCCTTGCAAAACATGCATTCTTACTGTGAGATGAGTCGCCTTTCCACAAAAATGAATGCCATACCCTAGAACATTCTAAGAAACCAATATCTGTATGAAGACTTGCAGAAAAGTTACCTAGTGCATATTTAAATAATTACTGTATTTTGAAAGTTACACAACTGAAACTCTGACTGAACTGTCAACTTACATTATTGGGTATTGATATACATTAAAATATTGAATTAGAATTCCACAGTCAGACCACAGCCAGACCCGTGTAAGGTGTGTATATTTTATTGATTCGAGAAAATATACACAAATAATTATAGTAATAAAGATGAAGCATGTAGTACAGGACATCAGCGGATCGTCCCTCTTCTTCCTTAGTGACATCCCTCCATCCTGACCCCTCCCACGCCCACCTGTCATTGCCTGCCCCCATACCCCCCTCCTTGGGCAGACTCCTCAGGTTCTTGGCACCACACCCACTCTCTCACTAGCAGCATCTTCAAGTAACAATCTTTACCAAATGTGTCTATTTACATTGTACATATACAAAATAGCAAAATTAAAAAACAAAAAAATACAAATGGATATTTCCATTACATTTGTCATTAGAGCTTTTCTGGCAATCTGTTCTAAGGCTTTGTCTTTAGGGATGGTCTGATACTGATATCCAATATTTGTCTTGCTGCTGTGGCTGATAACCGATATTTGTTGATACCAATATTAATATTCTAAAATCACAAATTTAAGCTCTCAAATAAACTTCTGACTTTTGTAAAAAATAATAAAACATTCATCTGGGTTATAAAATTATTTGTGGCATGACTGTGTAAATGTACAGCTATTTTTTGCCTAGTCCCACTTTTAGTCATTAGTCTGTTCAGAAAGGACAATCTGGGAATAACACGGGGGCAGCTTGAAAATAAAAATATTGGTGCCAAATATCAGCTAAGTTTTCAACACTGGACCTATGAGAATATTTCTTCCCTTTCTCATATTGTTAAAACAAGTGTAACAATTGTTTTAGCAAGAAGTTGTAGCATCTGTATTCATTAGTACTTCTGCAACTTATAATCAGCTATTCTTGGGTTTCAAATTTCTGTTAGATGCAACATTTTAAGGACTTTTATATAATATTTAGTTTGAAACTGTTAATCGCTATGGCAACTGTCCAAAATCATCTGAAACCCACGGATAGCTGCCTGCTCTCTCTCTGTCCTACCTTTTCCTGAAGCAAAGCTGAAGCCAAAATAACACACGGACAATAACACAGACGGACATTGACGTTTACCGACAAAAAGCAGCAGCCTCACTTGCATCCAAAAATCTCTTCCGCAATCACAACTTTCTACTCGTAGGGCTCCCTTAAGTTATCATTTTTTGTCATCCTTTGTTAGTTGAAATTATTGATCCCCAGAAAATGGACCACAGCAGATTGATGGCATTTTGAGCAAGTGTAAACCTCATAAGTACAAGTCCATTTTGTGCATGTTTTGTCTTCTTTTTTTGCAAGTTGAGTTTCAGAACTGATGTGCAGGTGAGTAAGATTGAAAAGGGGTGCGGTTTGTTTTTGACCCCTTTTATCGCGTTTGATTAGCGTTTTGTTCCCAAAAAAACTGCTAATTCCAGAGTCTTAAGTCTGACTGGTTTCTACGAGCGTCCATTTTGGCTCCTCCTGAGGTCCACACAGCTGCGGCCAAACACACGGACATTCCCCAAATAAGGGTCCAGCCACCCTCGTCTTCTTCCCCACTCACGCATTTAAAGTTCATTCATCCATTTGAAAAGTCTGGGGTGTTTTGGAACTCTGATGCTGCTGCAACAATGAAGAATATATAGATCAGACATTACAATGGCAAGACACTACAGACATTTGTGATATTACCAACTTCAGTTATTGTTATATTTTTTCTATTAGACTACACTACAGATTTTGTTTTGCAGATGTTGCAGTGATATATTTTACTATTTTACTTTTAAAATAAGGGATCCCAAATCAAAATAGAGCTTTGAACTTTGCTCCAGCCATTATTCAGATGTTTGGGGATTTTTTTTAATGAAAATGTACACAAATGTGCACAGTTATATATGTTTATGACAACCAAATACATTTTCTCAACTGGACTTTTCAAATTGATATGTGAACCAAAAAAATCTTCAATATTGTCTTCTTTCACGCTTGTAAGCTACCAGCACAAGCATTAGCCGTCCATGTGTATGTGTTTGTACTTTGAAGGCATGTCTGTACCTGCTGTTGACCTGCAGTCCAACAGGAGCTTTTCATTTGGCCAGATGTTCAAAGGGCACACTGACCTAAAGGTAAAGGGAGAAGCTTGAACCAGGACAAAGTCTATGGATACAAACCTGACGTTGAATGAATAGTTAAAAGTATCCTCCTGCCACACCCGCACTGTGTTTGATGATGGCATTTCTCACTTTTATCTTTTGTCTAATACTGACTGATCTGACCAGCGCAATACACCCTATGGATAGAATTACCTGAGCCAGAGCCTGAGCATTTTTGTGCGTTCTAACCTTAGCATGCGTTTATGTGTTTGTGCCGCTCAGAGCTGGGGCACTGCACGTAATAGCCTAAATAATGTTTTAAATCCGGTGAAAAAAATCGCCCTCCCCCCTTCAGTTTTTTAGACAACTTGCACCCTGACTAATACACATAGTGAAAGACTTTAATAGTATCTGTTTTTGAATGATTGGTCTTCCGCCCTGTACCTGTGATGCGGTGATGCGTGATTGGTCAAGGCGTGCGGTGAGGTCAGACGAGGACACGTTGGCTGGAGCTCCACGGTGCAGCCTCATGGCCACCTTCCTCTCTCTCTCTGCTCTCTCTGCTCTGCCTGCCTGAGGGGACCGGTTACCTACACACGCACACGCACACACATGCGTAACTGCAATTAGCAACACAAACTAATTAAAGGCCGCAGATGTTGAGGTAGATTAGAAGAGGCAAAAAGTATCAGAATTAATAAACTATTAAAGAAACAAACAAAAGCAACTGCTCCAAGATTTGAATTATAGGAAGTCAGATATGGCCATATAATTGTATGGTAGATACATCCTTACATTTAGAGATAAGAAGTATTCTTTGATCAGTAAATATAAATTGCCTGGATTTATCTGTCACATATTAAAATCTTGTACATACTACATACCATCTTTGTGTCTTTGAAAAGCCACCTTGTTTATGATTGTATGTGTTAGTGAGACTGTAGAAGTTGGATAGGCTTTAGAAATGAATGGCACAGAGGTAAAGGTTTAGTTAAATATGCCATAAACATGCCCTGTCATTGTCTGCAGATAAGAAGAAGCCACATTTAATTCATCAATATTAATTTGACTAATAATAACACTGATCTATTCACAATAAAAAAAATAAAATAAAACAACAACAAAAAGTTATTTTAGATTTTGGTTCTCAATCTGATCATCCAATACTACCAATGCTGCTAGATGCTATATCTCTTTCATATTATGTGTTGTCTGTATATGAGTGTGTGGGTTTTTTATTAGTAGGAGCATAAGTTACACCTTCTTCCTTTAAAGAATAATATAATTAACCATACTGTAAAGTTTAATGATATTTTGGTAATAGAGAATAGAGCTCAACATACATTTTCAGTTCACTCATTGTTGCTCAGAATGTCACTACTTCATCTTGGCACTGACCCGACTGCTGGACCCCGCGGCTGGCTGGGTTAGCAGGCGCAGCGTCCCCCTCGTTCCTGGCTCGATTGGCCCCTGAAGGGTTTGGACCAGGAGCCATGGCTCGTCCCCCCCACCTCCTCTCTGACCTCCTCCTGCCCGTTCCTCTCCATCTTTCCCTTCTCTCCTATCCCTTTCTCCGTCCTCTGTCGTCCTACTGGCTCCCTAAGACACACCAAAAGAGATAAGTATTTGACCAGATTTAAATAAGTAGATAGTAGTAAATGAAAGTTGGAGTGGGTTGGGTGTTACGTACAAATTTGAGCATGTTCCAGTCAAAGACATAGTCATAGGAGAAGCCCTGTCTGTGGAAGAGGTTCCTGAAGAGCTGTCTCAGATAGGAGTAGTCAGGCTTGTCGTCAAATCTCAGTGAGCGGCAGAAGTTTAGGTATGTGGAGAACTCGGCTGGAAAAGAGAATGAAGTTTGTACAAATGCAGGCCTATAAAACATGCACATTTTTAATAAATTCTATAATGGAATGTGGTATAATTAGCAAAAGATTAAAATAAACTGGTAAAAACTGTCAAAAACTCATGAAGCATATTTGTTTAGACTGGAATAAGTAGATGTCAGATTTCACATAACTTTGTTTGACAAAGGCAGAGTGATATGATAAAAAATGTATCACATTTCCTTCTCGTATTGAACACAATCACAGTTTCCTAATAGATTTTATTTTGTCTTATTAAAATCAAATAAAATGGCTTCTATATTAATTTCCTTGACATAAACACTAGAGATAAATAGACGTAATAAATCGTATAAATAGACAATTCTGGTAAATGTAAATGTAGTGTCGTTTTTTTGTACATTTCATTGTTTTTGTTTTTTTGTTCCATTTTTGTAGGGGTAAAAAGTAATTTGTAATTTTAAAAAAATACATAATAAAACAAAACCAAAAAAAGTCTTTTTTTTCTCTACAAATTCTGAAGTCTGCACCAAGTAGTTTTCCTTTTACTGACAGAGTATTAGCTTTACACATATTAGCTTATGGTTGTTGAGTTTGTGATATGCAGTTATACTGACAGGGGTAGCCTTTGCAGAGCACTTCAATAGGAGTGGACATTTTCTTCTCACTGATACGTTCATACTTCTGCCTCTTGGTGGCAGCCTTGAGTCCTTGCCAGGGCAGAGAGCCCAGGTTGAAGTACATCAAAACATAGCCCAGGGACTCCAGGTCATCCCTCCTCGACTGTTCTGAGGAGACAGAGGAGAGAAATGTGGTTTGTTTTAATTGTTTCTGCATCAAGGGTCTGGTTCAACAGGTGGTTTGCTAATTGCACTTAAAGGTGCACAATGTAACCAGCTTTAGTTACCCTTATTGATACTATTATATAATATCATGTGATATTGATTTATTCTTCAAATAACTACTGAACTGCTTTGTAGGAATAAAAGTTCAAACATTATGAGAAATCAGCATGTAAATAGTCTCATTACATCCTTGAACCGATATACACGATCCGGCAAAATTTTCAGTATCTTATGCAATGCCAGTATCGGTATCGGTGCGTCCCTAATTAGAAGTACAAGGTAGAGGTCCAAGCATTTACTCAAGTAAGAGTAATTGTAATTGTAAGACGACTCATTTATAATAAGAAGTTATTGCGAAAGGACACACTGTAAAATAATACACCTGAATTGGCAATGAATATGTGAAGCCACCAGGTAAACACAATAAAATATAAAAACATGGATCACACATGAAACAAATCTCCATGTGGTCTGTATTATAATGTAGCATTGTAGCATGACACATTCCGCAACGTGTTGGTGTGAAGCTATGAGCCATACTGGGGTTATTAGCGCACACCCGGACACCTGTGCTCCAATCTGGGCTGGGTGACAGGGTACGCATGACAGGGAACAGGTGACAGGGGGCGTGTGACAGGACTGGGTGACAGGGAGTGCGTGCTTGGAAGCGAGTGACAGGGAGCTGGGTAACAGGTAGCAGATGACAGGTAGTGGGTAACAAGGAGCGGGTGACAGGAAGCTGGGTGACAAGTAGCGGGTGACAGGTAGTGGGTAACAGGGAGCTGGGTAACATGGAGCTAAGTGACAGGGACAGGTGACAGGGGCAAGTTACAGTGGGTGACACCTACCAATGCCCAGATGAGTGTTGATGGAGGCGTAGCGCGCGGTCCCAGTCAGGTTCTTGTTCTCACGGTAAGGGATGTGCTGGTGCGTTCGGGCATCGCGGTACTTTTTGGCCAGGCCAAAGTCGATGATGTAGACCAGGTTGCCTTTCTTGCCCAGCCCCATGAGGAAGTTGTCCGGCTTTACATCGCGATGGATGAAGTTCTTGGAGTGGATGTACTCAATTCGGCTGATCTAGGGAAAGAAAAAGGGCGAGTTTATCTAAGTATTAATGAAAACTATATACTATTCCTGATGTAGTCAACCTAGCTTAAATCAGGACAAAACTGTTGACTCAGATTTCAATTATTCATTTAACTCCAGTCTAAAAATAGCACATACATTTACACAATTTAACTCAATATTGTAATCTCTTTAAAGGTGCACTATGTAACTTTTCTGATGAGGAAGTCCACCACTTTGACTGCATGAGGTGTTACTACTTTACTTGGCATATTCCACAGTAAGGCATTAAACTTAGTGTCCATCTCCATGGAGACAAGTAGGTCAGTTATGGGTCATATCTATGGAGAGGCAGCCCTGTTCACAGTAACTGTTTGAATAAATGCAAGATATTTAAGTATACTAGCATGCTGTGGAACATTCCTGGCAAATCAGTAACATCAACCAAGCAGGTGACCCTCTACCAGCAAAGTTACATACTGCTTCTTTAGTACAATATTGCAATTGTATTTGAAGAGCTACGCTACATCTCTAGTCTGTCATATAAGTAGTATAAGTATGTGCCAATATGCAGAAGACAACCAAAGTTTTTTTTTTTTTTTTTCATCATTGCTTAACCCTGGTTTAGTTTCAGTGCAGCCCTAATTTAGCCCTGGTATGGTCCCAGGCTTAGTACTTTTGGTCATTTTATCTATTGCAATCCACTTAATTCTGATTGAAATGATTACTAGAGTATAAATATCTCTTTTCTGAAATGTTTTCTTGTATCTCACCATCTGATCGGCCAGCAGCAGGACCGTCTTAAGGCTGAACTTTCTGGAGCAGAAGTTGAACAGGTCCTCCAAACTGGGCCCCAGCAACTCCATCACCATCACATTGTAGTCTCCTTCTGCCCCACACCACTTTATGGACGGGATTCCCACTGGGGGCAAACAAGAAAACTGGTCAGATGACAAATAAACCATATTCCGAAAAGTTTTTTTCCAATAATGTTCTAATGGATTTTAAACCAATACTATGGAAAACACTTAGTGAAAACTATAGCTTTCTTGTTTTTTTTTTTTTTTTGTTTTTTTTTATTGTATCTCTATTATTCTGTTTATTTGTGTGTTGTAGTTATTAGCAGTGTTGGTTGGGAAAAATACTTTGAAAATATATTCAGTTACAGTATACTTAGCACTTGTATTAAATGTCGACTAACATATTCTGTTACATGGTCCAGTCAGAGTACTGTATTCTGAATACTTTTACATTGAATTGCATTAAATTATAGTGTAGGACATAGGTTTAAAACATCTGCTTCTTACACCATTGGTATATAAGTAATGAAACACAACACTGGTGTCGAAAAGGTTTCTCCTTTTCCCACTGGGTTTTTGGAGTTTTTCCTTGCCGAGAAGGAGGGTCTAAGGACAGGGGATGTTCTGGGACAGTTATTCATTGCTTGTTTTCTGTTGATTAATTTGCTTGTCTGTTTCTGTTTCATTGTTGATTTTCTAATTCTGTTGGTTAATCAACTCTCATGTTCAGCCCTAAGAGGCGACTGCTGTCGTGATTTTGGGCTCTACAAAAATAAATTGAATTGAATTGAATTGAGTCTGTTACCACTGTGCAGTTTGAAGCCAAATTTGTATGATCAAGCATTGCAATACTGTATATCCCTTTATGTTTTAGGAAAGTAAATGTATTCAGAACACCTCCAAAAGAGTAAGTGTGATGGTACGGGAATACACTCAAGATTAGTATTCTGACATGTATTTAGTTATTTCCTAATACTAGATATTAGTTAATTGAAATGAGTCTTACTTGTACTGAATGTTAATAAGTTACACCATTAAATCTTCATAGTATACTACTTTACTATTCTGTTTAAGTATTTATCACTTGCGTTTTACTAATATGACCTGTCCTTGGCCTCTGACTGAAGTACCCCTTTCACACTGCAGTCTGAATCCCAGTTCTAACCGCCTCTTTACATGTAAGTGCTATGGACCAATGACTGACCATTCTTGCTCCATCCCCCGGACCTGAGCAGTCCCGACCAGTGCTCCACAGCTCTTAACGCCACAGAGCAATAAACCTATTGTAGTCCTGCTCTTCTCACCTCCGCCCTGCATCATCTTGTAGAACTTGCTCTCAATGTGGAGCTGTGGGTGCTTTGTCTTGACGCATTCCAGTTTAATGGCCACTTCCTCCCCAGTCGCAATGTTAGAGCCTGTAGTGGTTAAAGCAATAGAGAGGATGGCAAATTAACTCTGCACAAAATGTCATGCAATTATTGTTGTATTGTAGCTAGGTAAGGACAGAATTATAGAGCAATGGCACTTAGAGTTTTCCATCTGATATAAATGCACCATTCATTATAGGGATGTCAAGAAGATTATTCTATTAATTGATTATTGTATTATTCAGATCACACTATAATCATAAAAAACTGCAAAAAAGTAGTGTGAGGAGCTAATAATAATAACAACAACAATAATAATAATAATAATAATATATACACTACAAATGTAAACCTAAATGTAGAGTGCTTTTTGTCTGTTTATGTCTAACTTAAAGGAACTGTATGTCAAATCAAATATAGCTTTCACTGGTAACAACTGTAATGCTGATTTATTCCTAATTACAAAAACATAGAACATGATGCCCCATTTATTTATGTAATAATTTGGGGTTTTGGTTCTCAAGATGATTATCCAATCAGACAGCAGAATGAGCCTCACATGAGTCTCTGATTTGGGTTGCCAGTTTTAATGCTTAAATCCAGTTGGTTTAAACATAAAGGTCATCTCTCTGATCTGAATGGTCACTACCTAAAGCCCAGCACCTGCAGACTCTGTAGCTCAGTGAGTGAATTCTGTAGGTTCTGAGCTTTCACATGTTGGACAGAATACTTCTCAGTATATAGCATGGCCATATACTGAGAATGAGGAAAATGTATGTGTCCAAAAGTATTTAGGATCAGAAATATTTTTTCAAAGCCTCAAGGGGAAATTCTTTTGAGTTACAGACATGCAGTTACTTGACCAAGAAAAGAAAAGGTAAACATGAAATTGTAACAAATATCTGTCTAATATAATATCTAACTTCCCTGGGTTTTTATTTAACATGCTCCCCAGCAGATAAAAAAATCTGACAATAAAAATGTTTAAGTTATTATGATTATTTAGCATTATTTCTTATACTGTCCAAAAAATAAATTCAGTTTTGTATGAGATAAGTTGCCTTCCTTACCCAAATAGATATCTCCGAATGAGCCGCTGCCGATCTTCCTCCCGAGACGGTACTTATTTCCCACTCGCAGCTCCATGGCGTCCAGAGCTCTTCAACTTCACTGAGAAGTAAACACAAGCAACAGACGTGCACAGGCTGACATCAATCACAGCTGATCAATAGGGTAGGAAAGGACAGTGTGGTGCAAGGCTGCTGCAGAGAACTACTGAACCTATGGGTAAGCTACAATACAGAACTGAATTAACTCAATTAAAAGGCAGTAAATATGAAGGGGTTAATATAGTATGCCTGCTTTGATGTGCTGTATTTACAAATTGAAGTGGTTGCAAGTCAGGCAATTGTAGTGGCTCTTAAATTGTTGATAGGCATGTTTCCTGTGATGAGTCTTATGTAGTTTAAAGGAGCTATATGCAGCCTGTGCTTTACAATTTTAAAAAGGTACTGAATCTGGGTTGCCAGTGCCTTAACCTGCAGATAGAGGACACATACAAGTTTTTCTAATTCTCAGCATATGGACAGGCAATGCCACGTTTGAAAGCTGAGAACCTACAAATTTCACTGAGCTGCAGAGGCTGCACTAGCACGGATTAATGATTGGTGACTGCTGGGGTTTAGGTAGTTACCATTTAGATCAGAGCGAATCATTTTATGTTTAAAGCAACTGGATTTCAGCACTGAAACTCAGCAACTGAATTGCTATCACTAAAAGCTATAGCTGATTTGAACACATTTACCTCATATCTGGGGATGCAGATAGGTCAGGTTTATGACTTGATTGTCTGCTGGTTAATCCTTTGTTATCAAGAAGGGGTAAGCAAATTTCTACATGTGAAGTTTAAAAAATATTTAAAAAGCACAGAATTTTTTACTTTGGTGACCATTTATCAATAAAAAGAAATGCATTTAACATTTTTGCAATTGTTGTACCATCTAATGCATGTATGCTGGTTAAATTGGGAGAGCTGGCACGTGCATTGTTACTCATAGTTCATTACTCAACACTTATTTTATTAATATTTCTGGTAGCTCCAATGCAGACATGTCTGGATAACGTGCAATGAGAAAGTTGTATAACATAATTTATTCAGAGCTGCGAGAGGGGTGGATCAGCATCTTGCACACCCACAACACATCAAAACCTTCTTCCAAACTAATTTACATAAACTCCCACTTCAAGATTCCTCACAAAAACACGTTCGAGCCACGTTTTCCGAAGAACCAAAACACCTGGCACATTGCAGCCACGTTTGACATTGCCCTGAATGCTGACTGCTGGGTTCATCTAGGCTGCATTGGCTGTACACTTCGTTGCTAACCCATTTACACAGGGATAACGTGAACGAGCATGTAGCATAGAGCACGTTGGCCCTTACCTCACGTTGCATCCATTGCTCCCACAACCTATAATGCTAAAAGATGTGCGCGTAAGGCTACATTACAAAACGCGCCAATAGTGCTGGAAATATAATGCAAAAATACAGCTCCCGGGTCGTGCCCTAGATTTCCACGACCAAAGAGGAAACGGAGAAATGGGGAGAGTGCAAAGTATACCCGCTTTCGTCCCTGACAGACCAGAAAATGTGGTAATAGTCCACGTAGCCGCGCCCTCTGAACTCGATCACCAATGCGCATAGCCAGAACGCACGAAATAAGAGCTAAATAGTAAATACTATGTTTATAAAAAGACATATTTATTCAAAACATACATCTCCCGACCTACCTCCTCCTTCTCCGCAGCCGTGTCTCACTCAGGACCCTGGACAGCTACGCACCGAAGCGGCTCCGGGCGGCTCATAACCTCTGGAGATGTGCGCACCGATCCGACAACTCCCGAAACGACAGAAAATCTAGCACGGTGCAGTAAGAAGAGGGTATCCGACTTTAAAAAGAGGAGGAGGGCGCCGAAACCAGACACTAATAACGAGAGCCTTCTCCAGTCCGAGCTCACACACACACACACCCCCACCCGCACGGGCCAGTCTCAGCTTACACCATTGACAGTATCACGATGATGTCATCCGCAGGCTCGTATGCGCAGGGGCCGTGCAGTGGAGTGCGCAGCCTCTTAACGTGGTTGCAGACATGAATGGAAAAGGGTCTACAAAGGACTCTTCATCAGCTGACCAATAAGGGCTAAACATAAGTATGCAACATTATATTCGCACAAATGTCAGGTTATATTATATCAAGTTGAGGTTAAGATTGATAGGCCTATAGGAGTGATTTGCTCAAGAATATTGTCTATTCAATATTCTTTTGAGTGTTTGTAAAGGGGACATGGGTAGAAATGAACTTAATCATGTCATAACAGTTACATAACCCCCAGTTTTATTTATTAATGTATTGTTTTGATACATGCAATTTGAGTAGTCCTGTATTATCGTGCATTTGAAACTGGCATCCTCAGCAGTAGTAAAAGAAAAATTCGAATCTGTCAAAAGGACAAAAAGTTGCAGCTGCTCATCCAAGCAGCTTTTTCAGTTCTGGTCAGGTTGCTTGTGGACACTACCTTATATCTATCAGAAGGGAGTTGACCAGTTGACAGATTAGAATTTCTTTATTTATTTTTACTATGGATCATACCTGGATGACAGAATTTCTGTTTTCATCTACCCCCTAACCCTGCCCACTGCTCTGTATGTAGTTGGGATTCTTCATAACGTACATGTAGGGTTCAGAAATGTCACATAGCAAAATTTCACCAATAAACAGATGGAAAATAAAATCTGACAAAAAAATAAAAAAATGCTGCTTATTGCAGTAAAATGTCACTATGAAGGGGTGGTTCTGCAGTTTTAAACAAACATTCTAAGGGCCCTTTTCTATTATCAGGCTGTTATAGATCAATTTTGCAGTTTACATCCAAAACATAAAATAAACTCTACCATTCATGAATAATTAATAGGCTAATAATTAAATACCCCTCAAAAAGCGCATTTCTCCTTTAAGCAGGCAAGTAAGATATTATTAGTCAATCAAAATAAGGTAAAACAGCATGTATTCCAGATAAACTTATAATAGACTAATGAGGTATTAATGACCCAAATAAAATGTGCTATATACTAAGCATTGAATACCAATCCTACCTATTTGACATCTCCAAATGAGTAGCTTAATTGTGAAGATGAAGACAGCATAGGCTATATTAAACATTGAGTCAACAAATAAAACGTAGCAGGCCCCAGATTTCAATTCAACCTTTATTACCTTGTTCTTTTTCTGCATTAAATTAATTTCCTCTCCTTTGCAACATTTGAAATAAATGAAAACATCCTAAACAGGAGTGATAATAAAGACTGACTTAATTTAAATTGATACATAATAACAAAAACAAACAGTAAAACATAACAGTAATGTCTTTAACGTGTGTAAAACACTGTTCCAGCTCAGCTTGGTATGGTAGGATTTGGCATTTGAGCAGAAAATGCCTTCAGTTGGTTGCTTCGTCTTAAAAACAAAATATTCTCTTATTGCATTTGACAGTAAATAATACAAACAGAAACAAAATGCTGCTAAAAAACAAACTTAAAAGACATATGCAATAGTGCCATTGTTTTTGAACTTTTAAGCTGTCAATATGTCCAGTCTACTCTCACATACACATACACTCTTTCCTTACACAACCTGTCAGTTTTTTTCACTTCCCTGACTGTGGCCTATACATATTCAAAAGGCAAGCACACACAGAAGCACGCCACAATTTTATCATGAATCTCTCGTGGACAAGATCAAGAAAAAACAAAAAAGGACATTCAACATGGTAGCAATAATACACACTCGATATCTTCATCTCAACATTGTCCTCCGTCCAGTCACACTGACAACGGTCCTTTCATGCACACTTAGGCAGGCGGGAGGGCACCTGGTACAGCGAGTAAATAAGCCGTCATCATCATCATCATTGACATCCTGACAATAGATAATAACTAACGTGATTCGAGTAAGAAAAAAAAATACAATAGCGAGGTCAGTGTTTTTTGAAGGGCGAAAACAGGAGGACATCTCTTGGATTTTCACAAAGTTTCACACGATAATTTTTTTGTCTCTCTTTTAAAATAACGAAAGCTAAACAACCGACATACATCAAAGAGAATACAATTTCGCTTGTCAAATATAAGCAGTGTGTAACTGATGAAAAAAGTGTTGGTGCTGAAAGGTTGCTGGGGTGGCCATGATGAAGCCAAGGCCACTGCTGTTGTAACATTATGTTGTCCGGTTAAGGGCTTTAGTAGCTGTTTTGTAGCTCAGTCTCGGAAACAATGGACAGTTAAAAGTGGAGGATGCGTCACCATACAACGACCCAGAGGCGTTTAGTGCAAGTTTGGCTAATGTTGATTTTTGTTTCAATTCCTGTTTCCAACCCTGGGTCCCACACCGATGGCAGATTTCCACCGAAGGCAGATTTGTCAGTACCAACTTAAGTCTCTGGATTCAAATCTCAATCGTCCGTTCATTTCAGTAGTGTAGCGTCGCCTCCGTTCTCTTTCATTTTGAGAACTCTATACGACGTCTGGGTCTTTGGGGGCTCAGTCCGCAAGTCTGATTTTTGAGACTCAACTTTTAAATACTAATACAAAACAAAAAGAAGATCATAATTGTGGCACACTTAGAACAGCAATAGCTAAACCTGTTAACATGTACGACTCTGGCTGAGCTTGTCTACAGTGCATGCCTGAGTGATTGGATCTCTGAATGCATAAAATGGGACTTGGAATAAACCAAAGAGCAGTCCTCCTCACGAGTCCTAAAGAGTTGAATAAGTTCCACCTTCTCCTCCAGTTCAAGTTTTACGGTCATCTTCATTTAAAGTTGAGTGGGTTAACATGAAAGAATGAAAGAAATGGAGATAAAGGTACTGCATGTGACCTGTAATATGGTCTTTTTGTTGAGTGACCAGTGTAGCTTAGTTCTACATCGTCTCTGAGTACATAAATACAGAGCCTAATGTGTTTTATACGAGTGTAAAATGAGCATGAATATAATAACCCTCAGATAGAGTCAGCCCCTCCACCCAGCAAGTCCCCTGGCAGCAGGGAGGCAGGGCTGCCCATCTGATGGCGATCCTCCAGTGCAGGAGAGCCCCAGAGGCTGTTGCTGTGGTAACCTGCTCCACTCATGCCCCCCATGCCCCCCCATAGAGCTTGTCTCCCTGCCTCCACACCTCCAGCCTGTCCGGCCCCATTGCTGCTCCATTGGGCAAAGACACCCAGCCCGGGCCCATGGGTGGCGGTCTGGTCTGATGAGCTGCCTGTGCTGTCCAAACTCCATCCTGAGCTGTTGGGCCCAGCTCCTGCTGTGGAAGCCGCTTCTACCCCCACTGCCCCTGTACTGCCCCCTGCTGCTCTATCGCCCGCACTACCGTTGGCCCCCAGTGCAGGGGCAGCAGCAGGCCCAGAGCCGGCAGAACCTGCCTGAGTTCCTCCACTTCCTGCTCCTCCTGCTTGGGAATGTGCGATGTACCGAGCCACATCTTCCTCACTCACAAACTCTGCCAAGATGGTTGTGTTTCCTAAAACACACCTAAACACACAAACAGGAACTATGCGTTAGCTATATGCTCACCACAAACTCATGTGTGCAAAAAAAAACAAAAAAAAACACAGCTCCTAGTGCCAACCAAAAAGGCAATTATTATGTAAATAAGTATGACATAACATGCACAAGACAATCAACATGATCTTACATGTGAAGTGCACTCTGGGCTTTGGCAGCTTCTTGTTTGGAGCTGTAGCGTATGAGGGCTGTTCCCTGGGTCAGGCCGAGGTGAAAGGTCAACAGAGGGCCATGCTGCATGCAGATGGTCCTCAGGGTCGAGCCATCAATCTGTAGGAGGAAGGATACGTGTGACTTTGGACCTGTGTCTTTTCTCATTTTATTAGTTCTCGATCATTGTAATATCTGCCATTCGTTATGTACCTGAGGGGTGAGATTGCTTAGCACCAACCAACAACTTTCTCGAGGGCTTCCATCGCTCCAGGTTGTACCTGTAAAAAAAACAACAAATAAAGATATTCTCATATTTGTGGAGAGACAAGCTCACTCCATACCCAACATAACATCAAATCTGTGCGAAAGTGATTTTTAGTGCATCAAAGTCAGCTGAACATTTTACAGGATTTTAACAAAAAGGTATATGCACAAGAAAACAATGTTGAGACTCCATGAGAGTATTACCAGCTGTGGCTGATCCACTGCCCCAGGCCCTGCCAGCCAATCGCGGAGCTCCACCTGACCATGGGGTGGGAGAAGATTGCTTCTGACTAGCCAGCCCTGGAGGAGGACGGGACAGTTGGCTCTGGCTGCTCCCACGATTAGCTTTCCATGATTTGTGTCCGATGGGTTCTGGAGGCCAGCTGGTCTTGAAGTCAGTGTACTTTGCTAAGAAAGAAGAAAACAAGTGTATGCTTGCTTTATTGTTGATGCATGTGTACACTTTATGTCGTGGGTGTGTGCGTGTGTGCATGTCTGTGTCTGAGTTTCTAGTCAAATTGCACATTTGGAGTCTGGTGGAACGCAATTCCAGTCCTTTGTGTAATGTCTGTTACATAGTGAATTGACAATAAAGTACACTTTGAACTTTGAACTTTGAAGTGTATCATCCAGTCTGTTGTAATTACTGTTTATCTGCAACATAGAACGTATTTTTTTTACTAGCAAGAACATGCAAGGGTTATGGTTACCCGAGTTGTGTGCGTTGGAGAGAGGGCTGTCTGAGGCACTGAAAGGCCAGGCACCAGGTGAAGGCAGCAAGGTGTTGAGGGGAGGAGTGGAATCTGCAATACATGCCACAGACAAAAGTGTCAACAGTGTCAACATCTAGTTCAAATCAATGAACAAACAGATGCTCACCAGTATTGTCTAATAACTGGTGCTCGGTGTCATTGAGCCCCGGAGACACTGCATTTCCCATCATCGCCGGCGTTATGTAGGGATCTGTATCAGGGTCAACGCGATCTATTCCTTTCCACGGCACACCAGGCTGGAATTCTGTCCAAAGAGACACAAATGTGGTTTAGCATGCAATCAAGAGCAAAAGATAAAATCTTCTTCAAACCTGGAGGCCAGCTGGGTGCAGTAGTAGACTTGGCTCCCATTTTATTCCCAGGTGTGCGGTGCCAGTTATCACCAAGGCCATCTCCAACCATCATGTCGTACTGTGAGTAGGGTGAGCCCCCTGGCATTTTCATGGGAGTGACAGGGCCTGAGAGATGAAATGATAGATGTTACATCACAAAATGCCAGATGAATCCATAAATCATCTACCAAGTACTTCAAATCAATTTCTATGATAGACAAACATGTTTCTCTCACCATTTTTGTGGAATGAGTTCTCAGCATGAGAGGAGTCTGGTGATGACTGGCCTTCCATCATCCATTTGAAGCGTGATTGCTGACCTCCAAAGTCCTTCATGGGCCCTGGCCCCCCTATAACAGAGCTGCCCAGGTCCAGACCTGAGAGGTTCACCCCAGAACCAAAACCTAAAATTTTAAAAACAAAATCACATATTATCATTAAAATAATCATAAACGTTGGTCAGCGCAGACTTGTACTGACCAGAGTAGGGCCCATGTGTTTTCTGTTGCAGGTCAGCCACAGATGCAGCCAGGCCTGAGTGAGACAGGGGATCAGCCCCAGGCATCTTAGGACCCATTCCACCTGCAGTGTGGTGGGAGGGGGACAATTTAGAGCCTCCTCCCAGTCCCCCCACCTGCTGCTGCTGCTGTCTTTGCTGCTGAAGCACAGCCATAATCCTGGCAAGCTAAATGCATGGTTCAATGTTAAAATAAGTAAAAGTCCAAACACAAGATAAATGCAATCTAAAAAGAGTGAGTTTGTACCTGCTGAGGATCTGTCTGCTGTCGCACATTGGGTGTGAATTTCCTCTGGTTCTGCAGAAGCTGCTGTTGCTGTTGTTGCTGCTGTGGCTGCTGAAGGAGGAGCTGACAGGCCTGAACAAACAAGACCCAACAGAACAGAAACATGAGGAAAATGTGGCCCTGTGTCTCTATGCAGCTTGTTAGCAGCATGTGGAGGAGAAAGACAGTTTAAAGTGTGTTGCTTCTCACCAGCTGAAACTGGATGTGAGGAGGGTAGATGCCGAGCATGGCGATGTGCTGTGGGGACAATTGTGGAGGGAACACACCTCCCCCAACTCCTGCCACTCCTCCCACAGCACCAACACCCCCCACGCTCCCGCTGGGAGGGGGCATCTGCTTCAGCACGGAGCCTGGCACCTGAGACACAACAGCATGAACACCTGTTACCACAGAAGCAGTGCAGTGTCTAATACACAAACCACAAAACTTGTGCTGTCCTTACCGTTGATGTGTTTTTGTTTAAAGTGAAAGTATGTGAAATATTACCACAACACCAAATACCTGAGGTGACAGGAACTGATGAGGCACTTGTGCTCGGATCCCTGGGGACTGGTTCATGGGTGGGACACTTGGTTGGTGCCTTGATTGGGGGATCCCGCCAACATTACCAAAGATACCATGGCTACCCTGATAAAATAAACAATCCAATAAAGTTGAGACAAATAACTGCATTTGAAATGTTGAAAAGAAACACTGAAAGAAACACTAAATTTCACACAAAGGGCAAAGTACAGTATACACTTAAGTAAACAAAGGTAAAAAAACAACAACAAATAAATAAAAAATGATAGGACAGAAACAGCAGGAGCACATATCTTACTTGTCTAAGAGGGAATGTGTGGTTGAAGAGGGAATGGGGCTTGTAGAAAGTGGGAGATGTATTCACAGAACCCTCTTCCCCAGGAAACCCATCTTGATTGGTCAAAGGCAAGGTCTGTCAAATTGACAGCCAATGGAAGACCAATGTGATTGTGGGGAGGGAAGAGGGAATAGACAAGAGGGGGAATAAAGAGGAAACACAAAAGAGTGACAAACACTGAAGGGCTTCCTTATAACAGTAAATAATGAAAGGATGTAGTACCTTATCATAGAAGGACCCAGCATCACCAGGTGCAGAGTCTTTGGTGCCAGAAGATCGGTAACCCATTCCTACTCCTCCTCTTCCTGCTTTTCTCATATCTCCATTGTAATCACTCATTCCCATGCCTCTTTTCTCAACATCCATCTTTTTGTCCTGCAAGGAATTTGTGCCCAAATCCATAGTCGAACCACCAGGATCATCATTCTGTCCAGAAAGAGAAGAAACCAGTTTGTGATTGTCAATTAGAGAAATAAAATTCCCATACAAACATTACATACTGGGCCTTTATACTGAGGTTATCTTACCAAAAGTCCAATATTTGAAAACTGTCTATTGAGGGAGCCCATCCATGAGTCTCCAGATTTCAATGGACCCTGCAAAAGCAGATAACATTTTGAAATAACACTGTAATATAGATTAATTCTTTGTTAATTATCTATTTGTTACTTTATTATTGGGCTTCTTCCCAGTGTGGGTCTGTCCCCAGCCTCCATTACTTCCTTGACCCCAAGAGGAGCCACTCCCCTGGGAGCCAGCACTGTTCCACAGGCCGCCCCCTTCCTCTTCCTCCTCCCAGCTGGAGTGACGTGAGGCTGCCACAGAGCCCTCTTTGTCTCCCCAGCCATCTTGCATAGACTTTGACCCTGTCAGTTTAAAGAATTGAAAATGTTGCATTAATGGCACACAGACCAACAAACATATACAACAACTGTTATTTGTAAAAGGCACATTTGGTTTACCAGATTTAATAGGGTTAGGGGATGGACTGCCCCATCCTGTCGACTTTCCACCTTCATCTGGATCACCCCACCCAGTGGGAGCATCAGTAGGCTTTCCCCAAGCTGCCGTGCCATTGTCAACTGTTGAGCTAGTAGGAGAAGTACTTCCCCAACCTGAAGGACCTGAGCAATAAAGGACAAAGCAGACAAACATTCATAAACACACAACAAAACGCTAAATGTGGTAAGTAAAAAAGGTCCTGATTCCCCAGTTGTAGGAGTGAAAGGGATATAAAGATTTCCCCCTTGAAATAATTACATCCCGTGTGATACCCAGATCTCTAAAAGGTACTGACCTAAAGCAGGTGCTTTTCCTGGCCCATGGGCAGTACTGAAGTTGGCCCCAAGTGCAGGGGGCGGTCTGTTTGGCGGCTGCTGGCCTGTTGGTCCTTGCGGCTGATGGGGAGTCTGACCCTGACTTTGGGACTGTGGGCCATTAGGAGGATTGTTCTTGTCCCACAGGTTGACCGGCTTATAATTGTAATTAGTTGGATCTCCCCAAGCTGAGGTTCCATCATCAATGTCACCCTTCCTGCTTATAGACTGTGGTGATGGTTCATCCCAACCACTAGGTTCAGGACCACTTCCTACTGGACCAGTAGGAATGGGACCTGAAGTCCAGCCTGAGCTTTGGTTGTGGGCTGGAGGCATGGGTTTGCGCCCCATGGCCCCTTGCATAACCCCTTGGTCTGACGCTTGCTGTGGGTGCTGATTGCGGGGCTGTGATTGTTGCTGTTGCAGTTGTGCCTGTGGGCCTGGGACTGGACCCGACTGGCTGTTTGGCATTTGATGCATTTTGTTTCCTCCACTCCAACCTTGGTGAGATTTGGAACCAATAACCCCCATCCCACCTCCAGCACTACCCCCGCCCCCCGTACCACCCGCGCCCCAGGTTCTTCTGGGGCCACTTTCATCCCAATTTCCCCAGCCACCCACACCTGAATCCCCACCTGAGTTTCCTGGCCCATTTTTCCTCTCGTCCTCCCATCCACCTCCGTTTGATTTACGCTCTTGCTCACCCCAGTCTCTACCTGTCCTCACTTTTTGCCCAGATCCCCACCCACTTCCACGTGCATCCCCTCCCAGTTCTTTCCATCCACCTGTCCCTTTTTCCTCCTGACCTTCTCCCCAGCCACCTCCCAGCGGCTCACCTTGCTGACCAGGATCACCCCAACCTCCTCCATTTCCTGGTCTGACATCTCTCCACTCTTCATTTCCCCACCCTTTGGCTTCCTGGGTCTCCCCTGTCCCTGCTCTGCCCCAGCCTGTAGCGGTTCCCTGCTGGGTTGGTCCTGACACGACCCCAGGGCCTACAGCAGGCCCTGATGAAGACACTGGCCCAGACTGTGACATATTGACATTTCTTATGCTGGGGCCTGATGTGGGTGGGCCTCTCCCTGAGATGGAGGCTCCACTACTGCTACTGTTGCTGCTGCTCTCCCAGCCTTCTCCAGAGGAACCAGCCGATGAAACCATAGATTCACTGATCGACCTGGGGCCAGGAAACTGAGAAGAGCCACCACCAGAAGAGGAGGGCTTTGATCCAAGTTTATTTTGTCCATGATCTTCAACATCCCAGGTTGTGTTTTGTCTGATTTGCGTCTGTCCCCAGCCTGTGTTTGATAGGACCCTGGGGTCTAGATCTGAACGATTGAGAAGGTTCTGTAAGGCAGCTTCAGCATTTGGTGCCTGTCGGCGAGAACGACTATGACTGCTGTTAGGTGCACTCCCAGCTCTGGAGTTTCCACCGCTGGAAGAAGATCCCCCCTGTGCACCCTGTCCCCCCACCCACTCCCCTGATTCACCCTCTCCCTTCTGATTGTCCCAAGCTTTGCTCGTGGTTGTAGACAGAGATGAGGGAGCAGAGGTTGGTGGGTTGCCAGTGGCACCGACTCCACTGTTGCTACTGGTAACTCCACCCTTCACCTCTCCCCCTCCCCAGTCACTACTAGGCGCTCCTCTGTCCAACCCCCACCCTCCCTGAGATACCCCAGAGGTCTGACTCGTGTTTCCCCCAACATTCCCCCAGGCATTAACCCCACTTGTTGAACCTGGGTAACCCCAACCCGAGGTTCCATTATCCCCTTCAGCAGCTACGAACACCCCTGTGCCACCACCAGTGTCCCAGCTATCAGTCCTTGAGGCACCCGTTTTGGAGTTTGATGCAGGAAAAGAAGGCTGGCCTCTCCAAGACGAAACAAGGCTATGGTCTCCTCCTACGCCACTGCGGTCCATGACCCCACCAGGTCCTTCTCCTCCTGCTGTATTTGGTCCCACTGGTTCACTATCCCACTTTCCGTCTCTAGATTGCATTTGGTGAAGTTGATGCTGATGGGAGCTTGATTGATTCACAGATGAAGGTGACTGACCCCCCAGCACCCCGAGGGCCCCGGCTCCAAGGCCCAGAGAAGCAGAGTTGTTGGCAGACAAGGGCCCCCCAGGGCCCTGGTGATGGAAGGAAGACGGGCCTCCTTCTCCTGAAGCAGCAGGCCCGTCCTGCTGCACCAGGGCAGGCCAGGCTGAAGGGTTGGCATTTGGATTTAAATTGGCACCTGGAATTCCACTACTGCCCTCCACGGGGCCACTGGCATCGTGGCTCCCTGGCACAGTGGAAGCTTTGGAAAGAGAGGAGGGCCCAGACACAGCAACTGCGCTCCCTCCTCCAAGATGACCCTGGGAGGCAGCCGTCCCCCATGCCGCACCACTGGACGACTGCATACATTCATTGGGCAAAGAGAGAGAGGAAGTGGGTGAGGGCTGATTGCCAGAGGCACTAGTGCTGTTCACAGACGTCCCGTTGTTGCTGCCACCGCTACCAACTCCTTCACTGCCTGCGATGCTAGGCCACTCCTCCAGATCGTTCCCATCAACAATGACCTTCTCCCTGCCCTGAGAGGAGGCCTGGCTGCCTGAGCTCACTCCCCACATGGAATTTGCATAATTAGAAGAAGTAGTAGAAGCAGCAACTGATGATGAGGTGAGAGCTAATGAGGAGGCAGCTGCACCAGAATCTAGAAATTAAAGAAATTACATGCATCAAACATGTACACAGGGAAAAGGGAAAAAACATTTTTGCCATTATAAACGTTATGTTATTTTAAGACAACTACCTGAAACAGCCAAGTTTGCATTAGGGCTATCCCCTCCACCACCTCCCAGCAGCATAGAGGACAGTGGTGGCTGACCCCTCTTCAGTAGCACTTTATGGTCCTGCTGGCAGCGGAATCGCGGCGGCACTTCTCTCGGCATGTAGCGTGGTTGTTGCTGAGGCGTTTGGGCACCACCTCCGCTACTTGAGGTGCCGTTTCCTGTGGCACTGGGGCCGCCTGTGGTGGAGGAAGAACTGGAGGTGGAGGCGGGCTGTCCGTTGGCCACCAGCAGGCGTTTGGCATTGTTGCCACCCTGTGAGAGGGCAGCACTACCAGAGCCCGAGGTGCCCAGTGAAGGTGAAGCAGAGGGGGTGGGTCCAGGGCTAGGCGAGGCAGAGCTGCTCTGAGCGGCAGGAGACTGAGCAGACGTGGGCTTGGTCAGGTCTGGCACTGGACAACAAACAGTTAAGGTTACAGTACAATCCAGATCTGTCTACCAAATAGTCAACATTATTATGAGGAAAAATAGTCTAAATTCTCACCTTTGTTTTTTTGTTCTATAACCTGAAAAAACAAAAGAATTGTTAAGTTATAAGTAACTGTAAAAGAAATTAAAGAAGTATCTTGTTTGATAGTACCTTCTGAGAGGCTTCCCTTTTCCTTTTGTCGTCTTTTTTCCTTTTCTTGTCTTCCATGAACTACTGCTCCTGTCCCAATATTCCTTTCTTCTGAAGGGTATGCAAAATAAATAAATAAATAAAAACACCTTAATTAAGAAATAGGTGGCAACAATACAGGAGCTATGCAGTCAGTCTTACAATACAATCCCTGGATTTTGGAGCACTTGGTAGATTGAGTCGTGTAAGACCCAAGAATATTGGTGGACGATGACCATACACCAAATGTTTTAGGCATAGACACAGGCTTCTGTGAGCAGTGTACTCCATGATTGAATAGCACAATTTAAAAGAACCGTGATGAAGATGGTGTCATGTTGAACACTGGATATTCACCTCCTCAACAACAGTGGGAGATTCCACTGACTGTGCCCTAGTCACTCTAACACGGAGCACCGATGAAAACCAAAAGGTATGCGTGGTACCTAGGCACTAGGACCACTTGGTTTACGGTTCCTAGATCACCTGTCTTAGTAGGTACTGAAAAAAAATCACTTACTATTCATGAGAAAAAAATCCTAAAAATCCCAGAAAACGTTAATCCTGCAAACCAAAAGGTGTGCGTGATACCTGGGATCTAGAACTACTTTAATAACAGGCAACCTACAGGTCACCTGGCTGGAAGATATTGAAAAATACATTAATTAACTTACAAAAAACAAAACAAACATTAAAATACAATAAAATATCAAATGTATTGTGCACATATATATATTTAAAACATTAAATTTTTTTTCATTAGTTTGAAGTGTTTTTTTTTTCATGATTGTGCTTGATAATTTAAAGGGATTCACTTTTTTTAAATAAACCAACCAGCGTACCTAGCGGCACTGTAGAATACAGCTCCCCGCACCGTGCAAGAGCGAGCGGGGCAGAGTCAGTGAAGCTTCCGCAGCTAATGCGGAGGCGAATATTTAACATCCAACGTGGAACCACCTTTACAGCGGTTTTAAAATAATGTAACATTCGTAACAGATCAAGTGGCTGTTCCTGGAGCCTACGTATCCATAATGAGCTTGTAGCGCACAGAGTCACAGCTGTTTTGTAGTGAACTCCCAGCTACAGTTCAACAGTAATATCTGGGTGAGTTCGGTTTCGTTTTTGCTCTACCTGTGCCTTCTCTCCATTGAAGTGCCAGTGGTCTAGGAAAATGTGTTCATCACCTTTCGACCTAACAGAGGTTCATTTTATCATATTGTATAATTAGTGAACCCCTGCATATATCCACACACCAAAGAAATGCAGTGTTTCGACAGATTTAAAAAGCACTAAACGCTACACAATAAACCTATTTTCATGTGCTAGCGCTTTGTATATAACGTGCAACCTAGATCTGAATATAGCCATATTAAACATAAATCAATTTAGATGTGCATACCATGTATGTGGCAACACATAATTCACATAATCATGGAAAGGTTACCGCAATTATCTAATGCTATCAAATGTTAGCAAGGGTGGCTAAGTTTCTGACAGCAGGGAAAAGCTAAGGCTAACGCTACGTGTTTAGCTCGATCTACAAACACCACTGGTTCCAATCATGCACTGAATGTTAAAATATTTAATGAATGTATAAGACAGAATCATTAGACGTGCAAGTACTCACCTCAAGAATCACATATGAAGAGGAGCTAGCGTGTTAGCTAGCTTAGCTAAAGTGCTTCAGTGCGATTTATATAGCTTTTAGAGGCATTCGTCGAGGCTACAAGAGCAGCGAAGCCTGAGCAGAAAGTCAAGTGTCAGACGACGAAAAGATACGCGCATCCAGCTACAGGTTTGTAAATAAGTACTAACGTTGTAATAGTGTAAACCGTAATGTGCAGAAAAAATGGAAAAATTCAAAGCGCTGTGGAGTCAGTCTTTTGACGCGCGGCCATTTTGCTGCTCATGATGATGCTGTCTCCAATGGCCCGGCTGTGTACGCCTGTGCACGCATGTGTGTGCGGCTGTGTGTGCGGGGCTCTGTACTGCTGTACGGCTGTGCAGCTGCGTGTGAGCTCGTGTGAGCCCCATGGAGCCCACTGACTGGCTCCTGCTGCCGGGAGGGAGACATAAAACACAGTTTTGACCCTCACTAGCTCCGTCAACTTATGCGTAACAGCGGTAGTGGAGAAGGAGAACACAGAAACGCCACAGTGGATCTCTGCTGTAAAAGCTCATTGGGTGCATAATCTTGTTTCAAAACAGAGTGGTATCATGGCTCCTAAGAAGAGAGACGCACGAAAAAGGAAAGCCGAAGACCCCGAAGAAGATGGAGACAGAATGGAAAAGGAGCCCAGGAGTAAAGAAGTTAGAAGGAGAGATATAACTGGTTGTTCAAAATACATTGGGGCTCATGTTGGCATTCAAGGTAAGCTAGGATGACCAGAGATGCTGCAATAAATTGGAATAATCGTGACCAGTCGACTATTAAAATAATCGTAATAACAGCTGGTAATCTATATCTGGATTATACAGATTATCTAAAACACATGCCAAAAAGTGCAATAAAAGGAAAGACTGCTGAATTATTAAATCAACTAAAGCTGCATTCTAAATCAAAATGTCAAAATAGAATAAACAATATAGTCCTAATATACTTTGTAATTATTCTCTATAAAAAAGCCTTCAGTCACATTATTTCAACCTATTTTGTTAAATAAATGTATCTCACTGTGCAAGATGACCAAAAGTGTGGCAGGCAGGGAGAGGTCGCTGATATGCCAAAAAATGGAACACTACTTTTTTAGATTGTAGATTACAATTTCAGTTTTATCACAATTTTTGCACTTAGTATCTTTTTATATGCCATTAAGGGGTAACATGCTGTTTCTGAGAGTTCACTTTTTACAGCGATTGGTTAAATTCACCTGTCATTCACTTAGAACATGACCATAACATGATGGAGGCCGAGTAATACTGTAGGAGTGTCTCTGTTTGAGTATAGATGCACAGTACATTAAACAGAAAACCACTTAATCAAGATTTGGTGATATCAATCAAAAAAGCATTCTGTCGAAGGAGCAGATTACGGTTACATTTATTTAATTGCACAATCCTACTCTCAGTTAAAAGTTAAAACTGTTCTCTTGTTTTCAGGTGGGATATGGAAGGCTGTAGATTCCTGTGTGACCATGGGGGGCAGTAGTTTTGCTCTGTTTTTGGGCTCACAGAGGTCCTGGACTAGATCTGCCCTAGACTCTTCTGCCGCAGACAAGTTTCAGGAGCAATGTTCTCTTCATAAATTTGACCCTGCCCATATCCTGCCCCATGGATCCTATCTGATGAACTGTGGATCACCTAAAGAGGGTTAGTCTTTGATGTTTTGATTACCTTTTTGCAGAGGTGGAATTACTAGTTATAATTCTAACAACTTAATTTAGCTTTAAACTTTATGGTTTAATTAATCAAATTTTGTATAAAAGACTTATCTACAATGCTAAGAAATTTGCGTAAAAGTAACATTTGGAAAATGATCTCATAAGATTTTCTTTTATAATTGGTGCTGTCAAAAAAAGTCCAAATAAAATATATCCAACATTGTGGGATCAAAATTGTGAATTGAACCAAACAATTTTTTTATTAAATTATGTCAGAATCTTGCCCTGTCGTATCTCGTCTCACCTTGTCTTATCTCATCCCATCTGAACTTTTAACTTGACATTTACATGAGTTCAGTTTAGTACTCTTTCCACCACTGCCTGTTTGTCATTGTGTCTTTCTCTCTTGACCCTGCTCATTCTCTTTTTGACTCAGACGTGTTTGAGAAGAGCCAAGCCCTGTTGGTGGATGAGCTGAGCCGCTGCAGCCGCCTGGGCTTGACCCTGTATAATTTCCATCCAGGCTCCTCCCTGGGCACCATCACCACAGAGGAGTGTACAGATAAAATAGCCACAGCCATTAACCATGCTCACCAGCAAACTCCCACTGTGGTCACAGGTAGGCCTGTCATGATAATACTTATTGAAGTAAATATAGACGATTAACTATAACACTGAAACCAAACCATGAAGCATAATGATCCCCAAAAAACTAAATGTACAAAATTGGCAACACTTAAGTAGTTAGTTTGTGTCTATAATTAATTATAGAAGTTTGTAATTCAACCTTCTACAGCTCAAATCTCATTGTGGTACAGAAAATGAACCAAATATTCCCCACTAGTGCAAAGAAAACGAAAATGATTGTTATATGTATCTGTCATTGGTTAAGTTTGAACGATAAGTCGATATAGCGTTTATCGTGACAGGGCTAGTCACAGGTAGGTCTAGACAGGTCTAAGTAAATGAAGGGATACATTACATAAACCATAGCTACAGAAATTGTGACCTGTTTTATTAATGTTAGCCTAAAATAAATTGTATTACTAAAAACCTGTTTTGTCAACTATTTTAACCCATAGATTATTAATACATTATTATTTTAAAATACAGGTATATATATATTTTTACATTGTATTTTGATTTTAGTTACATTATGTCATATTGTATTCATACTGTAGTGTTGGAGAATATGAGTGGCCAAGGTAGTACTGTGGGTGGTAAGTTCTCTGAGCTGAAGGCCATCATCGACAAAGTGAGAGACCAGAGTCGCATGGGAGTGTGTCTGGACACCTGCCATGCATTTGCAGCAGGTGAGAAATATATTATTATTGAAATGTAGTTAAAATATGGTACTTTTTGTGTCTTGTTTTTCATGCACTGGCACTTTACTTGGTAGGATATGACTTAACCGCAGAAGGAGGGGTGAAAGCCATGTTAGATGAGTTTGATCAACAAGTAGGGCTCAAATACCTTAAAGCGATTCACCTCAATGACTCCAAAGGTAAAAACCACACCGCATCATTGGCTAATACATGTTTTTATACTAGTTTGGTTGTATTTTTGCACAGGTAAACTTGGCTGTAACCTCGATCGTCATGAAGATATTGGCAAAGGTTACATTGGGATCTCTGCTTTCCAGGACATTGTGAATGAACCCAGATTGGATAACATTCCCTTAATTCTGGAGACTCCTGGGCAGTAAGTTAACTACCAATAACTTCCATACTTATTACTTAACATATATTGCTATTCATTTGGATTTTTTTGTTCCCACAGGCCCGGATTTGAGTATGCTGAGCAGATTGAGCTGTTATATTCTTTATGTAACAAGTAAAAAAATATATAGTCAGAGGCACTTGTTTAAGCCACTAATTCTATGATGAGCACCAAATTTATATTTACTGTTTAAAACGTTCAACATTTAATATTGTTGATTAAATATGCATTTTGTTAGCAAATTGACAGCAGTGTGATGTGTTGTTTTTCTAAAGGTAGCCACTAGGGGTCAAAAGAGTTATACAAATGCTTGCCTGTAGCAGAGAATGATCAGAGTATTCTTAAGAACACGCCAAAGAGGCATTAGAGTTTCTCAAATATCTTTGTTAGCCCATATACTTAAATATATGTAAATAAATATATATATATATATGTGTGTGTGTGTGTGTGTGTGTGTGTGTGTGCGTGCGTGTGTGTGTGTATATATATATATATATATATATATATGTATATGTATATGTGTGTATATATATATATATAATATATATGTATATGTGTGTGTGTATGTATATATGTGTGTGTGTGTGTGTATTATATGTGTGTGTGTAAATATATATATATTGAGTGTGTGTGTGTATATATATAATGTATAAAATGTATTTATTTATATTTAAGTATATGAGCTAACAACGATATTTGAGAAACTCTAATATATATATATATATATATATATATATATATATATATATATATATATATATATATATATATATATATTAAATTAATGATACAGTTAACTATTAAAACTACCCTTGGCATAAGTGTTTAGTTAGACAGTATACAAGTTATTTCTTAGCCTAGAATGCAATTAAGTATGACATAAAATATATCTGCTTCCATGGAGACAAGTAGATGACACTACCAGGCTAGTTACAGGTTACATCTGTGGAGAGGCAGCCCCACTCCTCCCTATAAGTAATGCCTGTTTTTCCATTTTTATTTCTTTTTTTAGAAATAAAAATTCCTGTAATAAAAATTAATGTTAGACAGTTCCATACTACAAAGCAAAGGCATCTTCATGAAGACAAGTAGATAAGTTACATATTGCACTTTTAAATCTTCACACAAACAGTTATAAATATGAATATATATGTAGTATATGAATATTCTTATATATATCAACTGAAGACTTGACTCATTGCATGTTGGTTTCTGTTGCTTGGATTTTGCCAGCATGCGAGCTGTTTATGAAACTCATCTTGCTTGTGGCTTGAACTAACTACAAAAAGTGAATAGAATATAGAGGAACCTCTACTGCAACAAAGCTTGAACTTCTGAGTAAATACACCAACAATAATCATCCACCACCCTTGTCATAACATTACAACATGGTCCTTTTTGTTATGAAAACCTCTGACCTCAGCTGCTTGGTTTTGCTTACTCGCATCCCTCTAGATTCCATCCTTAACCCGAGAGCCCACGTCAGTTCTACAAGTGAAAAGTAGTGAGGCATTAACAGGACATGGAGGTGCCTGGCCAAGAATGTCTCGTCTCTGTAGCTCCGCCCCCCCCTCCAGGAAATGCCTATCCTGACTGTTTGGAAGGCTCTTACTTACACAGGGTAGAATGGAGATTGACTAATGTGGAAGGGTGCTGCTGCTACTTGTGTCAACCCGTTAAGATAAGTGCAAGTTTGAAGGATTTGGTGGGGTCAGAAGGTTGCTGTGAAGACTAAACAAAAGAAGTCAACTAAGATGGAGGATTTTTGGGATAACTAAAAATGCTTTTGGAATTTACTGACTTCCCATATTATAATTATCTTGTGGTATTAGCTGTTTTTGGTATAAAGTGTGCCTGTTTTTGTTCATCTCTATCATTACATTTTGCAGTGAATGTTTTCCACTGCAGCCCCAAGCCACTCATCTAATTATACAACTTTGTAAATACTTCCAGATATCTTTGACCAAATCAGTGTACTTCCGAACTTGTTCAGTTTTTCACCAGCCCAAACATATGATGCAGGAGGATAATTGAGGTCAGGCTTTAAAGATAATAATTAAATAACAATAAAGATTGTATTACATTCTTGTATTCACGCAGTAGTCAGGTAAATAGGCCTAACCTGATGCCAACCTGATACCATAGTGATATTTAAAACACAAAATAAAAGTTGTCTATTTAATATTACAATCTGGTCTTATATTTGCCCAGATCAAATTCATTGTAAAACTGTTCAGCAAATACACATTTCTGTCCTATTGTGTGAGTTTGTCAGTATTATTACTTTAGTCTAGTTTGAATTCTAGTTCTGGATTGAATGGTATCTGGGTGCATATTTTACTACTGTAGCGATCCAAAGATAACCTTGAAAAGGAAGGGATAACCTGGTAAGGTTGTCTATAGATGTGTCATCCCTGCATGCCTCTTTCTCCATCTATTTTCACCATTTCATTTTTTTCCTACTTTTTACAGAAGAATTACAGTTTTTCCTTATAATTATGTTTTAACTGTTGACCGTGTTTACGCAAATCAAAATCACCTAAAAATTACCCCTTGGTAAAATCATGTTCAGTTATTGTAAACTCCTGCTCCATGAGGACACTTGGCTCTGTTAAATAATAATAGAGCATTATGGAGGAGTGATGCTCTCTTAAACCTCATTGAGACAGTTTACTGGCAGCTTTCAGGTCGTAAATGCACCTCAGTGACCCCGAGGCTGCTGCCTGTAAATATACAACTGTTTTAGGGGATGTATAACCCATGTCTAAACAGCCCCTGTCCAAATCTGCTCAGACCTCAATAAATTGCAGTCATTTCATAAAGGTAAACAGATGCTAGATGGCCGGAGACGTACTTTTGGTTTGACAAAGCTTAAAGAATACATGAAAAACAGATGAGATAAACATTGAGATTTGGAGAAGTTAGAATTTTCACATCTTGCAGAGGTCAAAGTGGATTTGGCTGGCCCTAAGCTAAGTCCAAAGAACTAGCATGACAACAATGAATCAATCTTACCTGGTTTGTAGATGATAAAAAATGCTTTATAATTTGATGTAGATAGCACACAGCCTTCTCATTTTGCCTCTAAGAGGTGTCTTTACAATATATCTGTACTGGGGCAAGAAAAACTTTACCTTGAGTATAGGCCCTTTAATGTTACGGAAATAGACAATGCATTTATATTAGACTCCAATAGTTGGTTTATAGCTCCTGTCAGCACAGGTAATGGTAATGCATACATACAGAGATGCACCCTGAACAGAAAATAAAATGAAATGTCTACTTGAATGGTTGAAGAGGTGGTTAATAATTATGCTGCTGTGGTGAAGTTGAAGCAATGAAGTAGGGATATAGTTAAAATGGCGGGAAAGGGGAGAAAGTGGAGAGGTGAAGGAGGCTAGTAGTGATATATTAAAATGTTTCCTGTTTGCATTTTTATATTTTATTCTTCTATTAAAATTCTGTGTCTGTCATAGTTGAATCCAAAAGGAATGACTAGAAAGTGAGCTGAGAGCGTGGCTTTGCTGTTCCCCGAGTGGCTTGCATCGCTGCTGCCTTAGTCAAAGTTTATCCTTCTTCATATACCCGCAGTCTGCTCCATCTGCCAACAGTTACAAGCCCAGATGCCACACGCACACACGCACACACGCACACACGCACACACACACACACACACACACACACACACACACACACACACACTCATACACTCATACACTCATACACTCACATTCTGGGCTTCCATGCTTACTGGGGACATTACATTAACTTGCATTCATTTCCTGGAGACCTATCCTAACCTTAACCATAGTTATTATTTGCCTTACCTTAACCTAAACCCTAACCTTAAAGGTGTACTATCTTTTCTATTGGAGGACTTTATTGCTTTGCTTTGAATATTCCACAGTGTGACATTACATTTATTAATCCTGTATTCATTCAATTGCAAGTGTTTTATTTGCTAAAATAATACTTTGTTTTATTTGCTAAAATAATACTTTGAAAAACACACATTCTTACTGTGAGTTTGCTCACCTCTCCACAGATCTCCACAGATGTAACTGGGCCTGGTGGCATCACCTCCTTGTCTCCATGGTGGCATCACCTGCTTGTCTCCATGAAGTTTAACGCTATATTGTGGAACATCTCCATGGAGACTGGTAATGGACAAAGATACAAAGAACCCCTTTAGCCTACTTTTTTCCTGCATCGTATCTTAATACCATGTTGTTGATCTAATAAGAAAGGATTTACAGCATGGGGACCTGATTTTTGAGTGCGTATACAAATTTAAGTCCCCACAATGTGATAAGTGCCTGCCCACTTAGTTTTGCGTATATTCTGTATACACACAAGCTCAAACAGGCCTCCAAATCTAACACAAACAGAAATGAAATTTAAGGTGGAGTCTTGCCCACTTTTTCTGCATTTTTGAAGCTTCATGATAAAGTGATTTGGTTTGGAGAAAATAAGCTATGTTTTTAAAAGTGTATTTAAGTAGATTGTGTAGGCATCTTGAAGCTAAAGCAACTATAAACAAGCTTAAAAAGATGTCTACAACATTGTCAAAAAGCTGGTGAACTGAAGTGATTATAGATTTCACTTTCTCAATTTTATTTTCATTTATCCAGTTCTAACCCCGTTGGCTTGGATTTCGGAATGCTGTACCAATGGTGGCTGGGAATATTGCCATGAGGAGAAAGGCAAAGCAGGCAAGGATGAGAAGAATGGAAAGCAGAGAAAAGCTATTAAAAAGTAATAATGGAACTTTAGGGTTTAGTCAAAAGTAATTGGATAAACTAAAAAATGCAGTAACACGCTAGCAGTAAATACATAGTTATGCAAGTATACTGCGTGTGTGACTGGATTTCTATCATCATCCATGCATCAATCTTTGTATTTCTTGTGTATTTGCCTAGACTTCCCCAAACCATTCTAATTCAGTTTTGCAAGATATTCCAGTGTGTCCTAGATTAGCCTCAAGTTGACTTATTGTTTTGGGCATATTTGGAAATTTCAAGTAATTTTGCAGTTTTGGTTATAAAACTAGAAGTTGTTCACCTAGTTACCTAGTTTGTTCAGCAAACGCTCTAATGGGATTGTTAACCAACCATGTGGTGAGTAAAGTTACGGTTTAACAGCTTGTTTGCCTTTAAATGTCTAACATACCAGCTGTTTAAATGGGCTATACCCAATTATTTTCATGTTTTTTTATTTATTTTTTTTATTTTCAAAATTTACTTTGCACCAATACAGATAGACTTATAGTAAAGGCAGCTCTTGGGGTAAAAAAAAAAAACAAACAAACAAGCAAAACAACTGTGTGCAGCCTGCAAATAATTCTAAAGACTTTTTATCAGCTGAAAATCAGAAAGTAATACTGGTTCACTGTTAGCATGCTAGTTGACAGCAAAACTCCACTGTGGCCTCTGAATGTTGTGAAATGCGCTCAGAAACTCATCACTATGAATACTTTGGACACTAGAAGTCCATTAACAAAGCTCTCAATAAGTTTAAACCACTGCAAAAAAAAAAAAAAAAAAGTTGAAATGCATCATTAACACGTGTTCCAGTCCCACTGACGGAGAACAATGAATGCTCCCACGTAAAATCTACATTTAAACATGCCCCAAGCCTGGATTAAAAAAGAGAACTCTAAACAAAATGAAAAATGTGTTGATACTTGACAATGTTTGCTCTACAATATTAATCACTGAACATGGGCAAAGTGGTTCAAACCATGACACAGGTCCCACAGCTGCATTCCGCACGGCTCTGTCACTCCTCTATCAATGCATTTGAATGGATGGACTGAGCAAACAAACCCTGACTCTATGCAAGCGCTGTAATCTCACCTCGACAATTCACATACCTCTACCTCTGTAAATAGCCGTTCTTTTCTGTAGCTTCTGACAGCCTGTGTGGGTCCATTGATCATGTGACTGGCTGCCCTGACCCGAGATGTGACACCACTGGGGTTAGGAATGCTTGGTGTCAAGGTTGAGATGGACATTTACAGAAACGCAACTCTATGGGGAATGTGTGTTTCAATAGCGAAGCCTTCTTGCTCTGCTTATTTTTCCATGTCTGTACTATAGACTGTATAGAATAGATGGTGATCAGTATGGCTTGGCCTTACCAGTGTAGGCGTCGACGTGTGGTTGGCGGACGATGCTGGGTTCATTTCTGCGAAGTAAATGAAACACGTTAAAAAGAGTTTATTTTTCTTGAAGCAGATATGTATTCAGGCTCTTAGTAAAATATGTGTTCTTAAGCTAAAATATGGGAACGAGAGAACAGTACGCAAATGCACAATGACAAAAACATATGGTTAGAGAAAAGTTATTTTAGAGGTAAAGTTGGCTAGTACACATACACCTCAACCCAGAAATACTTTTCAGATTAACTATGTCCAAAAGCTTATACTTTTTAGTGTTTATCCATAGTTGTGGAAAAATCTTTCATTAAAAGCTAATATAGGAAATCTCTGAAGCAGCCATTAAAACCTGGATGATAATGAATCTGATGAATATCTATGACTTCTTGTTTAATGTTTCTACAGGTGCCCAGACCAGACAAAGTCATTTCTATTTTGGAAATGAACCAGGAAGCCAAGTTAGGGCTTTTTTAGTCCTTAACATTGGTCAATAGTAGGTAAATAGCTAAGATTTGTGTAAGGTTAGTGAAGCATTATGAAAGTTAGTCAGATACATTGACTCACAGGTTGGCAGGTCACTCCCAGTTCCATCAGGTAAAAACTCTGCCCACAGAGTCTGTGAACATTTGTGTATGAATGTGTGTGTGAATCGGTGAGTGGTTAAATGTTCAAAGTTAAAGTGTTTGCTACTTTTGCTAGTAGTGCGTGGTTCCAAAGGGTTACATCTAAAAGGGCATCTACCTGTTCAAAATAAGCTATGTTATGGTAAACTTCAGTGAACAATTAAGCTATAACCTTTAAAAAAAATCTAATTGAAAGGGTAATTGGGATTTTAGGGCACTGTTACCTGCATCTTGACTCACAGGTCTCCTCCAATCAAATTTCAACACATGCCATACCAGACAGGGCCGGCCCAAGCTTTCAGGGAGCCCTAAGATGAATTTGTGTCTGGGGCCCCCGGCAGCAGATGCCTCCTGGCTAAGCTATTGGTGATTCACATTTGAGAATATTATGACTATGCTCTCATCACCTTGACCAATTGTATTTATATTTATATGACCAACATCAGACTGAAAACATCCAGAATGTCACAACTACCATAGTCACAAGAACAGTAGACAAACATGTGAGGTGAGGGTCAAGAGTTTTGAAATTCTAGACAAGTTTCTGGTGGATTTTAATGTGTTCCAGTTGGCGACAGTGGGCTTTAATCAACAGTATAAAGGGTCCTTGCACCAGTGTAAATACATAGCTGCACCTATGCCTGGTCCAAAAACGAATGTAGGCAGCAGCAGATATTTTGCTACTATAGATATAAAACAAATGTAATCGTTTGAGTTTCCAGTAAAACTTTATATACAGTATTATATTATTTTCAATATAAATGTATGGGCTTTTGGGGGCCCTCTGCTGGCTTCGGAGCCCTAAGCAGCTGCTTAGTCCATTTACAGGCTGGGCCTACCCTGATACCAGACAACACAAATTGTCTGGGCTTTGGGCTGGCACAAAATGCCTTGGTTTGCTAGGCTATATGTTGTTCTTTCTTGTAACTACAGCAAGTCACTATTTAGAGTTTTCTGACCAATGTAACATCTTTCTTTAAGATCTCTGAGTGGACTTGAGCTGGCCAGAGTGTCCAGGCATGCGTCCATCGTAATGCCTTTTCCTGTTTGAGCTTTGCCTGAACATAAAGTGTGGCCTAACAATAGCCCATTGTCCTGTCTCCCCTCCAAGCTTCCTGCCAGGTCAGAATTCACGGAAACATGGACGCACTGCAAACAAACAGCAACGGCTAAAACTCTCCACCCCCAGCTACTCAAAACTACAGAACTAACGTTCCCGCCAGGAAGCTAATCAACGTCGCACCCCAGTTCTATCAATGCCAAAAAGCTCTAATGAGTGCAAATGAGGTAAAATAAGGTAGGCGTCAATAATGTATGATACAAATTTTGTTCAAAATACTACTACTCAAGTATATGGAAATTACTCAAGGAAAATCAATTGTAATGTAATGTAAATAATAAAACATTATATCATGCACAAAATCTGGAAATTAGAAATATTAAATCATATCTGAAAGAGTGGTGCAAGAAATACAAATGTTCATAAAATTTTATATTGTCAACATAAAGCTTTTGTAAATTATAGACTTACTCACAGTAGGAAGAGTAACCACATCTTTTACTCAAGTAGGAGTACTGTTGCACTGTCAAATATATTACTCAAGTAGTAGTAGTAGTAACATAAAAGTAGGGTGTCTGGAAAATACTCTGATCTGATCTGTGGCTGAGAACCTCTGAGAACACAATGATTGAAGTTTTAATAACAAAGCTACAAATTATGGGGATTTCCGAAGAAATTTTTAACATTTCACATCCCAAAGTGTCATGTTTTTTCTTGAAACAACAGAGTGGCCAAATTTGTAGATTTATGTTTTTCAAGTAGGATCTCATGAGGTCACAAATTGGGTTTTGTTTGGGTAAAATTAATGTGCCGTAAATCACTGTAATTCTGGTCTAAGAACTAAGAAACCCAATGTGTGTGGTTGGAAATGGGTGGGTCCATTTTGTGAGAATCAAAATCCTGGAAGCCATAACATAAACCCAGGACTTGACTGGGGTTTGGCAGACTGGTGGGTATTGTAAGTCAATGTAATGTGTCCACCACTGGGACAACAGGGGAATAGATGTGCGGGTTTGGAATCTGTAGTTTCTTCCCATTTGATGTCAGCACATTTCATTTTGTAGTTTTAAATATGCAACAAAGCGTACCCTAAAATGTGTCACTATTGTGGTATCTTATATAGGTTATATGTTTCTTTAGTGGTTTGGTCCCTGTCTATTAGCCAGCAACTTTTAATAATCCTTCAGTGGCTCTTTACGCTCCCTACTTGTGTTATCTAGCATTCCGTGATTATCAGCTATGCATAATTTTATACGGAGTTTATTTACCATCAGTATGCGGCTCGCGACCCGGAAACATGAGCCTTCAAGACAATGTGATTTTAGTGTCCATTCTAGTCCGGTATGACTATATTTTCACTGTAGGGAGTATGCATGTTTTACAAGGTATTTTTAAGTAATAAACCATCTGTAATTGAAGTAACACAAGATGGGTATGTTTAGCAATCTAAGCAAAACAATCACATCTTTTGATAAACATCAAAATCTCAACTGTTTCAAATTAAATCAGATACTGCATTCCATTTGAACAGTCAGCTTTTTTATATCAATGTTGTAAACTACTGTAGTACTGTACCCACCTGTAAATACTGTATTGTTTTTTTGTGTGTGTATGTGAATGTGTGTTTGAATATGTGAAGGTCTGAAACATGAAACTGCACTGTTGTAAATATGTGTTTAGAGATTGTGCTTTTAAACAGTTTTGAACTGTTTTCTGTAGGAAAAGCCCAACCAGGGACAGGAGTTGAGAACTAGCAGTAGCTATACATTATATGCATTACATCAGTTGCATGCTCTGCTCATGAATATGTATGACTTTACTGTCTTTGTCAAATTAATACATTTTAAAAACTTAATGGAAACAAGGAAGTGGCTAGAAAAGTTACACAGTTACGTATTTTGTCTCAATGTAAGAAATATAGTTAAATTTAATGACTATTTACACATTTGAGAGCCACTACTGTAATTATATTTTGACTACTGCAAGCATTCTTCATGACAACAGTGTATGAAATATTTACAGTACACATTCATATTTTCACTGTAACTATAGTGACTAATCAGTGCAATCAGAGGATTACCTGGCAGACATGTACACACTCACGCTAACCATTCCACCAGCACACATGCTGACTGCTAACACCCACACGGAACACCAGCATCCAATAAGGAAGCAGCCCAGAGGAAAACAAGACATTTGGGATTTCACTTTTCCAATGGCATACCTCGTGAAGGGATAATTCAAGCCAGTATAAGACAGCACCTGTAGATTTCCTGAAACATTTTTTTTTCTTGAGGCCCAGTCTCCTGAAAAACACAGTAGCCGCTGTTAGCTGTTATTTTAGGAGTCAAATTATCGCCAAGGCTACAGAGGTCTAATTTGAACCAGTCTGGTGGCACCAAATGGGACTTCTACTAACTGCTGCACGTGCATGTCTCGCTGTGAGCATAAAAAAAAACATATTTTGCCTGATAATTTGAAGTTAATAAAGCCTAGATTTTGCTAAAGTGAAAATTTGTACTGTCAAATGCAATGTATTGGCAGGCACGCCGTCTGACTTCAGGTCCAAGACTAACAGCATAACCATATGGAATACTTTTAAGTGAATGCAAAAAGATTTATAGACGGAATTATATAGACTATTTTAACAGGTTTTGTAATGTATTAATCTGTGTGTTTATTAGGTTAAGTAGTGACACAAGTCTCTTAAAAGTAATGTGATTTTTGGAAAGCTATTAAGTGTAATTTTCTAGAGCCTGTAGTTGATTAGCTGTAAATGTGTAGGCTGCTGAATGAGTTCACAGCTGGTGGATTCGGTGGAGGCCATTTTGATAATTTGGTGGAGAACCCACCAGGAAATAGTTTCATGGGCTCTGTGTGAAAGTCATTTCCTGTAAAGATGTAACCATGGCAACCATGTAAATGTGAAATATTCATCTGGTTAGTTTTCACCTCTTTCACCTTTCACCTCTTAGAAAGTTTTCTGCTGTTTAGTTTATAAGTAAATATTTCTGTAGTTGCAAGTTTTTTCGAACAGCAATATGTTATGGTGAATAGCTATGTAAGAATTACCAGCAATATGTCTGCTCATTCCTCGAAGAGTCACTTAATTATTTTAAAATTCATGGAGAGCAGAAGTGAACAAGGTTGCAATAGTCCTTGTTTTCAAAAAGAGCCCTCTGCCAAGCAGATTGCCTGTTTCAGCATTGCACTGCACTAATGTGTCAATACAGATCTGATTGGCCAATACTGAAAATAGGTTGCCTGACCAGTCAGTCCTTTCTACATTCTGTTACAATTTAGAAGGGTCTGGAACAAGACCATAGAGCATGAAAAACCCCTGTCCTAACTTGGGACGGTCCAACCACAGCTGCTAATTTGTATCTCGTGTCACTTAAATGTGGAAGACCACTCAAAAATTCTCTTAACATTAATTAGCCTATTATTTCTTTTACCCTAGGTACGTAAAAGTTTGGTGCGTTGATTGCTGATTTTGCAAAAATCCACTCTGTTTCTCTGTCCTCTGTGTTGTTGTTTTTTTTTTTTGCCTTTTTTACATGTAAGTAGCCCTGTTTGTTCATGTCTTAAACAAACATGGCTACTTACACATAAAAAGGCATGGTCCTGTCTCTATCTGATTGCTTAATCCACCTATTAAATATCGGGGAGACAGGATATAGATCCACTCATCTTTGCAACATTTTGTTAAACAGTGTGATTCTCAAAATAGGCCTATATACCTAGAGAGCAAAATACATACACGCAAACCTATGGGGGCATTTGGCTCAGTCCTGTAAAACCTGTCTGGCCCAGGGTCTCCATTTCCAATGGTCAAATACCAGCGTGGATCTGTATTACGAATCTCTAGTGGAGCAGGAGCGGATCTGAGCCTGACCTTAAAAAAATCATTGCATTTGGCCTGGAAGTGGTGCAGATACTTAAAACGGTGTTGTTACTCTATATTTGGGGCAGATCCGTAATATGTAGGTAGACTTAGAAGAATTTAAAGCGTGTATTGGTACCAGTGCTGCACAAGAAGGGAAGGTGTTTGTGGCCCAAAGCAGGCAGGCCTCCTCCCATAAGCCTTGTGGAGCCCTTGGACTCTGTGGTCAGAATTTTCTAAGGACGTGAGACTGATGTGTGATGACATTTGATGGACATTTGCTGCTGTGAAACTATCCGGTTCTATGCAACAGAGTCAGGGCTGCAGCTAAAGTGTGTTTTTACTGCATGCTTTGGAAGCAACACATTATTTTATATTTTTTAATGAACTCTTTTACGCTAATTAATTTTTTATCATAATCAAACGCCATATGTCCAAGAAGCAGCAGTCTGTTCAAAACCATATATTACTGCACTGTATATTACTCAAGGTGGTCACAAAAGCAAAGAGAACTATGACAATATATGCTGAACATTTTTTTTTTATTTATGTAACATTCCAGTTAACCCTGTAACCTCGAGATTTGCTGAGTACACGACTTCCAAATTGAGAGTACAGCTGACTGTCCGCTCTTCAAACAAACCAAGGACAAATTGTCAGGGAGCTGGCTGTTGAGAAAGTAAATCATAGTGAGTGGTTAACAAGCAGGGTGCATGTCGCTCATCACTGCACACCTATTTATGAGGCCCAGGTCAAACTGCAAGCCTTCTACTCCACAAGAGCTCACGTGTGACCAAAAGCAAAGGACTTAAAATAGGCATTTTTCTGTAGACCAGCAAAATCCTTATATTTATGTTTTACTTGACAAATACTTAAAGACAAAGAGTGTCAGAAAAAGTATTTTTTGTGATGCTCAGATACATTTAAAGGCATTTTTTCAATTAAAAACTTGTAAACAAAGCTAATTTATGAGCTTATGTACCTTTAATAACTTCTAGAGGCCAGAGTTATGGTAAAGCAAAATGCAACTAACAGTGCACTTCTTGGTTATCGAACAACAAAACGCTTTCTAGTTAGATGCAGACACACAGAGCAGTCTCATTTTGACCCTTTAAGGGTCTGCAAAATAGTAAACAGTCCTATTCTGGAAATTCAGAAGTGCTGTTTAGTTTGTATTTTAAATGCTTAAAATCATTAGAAAAAAGCATAGTAAATAATACAGCTATTTTGCTTAAACCTATACAGTAATTTGTTGTGTGCAGCTCTGACTTATTTTAGAACCAATACATTGCAATAATCTGTGAAACTTTTTATATTGCAACAGCCTGCACATAACATTATAGAACCGTGGAATGATTTGTGGTGTTGACGTGTAAATCTGACTTTATGTTTGTGAGGATTTTTGGACGTGTATGAAGAGAAACAGATCTCACAGACAACATATGGTGTGGTACAGAAGTATACAACCACATCTGGTACGCTGTTACACCAAATGAACCTGCCCCGGTCACAGCTTGCTTAGAATGTATTTAAAAGGAACCAGGGGTGATTGGGTACAATGAGCAGAAAGGACTATTAACAAAGATGCAGATGGAAAATGTTTTACACTCAATCAATACAGGAGGCAAGGTGAGAGAGGTGTCTTAACCAAGGAAAAAGTGGCTGTTTTCTTTAGTGGTACCAAGAATTGAACATTCAACCTTTTTGTCTGGAACATAGTAATAAAAACTATTACATTCACACATCATTACAAAAAATGAACCTAAAATGGCTTAATAATAGAAATGCAAGGACTGACTTAGTTCAAAATGGAGAAGTTACATTTTTCCATAAACAGAAGATTTTTATTGGCATGTTTTAATTGAAAACTGTTTTTTATAACCCTACATGTATGACCTGGAGTCCAGATTTTTAGAATGAATCCAAATTAGCAAAGGGAATTGGGTGGGTATAGGGGGTAGTTGAAAACAGAAACCTTTGCATAATATGTCTCCTTTAAGTTTGTGGTAAAGTTAACTTTCCAGATTGTTTGAACCTGTGAATAGAATTAGACAACTAAATATTACATTTGTTTATCATGAAATAAATATTAATAGCCAACCCCTACTAACTAATTTTCTTTTTTAATTCACCAAGTTTGTTATTCTCTAGCAGTACCAAAAGAGTCATGAGGATCTCATATTGAGGAATGTGTTGATACTTTATACTTGTGCTTCTGAAAAGCTAATATTGCTTGTGGTTTGTGGAGACTTGGAGAGTGGGGTTGCTAATGGATTTGGTTGGGCTGAAATATGTCTTATGTCAATAAAGTGTCCCAGATGAAATATGTGTACTTTTATTTTCTGTGTATCAAGTTAAATAACCCAAACATGACTGAATACATTTACATTTAACATAATTTCCTTTATCTTCTTTATTTATAATATTATTGTCTTTTTTTTTTTTTTTTTTGAATAATGAGTATATTAGGGTTGTCAAAAAAAAAAAAAAAAAAATCCTTATGCTAGTATCACAAACTAGATTCTCATTTGAAAAAGTATCAATATTGAAAAACACAAATATGACCAATTGAACTTAGATAGAATTACAATGGTTTAAAACTAGCACAGGACATATGGTAATATAAGAGCCACAGTATGTAATCTTTTCATTTTGGTTGTGTTTATTGCACTGAAAAACATAGAAAAAACACACAAGCTGAGCAGGCTTGCATCTCATCACAACCCAGGCTTTGCATCTCATCACAACCAAAACCTGACTCTTATTTGGTTGTGCCGTAGGGCCTCCTCCTGCTTGTCTCCATGGAAATGTTGTTTCTTTGGCTAAAATCTTCCATAGTATGGCAAAAAACTTTTCTTCATGGAGAATGTTCTGAAGTACGGGTTTAACATTCTGTTTCCATGGAATTATGAAGGTGACGTGCCACCTCCAGAAAGTTCCATACTGTACCTTTTGGCAATGACAATTACATTCTATAATCTAAAGTCCCTGGTATAGCAATCAAGTTTTGGGATAACTAGACACTGGAATAGTCACTTTACTTATTTGTTGTCGAGCTATATAAACCAACATACCATTCCATCAACAATTCTGTCTTTATAAACACAACTTTTTTCTCAATAGCAATAGAAAATAATTCTGATGGATGCATTTTGGAGCATGCCTATAAATAGTTTTTTCCCCTCATTTACCGTAATGATTACATTGTGACATGTATACAACTTGCATGCATCACTGTTATCAGAACTCTGTCTACTACTTTGGGTCATTACTCCAAAATAGACTTTTCCAAACAAATACGCGATAAGTAAAGGCCAAACTGGGAATGTTTTGGAATGCCTTTGTTTTTCTCTTGGGGACTTAAGAGTTATGAGAATGGTGTTGGGTTCACTCCTGGTGTGTTAATAGACAGGAAATATCAACATTTAATCAGCATGCGGGGAATTTACAGACTCGTATTACGGAATTGTTGGGAGCGTAAGGTCAAATATAAAGGTGTCAAGGCGAGAAAACTCACAACTGTGGGAAATTTGGGCTCAAACTGACTTGGGAGATATGTGCAGCGCGTGAGAGACTTGGCAGGGACGAAAGGAGAAGTTTAAGCCATGAAGAATGAAAAACAGAAGGAAAAGATTGTGAAAAAGGTCAAAATTTGTAATCTAGACTCCCTTAAAGGAACTCTGAACTGCATCCAAAAGGGCGTGGTTCATTTTGGAATACAGTGAACCAGTATAAAGTATATAGCTGAACACAATAAGGAGAGTAAGGTTACAAAAGTATCAAAAATCAGATACTAATTGACACCAAAACTAGTATCAAAAGTAGATACTCATTTAAGCAAGCACTAAACAAAAAAAAAATCACATTCACAGAACAGAAATGAACCTTTCCTGAATAGCTTTAGAATGATCTTGAGCTGTATCAGAACAAGTATAAGACCCATGGACCATTACAGAACCTAGCTGGACAACAAAGGGGTTACACAGATATAAGGCCACATTGTAATATAAAAGAAAGTACTACATTTTAATGCTGAAACATCACATTCTATGGTCTAAATATATTTTTTATTATGATTGTGGTATTGGAATCAGTATTGAATATCAAGTCTATTCCTTAGTATCAAAATCAAGTTTGAATTTTTTTGTACCAACACTAAAGGCATTGTTTGTCTAGTCATTTTAAATGTACTGTTCCTAATTTTTACTGTCTTAAAAACTTGAAAAACCACCACAGAGTGTGGACTGAATGAATAATGCAATGTAAAGCGTCTTTGAGTGTCCACAAAAGTGCTATATAAATCCAATAAATTTTTTATAGCATGCTAACAGGGCACTTCCAGATTACCAGACAATAAAATGCTTTATAATTAGATGAAGAGTGTACACAGCAGACTCAACAGTGGCTTATACAATTTATTTGTATTTAAGCAAGACAAACTGTGCTCAGAGACATGGGGAAAAAATCCCATACAGGGCCTTTAATGACTGGGGAAGCTGGCAGGAGACAGGAGTGCTGAAGTGCTGGATAACATATCAGGTGTTAGATAGTGGCAACACTGGCACAAAGGAATCTGGTAATGTGTGAACAGCTGCCCCAGTAAAGCTAGAGTGCCACAGTGGCTACATTTACATGTACACAAAATATCTTATCATTATCTGTGTTATAAGATTATAGAATTTGCATGTGAAAAATGAAATCTAGAGTAAGTAATCTGATTTCATTCTAATCTTTCTCACCTGTATATATGTTTACAAAGGAAAAAAGGCAAACAAATAGCACTGAGAAACATTAAAGGCGAATATACAGTAGCCTTTAAAGCCAAAGTATGAAACTTTTTAGCCAAATGATAGACTAAAATAAAAGTATGTTTGCTAGTTTTTACTATTCACTTTTTTTTTACTAGGCCGAGTGCCAGAAGCTGGAAAAAGGCTTTCCAAAAATGTATATTCATGTATATTCCCAGTTTTCACCCAGTGAACAATGGTAGAAATGACAAAAAATTGATTTCCAATTTCTGAAAAAACATGACATGTCAGCGCCCTCACACACATAAAAAATTGCATTACAAGATAGGAACGACCACCCAAAAATTGGCTGTAGTATCATGAAATTTGGTACATGACAAAAAAAGTAAAAATAATATTACGGAAACGATGTCCACTTAGTCAGATGTTTGCCATATTAGATTCAAATTTGCTAAGCATGACTCAAGGGGTGGGGCATCCAAATTTTATGGTCTCACACACAAAATGTTTGAAATTTTGTTGTTTTACAAATTGCATTAATGTGTTTTACAAACTGTGTTAATGTGTTAGTTATAGGTAGAAAAAAAAGTTATTTCCTGAAATAATTTGTATACAATTTATGTTTTTTACCCAAAATTTAGAAATTTGTAAAAATGCCCCAATTTCTGTAGCAATTGGTTATGTTTTTTGTACTGGAAAAAAAAACAAAACAAAAAATAAAACAACAACAACAAAAACATCCTTACTGTGAAAGGGCTGTATCTCTGTACCACAGACCTATTTGTTATAAAGGAGGGCCTCAAGGAGGGCTAGAATCTTCCACAGTATGGCATTAAACCTCTGAATATAAGTCCATGCATGACTCAGTGTCGGCTAGCGCATTAGTTGTGTCCACTTATATATGCAGTTTATGGTCCGGAGTATAGCTGGAGAATTACTTCATTGTGCAGGTTGATATGTTTACTGGAGTGCCTGGAGAGATTTATGGGGAGAACATGCAAACTCCATAAATAATCTAACCAGACAACAAACCAGGGAACCAAACCAGGTCCTAAAGTTTTAGGCGAAAGTGACAATATTCCAAACAGCATCAATCAATAGTTTAGGTAGCATTGTAGCTTAGCCTGGTAAAAGTCTTCCAGATGCACAAACCCTGACAAATGTGTTAAACAAAAGAGTTA
>JAIEZT010000304.1:14907310-14972310 GCA_019594935.1 Periophthalmus modestus
GTGTCTAATGCCCTCTGCTGGCAACAGTGAGGAGTGATGCATGTTGAAATGGCAAAGTTGCAGCACGGCTATTCTCAATGTTAGCCTTTCAAATACACACTTTAAAGTACTTTACGTCTTTCTTAATATAGATTACATTAATATTTATGTATCAGTGCAACCAAACACTCCTTGAGACATTTTGAGTAGGAAAGAACAATAATTTACCAGTTCGGTTAAATTAAATTCTCTGCTATATAAGAAAGTTGCGCATCACCAGTAGTGCCTGTACCACAGATTGAATAAACTTTGATGAAAAGAATGCCATTGGCAATTTCCTGTTTCCTCTTCCATTCTCTTATTGGTAATGTGCTTGCCAGATGATCAGCTTATGTCTATATGCATCTATCACATTACAATGACGCCTTCTTTCCTCTTACCTACTTTTACTTGGGCTCTACATTCCTGACAGGACCTATGGTGGTGACCTCTAGGTGTCATTGACGTAGCCAATGTGGAGAGGGGTCAGTTGCGTCCAGCTGCTGTCTTTGTGTTCACATTGCAGACTTTTAAATTGAAATATTGTGAAGATTCTTTGTCACTGTCAGAAAAACTCAAAACATGAATCCATAATTAAGATGGTCCGATATAGATTTTGTTTTTCTCAACAGATACTACTATCTGATATTTGTCTTGCTATCCAATGTTTCTCTTGTTGTTTGGGCATTATTTGACAATGTCCATCTTTTAAAGTCCCTTGGAAGGCCCAAAAATGTATTCATTTAATTTATTCATTTTATTTATCAGAATTAGAAAACAACTGTACCTTATGGAAAGCTCCGTGTTTGTTATCTTGGCCTATGTGATGAGAGGTATAATACTCCCTACAACATAGCTAGCTACACTAGACTGAAATGGACAACACTATCACCTATCACAATGTCTTGAGGGTTAATGTGTCCAGCTTCATTTATTTATTTATTTTGTTTATTTGACAGGGACAGTGCACATCAATGAACATTTCTGTAAATGTACCAGATTTAGCCAGAAAGGCTATTTTTCATCTGCTTCATCATGCCTCTTCTTACAACTCCTGGAGTACTTCAATTTATTCTACAACAGATATGTCCCTAACCCTTATATAACATCTTTGCTTGTTTTTGGCTAGATATATTAAGAAAATGGATGTTTGATGATAAGGAAATCATAATTCTTTGGAGGTATCTTTGGTTAATCTAAAATCCTTTCTTCTGCCTAAAGGATCCAGGTTAACACAGGAAATCTGACTTCATGGGAACTTGGCAATGACGACTGTAAAGTGTTCCCAGCTTTGGCACCATTCCACCTCCCCCGTCTTCCTGAGGCTTTCCAGTTTATGATATTTGGCACCAACATGGCAAATCGCAGACAGAACAATATAAGAATGCAAGGGAGACAATGACAGCTGCTAATCATTACTTTGGGACATAAGCATGGGCGCAGACGGATATTTTTAGAATTAGTAAGAGAATAGACAGTACCAGACCCTCCTCTTGCAGCTTTCCCCTCTTTGTTCTCAGAAGAGGTTATACATAAAGACAGACCGTTCTAAATAAACACATTTATGGAGACAGGGCTTCAAAAGAGAAAGTAATTACTCAAGTCAAGTGCAATAAGGAAAAAGCAATTAGTAACTTCCTGTCACAACGTTGTTGTGTTGGATTGTATGGGACTGTATTTGTTACTAATGAACTCAAGTGACATGTGCTATCATGAATGTTCATAAGGACAATTTATACATCATATTTGTGGCAGTTCTTCCTACTAATAGTGACAAATAGCTTTAAAGTTGCATTATAAAACCTTTCTGGTCGGGGTCTGTCACTTCTTTGTGTCGATGGAGATGGAGATCTATATATCCTACATAGATACAGTGAGTGGGTATGCCTCTACACAGATCTGCCCTATTACGTGGCATTTCTCATGGAGACAAGCAGGTGGTGGACCCTTTACCCCAAAAGCTAAGTTTACTGCTACATGTCCTGAAGTTAGTTGTCTAAATCTGCATTTATTTTTTTTTTCATGCACTTTAAAGCATTTTTTTTTATCATCCACAGGCCAGGAAGTAAGGGTGTTAGCATGCTAGCTGTTATTAGCATTACTCTGACAGAAAAACTCATAAACACATCACGTTGAATAATTAGGATGCTAAAAATGAGTTAGGAAAATGAGGAATAGTATAAAGAAAGTTGGCACAAAGAACTATGTTTGGGACATAATTTCCAAGGTTCTCCCACAATTTACTTTCAAGCATGTTAATTCCCCCAAGTGGCCTATAATACCATAAGATTATTACATAAAAGCTGTCATCATAATTACATTGCGTGGTGGTCTGTCTTTTCTAATATTAATGTTTTGGCAAAGCAGATGACCATGACCAATAAAAAACTATTTCACCAAGACCTAATTATGCCCTCATTATACCTCATTATATCCCTCCTCCCCCCTATAATGACCTCTATAACTCCAGTCAGCCTCTGTTTGTGTTTGAACCAAGGAAGGAACGCTAGCACAAAGGAGCAAAAACACAACCAAAAAGCCAGCCTAGAAGAAACTGCCAATTTCAACAGATGCAAGAATACGCTAAAGATATCTGTTGAGGCTTAAAATTGTTTTGTTGGAGAGGGAGGAAGTGCAGCGCTGTTTAGCTTGGATCTGGTCAGGGCACGGATGGCGAAAATAGGGCCGTAATTGAAAGTCCGAGGGAGAGCCTGAAATATGTGGCCTTATCTTGTGTATTTGTTCACCTGGTTAGTGGGTTAGCTAGTAAAGGGCATGAGACGAAAGAGTTGCAAAAGCGAGCAAAGGGCATAATTGATTTAGCGTTTAGGAAAGTCAACACTTTTGATCCTAAGCAATAGCGGTTTTGTGTAGTTGGTGTTAGCTAAGAGAAGTAAGGTAAAGGTTGAGTAGGGAAACTTGAGGTGAAATGAATTGTGTAAAGTTGTGCATGGAAACTAGATCTGGAAAATCTGCTATTAACTATTACAAGAATGTCAAATTGTTAGAGCATGGTGAGATCTAAAATTGATTATATAAAATCTTCAATTACCATTGCATGAATATAACTCAATGTTACGACGATTAGGGATGTCATACTATCAAATTTTAGTCTTATAATTATTGTGTACAGAAACGCAAACACTATGATTTTACAGTTACTCATAATTATTGACAACTTAATAAAAAAAAAAAATACTGCATTCACTTTCATTGTCCAATAGATGACCATTCCTCTAGCAAGTGACCAGCTTTATGAAATCAAACTTGCTAAATTGATGACTTGATAAAGTCACATTAATGTCACATAAATAGCCAGATTTTAACAGGCACTGTACCTGATTTTTACTGTCTTGAAAAGCAAAACTAGTTAATTTTTAAAAATCCCTTTTTAATGAAATAACTGGACTAGTTAGTAGTACCATTATAGTAAAATCCCTTACTGCTATTCAGTTCAGGACACTCTATCTGTATCAGTAAAATGCAATGCCTTGTTTGGGGTCTAAACTTTTTTGTTTAGTTTTTAGACCGTTTATTTATATAAAGTTTCAGTTTTGTTCTTCTTGTCTTTCAACATAACTCTTGCTCCTTGTATTGTATTGGTTTCTATTATGGAAAGTACCTGAACAAGCACTCCATCACTGAGACCATTGAAATATTACAGATCATAATGTATTATTCACAAACTTTAACACATGTTTTCCTGATATTGTGCAGGCTTAAGCAATAGATTTAAGGAAGAACAATGGCATATTCATAGTAGCATGTTTCCAATCCTCCCTGAGCAGCAGACAGTGCATGCGCTGCCTTCTGTTCTGACGGATGCTCCTCTCCTCTGGCTCTCATTAAAGTGTGGTTCCCCTGGTTTAGGGCCAGTTCAATGTTTTACGTCGTGACATGGAAATATTTTATGAAGTCTGTCTGTGAAGTTCCACACAACTGTAAACCTTGGACTGCAGAGCTGATAGAAAATAATATTGTGTTGTTGAAGAAAGTATTAGATTGTAAGACTCAAGAGTACTGGCTTTATGAAGTTGGAGCAGAACAGGGTCATAATTTAGACAGTAGCGTTGGTTATATTTGGATCAGTGATGAGTGGATGTTCTTGGCTACTTACTCAAAATTGTTTGAATGTTCTTTGTCCTTACAATTTTCAGTTTCATTACAATCATTTGATACTCAGTTTATTCAGACCAACCGGTTGAACGAGAGACCTTATTTCTCAATTCTTGTATATGACACATTTGTACAGAATATGTTTTATAACTTAAAGGTGCACTACATAACTTTTCTGGTGAAGTGTCCACCACCTGCTTGTCCTCACGGAGATGTCATTGCTCTGTCTGGAATGTTCCACAGTATGGTGTAAAACTTCTATATCCTGCATTTATTCAGTCATAGGTATTTTTATTGCTCACGTTCTAGTGAAGGTGTATATGGACTTCAAAAAATCAGGAGCACTTCTCAGATTGGGTTACTTGTATACAAATGTAATTGTCATAATCATGCTTTAATGAAACAAAATACTTGTTGTTGAGCTAAATACTTCTTGTTGTATTATTGAGAAGATGTTAAAAGCTTAAAGTGACAGTATGCAATGTAACTTTCTGGAGGTGGAAAGTCAACTACATGATTCCATGGATATGGAAAGTTAAAACCAGAACATAGATAGAAATATTTCATACTATGGAAGATTATAGCCATAGGAATAACATTTCTATGGAGACAAGCAGCAGGAGGCCCAACTCCAGGCCAAATAAGAGTCAGGTCTATGGAGATGCAAGTTTCCTTAGAGTAAGATTTTATATTTATATTTTTCAGTACAATAAACACACACAGTGAAAAAAAAACATGCTTTTATTTTAGTGGATTTACAGGTGTTTTAAATAATCTGTTCAATTTACTCTTTATAAACCTTTCTTACTTCCTATTCTTACTTCTGGCTCTTATTTTTTACAGAAATCATTTGGACTGTCTGAAGTGGCATCAGACTGGTTTTAGAAGCCCAAGCCCCCTACTAAGACTGTAACCTAATCCAAGGTATGTTTGAGCCCCCCTACTGTTTTTAGATGCCAATGATGTTACAACCAGGGAATTAATAGTATTTTTGTAAAACTTTTTATATATATTTTTTTATATATATATATGTGTTATGCTAGATTGACTCAAACCAGTGCACACTAAGCCAGGACAGCTCATTTGGGCAGCACATATGTAGGCTGTATGAGCTTTGCCCTTTACGTCCCACAACACAGGTCCAAAGGGGGCGACCCTGTCTGTGCTGTGGTCAGAGAAATTAACCGGATTAGAGGGAAACACAAAACACCGCCCTGCATAAATGCAGTAATGAATGGCCTTATCCAGCAAGTCTGCTTAATGCTGTTATCATTTAGACTGTCTTGTTTAAACATGATACACAAAGACAACGGATTTTCCTCATTGGAAGAAACTAATCACTGTCTTAGTGATGTGTACAGACGCCGGGGCCATTGTAAAAATTAGGTTTGATATGTATTTTTTTCAGTCAGCATTTGTCTTGCTTTTGTGACTGATAACCACAGTTCTTATCTGTAGAGAGGGGAAAGAATTCTCACAGTAAGAATGAGGTATTTTGAGCAATAAAACCACCAATAAATGAATATATATAAGATATTGTTATCACAATACTAAAGTTTCAAACTTGATTTTGATACTAAAGAATGGACTCAATACTCAATACTGATTTTGATACCCAAATTATCTTTTTAAAAGTTTGTTGGGTTTTTTTTAGACAATATTGGTTTCAATATTTATTCAACTCTAAATAATAGTATTTAGTATATAGTATAGTTTATTATATGATGTAGTCTGGCACTAGTTCTGATAAAACTCAAGATGTAATGTAACTGTTCAGAAAAGGTAAAATTTGATCCAGCTATGGATTTTTATTTTTTATTTTTCCCAGTATCGATACTTACTTAAATGAGTTTCTAGTTCCATTTGAGCATTTTTGATACTCTTGACAGCCCAAATTATATTCTCACATTCATCCTCACATGTGAGTTTAGCGCACTGTGGTGGCTGGGAGGAGAGGGTGCCCCAGACTGTATGTCATGAACTATAGCAGCTCATTAATGCAGCCAGATGGGTAGAGCGCATGTGTGGGGGCAGCAGTACAGGGGCTTATAAAGAGAAACAGAGGACCTTGTCAGAGCTGCTTTATACTATCAAAATATTTAAGGATTGGATATCCATTACCCTGCTGGCAAAGAACAACACTGGGAGGAAGGGTTTTTCTTTCCTGCGCTGTTACACACAAGGAAGTCATCGCTCAACTTCTCTTATCAGACATTTTAAGTGTCTCTTCCCAACTTATTTTTTCAACATATTTTCACTGAAAGTTTATACATCCAAAATTGACTCTTGTGAGCTTTAAACCATGTTATAATGTTGTTACCTCTTCCACAAAACCACAAATCCACAATACCTGGAGTTGTGTTTTGTTTCATACACACATATTTCAGTGATCCTGCATTATTGGGCTGTCTACATCTCCAAAGCTCAATATGATCTGTTCCACCTTGTGATGTCGTGAAGCTGTAGTTTTCAAGTTAACAGCTACCTTTTACCTTTTGTTCAATAGAGATGGGCAATTCCAGGACTGAAAGTGTCCAAATAATTCTAGTGACGGTGTATGGAGCTTAAAAACACAGTAAAACACTGTATTACCACATGACATCACAAGGTGGAGTGTTTTAAAGTAAAGTTATAAAATTGTTCGCCAAAATCTGTTACATAGGGGGAAGTTATGAATGATTCTCTTGCTATTTAAAGTTGCACTATGTAACTTTTCCTAGCACTTTGACTGAAATGTTCCAAAGTATGGCATTTACTCTCTGTTATCACAGAGACACCACCAGGCCAAGTTACAGGTCTGTGGAGAGGCGACCCTCCCTGGTCACAGTTAGTTAAAGTATTTAAACTTGTAACTGAGATGCAAGATATAAAAGTTTATTGTTATACTGTGAAAAATTCCAGATAAAGCTATAACGTGTTCATGGGGACAAGCAGGAGGCAGACCTTCTACTGGAAAATATATAATGAAAAACATATCTTGTATCATACATAATTGTGTAAAATATGATATCATAATGAGACAACAGTAAGCTGGTTTGATTGAGAGCTGTACCACAAGCTACAAGTCGTCAACCCACAAGATTGTTTTTAGAGGATGACTGTTCGAAACTGGGTACATTCTTATTTGGACTGATGTTGATCTCATATCCTGTTTTTACTATGCCACTAAAAGCTGTGCTGCGAGAGTGGCGTGTACTGTGTAGGTTTATAGGCCGGTTTCTGCTGCTCTAACTCAATCCTTTTAGAGAGAATAAACTTTCCTCCTCTTTTCTGTGACAAAGCAGGTCAGACTGACTCCAGGAATCCCCTAAAAGTCTGTCTCTCCTCTGCAGCAGCAAAGTAGACTGTGTCTAAATTTAGTCAGTTCCAGACCAGTGGACCTTTGGAACGCGGAATCCTAAAAAAACCTACAAAAAAAAACAAAAAAAAAACCTCCTGTCTGGGATCAGTCGAATGTGGTGCACAATAGACAAAGCAAAAATTGTACTTAAGTATGAGTAATGTTACTCAAGTATAAGCAGGGTTGTCAAAAGTATAGAAAATCAGATACTGATTGATACTGAAACTAGTATCGAAACTAGGTAAAACAAGGCCAGGCAAGTTTATTTGTATAGCAATTGGTACACAAAGTAATTTAAACTGCTTTATAGAATAAGAAAGACATTAAAATCACAATACAACAAATCAAAACATAAGTAATCATATATAATCATCACAAGATTAACATTAAAGGAGAAGAGTGCAGAATAAAAACCTTTCAGTCACATGTACAGTTAAACAGCCGTTTTGAGCCTGGATTTAAACATTGACAAAGTAGAGGCCTGTCTCACATCTTCAGGAAGAAGGTTCCAGGTTTTAGCTGCATGAAACTGAAATGCTGATTTCCCATGTTTAGTCCTGACTCTGGGCACCAGCAAGAGACCCGTCCCTGAAGTCCTCAGAGTGTGAGATGGTTCATATGGCACCAACATGTCAGAGATGTACTTTGGTGCTAGGCCGTGGAGAGACTTGTACACAAGCAGAGCTAGATATTCTTTTGATAAAGTATTGATACTAAAATAGTCACATTCACACTACAGACATTACCCTTTCCTGAATAGCTTTAGAATGTATGTGAATGAGCTGTATCAAAACAAGTATAACCACATAGACTAGTATATGCCCATGCACCACTATGGAATCTACCTGTACGATTGGCCACATGGTAATATAAGAATATATATAAGAAATATAAGAAAGTACTATTATTTAATGTTGAAAATCAGATTCTATTGTCTAAATAACAAGTGAAAAGACAAAACATAATGCACAAAATCTGGTATTTTCAAAGGACTGACACAAAACTTAAATCATATCTGAAGGAGCGATGCAAGAAACACAAATGTTCAAATCATTTCATATTGTCAATATAAACCTTTTGGCACTTGTAGGCTTTGTCATATGGTAATACAGGAAGTGATCCACTATGTTTTTAAACTCCATATGGCTTCACTAGAATCATTTGGTTGATTTTAGCCCTGGAATTTCCAGTCATTACTGAACTAAAGAGAAAAGGTAGCTGTTAACTATCAATACATGACATCACAAGGTGGAACAGAGCATGTTGAGCTTTTGAGATGTGGACAAACTAATACAAAAGGGTTAGTCAAACATATGTGAATGAAACAAAACACAACTCCAGGTATGTTTTGGAAGGAGGTAACAATATTATAACAGTGCTTAAAGCCCACAAGAATCCATTTTGTGTAATATACAGTGCTATGAAAAAGTATTTGCACCCTTACAGATTTCGTACTCTTTCTACACCTTTGTTATTCTTAGCCATTTCAGATCAAGCAAACTTAAATATTAGACAAAGATAACTCACAAGTAAACACAAAATGCAGTTTTAAGTGCCGATTTGATTAATTTAGGCAAAAAAAAAGCCCATCTGAACCTACATGGCCTATGTGAAAAAGTAATTGCCCCCTAAACCTAATAACTGGTTGAACCACTCTTAGCAGCAACAACTGCAGTCAAGCTTTTGCGATAACTGGCAATGAGTCTTTCACATCGCTCTGGAGGAATTTTGGCCCACTCTTCTTTGCAGAATTGTTTTAAATCAGCCACATTGGAAGGAGCATGAACCTCTTTAAGGTCATGCCACAGCATCTCTATTAGGCTCAGGTCTGGACTTTGACTAGCCCTCTCCAAAACCCCCATTTTTTTTTTTTTTAAAGCTATTCAGAAGTGGACATGTTGGTGTGCTTTGGCTCATTGTCCTGCTGCAGAAACCAAGTGCGCTTCAGCTTCAAGTCACGATGGCCGGACATTCTCCTTCAGGATTTGTTAGTAGAGAGCAGAGTTCATGGTTCCTTCAATCCTTCAATGCAATCGGTAGACACTGCTTCAAGAGCAACCCGTGGTACCACCAGAGACAGTGACAGTGTAAACATCTCCTGTAAAAATGTAATAAGCTCCCCGCCGAGATTTGAGCCCAGCCTTCACCCTGAAAGCATGGTGTGTGTGTGTGGACTTCAGATGGAAATTAGCTGTAAAGCTAGAATCTGTACAAGCAAAGCCAATGGAATAAGCTCCCATCCAAAATCAGATGTACCGGGATGCACTCCTTCCAAAAAGTAAAATTTTTATTTCATCAGTCCACAGAATATTTTTTTGAAAGTTTTAGGTATTATCAAGATGTTTTTTGGCAAAAGTGAGATGAGCCTTAATGTTGTTTTTTGTCAGCAGTGGCTTTCGCCTTGGAACTCCATGCCATTTTTGCCTAGTCTCTTTCTTATGGTTGAGTCATGAACACTGACCTTTACTGAGGCAAGTGAGGCCTGCAGTTGTTTAGATGTTTTCTTAGAAATGGCTTTGTAACCTTTTCCAGACTGAGACATGTCAATTACTTTTCTTATCTGCTCCTGAATTTCTTTGGATCGCATGTCTTGAGTTCAATATGGCCTACTTCACATTGTCAGACAGGTTCTATTTAAGTGATCTCTTGATTTGAAAGGTCTGGCAGCAATCAGGCCTGGATATGGCTATCAAACTGAACTCAGCTTTCCACAATAAAATTATTAATCACAGTTACCTCATCATTTAACAAACGGGGGGCAATTACTTTTTCACACAGGATAATGTAAGTTTGGATAGTATTTTTCTCTTAACAAATAAAATCATCGCAGGAAAACAGCATTTTATGTTTACTTGGGTTATCTTTGTCTATCATATCATATCATATCATATCATATCATATCAAAATAATATGTTTGATGATCTGAAACAGTTAAGTGTGATACACATGCAAAAAAGTAAGAAATCTGGAAGGGTGCAAATACTTTTTCACAGCACTGTAGGAGCTTTAAAAAGTGACTCACGTGAATGTAACTGAGTACTACCCACCTCTGACAATAGAACAGCATTGGTTTCACTCATCTCTACTCAACCGCCCCTATATAAACCACCATATGTCATCCTTTTCAACCCCATACATCTTTGCCCACTTTTTAAACATAGATGTTCTGTCTGTTTTTGTTCCCCGTAGATGTTTCCACCGCGCCACCGCACAAACGCTAGCAGCTGGACCAGAGACCTATTTCTGAGCTGATGCGGATTGGAGAGCCAGCCGAGGGAAACCAGGCGACCTCACTACATTCCAAAAGGCCTGGGTGCATCCAACTACACAACTGCATAGTGTTCTAAGCGATTTATGTGCGTTCAATTCGGCCAGCTATGCAGAACGGCAAGCTACAAAGACCAGGGCAGAGCTTGGCTTGCACATGATAGACATAGATGTTAAATAGTCAGGTATTTGGCAGTGCTGGAGAAGTTGCACGCTTTTTGGGATGCTGGAATAAGTCTTGACAGCAGATTTTTGTCGATATAAAATAAGGTTGCAAGACTATTCGGAATTGGAATTTGAATAGATGCCATTAGCAGATCACAAAGTACCATAATTTCCTTTATCATATCTTGTCTCATATCCCATAAAACTGCTAACCTTATAGTTTAGATCTATACAAACATGTTCTGAAATGTGATTCTTGTATCAATTTGCCAGTTCATATTTCAATCTTTTTGTCAACTCTTCTGGATGTGTTTAGAATGTGAATTTTGAACAGAATCCTATTATTAAAACACAAATAAATCTAAACCGTTCAGCCCTAGCATAAAACATTGTAGATTGTAGATTAAAGTGTGAAAAACTGGTCAAAATGAATCTTCAAGAAAAACTATCGGGACTAAAAGGTCTGGTGACACACTCCCACAGCAAGAGACGCTTCAAAGGGGACCTAACCACAGATATGATCAGTCCCCCACTTGGTGACTTCCGCCACACCATGCATGTCGGTCGTGGTGGAGACGTTTTCGGCGACACCTCCTTCCTCAGTAACCACGGGGGGACGGCCAACGGGAATGGCGAAACAGACTCGATCACCAGCCCGGATAACAAGATAGGGGCCTTCTTCTCCAGGACCCTGCGCCAGATCAGGAGGGGCTCGGACAACCGGCCCCGGGAGGAGGCCAAGGAGTTGTCGCCGCCTCCCCCAGCTGTGTCGCCCATCATCAAGAACGCCATCTCCCTACCCCGGCTGGACGTGGACTTGCCCAACGGGACCCCAACCCGAGTGCTCTTCCCCAGCAGCCAATGCACGCCGGAGAACAAGACCACCTCATATGGTGAGTATGAGAATGTTATGGAAGTGGCTAGCTTAAAGGCGCACTATGTAACTTTTCTGGTGGAGACTCTGAGGTTTACTTGTCTCTATGGAAATGTTTTTACATATGCTCCATAGTAGGAATGCATGTTTTTGAACGTATTGTTTAACAATAAGATACACCTGTAATTGAATAAATGCAGAATAGAGAGGTTTAATGTCCGATACTGTGGAACATTCCAGGAAAAGCAACATTTCCATAGACTTATCAATTTACCCAAACTTATAACAAATTTTTATAAGTAAACATCCAGGTTTAGTAAATTAAAAAAGATGATTAAGAACAATGGAATAGGCAATTGCAACAGATAAGGCAAAATAGTTATTATTTTTCTTGGGGCCCCCTAGTGGCAATGGGAAACCAGTGTTGGTGCCCAGTTTGCATATTGTTAGAAACAGCCTTGGATAGATTTGAAACAGTCAAAAAAAAGTAATCAAAATGCAGTTAGTTGACCATGCCACGTGCTATGAGAGATTTTCAGTTAAATTCTTGTCTGTAAATGCTCTATTTGTAAAGATCTGACATAATTCCACAAACCCATTCATCTTGACTGGAAATTTCTGAACATGATGTCATCTATTTGCACTCATTCATTTTGGAATTTACAGAAAGAACAACCACTAATCTTGAAATTGGCCTTTATACCAGAGACTGCTTTCCTTTGGTGTTAAATTACATCGACACTAAACAAAGTCAAACACCACATAGTTGCCAGGTCAGATGAACTGAAGACATTTTACGCTGTAACTTAAACAGATTTGCCCCAGATGTCCTCCATGAATCACCTCTTAGGCCCTGTAATCATTGGCACTGATAACACAAGTATCTAGACTAAGCTATGCCTGTTTGAATGAGTCACACAACATGGTACAATCTGTCTGACCTCCTCCGCGTTTCGGGCTGTCTGCAGGGGGTCGATAATGGAAATGCAAAACACATTTCTTAGGATGCTGTAATTTTGTAATTTCAGACTTTATTAACCTGTGTTTGAATGCCTCACTGTTAAACTAGGAAATGGGTTGGTTCACCTTCTGGGCAAACATGGAAAGTGTTATTAATATACTAATATGGTACAGATTAGAGAGGTGCCAGCATCATGCGGGGTTAGCTGGCATGGCTTTTCTACCACCAGTTAATAGCTGTAACATCTGTAACGTGTGTGTGTGTGTGTGTGTGTGTGTGTGTGTGTGTATGCGTGTATGTATTGCTATTATAAAATGCTATTATAAAATGTCCGGCTGTCATGTAGTCAGTAGTCAGAAATGTGCCTCATGCAACACAGTATATTCTAATTAATTAATTATAATAATTTATTCGCTGGTCTAATTCAGCTAGTATCAAATCTAGTGCATTTATCTCATGCAATTGGAACATTTTGAAATAATATAATATACTGCCCTCTGTTGGAAAGACATTTCTACTTCTACAAAATGCGGTCATCAATCTTTTCTGTTTATTTCATCAGAATTCAAAAGGATATTAATAAGGTGGACTTTGTAACTTTTCTGGTGGAGGGTATGCCACATGCTTGGAGATGTTATTGCTTTGCCTATAATATTCCCCAGTTTAGGCACAGGCATCCAAGTGACCCTATTAAGCAAAGTTACGATCCTGCTCATAGTAAGAATGCAAGTTTTTCGAGTTATAAATTTAGCAATAGCAACACCTGTAACTGAATGAGTGCAATAAAGCAATAACATCTCCAAGGAGACAAGCAGGTGGCAGACCCTCAACCAGAATATGACACATGGCACTTTTAATTAGAACACAATAATATTTATTTATAAAAAGGTATTTTTCTTAAGATCATAGAACTTCAAAACTAGACTACTGGAATTGTAATATTTAGGACCTATAAAAGATTAATTTGATTCTAAAACAAGTTCTTAGCACATCTACAGTTATTTCATATTTTGTTTTTGTTTGTGTGTTAAGGTGTGGACTCTGGCTTTGTCACCCTGCCTCGCCTGTCCCGCTCGGATCGCCAGCAGCCCTCCATCTCCCTCCCCACCCCCCTTCCGCCAGACCTGCACCGTGGCTCCCTCACAGACCCCGACCAGCCCCTTCTCCCCACCCGCACATCCGCCCTCCTTGCCACCGAACCCAAGCGCACTGCGTACTCCGACTCCCTGCCATCTCTCACCTCGCTCGACTTCACCTTTGACCTGGGACCGTCCCTCATGAGCGAAGTTCTAGGCCTGATTGACGGTGGCCATCTTGAGGACCATGGCCATGCATGGGAGGAGGGATCGGCGTGCGGGCTGACCAATGAGGGCTCAGAGATGGATTCGGCAACCATCTCTTATGTGGATTCCTTGCTTAGAGAGGACTGTGGGGGCGGGAAAAGTCCAAACTGGGATGACGAAGAGGCGGTCGAAGTTAATGACCGAGTATTTTCCGTTAAAATGCCCGATGTGGTGATGGGGTCTGCAGAGAGGGTGAAGGGAGGGGTAGGGATGGAGAGTGAGAGGTTTCAGAGCGCTACAGATGTGCTGGCACGTCACTACGGAGGCAGCGGAGTGGTTAAGGGACAGTACAAGATGGATGCTCACTCAGACATGTTCAGCAAGAAGAAAATTTCCTACACTTTTGAAGACGAGGACGAAATTAAAGTCTAACGAGGATAAAAAAAAGTGATGTTATGGATACTTAAAGGGCCCGTATTACGCATTTTTCTAATGTATGGTATAATGTTGTTTCCTCATCAAAAATATACCTGAAGTTATGTTTTGTTTCAGTCACACACACAGACCCTACATATTTAGGCTGAGTTCTTCTCTCCAACAGAAAACACTCCACCTTGTGATGTCATGTGGTAATCATTGTGGTGTTATCATTTCAGCCCTTGATTTGCCTATCTATACTGAACAAAGGGTAAAAGATAGCCATTAACATGAAAACTACCATTACATGACATCATAAGGTCAAACAAAGCATTTTGAGCTGTGGATATGTTTAAAGGGTTACTCAAGCGTATTTGAACGAAACAAAACATAACACTAGGTATGTTTTTGATGAGATAACGACATTCTAATATGGCTGCTTAAAGCTCACAATAGTCAATTTTGCATAATATAGGACTTGTATATTATGATTCCTGACTATAATCTAAGCAGCTTGCTTATTGAAGGGATAGCAATTAAAAATGCAAGTCTAATCAGAATTTCTTATATCCAAATGGACATTTACTGATTAATGGATCTATTTCTAACTATGCAATGAAGCCCCAGGTATACCGGAATAAATCGTCATGTTATGAAATTAGATCACCACATAGGCTTAAAGGTGAAATATGTAACTTTTTGGGTGGGAGTCTGCTACACAGTGTTCTCCAATCTCCATGGATATGTTATTGCTTTATCTAGAATGCTCCACAGTATGGCATTAGACTTATTTTGCATTTATTTAATTGCAGGTGTTTTTATTACTCAAAAATAGCTTGAAAACATGCAGCGGAATAGCCGCTCTATAGAAATGAGCCTTGCTTGGTGGGAGATCCATTTAATGCAATACTGTGGAACATTTCAGGCAAAGCAATAGTACCTCCCAGTAGGCAACCAGATGCCAGACCTTCAGCCAGAAAAGTTACATAATGTAGCTTTAAATGAGGGAAGGGAGAAACTTAATTTCTACATAACTTCAACAAAACAAAGTCTTACTGTATCTTATAGCCTTCAAGTCACTCAGGAATGCACAAAAAGGGAGGTATTACACTACAATTGTTACTGATTGGATATTGAGGGATCAGTATTTTCTGTTTTACACTAAAGCCTATAGCTGCAGACTACAATTACTCTGAGCACCTTGTATGAAAATGAAGTCTGACTCCTGTATTGCATTTTATAGAAGATTTGTCATATATATTTTCTACACTTGTACATGAAAATATAAGCAGCAATTTTGTATGTATATGTATGTATGTATTGTGACTACCGGCAGCAAATTGTGCAGATTGCTACCACATGCTGCAGACAATAGCAACGATGTACTTATGATTATATAAATGGACAATAAAGCTATTTTGAATTGGTTGAAATAGTTTTATTTATATATATTGTAATTTCTAGTGTGTAATATTTTGCTTTATTCATAAAACAGTAACTAGTAACAATAACTTTTTTGTTTTAAATTGTATTACAACTCCACCAGGAAGTGCCAAACAAAAATAAATACAAAGCTTAAAATAAAACTAAAATTAAAAGGATTAAAAGAGATGAAAATTGGTGCCACTTTTGTAAAAAAAAAAAAATAACAAAATGTATTTCTCTGGCATATAAAATAAATTATATAAATTGTATAACAACGTATTTTTAGCCTCATTGGTCTTTTATTTCCAGTTTTAATAATTTGTTTGTTCAAAAAGACAAAGAAATCATATCGGTACCAATTATCTGCAAAATTTCACATCACATACGCATATTGTAACTGATATATTGCCCATCCATAATTTACAAGTTTATCCAATAGAAAATGTGTATATTTTTCTCAATGGGCTAAAGAAGGAACCTCTTTGGCCTGTGATGGTGGAGGGAGAGGAGGAGGGCAGTTGGGAGCTTTCATTCCGGGCTTCTTTGGTGCCGGTTTTTTGAGGGAGGTCCCTGGAGCTCGGGTTGGTGGAAGAGGCCGTGTCCGACTGTTCTGAGGGGAGGTATCAAGGGCTGTGGAGCGGGTGGGGGGGTCAGGGGCCGTGGAGGGGATGGGGGTGGGGTGGGTGCCTGGATCCTGGGGGGTGCCGGAGCTCTTGGTTTGGAAAACTGGGCGACTGGGTGTTCATTCTGCTGGGTAGTTTTAGACATGAAGGAACGTTTGGCTGTGGAATATAAATTGTATTAGACACAATTAGACCATGTAAGTAAAAAGTTGTGACTTAAAGAATTACTGAAATTAAAAAAAAAAAAAAATAAATAACCGGATCATCTAATATCTAATGTTAAACTTAAAGGGCCCATATTGCAATGTTTTCTCATCTATGTTAAGTTTTTCCCCTCATCAAAAACATACCTGGAGTTGTGTTTTGTTTCATTCACACATGTTTAACACACATCCCTGCAGACTTCTATCAAACAGAAAACACTCTGTTCCACCTTGTGTTGTCACGTGGTAATACAGGAAATGCTCCATTGTATTTTTAAACTCTATACACCGTCACTAGAATCACTTTCATTTCAGCTTTGGAAATTCCAACCTCTACTAAACAAAAAGTAAAAGGTAGCTGTTAACTTGAAATCTCCTGCTTCATGACATCACACGGTGGAACAGAGCATTTTGAGTTTTGGGGATATAGACAGCCTTATAATGCATGATTACTCAAACATGCATGAATGAAACAAATACAACTCTGGGTATGTTTTTGAGGAGGTAAACTTTTAACATGGCTAAAAGCTCGCAAGCGTTAATGTAATTGGACAGAAAAAAAAAAACACTTCACATATTGCACATATTCTGGTAGACCACTAAAAGAAATATCTGAACAAGATTAAAATTGCACTATGTAACTTTTCTGATGGAGGGTCAGCCACCAGCTTGCTTCCATGGAGATATGTTATTGCTTTGCCTGGAATGTTTCATAGCTTACAAATACATTTATCTTTCATTTATTCAATTGCATATGTTTTATTGCCTTGAAAAACATGATAACAGTGAGTGAGGTCGCTTCCTCACAGACCTGACCACAGACTTTGCCTGGTGACGTCACCAACTGCTATCCATCGAGATAAACACATTTAATACCATACTGTGGAATACTCCAGTCCGGACAAAGCAATAAAATGATAACAGAAAAAAGTTACATAGTGTACCTTTAAAAGTGCAAGAAATGTAAATGTTCAAATCATATTGCCAATAGAAAGCGTTTGTCACCTACAGTTTCAAACCACAGAGTAAGAGTAAGCAAAATATGACGGTTACTACATTAAGTTAATATTATTCATGTAGAAGTAAAAAGTATGGCACAGTCTTCAAAAAGTTACACAAGTAAATGTAATTACTTGTATTATTTCTTAAAATACTGAAAACAATACAACTACAACATTCGGATGTTACAATAGTGTTACAATTTTGTGATGACGCATGACCCACAGATTTATAATTTGGACAGTGGTATGAGACTTCCTGTTTGCTGTGGGCTTCCTGCTTTCACCATGTTCATACTTAAAATGACAAGCCGCTGATTCGAAAAGAGGAAAAGCTAAGAATGAGCATGGGCAGTTGCATAATGGAAAAATACATACATTTAAAAACAAAGAAAGGATGTAAGATAAGAGAGTGAATGAATATATATGTTTTAATATATCCATGGACATTCTCAAGATGACATCTAGATTAAAGTTCAGAAACAGACTTCACATGTGTTTTTGTACACTGCAAAAATATCCCTCAAGGATTTTACAATCTGATCTTTAATGTTATTCGATCTGTGCTCTGTGAGGAAACTCCCCAGAAATCCTCTCCTATAATAGTCCATACTGAAGGCATGTAGATTAATCAAACATGCATGGATGACATCTAAAATCTCTTCAGACATGTTTTTGATGAAGGAACAATGTTATAACATGGTAGAAAGCTCCAAAAATCTTTTTGTATGAATAACAAAAACAGCAATCATAATTAGTATCATTTTAATTTTGTTTGGATCTTTTGTTCAGAAAAGATTCTCACTGTTTTTAACTCTCATTCACGTTTGCCTTAATTTGCAGTTACAATCTTTTGCCTGATTAAGTGATTGACTCCTCAGTATATCAGCAGCTGGAGTCCTTCTGCCCTCTGCTGGTGTTTTTGTGTTCATCAATTTAAACTTTATCATATATACTGTACTTACGTTTATAAGGTGTTGTTATCTTGACAAAGGCTCTGGGTGAGTCTGGTGGACCCTCCAGGATGGGCTCTAGTACCCCCTGTTCTGAGCTCTGCTTCTGGGTGGGACTCTTGTTGGGTACCACCGTTCGGAGAGGGGGAGGAGGGATGTGGCCTGATGATGAGGTGGAAGAGGATGAAGAGGTGGAAGGACTAGGGCTCTGTGCAGGAGAGGAGCTGGAGGCCATGATCTGTGGTGTCTCTGGTGTGGGACCAGCCCATGTAGATGTACCACCACGACTGACTGATCCTGATTTGATGAGGAAGAAGCTCATACTGTCCTGAGAGGCAGTGCTGGAAACAGGAATCATCATAATCATCATCATCTTTAAAAAAAAAAAAAAAAAAATTACAAAGTAATGTAAAAATTACAAATAATAATAATTTAAAAAAAAAAAACAACACTTTATTTTAGCCTACACTTATTAATAACCAATTAAGTGCTAATTTGTGCATATGTAAGTTGTTAATTCTGATGTGATAATAGTATTTATTCTGCACTTACTAATGTCTTATTCTGCATAACCTTATTCTGTCTAATCATCCATCTTCTTCTGCTCATCCAGAGCTGGGTTGTGGGGATAGCAGTCTAAGCAGGGACTCCCAGCTTTCCCAAGACATTTCCTAGGCCAGCCAGAGAGGCCGGCCAAGAAGCATAGTCCCTCCAGCGTGTGTCCTGAGTCTTCCCCGGGGTCTCTGCGTGACTGAGGTTCCTCACCTTCTTTTGGTCATTGCCCAAAGCTCATGAAAATAGGTGACGGTAGGAACATAGACTGACTGGTAAATCAAGAACTTTGCCTTTTGACTAAGCTCCCTCTTTACCACAGCAATACAGCGGCCGCATCACCACAGATGCTGCACTGATCCACCTGTCATGAACAAGACCCCGAGATACTTGAACTCCACTTGAGGCAGGAACTCTCCACCAACCTGGAGAGGGCAAGCCACCTTTTTCTGGTCAAGAACCATGTCCACGGATTTGGAGGAGCTAGCTTGATGACGCCATCAACCCTGTTTATTCAGCTTTAGAATTTAGATTGTGGAATAAGAAGTTAATAATGGGCTGATAAAATACTAATTCAAATGAACCACTTATAAATATGCAAATTATTCGATAGTTAGATGCTAATAAGTGTAACTAAAAAGAAAGTGACATAAAGTGATACCAAAAAACTGGCAAGGTGTTTTAATACAAAGTAGTCGCAGCAGCAAGGGTAATATAATAATAACCATACCCAAATTCCCAATCTGCTCGCAATATACTTCATAATATTATCCATTCATTTACTCAATATTAATTAAAAAATGATGATGACCCTTTAATTTGCTATATCTTCAAAAGTTTTTTTTTAAATCCAGCATGGAAGCAACTGGAGCCAAAATGAAGTAGATACATAATACATTTTCAAATTATATATTATATTATTTCAAATATATATATACATGTACATATACATATACATATTCCTCTCCACTTTAAAGGGTGTATTGAATAGCTCATTGTAAATCTTACCTGTTTGTTTTTGAAAGCGGCGTGTGATAGGAGGAGCAGGAGGACGCAGTGGAGGAGGCGGAGGAGAAAGTTCTGCACAGTTTCTCCTTTTCAGAGAGTAAAGAGGGAGCAGGCAGGGACACCTCCGGACACTCTGGGACGTCAGGGATCTCAAAAGACACAGCTGCAAATTTAAACATAAAATGACAAAATCAGTTGAATTGAATATTTAGATTATACTGCTATCAAATAATGTACTTAAATGTGTTCTTAATAACTTAAAGGGCCCATATTACACTGCTCATCTATGTTATAATAGTATCTCATTAAAAACATACCCAAAGTTGTGTTTTGTTTGATTCAGAAGTTTAACAGACAGATTATGCATATTTAGGCTGAGATCTTCTCTCCAATCACCTTGTGATGTCATGTCAGGAAGTGCTCCTCTGTGTTTTCAAACTCTATATACCTTCATAAGAATAAGATTTCAGCCCTGAAATTACTAATCAAATGGTAAAAGATAGCTGTTAACTTGAAAACTACCGCTTCATTACATCACAAGTTGAAACAGAGCATTTTGAGCTTTGGAGATATGGACAAGAATAAATAGCAGCTGAAGTGACTTCAGTATATTATTAACTGAAAGTTGAAGGAGCTTGCAACTAGCAGTTGGCTCCCACCAGCAGCGGAAGTAATAGATAGAATAGATAGAATAAATAGATGATTACCTTACAATTTATTTATTGTAAACCACAATAAAGGTAATGGAAACAGGTCCACTGACTTCCTGTTCAAAACTGCAGAACTGAAAGACCCTCCCTCTTCATAGTGGCATTTCACAGTAGCAAGTCTATGTGACATTTTTTAACACTTCCTGTATGATCTGGGGTCTGATTTTTTTTTTTAATGATTGCAAGTACAGAGCAGTGGGTGGAAATATTCTGTGTACTCAAATGCAGAACAATACAGGATTAGTCAAACATGCATTTATCAATCTAAATGCTCAGAGTAAGCTAATCATGAGGGGACACTGTTACAACCTGGGCTGATAAAAGTTGATTTGATATAATATGCCTTTTAATATAATGTCAGGTGTTGGTTCCATTGTCACTTATAGGTTATATGCTTATTATGGAGGAACTGAGCCATGTTTTGTGACTGTACATAAAGATAAAGCGTAGGAAGTTTCACCTTCTGGAAACAGCTGGGAGCAGTACTGAATGAGAGGCTCTATCACTGTGACCACTTGGACTGAAGAAGCTGACGCCATGTCAAAGAGGGCAGCCTCCCTAAACAGCAGATACACATTTTATGTATCAAATCAGTCATTTTTAAAACTAGAATGATTTGGTCTAACCACCATATAGATATAAACCATTGCTAAAAATAATAATCACTGACGTACCCTTCAGCTAAAGGCCACAAAAGGTTGGGTCCCAAGACAATAGCAATGTTACTGGGTGTCATTTTGTTTACAGCTTGCTCCTCTGATAGTAGCGACAAGAACTGGACCAAGTATCTAGAATTACAAAAGTCAAAAACAAAATTATAAATCAAAATTGTTAAAAGGTTTCAGTGATAGTATGCAACTTTCTGGAAGTAGCTTCCATGGAAATAGAAAGTTAAAACACTCAATGGATGTAAAGAAGTTTTATGTAGAGCTAAAGGAACAGTATTTCCATAGAGATCAGACAGATCAGGTCTGTGGAGATGCGAGCCCACTCAAAGCGAGAATGCATGTTTTCCATTATTATTTAGCAATGAAACACTTGTGATTGAGTACATTCAAGGTTAATAGGTTTACAGCCATTCTACAGAAAGCAAAATTTCCATAGCAACAAGAAAGTGGCAGACCCTCACCAGGAAAGTTAAGGAGTGCACCTTTAAAGTGAAATAATGAAAATAAACCTGAGATTGTTGTAGTTTTCTGGTGGCAATTTTGTCAGCAACTCTCTGAACTGTTTTAATTTTTCTGTCAGGTCTTTTTCACTGCAAACAAAAAAAAAGCAGCTAAAATGAGAAACAATTATGCAAAACGCAAAAACAGGAAGGCAAAATGGTACACACCCTGCTGCTTTGAACCAGGCTCCGTAGAGTTCAAAGGTCATGAGGGGTTCAGGAAGTTCACGCAGGTAGGACTTCAAAGCTCCTGTCAAAACGAGTTCATATCTTAACACAACAGTCTGTCTGCTTTGCTAATTTAGAAGTGCACAGGAAACAGCAGATTCTATGTCGAATAAAGTCAAAGAGGAAGTGGGTTATTACCAGCTACAGCATGAGGGTCCATGCTGAATTCACTGTGGTCCACTTTGCCCTGGTCCAGACAGGTTTTCAGCCTCTTGACCACTGAAGCTGCAGCTGCCAGACGAAAAAGGCCCTAAGATTCAAAGATAGAGATTAATATTTGTGAATAAAATGGACAATGGTGCATGTGAGAAGCAGATGAGGAGGGTAAATGATAAAGATATGTAACAGTTTTTGTTTGTAGGTTGAGGTTAAGGTGCACAATTGCACCACATAAAAAATTGGGTCTAAACTGGGACTAAATTTGTAACAAAACCTGGAGCAGATCAGGACTCAACCAGGACTAGAACAGAACCAAACGAAGTCTATAACAGGACTATATTGTTAATATATTTTAATTATAAAATGTGAATAGCTGTAAAAACTATTTATTGTGGTTTTGTTGTACCTCCTCTTTCATTCCTGTTCTGAGTAACATGTGGATGCATTCTTGTATGGGGGCAGCAATTTCTGTCTGGCTTTGATTCAGATGGGACAGCAGAGGTTCCCCATAAACTCGCCGGTTGGAGACTGATGAGGGGGTGAACTCTGTGGTGTGAACAAAATACATGAGGTTTAGAGCAATCATTTTACACTGTAAGTCTGATCTGTGAACATATGAGTGAGTACCTTTCTGACTGTGATTATCTTTGAGCTCACTGATGTTTTTGTTCAAGAATTCAAAGGAGTTTCTGTAGTATTCAGCCTGGAGTTCAAGAAGCTATAAGAAAACAGAGTTCAGAGTTCAGGACAAAAACAACTTTTACTTAGTGATGGGTGGATTGATACAAAAAATCTCATGCAAATAATTAATCTAGTTTTGAAATGCGTTCTTTATATTTTAATAATTATGCACATATATTACATTTTTAGATCAGTTCAAGAACATAATAATGAAGAGTAGTTGAAGAGTTTGAATGTATTTTAATACAAAATTCATTGGTATCAGTTTTAGATTGATATTGCAAATTTTAAAAGGATTTTTTTTGGTGAGAAGAACCATAAGGAAGCAATAGCCAAAGATAGACAATTGCATCCAATCAAAGAAGTTGTTGCACTAGAACTATGTGGAAAAAACTACCCGCAACTATCCTAGACTATTTGTTCGGCCATCGGGGTTCAACAACAGAGAGAATGACAGAGAGGGTGGGGCTATTGTTTCAATCTGTAACATATTCCTCTAATATTAACATACAGTTCATGTGCAGTATTACTATTCAGAGCTTTTTGAAAACACCAACTTACTATCACAATATTGGATCTAAATTTAGATGTTAGTAGTCTAGAGTCTATTATCATATAAATAAAATACAGCAGCTAGGTTTTATATTTTTGCCATACAATAAAGACAATTGTACTACTACTACTACTACTACCACTACACTACTACTACTACTACAAGTCCAGCATAGAAGTGCTCTCCCCAAATTCAAATGCAAGTAAGAATAAAATAAAATAAAAATAAATAAGTAAATAAATGATACGGTACAAGATGCACATTCAGATCTTGGGGACAACATGGGAATTTACACTGTAGAAATTTTGTTTGTCAGTTATATAAAAAGATGTTTATTAGGCCACTCATTAATAAATGCATTAGCTATTTGACTTACTACTGGTGCATGCAATTTACAATTTAAATACATTAGAAAAGTAATTGTGGTTCTTTGTGTTCCAGATTATTTAGCATACACTCACTATGTCGCGTTTACTCACTCTAATAAAGTAGTTGGCGTAATCCTCTTCTTTAGTGGCAAAATGATAGAGATCCGCTGAGTACTGGTCCTAAAAAAACAGAACACAGAAGAGGTCAGAGGTCGTGCGAGCTACCATATCTGTTTCACAGCGGGCTAGCTAGCAGCTTTACCTTGATGCTCTCCAGCCTCCTCCAGGCCTCCTCCACTTCCTCCCTCAGCCCCTCCTGCTTGGCCTGGGCTCCTGTGCTCATCTGGCTCCTATGAACACATAAACAAACAATTGAAACAGTCTGGGTGAGTATTGGAGACTGCAAAAGTGGTGTTAACATACTTGATCCGTGCATTATTCCAGTCTCTTGTCAGCTTCACGAAATGCTGTTTGTTCTTGAGGATCTCCGGTAAATCTTCCTGGTAAAGGCAATGCAGTTTTGGTAATTATAACATCGACAGGAAGTTAGTTATGGGTATTAAAGGTGCACTGTGCAGCTTTTCTGTGTAACCTGCTTGTCTCCATGGGGATGTAATTGCTTTGCTTGGAATGCTACACAGTTTCCATGGAGACAAGCAGGTAAAACTACCAATAATTGGATGTAATATTTGGCGTATGTAATTGTGAAGGAAGTGATTGCAAACCAGGTAGAGAGTTGAAAGAAGTTTATCTGATCAGGTGAATAAAGGTATAAACAGCAAGCACATGTGTGTTACCTTACGAAGGAGCGTCCCGTACTTATGCCCTGAGAAAGGTCTATAGAACTATCTATAGAAGGCTGGTCCTATAAGAATTAATTTGACATACTGTCCATACAAGGTCAGAAATGGGTAGACCGTTAACTGTTACCAGAAGGTAGAATATGTCACTAAAAAGAATGCTTGCAGTCACTGAAAAGATGGATTGCAAAATATCTTGTCACAGAAGTAACAGGTGGCACATCTTAAAATAAGCATGTGTAGCATTCTTACTGAGAAACAAGTTCAACTCAATGTCTGAGACACATAGTATTCAACACAAGGTTTAAGAGTAAAGAAATAAAAAAAAAAAAAAAAAACAAACAAACAAAATCCTGGTATCCTTTACTAGACAATTTTGTATTTGTGCTCATACCTCACTGAGCTTGTTGAGTGGCTCCAGGACATCCTTCTCCACTTTCATCTCAAACTCAGCCAGCATGTTGGCCAGTCTCTTCTCCATGAAACAGCACATTTCCAACACCCTCCTGTCAGATTAGAGTCAAGTTATCAAATGTCAAAAAACTTGATTTGAAAAAAAAAAAAAAAAAAAAGACAAAATGATTAATTATTATTGTAATAATAAGACAGTACCATGCACTCTTGCATGGTACATTGGCAGCATAATCACAAGTGAATCTTGGTTGCAAATGGCCTCTAATAGGCGTTCAAAGCACAGGTAGCCAAGGGTTAGACTTATTTATTATAAAGTTGAACATTCCTGGGAAATACAGGCCTAATAACAAAATTCCCCGATTGTGTCAGTTGTTCTGTTGTCACAAGGTGTATTTTTTTTATTTTTGAACTGAACTGAAAGCCACAAGCCTCGAGGTGTGCTCATGAAAGCACTTCCATTTTAAGCAGTGTATATGACAGGTTAGAGTACTTTTTCACTAAGACATAGTTAACATAATTATATATAAGATTTTACTAGAAATGTTGCCTAGTCTTTTCCAGTTTTGTAATTTTCATCAAGTTTATCATTTCAGATATCATCACATATGACATACGTAATAGGTCATTCCAATTCTGTTACCAGCTAGGAAACATAATGTTAACAAAGTCTTGTAAATTACACAATAGTTATGATTAGACAAACAAAAATAGATACAACATGTTTATTTTGTTATGTTAATGTTTAATCTGTCTTAAAAATGGCTTGCTTGTGCATAAATTGTTTCTGAATTTTGGAAAGAATTTTTAGTATTGATGACATGGGTACAGAGGTTTTAGAACTCTACACTAATTTGTGTATTTTTGCACTTTTTCTCCACAAACGGCCATTTAACTGATGTAAATCTATGGTGAATATTTACCTATCCCACCAACCCAGGTAATAATTTGAAAATTATATGAATGTGTCAAATGCACTTTAAAGCCCAGTTCTCTTACCTGATGGAGGAGTCCGCATCGAAGTCTTTGAGACACTCGGCCATCCCAATGGACAGCTGCATCAGGGGTAGCTTCTTCTGCAGAGGGTATTACAGGACACATATGACATTGTAAGTACTAAAGCCAATGGCATTGTTATTACATTGTTATTACTAAACCTAATGTTATTGTTATTGTTATCTTCTTACCAAGCCCATAGTCATTGTTAGTGTATTATTATTACTAAACCCAATGTCATTCCTACAGCATGTTTGATGTGTTGTTACCATGCGTCTCTCAGCATCTACTCCGGTCTGACTTTGCATACAACCCAGCAGCTTCTTATGGAGGACCTGAGCTGCCTTTTTTGCTGGTTCCACACGCTGGTCCACCTTTAATAAGCAAAACCACGGAGTAATGTAAATATTATTACTGTGAAAGCTTGGTAATTGAAAATACCTGATTTGGTCCTGTTCCATGTGAAGTAAACCTTAGTCTCACTGTATTACTTCATACCTGACTGTTGCACAGCTATCTGGTTAAACAGTGCTGCAATAGCCATTATGATAGCACTTTTTAGAACAATTGTAACTCTCATTATTCAAAATAAAGCTTTACTCAAAAGAGAGAGAGAGAGAATATTGTATAAAGAATGTGTATAAAAAGTATAGTAAGAATCTGATAAACAATGGGGCTCAAAAGTGACAGCCTGTTCAGGTTCCAGAAGTAAATTTTCCATTCATTTTTCCCATAGACTTTTCAAAAAGTTCAGATACTAAGAATTCAAAGGCATCGTGAAGGCTAACCAGCTATGTGGTAACTAATATCCATAACACGGTTGTTTTTAAGTCAAAAAAGCTGTTTAACATGTAAGATTCTGTGAAATGTTATACAGAATTGTTCAAAAATAATAGCAGTACAATGTGAACAACCAGAATAATCCAGGTATTTAGTATATTTTTTGCTACATGGCAAACAAGTTACCAATAGGTGCAGTAGATTCTCAGAAAACAAACAAGACGCAGCATTCATGATATGCACGCCCTTAAGGCTGTGCCACTGGGCAACTAGTTGAAAGGGGTGTGTTAAAAAAAATGGCAGTGTGGCATCCAATCAGTGAGGTCATCAATTTTGTTAAAAAAAAATCATCAAGTCAATCAGGTGGCCCCAATATAAGGATGAAGCCAGCACTTGTTGAACATGCATTTAAGAAAAATGGGTCGTTCAAGACATTGTTCAGAAGAATGGCGTACTTTGATTCAAAAGTTGATTGGAGAGGGGAAAAGCTATAAAGAGGTGCAAAAAATTATAGGCTGTTCAGCTAAAATGATCTCCAGTGCCTTAAAATGGAGAGTAAAACCAGAGAGACGTTGAAGGAAACGAAAGACAACGATCAAAATGGATCGAAAAATAATAATCAGAATGGCAAAGGCTCAGCCAATGATCAGCTCCAGGATGATCAAAGACTGTCTGGAGTTATCTGTAAGTACTGTGACAGTTAGAAGATGTCTGTGTGAAGCTACCGTAATCTATTTTCAAGAATCCCCCGCAAAGTTCCTCTGTTAAAAAAGGCATGTGGAGAAGCGGTTACAATTTGCCAAAGAACGCATCAACTGGGCTAAAGAGAAATGGAGGAACATTTTGTGAACTGATCAGTAAAATTGTTCTTTTTGGGTCCAAGGGCCACAGACAGTGTGTGAGACGACCCCCCAAAAAAAAGTGCAGACAGTGAAGCATGGTGGTGCAAGCATTATGATATGGGCATGTTTCTCCTACTATGATGTTGGGCCTATTTATTGCATACCAGGGATCATGGATCAGTTTGCATATGTCAGAATACTTGAAGAGGTCATGTTGCCTTATGCTGAAGAGGACATGCCCTTGAAATGGGTGTTTCAACAAGACAATGACCCCAAACACACAAAAGTCTTGGTTCCAAAGCAACAAAATTAATGTTATGGAGTGGCCAGCCCAATTCTCGGACCTTAATCCAATCGAGAACTTTATGTGAAAAATGCTGTTTATGAAGTAAAACCAAGAAATGTAAATGAATTGTGGAATGTTAAAGAATCATGGAATGGAAAGGTGCCACAAGTTGGTTGACTCCATGCCACACAGATGTGAAGCAGTTATAAAAAAAACTGTGGTCATACAGCTAAATATTAGTTTAGTGATTCACAGGATTGCTAAATCCTACAAATCAAAAAAATTTTTTTTAACACACCCCTTTCAACTAGTTGCACAGTCTTAAGAGTGTGCATATCATCAATGTTGGGTCTTGTTTGTTTTCTGAGAATCTACTGCACATTCTGGTAACTTCTTTGCCTTGTAGAAATAAACAATATATTAAAAACCTGGATTATTCTAGTTATTCACATTGTACTGCTATTATTTTGAACAATACTGTAGGTCTTGTAGTCATTAGTTAACATGTAGTTGATTATACCTGAGCAAGCTTTTGAACCTTTAATATAATTTTTTTTCAGAAAGTTTATGAGAAAAAATGAATGGAAACTTAGTCCATAGTAGGCCTATTCATTATTAGACTTACCCGTATAAGGTCTTCATGCAAGAGCTCAGCAGCATCATTTGACCTATAAATAAGAGTAGACAAGAGACCAGATGAATTTATTAATGATTATTGATAAAATAAAATGGAGGCATGCTGACCACAAGTACAAGTTACTGCAAAACAGAGGTGGGTATTACTCAGTTACATTTACATGAGTAACTTTTTAAAGAAACTCTACTTTTCAGAGTATGTTTTTATCAGCATATTTTTATTCATACTTGAGCAATATACTGAAGTAACAGTACTACTTGAGAGCAAGTTCGGTTTACTCTTCCCACTGTGTCTACAAGTGACAAAAGATTTATGTTGACAATGTTATATGATTTGAACATTTCTGTTTCTTGCACCATGCCCTCAGGTATAATGTAATTTTTCTTATTTTTGTGTCTTTAATTTGAAAATAAGAGATTTTATGCTTTAGTGTGTTTTGTTTTTCAACAACTTAATTTTAAAATATAACTCTTTAATGTCGACAGTTACTATTTAAGTTACGCTTACTTTAGTAGTTTACCCAAATAGTTTTTACTTTTATTTAGTGAATTCACTACTTTGCATTTCATACTTGAGTAAACATTACTCTTTTTTTTGCTACTCTACCCACCTCTGCTGCAAAACCTATTTTTAATTTATCCAGTAAGATAGTAGGTTAAGTAGTACATGAATTAGTGCTGTATTGTAATATTTTATAATAGAGCTGATGTGTGCAGAGCATGACAGCAGTATGTCAAGAGAGCAGCAGAGGAAGTCTCACCCTGTTTACACCAGAGGAGAAATCCCCAAGGTTTGAACCGCAAGCCAGTTCTCTTTTATGACTTTGTATTTGGTGGAAAGCCATTGACTTCCACACACTGACATTGTGACACAGTGTGAGAGCAGGGATGGCCCCAGTGAGAACTAAGTCTGGTGTACACCTACGTACATCAATATGTTAAGATGATGAGGCCAAAGATAACTAAAACACGTCTCACTATGGCTTGGTTGTCATTGTCTACTGAAGCGCAATAAATATTCTATATTATATAGATTTTTACTTGATTCTTTTGAGCCATTATGCTGTAGTATAAGTCACATTTGTGCATGTGCATGTTTTGGGCTGACGGTGTAAAGCAGAGCCACATGCCATATGGAAACTAGATACTTTGATTTGAGCAGGCAGTGATACTTAAAAAAAAACACATTCACAGGAGAGAAATTAACCTCTCTTGAATAGCTTTAGAATGATTGAAGGATCACACAGATATAAGATCACATGGTAATATAAAAGAAAGTAACATTATTTAATGATGAAAAACACATTCTATTGTCTAAAGAGTTTTTATTATCATCAAGCTATCAGAATCAGTACTGAGTACTGAGTCTCTTCCTTGGTATCAAAATCGAGTTTGAAATTTTAGTGTCGTGACAACACTAATGCCAATGCACACTACTGCACAAGGGCATCCTGTTCATCACTACTCATGAAAAGTTGAAGTAGCTTGCAAGTAGATCATCTATAAATCCAAATCTCTAGTCTGTGGGTGGTGATAAGTATGCTTCTATCATTAGCATGCATGTTGTTTATGTTTAGAAGTGACGAGTGGGTGAGGAGCAATGCACTGCAAAATGCACGGCCCTCAGGAAGAATATAAACCAATGACAGACTAGTACCTAGTACCCATATGTGGGTGACCTGAAACTGTCTGCATATGCACAATGTATGCATGATATTGTGATAGTTAAAAGATCACCACTACCTCCACGTCTGTACCAAATGTTTGGTCCTTTCACCCACTTGTATGCTCTTGTAACCGCACACACAGCCTGAGGTTCCCCATACAAATACGAGTATTAGTGGTAAAGAGGAAGAACCTAAAGTCTGTGGCATGAAAATACCAACACTTTGAGAATGATAGGGGAGTATGGCAAACAAATAGAAATCAGTTCCAATCATTTACTATCTGTTAATCATGTCCTTGGTGAGTTGACTTGTATTGGACTGCCAAGGTCCTTGGCCATTTTGGGCTATTAATCATAGACCCAGTTCAGTTCTAGTCAACTATCAGACTATATTTTTGCAATACTTCCAAAATGTGTATAAAATGTGTGTACCGATATAAGTGTCTCACATTCCAAGTGAAAAATGTACAATGCAAGTATTTTTATTTCGATCATCCCTTTAAGCAGCCTGATTTAATAATAGTCTTTGTTTTTTATCATTTAGATTTCATCAATTTTTTGATATAGGCTTCTTATTTCTCAATTGGTTTTGTTCTATCTAAACAACATTTAACTTTCAACCTCGATAAATTTGGATTTAGATCTGGTGCTATTGGAAATCTAAATACCTTTCCAAGCCTATAGCAGTCTATTGTGTGAAATGTTGTCATGTAATAGTGCTGTAGTGGTTTACTTACTTCCCAGCCGAGCCCAGTTGCTTGAGGATGCTCAGGGACTGTCGAAGCATGGTGCCAGTTCAACCCAACACCTTTTTCTGCACTGTTGCCCTCTTCTGATCTCCAACAGGTCACCAGCTCTGTACATATGATATCCACAGACACCGATCCAGATGATCATTAGGAGCTTTAGGACCAAAATGGGCTGCACCTTTTCACAACCAATTGTTTTTCGCTGTGCATGTGTCAGCCGCCAGTTTTTGTTCTTGTTTCACTAGCAGGCTGTTGTCACATCTACAGTGCAAGTTACAGAATGAGGAAGTTGCATAGATGTTAAGGGTGGTGGGGGAGTTTTTATGACACTCAACTGAGAGTGACAAAAATGTAATTAATATTAAGAGATTTTGATTTACAATTTAACCTAAATTTTTAAATATAGGTTACATTTTTTAAAGAATAGACCTATAGCTGGGTGGTGGCCAATTGTATACTTCTGTAATATCAGAAAGTGCATGTTAAAAGGATGTGAGAGATGGTATGGTATAAAACATATCTTCATGGAGACAAGTCGACCTAATTGAGTAAGAATGCATGTTTTTCAGGGTATTTCTGAATGGAAACAAGCAGGTGGCGGACCTCAACCAGAACTAAGATTGTGCATGTTTAATTGGCAACTGATTGACCAGCCTTTACCGTTTAATTACTTTTTGTGGCCTAAGTTGGACTTATACCTGTCTGGAAAAAAATACAGCGACAAAAATGGGTTAGAAAGGGAGAAAAGGGAAATATAAAGAAATTGCAGGGTTACATGTGTAATTGCGTTTAACCTGACCTGTGGAAACCAACTGACGCACATGGATAAACACTGCCGCCTAGTGGTAGCAGCGGGATACTAATCATAAGAAAATACTTGCCGTCCAACATGATTTTCTTTGGAATAGTGCAGCACAAATGATGGGTAATTTTTAGATTCTACAATGTGATGATGTTATAGTCCCAGATAAGGGGCAAGAGAGAGGTTTTCCTATTGACAACATCAATCATTTTAGCAGCCACCAATCTGCCATTAAATATTAGGCCTATAGAAAATAATAAATATTAGGCCTATAGAATGTTGTGATGTCATCTAAATCCTAGCGACATGCAGGACAGGTTATCCTCTGAAAAAAAAGAACTTAGAACTTGTAGCAAACAGCCCATTTGTTACAAAAGTAACAGTCCAACCCTTCCAAATCTAATTGCTCAGCCTGATATGCAAAGGTTTCAGAGCCAGGTGTTATGTGCAAACAAAACCAACTGACAGAATCCAGTCCTGTTAATCTTTGCAATGTTCTCACCAGAGCCCAGTCAGCTAGGGAAGTCTTTGATGAGCTGCCTTTCTATGATGGGCGCTTGAGGACAGGAGCTTGAGGCTCAGCCAGTAAAGACAAGAAAGTCAAAGTCCCAAAAGAGAAAGGCAGGTTTGCTGCCTTGTGAGCCAGAACAAAATGAGCTTTCCAAACCCCTCAGTCCAGTAGAGTTCAGTGTACCCTCAGATATGGGTGCCCTAACTCTAAAGTGCTCGTTCAAAAAGGTCACAGAGCAGGAGGGTGTCTGCATAAGAAAGGTCAGCTGCATAAAAAAAATGGTCTCCTTTACCAGAGAAAGGAAAAGTTTGAAGCGTTGCCACAGCAGTTCAGAGACAGGGTAATGGAACTAGGACACTCCATTCCCTGGGCAGGTCACATGGCATTCCAGAAAAACTAATTATTTACACCCCATGTGAAATAATTGGCATTGACATTGTGGGCCCCCTAGAGAGAAGCTCTGCATTTGGTGTTACGCGACAATGCTACCCATTATCCTGAGGCCTTTCTCCTCAGGTCTGTCAAAGCCAAACAGGTTGCCAACAGTTTACCGCAGCTTTTCTCTAGGGTTGGGGTCACCAAAGAAATTCTTACAGATTGTAACTTTTTGTCCAAACTCCCCCCAACAACTCTACCAAGAGTATCAGGACAACCCCTTATCACCACCAAACGGAAGGGTTGGTAGAGCGGTACAATCAGACGCTGAAAAGTATGCTGCGGACGTTTGTCTCTACCACAGGTTCAGATTGGGACCAGTGGCTACCGTACCTCCTGTTTGCTTACAGCAGAGGTGCCCAAACTTTTTTTGAGTCACATCTGAAAACATATTCGAAGCAGAGGGCCACAGACTGATGATCAATGCAGTGTGGTGGTTTAAAGGCAGCTTTGACAGAGCCACTGTATATTAATAAGGCTTAAAACATATTAATTCTAGGTCTGTATCACAATGCAATGTTTGAGGATATAGTGGTAGAAGTAGTTTAATTTGCTGTTAAAAGTACTGCTTATAACCATTCACCATTTGAACTGTGAGGAAATCAAATGTCTGCTTGACCCCACTCTATACCCTTGGCTTCACTTCACTGGTGGATACTTGAACAGTTGGTGCCAGTTCCGCAAAAGAGATTAGACTGATGCTTGAGCTTGACATTATAGAAGTGTCTAGCAGTGAATGGTGTAGCCCAGATGTTCTTGTGCCAAAAAAGGATGGTTCTCTTCAATTCTGTATTGATTTCATATACCTAAATGCAATTTCGAACTTTGACCCATACCCATTGCCACGCATTCATAACCTGGTGGAGTGAGTGGGAGCTGGATTTGTCGAGGGGCTACAGCAGCTCGTTGTGACATCTGAATCTCAGGAACTGACTGCCTTCCATTTGGTTTATACCAGCTCCAGGTGATGCCTTTTGGCCTGCAGGGGGTACAAGCCACTTTACAAAGGTTCATGAACTTTTGCTGAAGGACATCTCAGAGTTTTCTGCAGCCTTGGAAAATGTTGTAATTTTCAGCGGGGCTCACCATCAACCCTCCGCAAATCTGCGGTAGCCCATTGGGAAGTGGAGTACCTCAGCTATACTATTGGCTATGGGAGGATCAGGCCTTAAGTACAGAAGACGGAGCTTATCCACTCATTCCCTGTTCCCACCACCAAGAGGAAGGTCTGTGAATTCCTTGGCTTGGTAAGGTGGTACAGGTTTGTTCCAGTTTGCTGAGGACAGCTGTCCTGAACAACCGCTCCAAGAACTCTGCCCCTAACAAGGTGACATGGTCAGCCGAGCATGATCAAGCTTCACAGACCTGAAGGAGGCTATATGCACTTGTCCAGTCCTGCACAGCCCTGACTTTAACAAACCTTTCATGCTTCAGGGGTGGGACTAGGGTCGGTCCTCCTCCAAGAGAAGGATGGAGAAAGAAGACCAGTGGTACTTATTAGTCTCATGCTAACTGACAGGGAAACCTGGTACTTGACAGTGGAGGAGTCTCTATGAAGTCTCTATGGAGACCAACCATTGTGCGCTCCAGCAGTTAAAGTGGATGAAGGACAGCAATACCTGCATTGCAGGCTGGTATCTATCTCAACAATTTTACAGTATAGCACCAACCTGGGAAGACCAAGGTGGTGGCAGACTGGACTGTTTGTCCAGAATGGCTGAGGACTGAGGTTTCACCTTTCCAAGAGGAGGGGGTAAATGTAACAGTGAAATGAGTTCCCTTAAAAAGGTTTGAGGCAGAACCAAGGGAAGGTGCAGGGGAGGCATGTTGGGCATTTTAAAGGGTTTATGGGTTTTAAGTATATTTGGTGCTTGTTTTTAAGTTTTATGTGCATACACATATATACACACACACACACACTTTTTTTTTTAAACACCCCTCTTTAGGAACACTAGCTTTATCCAGTTAGTGCGACAGTATAAAATTTGCATGAGCCCAACACACCATGCTCTACTGCTGGAGACACTGCTCCTCGAATCTCCATTGCACAATGCACTTGTGTAAATGATTGAAATACAAATAGAAATTGTGGACCACACCAGTGCTGCTGTCTTCTATTTCACATCTTACCGCTAAAGGCCAGCCTAATTTACAGAATAAATGAATTACAAATACAGTATAAAAGTAAATGTATTAACTATAAAAAGTGAATTAAGACAATTTTTATTTTTATTTTATATGGTTTTGTTAAAAATGTTTACAAGGCTTGAATAATCAGGGCAATAATTGTAATAGTGTTTTGTTTGGGGGTTTTTTGTTTGTTTTTTTATTGCAGGCAATTCAAGTAATATTTTGATTGGTTACATAAAGGAAAGATGAACATGTTTTATGCACATTTTTGAAAAAAGAAAAAACTAAATGATTTATCTTTAAAGTGACTGTCATAAACTGGGCAAACTTAACTGTAGAAAACATGATAAGATATTCTAAAATATGTAATGTGTGAACTTTGTTAAACTTGAATAAAATCCCAACAACTGGTCAGTTTTGTCATGAAGTGAGTAGCTCTGTCTTATTACTTGAACTTAACAGTGTATTTTGAGAGGAATTTATCTAAATGAATATCCTTAGTCCAAATGCACTTCTGTATCTTGAAAACCTGACTAAATGAAGTTAAAGCACCAAAAACATCCTGACGGACGCTCACTGTAAAACCGGTCACTGAGTAAACCTGTAAGATGTATAGAATGGAGGAATGGAAAGAACTTCAGCAGCTTTACAATTAAAACCCTGTGGAGAGGATAGAGAAAAAAGGCTGTTCAACTCTTGGAAAACCTAAGATTGCCTCCTCCGTTACTCAGGAGGTAGTCATCAAAGAAGAGGAATCCCAACAGCTGCGTTCCTCTTAGTCCACCATCGCTCCACCTGTTGTCCTGGATCTGAGCGCCATCCTGGGGGCCCTCGAGATGACTTTGAGGGACAGGGGCGAAGAGCCACCTGCCATGACAGCGCTCAGTTTGGTCCCTCTCTGATATGCATCTTCAGTTTTTCTCCATCCCCTGAGACGCGTCTGCATGTTGTAAGATGAAGGGCTAACGCTTTCCTTTGGCTTCTTCAGCTTCTTTTTCTAAATAAGACAGACATTCCACAAGTTCTGCTGTTGATTCAAAATGCACAGGTGATATATTACACTACTGCTGTGATTTATTTTTAAAGATACTGTACCCTTCCTGAGTTCTTCCCTCTTTTTTGCAGCCTCCTCTCTCTGTTTCTTGATGATAGCCAATCGAGCCAGATCAGCCCTGGCCTGATCCGTCTTGCCCTCAAGATGCAGCTTCATGTAGCGTTCCTTGGACTTCTGCTTCTCTATCTCCTCTCTGGCAAAATGTAATTTAGCCGAAATGTTTTACTGAACAAAACAAGACAGTGAACCAGAGTCTACCTCTCTCTGCGCGACAGTTCCTTTGGTGCCTCTACCTCTAGCTCTGTCACCTTCTTGCTCTTCTGAGACACACGGTTGGGGTTCTCGATTTCAATAAGGCCCTCAACCCCACTCCTTTTCCTGTTCTGGGGGTAAATGACAATCACTATAAAAAGAACTACCAAATACAAATAAACCACAAACCAATTACATCATGACAGTGATTTATTTTGCTTATTACAGTAACAGTTTAGTTTTGACTGATATACGTGTTGATATGTTTAATAAATTGCTAAAAGAATTTTTTTAACAACCAAATCATACTCATCATATTCTGTCTCAAGGACAAGTTTTATCTGAGATCAAACTAAAACATCAGTTTGATAATAAAGTTTGACCTTGTAAATAAGTGTTGTGCAGTTTGATTTTTTTTTGTCTAGGGTAACAGTGGTCCTGTAAACAACTTATACAGTTAATTAATGAATTAACAATAGTTTTACTCACTTCAGATTCATCTTCACTGCTGCTCTCTTCTTCAGATTCTGAAGCACTGCCCTTTTCTGCTCCAGCAGCCTCTTCCTGATATAAAATAAGCACATAAACAAAATTACTTTTTTTTTTTTTTTTTTAACATAATTAGGTTTTATGAGAAAAAAAGTTTACATACCATCTCTCTTTGAGCTCGCATTTGCCGGTCTATCTCCTCTGGGTTGCTGAACTGCTTTCCTCGGCCTTTGTGGCCCTTTTTTCCTAAAATTATATCTTTTAATTATTGCGTTGCACAATTCATCATCATGAAGACACTATCCATGATGTTCAGTCGATAGTAGCACGGTCATCTGGTTTTCCAATCCAACTACGCAGTGTGTTGGTCCTCTTAAATGTGGCATACCGAGACCACGTAATAGTTGGTGGCTGAATGAGCCAATCTGTAATGACTCGCACACAATGCCATAGTTAAACCAAATGTCCATTCAGAGCTGTTTCTTTTGTGTATTAAAACAAACAGAACAGGCGCCATTGCCCAACACATTGTACTAGCCTGTTAAGATCCCAATTAATAAGTATTATAGAACCCACAAAGTCCATGCTGGCAGAAGCCAACTTATTCATGACCACACAAACTTGAGGGCTGACCGGTTAGCACATGGAAAGCCAAACATGTGAGTTCAGAGGTATTTCATCAGCTAGCTACATGAGCTAGGTTAACTTGTTAGCCACACTCAGGGTTATTCACTCACACATATCTGTAACAAAGAAAACTCTTACCACCACGCGGCATCACTGACACTCAATCGGATCCACACAATTCCCTAAAATAAAGGAGTTTCTAAACTGACAAATGGGTAGTAGTAAAAAATGGACTGCTTGTCGCTCCCGCTTGCTGTATAGCGCCGCAATCACAGGAAATGAACTCCGCACATGCGCAGTCAACTCGTGCAGCAGGTGACCATATTTGTCTTTTATTTTAGAGAAGAAAAAAAAAAAAAAAAAAAAGAGAGAGAGACTGGATAACAAATATTTAAGAAACAGTGATAATTACAAATATGAATAACAATATTGTCATTTTAAAATTTTAAATATTGTAAAACTAACACACACATATCCCTTTACAATTATAACAAGAATCAGCATTTTATACACATTTGCAATGCTGTCATGTCACACAGTCGTTTGCAGGACCATCAAAAATGCAGTGGGTAGCTGCACATTGCTACAGTTCAGTAAATATTAAGTGTGGTTATTATATCTTATGATGCAATCAATTATTAGATGGTTTGCAAAATAAAACAAAAAACAACACCCACACAATGTTTAGTGAGGATTTACATCTTCTAATTCCTTCTCCATCAGGTGATATTGTACTGTCGTCTCTGTCAGCTGAAATAAGAAGTAAAAAAGATGTACATAAATTGGATCAGCAAACATAATAGGCTGGGCAAGGAAATTAAACATTTTTACCATGTCCATGAGAATTTCAATCTTCAGTTTCAGAAGGTTGTTTTCTTCTTCTAACTGTGTATTTCTTTTCTTGAGTCTCTGCATTTCCTTGTTTGATACAGTACCACTAGATTCTTAACAGGCAAAATACATGTAATAATAAAGATTCATTACACTCTGGCATTGCTAAACGTTATAACACACCTGACTAGTCTATTTTATTACCTGTTATCCACTGTCCTTCTTCAAATTTCCAGGTCTGACCTCCAATGTTCATACAGGGAGGTCCATATTCAGTTCCTAATTCTATTTCTCTCGTTGATCTGTCCAACTAAGAAGAGAAAAGATACCATTCACAACTGGTAATTTAAAAACATATTTATATAAACATAAACATACTAAAAAGCACATTAAAACGGCATTAACCTATAAAAAAATACTGTAAATAATGCCATTCGTCCAGTAAATAAACTTACTGTGTGGAGACTTGATAGAGAAGCAGCTTTTCGCGCAGGCGTCTTCTTTGGACTAAACGTGCTTTTAAACAGTGGCATCCTCAGTGACTTTTTAATCTCCTACAAAAATGTGTTAAACACAAAACGATCTTAAATACAACATTGGTCAGCACCGTTAAGCTACTGTGGGACACAGACAAAGAGCGAAGCGTCTGTAGTTGCTGGTTGCTACAGTAACTGAGCTAATGCTAAGCAGCTAGCACTACAAGCTAGAATCTGGGGACGCTACTCATACCTGTATGTCTGAAACGTATGAATGGTGGTTGCTTCACTGGTTCGTAACTAGTTGAACTGCCACTGTAAACATATCAGATATTTACCTCCATGTGGGCTATTTATTGTAAATTCCTGATTTGCAGCTGCCGTTATCCTCAACACAAAACACAAACTTCCCTTGCGCATGTGCAACCGAGGGCATATGAAATGGATTGAAATCCCATTAACTAATAATGTACAAGAATGCTTCTCACTGGTCTTCTTAAATGTGTGGTTAGCTGTAATTTTTACATATATAACAAAAAAGTTGAGACTGGAACGTTAATATGCAGTTAAGATGGTGCGAATGGAAGGTAAGATTGTATTAGCATCCCCTCACTAATGGAATGCCCCAGAAATCGTCACCTCATTATGGAAAAACCATAAGACTGTAAAGTCTATGTGAGAAACGTTAAACTTGAGCCTAAAGGTAATATTAGATCTGTACAAAATAGTCTATTTATATTTAAGAACAAAATGTCATGCTAAACAACAATTACACCACTTCTAAATTATTCTTTTTTCCCCCACATTTTTCTCCGGTTTGTTTCTTTTTATATTAGATAGACCACGCCCTTTTTTACGTAGCCCCAGTGGCCTAATGGATAAGGCACTGGCCTCCTAAGCCAGGGATTGTGGGTTCGAGTCCCATCTGGGGTGATTTCGTTTTCTCATTTGTGATAAAGGCTATATTGTGATTTTTAAATTCGAACCATGATACAATCATGATATTTCTGGATTCCGTTGATTTTTATTCCGATGTTTTCGTCTAAAGCCCTGGCAAGAATGAAGACATTCAGAAAAATGTGCATTTTTCTCAGCGCGTTGATGGCACCAGCTGAAAGTTATAGTAAGGCATAAAATATAGAAAAATATTTCGTAAATGTGTTATAATTTAACACAACAAAAATATTCTTCAGTTGATATATTTTGAATGTATCTAAACTTTAAACTTTAAAACATTAATAGCATTAATATGCTTCTGACTTGCTAGACTTGTAATTTTCGCCTTTATTCCGAATCTAAAAGGCTCGATGAAAAAACAAAAATCTGCATTCTATCGATGTAATTTCATACGTAGTCGTGTATTTGTAACAGCATTGCATTACACAAATGTGTGTATAAATAGAAATCATCCCCCTCTTATACTTTCAATGCAATAAAAAAAATTACCTTATATAATATATGTTATCTAACTCCATGCCTTGCCCTGTTGCAGCAAAGCTCACAGAGGCCACCGTGTATTGGGATGCGGCCCAGAAGAGCGTGGTCCTGAGGGAGGGGGTGATGGAGGCTGACGGAGGAGCCTATGGTTACTTCAACGACTCTCTGCTCCTGACAGGGTGGAGCGTGCTGGAGATATGCGCTGGATGTGGAAGAGAGACAGCAAACGAAGATGAGATTACCTTCTTCCTGGCAGGGTACCTAGAGGGGTTCCTCACCGCAGAGTGAGTGTCAAGTGTGACAGTGAATGAAAAATATCATAAAGGACAGTTATGTTTACTGGTGAGTGGAGGATCTGTCACCCGCTTGCCTCTTTGCCGGGAATATTCCATTACAAAAAATACATAGAAAAACATGGATTATGATTGTGTACTGTGAGCAGGGTCACCTCTCCGGTCTCCACAGACCTAACCTGTAACTTGGCTTGGTGGTATCACTAGCTTGTTGGCATGAAGACAGATAAGTCTGATGTCATACTGTGGAATGTTCCATAAAAACATGTGCTGGGTCCTGCAACAGAAAAAAGTTACAGAGTGCACCTTTTAAAGAGAGCAAGAGAGAAAGCAGTGCAGAAGGCTATTCATAGCATAGATATCATGAAGTTGTTTTGTTTTTACTTTTTTTTAAAAATCTAACTTGTTACACAGGCAAATGTCCAGCCACTACTCTAATATGTATCCACAGCTTGTGAAAGATGAGATTTTGCTGAATTCCATCAAACGATTTTTAAGGTAAGCTTCAACAGTGTCAGGTTTAAATTTAGATTAGCATTTAGATTTTTTTCACTGAGTATCCTCTTTGAGCAGTAAACAGGACCTGTGGGCCAGAGACCAGGTGAAGCTCAAGCGCAGCACTGACCCCCTGTGGCAGCACATGGGACTGCTCCTGGCACAGCTGGATGGTCTCCAGGCTGGAGCTGCACAGTGGGCCAAGAGCAAACAGAGAGAGGTCTGTGAGTGAAGAAGAGATGCTTAGAGGCATGTTACATGTCCTCTTCATTTGTGTATCTCTCCCTGTGCTCTCAGCCTCTGTCAGAGTTCTCCGTCCAGCTCCTGAACAGTATTGGAGACCTGCTGGACTTAGTCCCAGCTTTCACCCCCCGCACCAACTCCTCTGGGCCTGCTGTCTTCAGAACCACAGGGATGGGCCACTGCACCGCTCTTATAAAGGTCAGACCATACTTAACTCTGATTGTTGTTTTGGCTGGAGTAAAAGGTGATGAGCTTTAAATTATTTATACAATTAGTGCAAATTAAACTCCTGTGCCAATTGATGAAACTACTGTAGATAAAACCGGAGATGGAGATTTGACTGTTTTGCCTAGTATGCTCCCCAATGTGGTATTAAATGTTAACTATCTTCATAGCAACAAGCAGGTGATGTCAACAGGCCAGGTTACAGGTCAGATCTACCACAGCAAGAAAGTATGTTTTTCAAGGTATTTTTGAGGAAGATTTTAGGAGTCAAGCAATAACATCTCCATGGCAAGCAGGTAACTGATGCTTCACCAGAAAAGTTATTTAGTGCACCTTTATGTTTATTGCCATTTATTATTATTGTTGTGTACTAAACTTTGGTCAGCTGTGTTGTTCTTAAAGTGCATTAGAAATAAAGCTGGATTTGGATTGGAGCCTTTAAGATTACAAATGTTACTGGCAGGTATAAAACAGAAGTACTATAATTTTCTTTTAAAAAACATCCGCTTGTGGATGTGGATGAGCAGCACTACTCTGAGCTTCCCCTGAGTGATTGAGCTCTGCATCCCATTGTATGAGCTAATTAGTGTTTATGTTTGGAATACATAATGAGAGGGACTATATGGGATGAATGGAAAACCGAGTGTGATAGAGTTATAAACTACCAGTGCCTCTGGTTTGATATTTCACAACATCCATGAAAAGACATGATAGTACACCGATAACTTGTTCTTTTCAATTATGACCATAAATGTTAATATGACAATATGACTATTTATTAATCACTACAGTCAAATTTTGTCTTGCGCCTCTCTGTCTCCCAGGTTCTGCCAGGCTTTGAAAATGTGCTTGTGGGCCATTCCAGCTGGTACACTTATGCTGCTACCATGAGAATTTACAAGCAATGGGACTTTAAGCTCTCAGACCCATACTATTCTACGGGGAAAATGTCATTTAGCAGCTACCCAGGTACTACATAACTGAATATTTTCTTTTTCAGCAAACACCATTTTATATTTATGTTGTCACAGCACTCGGCTTTGTCTCCATGGAGCAGTCATGGTGAATTGTATTCCCCAGCCAAAAGTCTCAAAGCACAAAGATTTGCCAGGAGGGAGGCAGGCCATAGAAATCCTCTTACAGTTTTGTTGTTATCACAACACAAGTGGATTCAGGGCATTATTTTTAGAACGCACAGGCCAAAAATGTCACGTGACTATATATGAAAATGATGAATGATTGTCTCTTTTGTCTCTTGTTTGTTAAGCACCAGCTTGGCATGTTTCATTATGATCCTAATATTAGATATGCTCATTGTATGTCTGCTTGGAAAACCTAAAGCAATTCCACTAAAAGCCCCACTGTATAACTTTTTTTTTTTGCATTTTGGATGTGTTTATTTCACTGAAAAAGGCACACTGAAAAACGTGTCGTTTCTGTGTGTATCTCCGCAAACCTGACTCTTATTTGGCCTGAATGTATGGTCTTAAATTTCTACCCATGAACGTCGAGTCTTAAATTTTTATGATGCAGATGACAGCCCACTACCAGAAAGTCATGTGGTGCTACTTTTATTGGAGCAATGAGAACACCTGTTTTCCCAGCACATTGCATGACATTATTAAAACAGTAATTTAATTAAATTCATTCACTTCATTCATTTACTTGCACCCATAAATACAAACACGTACCGAATAATATAACAGCGTCTTTAGACTGAGATCATAGAACCAAATCACAGTCCGATTTTATGATTACTTCCCCAAGCTCAAGCCCATATTTGTGTAAATGAAATCTCTTCTTTCACATGTGTCTGTGTAGGTCTTTTGTCCTCTCTGGATGACTTCTACTTGCTGGGAAGTGGGCTTCTGATGACCCAGACCTCCATCAGTGTGTTCAACTCCTCCCTGTTCTCTTCACTTAGCCCTCACAGCCTGCTGGCCTGGCACCGAGTCCGTCTCGCCAACACTCTGGCACATACCGGCCAGCAGTGGGCGCGAGTCTTCTCCAAATTCAACTCAGGTATAGGACCAAGTTCTGTTTAATACAGGCAAGAAATAATAGATAAGAAAAGATAAAATAGAAAGTAGTTGGAATAGGGTGTAGTGTTATGATACAAAAATTTCAAACTCGATTTCAATACAAAGGTATAGACTGAATACTTTATACAGATTCCAGTATGATGATGAAAATAAAATACACTCTTTCTTTAGACAATAGAATGCGATTTTCAGTATTAAATCATAGTATTTTTTTGTATTACCATGCAGTCTTATATCTGTTATCACTGTACCATGCTTTCTCCATTTGTGGATAAAGGCTCTCATCGTGGTTTGCTGGAGTCCCAAAGATTTAGAAATGGCTTTGTGACCTTTTCCAGACTGAGACATGTCAATTGCTTTTCTTCTTTTTTGCTCCTGAATTTCTTTGAATCGCAGTATGATGTCTTGAGGTCAATATGACCTACTTCACCTTGTTAGACAGGTACGATTTAAGTGATCTCTTGATTTGAAAGGCATCAATCAGGCCTGGGTGTGGCTATGAAATGAACTCAGCTTTCCACAATAATATAATTTATCATACTTACCTCATCATTTAGAAAGGGGGGCAGTTACTTTTTCCAAAATATGGAAAAAGCTTAAAAATGACGGTAATATGACATTTTGAAAAAGAAAGTATAAATGTGGAAGCATTTTCCCATTTTAGGTAAATTAGGATTACCAAAGTTATTTCTATTAGTCAACTGCCAGAATAATGAGAGCAGGATTTTTTTTAGACAATGTTTCATTACTTTCTTCAAAGTCAGAAGTTTATTGGAATTTTGGTCCATTCTTCTTGACAAAACTGATGTAAATGAGCCAAGTTTGAAGACGTGTTTGAAGAGTTTGCTCGTGCATGCCTTTTCAGGTCCATAAATTTTTGATTTGGTTTGAGACCAGGGCTTTGTGATGGCCATTCCAAAACTTTGACTTTGTTATCCTTAAGCTTCTTTGTAAGCAGTTTGGCAATATGCTTCAGGACATTGTCCATCTGGAAGACCCATTTGCACCCAAGTTTTAACTTCCTGACTGATCTCGAGATGTTGCTTCAGTATTTCCACATAATCTTCTTTCATTGTGATGCCATGTATTTTATGAAGTGCACCAGTCCCTCCTACAGTAAAACCACAACCTGTTGCTGCCACCTCACTTTTCACAGTTGCAATGGTTGGACGTAACAATGTGCATTATGCCCAAACAGTTCAATTTTTGTTTCGTCAGACCACAGGACATGTCTCCATAATTTAAGGTCTTTGTCCCTTTGTTCATTTGCAAACTGTAATCTGGCTTTTTTATGTTTCTTTTGGAGTAATGGCTTCTTTCTGGCAGAGTGGCCTTTCAGCCCATGTCAGTATAGTACCCATTTCACTGTGAATAATAACACACTCTTACCACCTTCAGCCAGCATCTTCACAAGGTCTTTTGCTTTGTTCTTGGGTTGATAGGCACATTTCAGACCAAAATACTGGGGGCTCTGTGTCTGGGACACAGAACCCATCTCCTTCCTGAGTGGTCTGATGGCTAGACATTCCCATGGTGTTTATACTTGAATGTAATTGTTTGAACAGATAAACACGACAACTTCAGGCATCGGAAATTGCACCCAACCAGGATGAACCAGGCTCCACAATTCTCTTCCTGAAATCTTGGGTGATTTCTTCTGACATGATGTTACACAAAAAGGCAGTGTGTTTCAGGTGTGCCTTCAAATACATGCACAAGTGTGTCTCTTATTAACTCAGATGTTGTCAATAAATCTATCAGAAGCTTCCAAAGACATGACATCATCATCATCTGGGTTTTCTCAAATTCTTTAAAAGCATAGGAATCTTATGGTATGTAAACTTCTGACTTGAAGAAAGTAATGAAAAATTGTCTAAAAATATTCTCTCATTATTCTGGCATTTAGCAAATAGAAATAATTTTGGTAATCCTAACTGACCTAAAAAAGGTAAGCTAAACCTAAAAAAAATAAAATAAAATGTATGTGTCTTTTTATATAGTGTAGACAACTGTATGAGATTTTTCCAGAAATGACATAAAACAGAATTGTAGAATATTGGGTAAAAAAAAAATCTAATATCTATGGAGGTTTGTAATATGTCTAAAATAAAATGTAATCTTTCTGGAGGATTAGGAATTTGTTTAAATAAAAGTTTAGAGAAAAGTAAAAAATATGGGTAATGTCTTTGTGCTGTAAGCTTGAACGTATGAAGGTATGAATTAACTAATTCAAGCATAACACCTGCCCTGTTTAATCATGTTCCTTTGTGAATTCCAAAAATACCCACTTCAAAACGTTGGCTGACAAACATTTGACTTGCTCTTTCTGTAGAGGTATTTGAAACCAAAGCCCATATTTCTGTGATCAGAGTTAGTGTAATGAAATGAACAGAGATGAAAGGGAAAATTCCTCACCGTAGAAAATATTTTGCCGGACAACTTTCCATGTAGAGAATAGATAGCTTTTCCAACATCCACCCCTCATTGCTCAGCACTTGTGTGTGTGTTAATTGCGCTCCTGCTTTGATCTCATGCTGTGTTATGTTGCCATGGGAGACCAGTGGAGACAAGGACAGAATGTGCAGGAGCCTTTGAGTCTCCCAATCACCCAGATGTTCCACAAGTTTAAGATGTGGTTTAGTATTTCAGGAAAACAGCAACTACCAGTAATAACATATTGTAGATAGCATAATAGCATAACAAAAGCAGGCGTAATTGAAAATGTTAAACATATACATTTGGCTGCACAGCTAAGACTGAAATCAGGAGCTTTCTGATTGGCTGGTTCCGTACTGCACAATATATCGCAATTGAATTGAAATTCCAACACATATAAGACAGTGCAGAGATTGCAGTTTTTAGGTAATAGAATATTGCCTACAAACAACAAAATATCCTTTCTATTTGAAAAAAAAAACAAAACAAAACCTATAAGTTTAAATCTTTACAAATTGTTGTGAAATGCAAGCATCTCTTAATTAGTTCATTAGTTCATAATTCATCTTTCAGATATAACTGCATTTTTAAAATGTGCACTGTGAAATTAATTAATATATTGCAAATCTAATCCAAAATCATGTAGCAAAACTTGCCAGTCTACACTGGAACTAAGTGATTTATCATAAAAAATATTGTTGAAGTGTTGGCTACATGTAGGCCTATCAGAACCTAGCTGTAGATTTCCATAATGCTGCTTGCTACAAACAGAGCATAATGTTAGTCATTTAGGAAAATGAAGTTTGAATCTTATTAATTGTGAACATGACAAAACACAAGAAGAATAGAATACATAACAAATGCAGAGGGGAAAATCTCTCTACAGCGAATTTTTTCATTCCTTGTGTTACTATGTGCTTTATCTTTGCAATTATTATTAACTCTCCATTTTGACCGGCCAAATATGTTTACTCTATCTATCTCCTCCTGTCAATCAGGTACATACAACAGCCAGTACATTGTTTTGGACCTCAGCAGGATCACACTGCGTCACAGTATCAGGGACGGAGCTCTGACTGTGGTGGAGCAGATCCCTGGAAAAGTTATGCACTCAGACCAGACCCAAGCTTTACGCAGAGGTAAGGAGGAAGATGTATATATTAATGATTTTCAAAGTTTTTAACCATATTATAGCTGTTCCTCTGACCATTTACCATTTAAGTTGTATTTGGGATGATTCATGCATGCCTTAGCAATCTTTAATTGCTTATTTTCAAGATGCCATTTTGCCAATCAACTCCCATTTTCACCTCCATTGGTATATGCAGAGCCAGCCCTAGCTTTCAGAGGGCCCTAAGCTAAATTTGTTTCTAAGGCCCCCAGCAGCGAATGCCTCCTGGCTCAGCTATAGGTGATTCACATTTGCCAACATTATGACTCTGCTCTCATCACCTTGACCAGCTGTATTTGTATTTATATGACCAACATCAGACTGAAAACATGAAAAATTTCACAACTACTATAGTCACAAGAAGAGTAGACAAACATATAAGGGTCAAGAATTCTAGTCAAGTTTCTGGTGGATTTTAATGTGTTCCAGTTGGCGACTGTGGGCTTACGTTTACATTATAAAGTGTCCTTGCACTGGTGTAAACACGTAGTTGCCCTCACCTATGCCCGGCTCAAAAACAAATTGCTACTAGATCAGACATGGGCAAACACATGGCCCTCTGGGCTTATTAATCCGGCCTGCCGAACATGACCAAATTGTTTTAAAATAGGTAAGGGTAAACCTTGTTCAGTTTACCTTTTTAACAAGTTGTTGATCTTTTGGCACTTGATAAAACTGAATGTGAGTTTTTCTGCTGTGTTTATTTAACTGAAATTTAATAAATTCATTATTTATTTAGTTAATGCATTTGGAAAACAATTTATACAATGAGCCTTGCATATTCATGCTTTGCTACATGTTACAGGCCAAATCTCTGATGTAATATATACATATGTATATCCTGGCCTGGCCCCTTTGTGAAATTTTAGAACCCGCAGTGGCCCGTGTGTCAAAAAGTTTGCCCACCCCTGTACTAGATAGATATAAAACAAATGTAATCGTTTGAGTGGGATATTTAGGCTGCTGTAAACACACAAGCCCTGTTTCCAATAAAACGTGATATATATATTTTTTTCAATATAAACGTATGGGTTCTTGATGGCCCTCTGCTGGCCTCGGGCCCTAAGCAGTTGCTTAGTCTGCTTATATGCTGGGCTGGCCCTGGGTATACGCCCACTGCTCTGTACTTAGTTTGTTACGTGTAGGATTCAGCAGCATCGTGTTGTCATTTTGCTACTTGCTAGGAGGATGACTCCGATGTAAGTTTCCATTGGGCACCCCAGTTTTCTAATGCAAAAGTCAGCACACTATTTCTTTTATTAAGTTGTTTTAGATGGATATTGCGATTTTAAATGTGCAAACCATAAAAGAATGATCCACAGGTGTCATAGATTATAACTATATAGCAAACACAGGCACAATGTGTCTTCTTTAAACCAAATTATTACAATACATAACCAATTACATAGCAGTGGAAAAATGACTCCAAAAATATATCTGCTGAAAAACCTGTTATGTATTAATATGATTCAAAAAGATAAGCCCTATGTAACTTTTCTTGTAGATGGTCTGCCACCAACATGCCTCTATGCTGTTGCTTTGAATGGAATGTTCCACACTATAACATTAAATGTGTCTGTCTCCATGAAGACACAAAAGTGATGATACCAGGCCAAGTTGCAAGTCAGATCTATGGAGAGGCAAACCTACACTCACACTTAGAATGCATGCCATACTACAAAACATACCAGTCAAAGCAATCAAATTGAGACAAGCTGGTGGTGGATCCTCCATCACAAAAGGTACATAGTGCAATTTTAAGATAGAATATGCTTTGTCATGTCATCCCACACCACAATATCAGTCACAGCCTATTACACTTGGTCTGCTCTTCTCCACACCAGGTTATTGGCCATCATACAACATCCCATTCCATGCTGAAATCTACAACCTGAGCGGCTTTGGTGTCATGTGGCGGAGATTCGGTGAAGACTTCTCCTACGATCTTTCACCGCGAGCTAAAATCCTACGGCGGGATCAGGCCAAAGTTCACAACCTGGAGTCACTCAAACAGCTCATGAGATACAACAGTATGTATCTAGACAACTGATTGATGATTGTTACTTCCTGTATTGTGAAGCACCAGTCAGAATCACAACAGTTTATTTCAGATTACAAAAGAGACCCATACACAAGAGGACATCCGTGTAAAACCATTTGTTGCCGTAGTGACCTGAGACAGAGGAGACCACGAGCTGGAGGCTGCTATGACACAAAGGTATACAATGCATACACATACACAATACACTGATGACTCAAGCAAAAAAATCAATATGTAAATAAGCTAACTCTGCAGTGCAACTAAATAGCCAATTAGCGGGACCACCAAAGGGAGAGTTTTAATAAATCTAAGCAGTTATTGGTCGTACTTGTAAAGAAAAAAAAAACAACTTATCTATCCCTTACGTTATGTATTCTGAGCATTCAGATTATTCACCTTGATGAGTTTATAATTGGTTTTCACAACAGAGTGGAGTGGAGTTTTGCTGTAACAGTAAAACTATCAACAACTAGCATGCTAATGCGCACATCCCGATTATTGTAAGGCAACGCTAGGCAAGTTTATTTCTATAGCACAATTTGTACACAAAGTAATTCAGAGTGCTTTACAAAATAAGAAAGACATTAACATCACCATACAACTGATCAATACATAAATAATCATAAAACATTTTCATAAAATTAACATTAAAAGAGAAGAGTGCAGAAACCTTTCAGTCATACGCACAGCTAAACAGAACCGTTTTGAGCCTGGATTTAAACATTGTCAAAGTAGAGGCCTGTCTCACATCTTCAGGAAGACTGTTCCAGGTTTTGCATAAAACTGAAATACTGATTCCCCATGTTTAGTGCTGACTCTGGGCACCAGCAGGAGGAGATGTACTTTGGTACTAGGCCATTGAGAGACTTGTACTCAAGCAGAGCTGCTTTAAAGTCTATTATCTGATACATAGGAAGCCAATGCAGAGACCTGAGCACAGAACTTATGTGCATGTACTTCCTGGTTTTAGTCAGGACCCGAGCAGCAGGGTTCTGAATGTACTGCAGCTGTCTTAACACTTGTTTAGAGCGTGAGCAAGCCGTTGTATGGATAAATCTTTCCAAGTCTGGTTTTGACATTATACCTTTGATTTTTTAAATATTTTTTAGGTGGTAAGAGAGAATCTGGAAGTGACTGCTGACACTTTTTCTTTGTTTCTGTGGGTCAAAGACTACGACTTCAGTCTTGGCCTGAGTTTAGCTGGAGACAGTTGTTCTGTATCCACACACTGATCGTACAATAAAATGCTTTCTAATTAGATGCATACAGCATGCAGTGGACTTATTTTGACCTCAAGTGCTACTTATACAATAAATCTGTACTGGGCCATGACAGACTCTGCTCAAATACATGGAAAAAATCAAGGGCAGGACCTTTAAGCAATAAAATCAATTGTATTTGAATAAAAGCAAGTTAGATATTGTTAGTGCCATACTATGGAATATTACTGAACAAACAGGACAAAAGACAGTGGGGTCTTGTGTTATTGACCCTTGTATTATTCTTGTTTCCCTTCACATTCAGCATGTTTAGTTTGACAATATTGCTTTTGACTCCTAAATCTCAAAGAAAACACAGACGACTGCCTTGTATTTCTGGTAAACCCACTTTGCTAATTCAATGGACCTCACATTTGGTATCAGTCTAGATGTCTTGGAGGGATGGTGAAGTTATATTAGGCTTTGAATGACCTTTTAAAAGCTCCTATGTGGAACAGCAAATGTCATTATGGCATTGAGGGAACAGTAAAGAGATTACAAGTGTGTCTTCCCTTTATGCTGTGGTGACGATGTAGGTGACGGAGTTCCAGATGGCTCTCCAGCTGGCCATGGAGGCGGTGAATGGGCCCACGACACAGGGGGGTCTACAGCCTTTCTCATGGCAATCCTTCAACCTCACAGCTCACCATGGACTGCCACAAGTCTACAACTTCAGCTTTGTGACAATGAAGCCCTCACTCAGACGGCCGTAGGGCAAGGCAGAATGAGTAGAATGACATTTATATTATTTAACCATCTTTAGTTAGGTTAAAATGTACTGTATTTAGTGTCTGTCCACTCTTCCCCCAAGCCCGTTTTTAATTACTTAAACATGTTTTTTAATTAATTAATTCCATTAGGTATAGGTATAGATTATATGTATATGTTTTCTTTCTTTCTTTCTTTCTTTCTTAATCCTTTGATTAGTTCTAAAACTGTTGTATAGACCCATATTGTATTGACGAGTTTTTCTGGAATAGGTCATTATATATTTTGAAATGCATTTTGGGATAATTTACTCAGGAAAGTGAAACATTTTTAATTATCCATCCTACAATACACACATAAGGGCCTAATAAGCCTAACTTTAACAACAAGTATCATAAAATGTGATATGCTCTAGTGCAGCCATTTCCATAATCTCCTCTGCCGCTGCCCCCCATCAATCCGAAGATCACATGTTTTCTTGTTATCTGTGTTTTTTCCTGTTAAAACAATACATTCCTGTGGGCTTAGTACTAGTATAAGGGAATATAAACAAATATCTTCTGTAAAGTTAATTTAAAGATTCTATGTGGACAACCTTTGGGGGACCCCTGCAATGCTTTTAAGGCCCCAGACACCACATTGTGAATCACTACTGTAGTCAGTTCTATGCAAATTCCTCTCAGGTTTAGATAAAGAATAAATAATAAAGAATATCACCATAATATAGCTAATATGGTTACTATAGGTACTAGGTTCCTCTTCAAAAATGACCTTTTTTATTTTGAAACAATAAAACTCTTACGTACAAGTTCTGGTATGGTTTACTTTTTGTCCATATAATTTTTCTTATCTGAGCTTACATTGTAGGCCTGTATAATGAGTGAAGGCTACATCACCTGTGAGGATTTGTGTTTGTCCAACTCATACAGTCTATGTTCAAGCTATATTCAAAGACCGGAAGCACTGCTGCTGGTTTCGTCTTTTTTTTTTTTTTTTTTAAATTAAATGGTTGACCTAAATGGCAAGTTTTTCTAGGTATTTTTGCTAGAAAATAATATGCAGTATTCACTGTGGGATAAACGCCTAACAATAATGAGTTAGGCTTGTTTTAATAGGCTAATTTGAGTGATTTTATTTTGTAAATGCGGGTGTTCATATCCGCGTGGTGATGGCGCATTAACACAGAGGGCGGAGCGTCGCAGGCTGGTAACGGGGAGGGAGAAGCCGAGCCACCGGAGCAGACTTCGGACATACGGCGGGCTCTAGTGCGGCTTCAGCTTGTGTTTCGCGGCTGTTTCCAAATGGCTACGACCGCGGAGGACCAGCGGGAACTTTCCACGCATCACGGCTGCCGTTACCAAAACAGCAACAACAATAACAACAACAACAATAACAACAAAGACAGTGAAGCAGCGGGAGACGGCGGCACTTCGCCCACCGACAGCAGCGCCACGGAGCCAAGCGGCACCACGTCCCAGAGCAACGGCTCGGTCATCCACCCCAGCGGAGGGAACAGCGGCAAGTGGGTCCGCCTCAATGTCGGCGGCACCGTGTTTCTCACCACGAGACAAACGCTCCTCAAAGAACAGACGTCTTTCCTGTACCGGCTGTGTCAGCAACAGGACCTTCACTCGGACACGGTAAGTCCCGGATACAGTCACACGAGTTCATCCCGGGGAGAAAGGCCGCCCTGGTTCATAGTTGGAGAGGCTTGGCTCACCACGGCCCACAGGCAGCCCAACATCCTGGTACTCCTGCTGCAATGTAAACTTCTGCCATTAGTAATCTCTCAGATACTTTGGAGTCACTCCTGCGTTTAAAACTACAGACCCATGTAGCAGGATATTTGAACTTGCAATGGCATTGTTGCAGTGTTTGCTTACCAAAGTATTACATTTTTCATCAGGCCTAATATAATTGGAAGTACTAGGCTTTTAGTTATTACAGTAAACTACATTATTTCACCTTTGCATTTACCCCCCCCCCATATGTTTGATGATCAAAAACATTTTCCCATTAGCCATGGATGGATGCACAGAATATCTCATCCATTTGCCTGTTTTCCTCTATTTATAGGCCCATTTTCATGATATCATGCCAACACTAACTTTGACTGCTTGCAGTGACAACTAATTAAATTGAATGCAACATTGTATTCAGGTAAGTATGGGAAAAACATTACAGATGACAAGAGCGCGAGGAGTTACTTTGCCTCAGAGTGGCCTCTAACCTCAGCCTTAACATGTGACTCTTCTGTATGAGCCATTCCCCTGCAGCTTCCAGCATGTCCGTCCTTACGCACAAAGACTATCCGCCCCAGCTCTTGTTTCTCATCATTATTATTTCGTGGAGTGAATGTAGTCAGCTGGATAAACACGTGCCCTCCTTCTACTGGAGCTTTGCATCTTATAGCACGAGAAAGAGAAGGAGGAGGATGAAGACTGAAGCGTATTAAGTGACTCTCTCTCCCACACACCGTAAGCTCATGAATGATGCAGGTTTCTATTACAGTCCCAGCCTTTAATTCTGATGTACATAGGAGATCAAATCCACTTTACTCATATAGCACATTTTATAAACATTTTCCAAAGTAGTGTTGTCACGATATTAAAATTTGAAGCTCTATTTGGATACTACGGAATAGTCTTGATACTCAACACCGATTCCGATATCACAATGATAATTTAAAAACAGTCTTTAAATAATTGAATGCCATTTTCAACATTAAATTGTAGTACTTTCTTTCATATTACCACGTGGCCTTCTGTGTAATCCCTCAGTCAACCAGGTAGATTCCACAGTGCCACAAATGAGTATCTGGTTTTGATACTAATTTAAGTATCTGATGTTTGATTCTTTTGACAACCCTATTCCAAAGTGTTACACCGATACATAAAGACGGTAAATAGTAAATAAAACAGTAAAATTAAAACATGTTAAGCTAGAAAGGGTTAAAACAATAGAATGAATAAAATCAAATAAAAAGACACCGAGGACCAAATAACTCACACAGTGTTAAAAGAGAGCGCAAATTTGGATGAGATCTGTGAGGTATGGCAGGGCCGCACCATTCTAGTGCTGTAGTCAACTAAAGCAATTGTAGGGTGATTAAAGACATGATGCCCTGCCGATCGATTAGCCGATTACAAAGGGGTATGGCAAAGACAATCTGTCCCCCAACCTTCACTACTTATGCAAAATCGTACTAGGAAGCTGTAAAAAAAGTCACTTCCAATTTTTTTATACCTTGCTGTTACTGCTGTATGTCCCATACGAATCCTCAAAATCTAAAAATGATTTGTTGACTAAGACCCCATCGACCGATTAATTGACTGAAGGACCACAATTCAGTATTAAAAGTTCTGTACTGCAGACGTGAGAATGTGATGAAAACAATAGAGGAGGTCTTCATCTGTGGGTCCTACAGTGACATTTTACTGCCTGCGAGTTGAAAGCTCACGGGACCCAAAATGTCAGCGATTTCGACGACTGTACTGAAATAAGCCCCAGGGGGGGTATGTGTGGAAAGGCCCTTGGCTCAGCTGGGTTATGCTTGTGTCCGCAACCTCAGACAACCTCACATGGCACCGAAATGTAAACATGTACCCTCCCTCTGCACGTCCTGGAACACTTGGAAAATACACTGCCTGGCCAAAAAAAAGTCGCCACCTGGATTTGACTAAGCAAATGATCTAGGGTTGCTGCAGTTGGTCAGGTCTAGGTTCAGCAAAGCTCAAAGAATGAGGTCAGCTGACTACCTGAATATACTGACAAGGTTATTCCATCAATGGATTTTTTCTTCCCTGATGGCACGGGCATATTCCAAGATGACGATACCAGGATTCATCAGGCTCAAATTGTGAAAGAGTGGTTCAGGGAACATGAAACATCATTTTCACACATGGATTGGCCACTACAGAGTCCAGACCTTAACCCCAGTGAGAATCTTTGGGATATGCTGGAGAAGGCTTTGCGCAGGTGTCAGACTCTACTATCATCAATGTAAGATTTTGGTGAAAAATGAATGCAACACTGGATGGAAATAAATCTTGTGACATCGCAGAAGCTTATCGAAACAGTGCCACAGCGAATGTATGCCATAATCAAAGCTAAAGACGGTCCAACAAAATATTAGAGTGCGTGACCTTTTTTTTGGCCAGACAATGTAGTTTGAGTAATTTCCCAGACATGCATGGAAAATGAGCAGAAATGTCCCATCAAAATATTTGGTCCTTGAAAATAAATTCTCTTCCTCTTTGCTGCTCTGACATGGTGTGGTTGTCCCATAAACTAATAATCTAGTTCTCATTTCATCCATAGCATTGCAGTTATTTAACTTAATACAACAGAATATAACTGTTATTTTAAAGACCAATTGAATATATCAAAAACATCATCTTAAGTGCACAAAATTACACACATTTTGTCCCTCATTTCTTGACCCACAAACCTCCCTTTGCCCTATAGTCCTGCAAAATGAGCATTTAAACATGCAGCATGTGAGTTTGGGGGATTTCAATGCTATCAAGTAAATAATCTTACTACTTCTAATCAGTAGTTACTTTCTTTACAAAAAAAAAAAAAAAAGTATTTATAATGTGTGGGTGCACATGCACACTGCAAGAAGTCCAGAAGAATCAATTCAAACAAAGCGCAGGAAATTTAAGTTATGTATCACAATATATTGCATATCCCATTGCTTAAATTGCATGACAAGCAAATTATAGATGAACAAAGACTAGGTCAGCATTTTTTTTTGTTTTTAGTTTTTCTTCTTTCATGGCTTGTCAAATCCATTCGATTACCTCCTAGAATGGTTTGAGTTTCAGTTTGAACTTTTTTTATGGAATTGCCACAGCAAACATCGGCTTCCCGCTATGCAGTGAAATGGTTATTGATCAAGTATAGATTTTTTCTTTGGAAAACCAAAAAACAAAGAATATATATTTTCTCTTTTAGTACAAGTTTTGATGCCTGGGTGGTCCTGGGAGAGCATTACACAAAGTTACTAGTATGCAAAGTTACTACGGTATGTGGCGCACAGCACTTGAACTATTCTTTTAGCTTTTCTCTAAATACTAGTAAATGGAATGTATGAATATAGTAGTTCTCCCTTGTCATTTCAGATAATATAGGAATAGGTACTGAAAAAAGTGCCTTTCAGTAACTGGTACTGAAAATCAAATATTGTTCAAGTGCCTGAAGAAAATTTAAAGGTTCCCCCTCAGCCCTATTGCAGATATGACAACTAAAGTAAACCCCTGAATCATCTCAATTTTCTGCAATTGTTAAATAAATAAAAGCAATGAAACACTATACAAGATGTGATCCATTAATATTAAAAGCAGTGAAATGCTAGGACACAGTGAATCAAAACTTCACATGCAAACAGTCTTCACGTTGCTCAACTGTCACTGCAGAGTCAGCTGTTTGTTAACCAGATTGCCCGCCCAGACTACTCCAAAGAGAGTTTTTCCCGCTGCTCTGTGGAAACAACAGTCCCATGTGACCTTCAGCTGTGACTTGAGAGGAGCTCCCTTTCCACCACATGCACTCACCAAAAACCTCTCCACTCCACACACATTGTTGGGTTTCCATACTTTCTGGGGACGATACATTGACTTGCATTAATTTCCTGGAGGCTGATTCTAACTTTAAGCATAGTTACTACTTACCTAACCATAACCTAGAACTTTAATGTAGTCTCTTATATGGTTCTCATACATTTAAAAAAGAATTATAATTTGAAGCAGACCACACAAAGACGCTTCATTTAAGCGGTCCTTAAAGAGCTGATGCTTCGATATATCTGTACTAGGGCAAAACAGATTTTGCTCAACTAGATGATCAGTTACTTTAAACTTTAAATCATGTTGTTGTCCCCCACAAGGCAGATCGGTCCCCGTAAAGCGAGCATATACAGATTTCAGTCCTCACAATGTGATAAATACACGCATGTACACACACGTGCACACCCACTCTTCTGTCTTCCCTGTCCTCCTCTCCTTAGTTCCACTCTTAAGCTGCTGACTCACCTCTAGCACATATCACACATTTGTCATTACGCTCGGGCACCTTTTTCATACGGCTATCACAAACTCTCAGATGATTTCACTCTAAGACACATCAATTGAATGTTTAGTACTCGAATCTGAAATGAGAATCTGTTGGCTTTGATACCTCTGCTGGTGAAATTGCAAGTTTTTTCATGTTGCTACAAAAGCTGTATTTGAGACATAAGGTTAAATCTATGCATTTGTTATTCCAACTTTCCGCTCGCAGCTACAAGCCCAAAATATGAATCGCAGTGAGGTGGTGAGACGCATACAGAGCGACTGGGTTGAGTCATAGAATTCTTATTCGCTTCTGTTACAAAAAAAGACTGTCGCATTGAATCTTGTCCAGGATTTAAATGGAGTAGATGACAACAGAACTGTGAGGAAGTTTGGAAATTGTTTATTTTATTTTTTTTCCCAGAAGCGCAAATGAATACTTGACAGCTGTGAGTCAGACAAGCGTGACTGATACAACAGATTGGAAGCACAGCTAAACAGGAAAGAGCACATGTATAATGAGGCAGTTTTTATTTTTACTTGTTGTATAGTTATGCAATATAGGGTTTTGGTAGAATGTTTTGGACTTAATATTTGGGTTGGTTTCAAGATGCTTATACAAGTCTATTCAGTATGAAAGATTGTATTGATAAGATTGTTTTAAAAATGGTCACTATGGGACTAACTTGAAACGTTCAGTTGTTGATGGAATGTATATAGACAAATATAGTTTCCTGTGGCTTTTAGTATATAACTACTGGGGCAAGATAGATTTCATGTAATACAGTGAAATCTATCAGGCAGAGCCCCTTTTAAATTGGACTTCTAGAATTGGTTTCTCCCAAAGGGGTAATGGGTTAGTTAGCGTATTTTTATTGTGGTTCTTGGTGGTCTGAGAAAAAAAATAAAAAATAGATGCATTAATGATGTCAAAAATCACCTTCTCTGGAATTACTTAGAAGAATATCCTTTTGTGTTTCTACCCTTGCCCAGGAATTGTTTTGTTTTGCATACAGAACGGAAGCTAAATCTGACCATGTGTGTTTTCTTGCTTGACTCATGACTAAAGGCAGGGTTTATCCTAGAGTTACCTCCTCCATTTAATCTGCTGGCACTAGCTTCCCAGCTCAGGGGCAATCGGCTGTTTTTAAACCCTCACCCACACACCAGTCTGTCCATGTCTGACTGTTTTAATGTGATTACCCGCACCTCGCCATACCCAGCCCCCTAACTGAGGCAAACCCAAAGCTTGATGCCGCTAATGCCATCCGAGCTGACCGCACGCCACCCTCGAGCCAATTACATTATGTAGCTAAGAGTCACCTTTACGCCCAGATAATGTCAGATGAACAGGTGTAGCCGTGCGACTCTTTCCAGACCTCATAATCGCATTAGTATGGATGATTACGATGCTTTGATTCATATGGCATATTAGGAGGATTGAGCGGAGCAGATTTGGATGGACTGCTGCATACTTGAGATGTAACAATAATATTGTGAAACCGCCACATTAAAAGTCTGACAAATTTGATAATAGACTTAAGCATAATGTTAAATTGTTTGCTCCCATACCTGGAAGCTCCAAAGTGCCTTATTTCTTAAAAGCATGAAAAACTGAATTAGTTCATTTTAACGGTTTGCAGTGGTTCAAACTTTTCCTCAGTTACTTCTAGCATCCTAAGTGTTAACTGTGATGAGTAGATTACAAGAACATTTTACAACTATCAGAGGCTAAGGTAAAGTTTTGCAGTCATGGTAATACTAACAACTTGCATGCTAACAGCACACTTCCTGATTCACAGACAATAAAACTCTTCATAATTAGATGCAGATGGCACATAGCGGTCTTTTGACCTCAAGAGCAGTTTATACAATATATCTGTACTAGGACAATGATGATGTGTATGAATGGAATGGAGCTAATAGTAATTAATTCATTATGCACGGTTGTGACCAGAGGATGCAGCAATTCTCAGAGGAATGAGCTTGTTAGAATGCTAAAATTAATGGCTGCTTGCTTTTAAAGTTGATGGTTAGAAATGCTTAGTGAAGTCAGTTTTTAGTGCTGAAAGATGGTGCCCCCTCTGTGACACACCCTGAAGAGAAGTTGTAGAAACCTGTCATAGTTGTTATCTTAAAGGAAAAAATAGCAGATGAAATAAGACTTTTAATCTGAAATCCTGATTAAACTGATTCAGCTGAATGTGTTATGTGCAGAAAACCACCTCCGTCAAATGTCAGCTGGTGGGATGCCATCTGTGAGGTCGAGAAAAGGACTAGTGTGTCATCATTTCCATGAAGCACATTTTTGCTTTTTTAAATGCTATGGCAGCAGTAGAAGAATGTTTTAACAATGCAAGAATGAAAATACTTAGTAAGTCATCCAGAGTCCTTCATCCAAACTTTACACACGCTTGAACAAGCAAGAAGGTACGATGATTAGTGTCACACTATCGACAGTCAACATTTATAGTCTATTTGCATCCTATATGATTCTGCAAATAATTAACCACTGTTCCAGCCTTAACTTTACTGAACATCATGTGACTCTTGTACAACAAAAGCATAATATTTCACCATTCTGTTTGAAAGTATGCAATTTATCTTGCAGCCCACAAACCAATCAATTCTAAATTGTAATTTGAATAGTTGAAATTAAGGCTGCAATTTTTTTAAGTACAATAATTTCCTCCACAAACAACAAAATATTCTGTCTTACTCTGCATAAAAATGACTAGCTCTTTCCTGTAGTTTTGATCTGTACAAAAATGTGCAGACATCTCAAATATGATTCTTGCATTAGTTTGCCAGCTCATATTTCAGTTTTTGTGGATGTGTTTGAAAATGTGAACAAAATCATATTATTAAAACAAATTCCAAATTGTATTGTAGTTATAATGCTTAATTGCAATGAGATTTTTTACCCCAAATCATTTAGGCTCATCATTCTTATTTATTTGTTTTGTTTGGGTTTTTTTTGCTGTTGACCAAATTCATCAGTATTCAATATTTCCTTATCCTCTTCTTTGATGAAACATATTTTGACCATCATAACTGATTTAAACTACCTATGACTCGCTGTGTACCTCTGGGGAGAAAGTGTGTTGTCAGTAGAGACACCAAAGTTCCCATGGGACTTCTGACAACATGACTAACTGCAAGGCCATATTTTACATAATTGTTAAATGAAAGATCTTTACAAATATATGAAAACAATGCAAATGTAGATCTCCAAATTCATTTTGATATAATAAATGCATTCAGGCAGCTCTTTCTTTTAGTTTTTGAAATCTCTACTATCCATGGGTTTCTCAATGGTAAGAAAGAGGGGCCATTGCTGTAGGTATTAACTTTTTTAAACTAAATATTACATCTTTTGAATAGTCCTTAAGTCCTCAAAATAAAGAACACTTAAACCTACGAATAGCCTACTACTGTATCTTGCCATCACTAAAGTATTGCAAGCCAAGCGTTTTATCATGTGGTAACTTGTGATTCCTAGGTCTACACTTTGCATTGCAAATGCTACAACCTCCGAGAAGATACAAAGTTGATAGTACAGATAAAGGCCCTTTACGTGATTTCTTTTTGCCCCCCATGTATTTAAGCAAATTTCTCTTGCCTCAGCATAGATATACAGTTGAAACCAAAAGTTTACATACACTATATATATATATATTTTTTTTTTTAAATGTTTTTTTCTTTACTATCTGACATAATCAGACTAAACTTTTCCTGTTTTAGGTCTAAATGCCTGAATGAGAGCAGAATTTTTTTTTTTTGACGATTTTAGATGTGACTTCAAATACATCCACAGCTGTGTCTCTAACTGTTGTCACTAAACCGGATCAGAAGCTTCCAAAGACATTACAATATCATCAGGGTTTTCCCAGATTGTTTAAAAACATAATAATCTTACTTTCTTCAAAGTCAGATGTTTACATACAGTAATCAAAAATTGTATAATTCTGGCATGTAGCCAACAGAAATAATTTTAATAATCTTAACTGACCTAAAATAAGAAATAAAAAAGTAAATACATTTTGTCTGATTTCATGTCATGAAATAAAGTGAACGTGTCTTTTTATATTGTGTATGTAAAACTTCTGATTTCAGCTGTACTGTATAAGCAGCTGCCTGCTGTCTGCATCTAATTAGACAGCATTTTACTGTTCAATAATCGGGAATTGCATGTTGCCATACTAGTTTTTGTTAGCTTTATCGTCACGGCACAACTCCACTCTGGTCTCTGAAAGTTGTGAAAAGCACTCATCACGGTAAATAATTAGGATTCTTGGAATGTATAAGGTGAGGAATAATTTTCAACTCCTGCAAAAAATTTTTTTTTTTTTCTTTTAAAATTACCTAGTGCTATTTTTCATATTTTTAAGACAGTCAAAATTAGAAACGGTGCATTTAAAATCATGCAGCTACAGGCACCCGCTTTAGTTGGGTCTTTGCAAAGAAAAAACTTGACTGACATGTCCCAGCCCCCCTCCCACAAATCTACAAAGTGCTGTCATGCCCACACTGTCATGCCGCATCACGTTGATAAGGCGTTGGTCTACTCTCGTTCACGATGGATCCGTGAGTGTGTATCTCCTCCGGGCTTCAACCCGAAACACTGTAATCACATGCAAACTATCTTCTGCTTATTTAAACCAAATTTTTCCACCGCTCTGTGCCCTGTCCCATTTGACAATCACAGAAAAGCAGTTGGTGCTTTACATCCTTGCTAATGCAAATGTGGTAGTTTCACTCTTGCTCAACAAAGTATTGCACTGAATTGAATTAAAACGACAATATAATAAACTGTGTCATAGAAGTTAGCAGTTTGGGAAGTTCAGCATGCTTTGAATGTATGGTGTATATAGCACAATCAAATCAAAATCATAATTTAAGTTACCACAATTATCAAATGGCAAATCCAGCAATTATCCATATAATAGAGTATAATATAATGGATAATAGTAAAAACAAATGTTCAAATGTGAAATGTTGAAATTCATGGGATTCTTGTATTAATTTATAAGTTCATATTTCAGTCTTGTCTCAAAATGTTAATGCTCCTGGAGTTGTTTAAAAAGTAGGATTCTGTTCAAAGAGCACATTGTAAAGGTATATTGCAAAAAATTGCAATGCTCATTTTTGCCAAAATCATGAAACCCTATTTTAAATACATTGTGTCACAAGTAAGAAAATAGCCACATACAGTATATACATATTTGTGATTTGTGTAATCTTTAATCACTTAAATGGCTTCCTCTCTTTCTCTTGTCAATTACCGTATTTTCACGATTATAAGGCGCGGGTAAAAGTTGCGAACATCGTGGGAGCGATGGATGACAGACGGCGAACACAGTTTCGCAAAGACTGGGAGGCAACGCCGGGCGAGTTACGAGTTAGCTTGGGCTAACGGTGTGCCTTTTGTATGCGTTAAATGCAGAAAAAGCACCCGTAACTGAAACTGCACTTTATAATCCGGTGTGCCCTATGGTCGTGAAAATACGGTACATCTTGTGTTAACTGTTCAACTGCTGGGGATAGCTTTAGCTGCATGCATTTTGGATTGTGAGCTTTACTGACTCATTCAACCCATTTAATCAAAACTATGCTGAAAGGTAGTGTATGTAGTGGTATTGATTTGTAACACTAGCCACTGGTTCACTGAAAAAGAGTAAATAACCTCATCTCAATTCCAATGGTTCTCACTGGAGAGGATCAGTACGGGCGTCAAGTGTCTCCATTGTCTAAAGTGAACCGTTCGAAGCAGATCCCTCAGTTCGGCCCTGTGGTCTATTACACCTCATAAGTCCTGCAGAAAGAATACAGTGTACAACAGCCTAGAATTTATTTTTGCGGATATTGCCATTATTTTAATTTAAGTATATGCTTTTGTGATGTTGTAGACAGCACAGTAAGAACTGATTAAAAAAAGCTTAACCCAAAAAATAGGTAATCTGACGGCTCAAAGGTGCACTCGTGTAACTTTTCTAGTGAGTCTCTTACTTATATCCACATTATATCCAACTTATCTACCAGCATTAATTTCATTTAGAGTTTTTAAATAAGCATTCTTATTGCGAGCAGGATTACTACTCAACAGATCTGATCTGTAACTTGGTATGGTAGCACACTAGGTAAAAGAAAGCCAATATGGCAAAAGGCGAAGTTGCTATGGATCAGACCTGGACGACTGAGGGATTACACAGACAATATGACTATGGGTAGCATCACTTGCTTGGAATAAGTTTAATGCCATACTGTGGAAGAATCTAAGCAAAGCAATAACATCTTTATGAATACAAGCAGGTGGCAGACAATAGAAAAATTACATAGTAAATTGTTGCTGAATCTTTGTTAGAAATCTTCTAGCGACCATCACATGTAAGTGTAGAAATTGCACCTTGAGGCTAATATTATCAGTTTCCGCTTCAGTAGCTGCAAAACATGCATTTTGAATAGAGTTGGTGGTAGCTTTTTATCACCCCCTTCTACCAGCTTGTATAAAGGCTGTCCTCACTAGTCTACAAATGCATTCTCTTTGAATAGGATCTCACCAGCTCCTTTCAGCTTAGGCTCTGTGGCATATGAAAGTAAATGTAGAAGATCTGAAGATGTTATCACAAGGGAGATGAGTGTGCACTATTATGATGGCAGTGCAGACGTAACCGCCAACTCTCAGCTCCTCTTGCCTGAAGGTGAAGGCAAATGGGTGATGGGTTATGGTATTTGTTTTTGTTTTTTTGTCCCACCTCTCTATACAAGTTGTTTTTTTGTCTGTGAACTACACTTAAGCCACTAACTTTAACTGGTTGTGTGATGGAAATTTAAGTTTATTCATGCTGTGTCTTTAAAATGCATTTGATTTGTGTCAGTCTGCCAGACCCAGACGAGACATTAACATGTGTGAAGCTCTGTCTCCATCCCTCATGAAACTGGTTGTTCTACCTGTCTAAGTGTAAAAGCTCATTATCATATGGGTGTGAAACAAAAGTCACTCTGCTTTGAAATGTATGTAGCTTTGTCATTCTGGTATAAAATAGTCAGAGCTGGGATGCTCAGGGGACGGGAGAGGGACTTGCTCGGGGGACTTGGTGTGGAGACTGGGGGAGACGCTGAAAGGCGGCCAGTCTGTGGCCAGGGCAGGCCTGGGCCCTGTCCTGTCTGTATCTGCTGTAACAAACAATAAACCTCTTGTCTGTATTTCAAATACTCACCGAGCCTCGCAAATGGATTACTTTTCGTTGAGAATTGTAATTTTTACCACAACAGTTGTATAGTTGAAATATCAATTTTTATTGAGTTGATAAAACTTGTACTTTGCTTTATTTTTATGAAAGTTGAAATGTGCTAGTTAATATGGTCTTTTTGCATACATTTGTTGGCCCAACTAGGCTAGTGGCTGAGCTGATGCCTGGTCCAGCAATTGTTTCTGGATCAGAGCAGATACCCAGTAGTATCCCCGATATTATGGGGTATTTTAGGTTTCAAGGCAAATTTATAAAGCACATTTGAAAACAACCACAGCTGGACTGTGCTGTGCAAAAGCATTTGTACAGCACAGTACAGCCATGTACTCATTAGAAAGATTTTCAAGAAATTGAGAAAATGCAATGTCTTGGAGAGAAGTCTGACACTATTAACATTACAAGTATTCAACAGGGAAATATTTTAATAACGCATTCTGCTCCAACTTGTCTGGCCTATTTTTTCACTGTAGTGATGACTTCATGTGGCAGACATCCACACTT